>OY728123.1:1234555004-1235755004 GCA_963277665.1 Viscum album | reverse complement strand
TCATTTTATGGTAATTTAGAAAAATGTACAACACCATCATCAATAATAGGTAACCAACTATTAGAAAAATTAACAATTAAGATCACTGATTGTTTAGGTAATAATTATTTTAAAACCCATAAAAAATTTATTAGAAAAAGAGAGTTATTTTTTGAATTTCAGTACTTCAGTTTTTTTCACATTGTAAATTTTATTGATATCATGCACCTAAAAATATATATATATGTGATAGTATCATTATAAAATTTCTATGTCACCTAAAAGAACATTGGATTGAATTAAGTCAAGGTTGGAGAATATTTACATGGGGATATAGAAAGAAGTGGCATTATCGATGCATGGCATGAAAACTATATTTCCTTTAGCTGCGTATATACTTTCTATGAAAGAGAGATATTAGTTTCTAATCATCCTAAATATTTTAATGGTTTGAGATGTTTATTCATAAAATATGAAAAATTTCATCTCAACAAATAATTCAATGATAACGGGTTGGAAATCTTATAACATTCATGTTTTGATGAAAGATATAATTTATATAGATATAAATTTCATTTTTCATAGAAATATACATCACAAATTAACAAAGACATAATTATAATTCAAATATATATGATGTAATGTAATAGAACCAATTATTTTTACAACTGTGGAAAGAGAAATTGATATCATATTCTTAAAATTAGGGATATTCTTTAAACCATCATTAATTTATAATATGTGTAATGAATCTAGTTTTTCTTAATGGAGCCCTTTTAAATTTCTTAGTGATTCCTTGTTTTTCTTATTGTTGGATAAGAACCTACCCAGCCTCTTCCCTGATGTGTATTGGGTAATGTAGGTTCAGAGAGTGAGTTTTTGAATTGGAATGATCAAGTTAAGATTTGTTTTCAGCAACATGTAGTAAATCATGGTGTGAATACTTATTCATGAAATTAATACATAGGGTATCAATACGGTGTATTCTTTACTAAATCATTCCATGAATAACACAATGAATAGGTTTGTTCACAAAATGTCTATAAATTTTTGGATCCATCTTGTTTTCTACATTACAAGACTATTCATTTCCAACTGACCCTAGAGTATTTTACACAACACTTCCACCACTTTATTATTATATTTAATCCCTAGAATATAGAGTTCATATAGTTTTAATCCAAGGATATTGGGATTTATCATAATTATTATAATTATAATAAATCACCATAAAAAATATATTAGATTCTTTCTTTATCTGTGATTGATCCGATGGTGAGATATGGACTTATTATTTGAGATATATTTCCATTTTATTAGAAATTTTATTATATATTTTTTTCATCTACATAGAATACCCTATTTTCATTCCCATATTTTTATATATCTCTTGATTTATTTTATGATGGCACTATTTCACCATTATTTAGTTTCTATTAGTATAAACATTGGAAAAACCTGCACTAGGAAATTATGATACACACTTTAGTTTTTGATGCATTTCTTACCTGTTCTTGAAATTATTAATCATATTCCCATGTGGAATTTTTTTTGACCATTTTAGGATAGCTTATAGCATGATCGATCCTTTAAATTCATCCTACAACTTTGAATATGGTATTCAAAACCCTATACACATGGGTTTTTGTGATTAATGTTGATTTCATGGATTGTAGTGGCGAATAATAAATATATTTTGAAGATATCTATGTTTCATGGAATGGTAAGTGAATTTAGGATGAAACATATGTGTTGTGGACGGATGGGGATCATAATTTCCATGAATAGGTTACTGAAAATGGTGTATAGTGAGGGGATAGAACATATCAATGCATTTTGAAGGGATTTCAGTAGAGATTAATGTTGATGCAGTAGATGCATCCTATACCATTGAAAATTAAGGTTCTAGAGGAAAAATTCATGGTGTAAACCTCTATTTCACTTCATGAATATTTGGAACATATTCATTGCATGGTTTTATCCCTTGTAGTGAACCTTTCATGCAAGATTTATTTTGGATACCTTTATTGAAAGTGTGATCCAACAAGTCACCCTAATCTTTATTCTTAGCATGTTAATAAGATATTCATTTATAGGAATTCATGTTGGATGAAGGTAGGTATCGAACATTATCATAAGAGTGATACTAGTGTCGGTACTCCCATGGATTCTGGGTTTTACAAGTTTTGGGTCCTAAATTTCATATACACTATTAGAGTCATTAATTCTTTATATTTATGAGTATGAGTCCTTTATATGTGGAGTTTATTCTCGCTCTTACCTAAGCTCAAATAGAAATGATGTCTTCCATTAGAGTTGGAACTATCTCAACTAAGGCATATACCAGTGGAGAATGAGTCCTTGACTATATTCCATTTATATGTTCATCTTCTTGAATCAAGACACCAATGACCCTAAGAGTTGTGGAAGACTCGACCTTCATCGGTTGATATGGATATTGATATTCCTCTCTCTTTCTCTCTCTCTTTAATATTTGGGTTTGCTTGTGAGAATATCCATTATTTGGTGTCTTTTACCCCTATTTGATTTCTAGGTTGGATTGAATATTTTATTATATTTATTCCCAATTAGTTATTCAGGGTGTTCTACAATGTATTTTTATACTCACACCTATTTGTGTTTTTTCCACAAATTTAGTGTCTTATAAATTTGATTGAAAAATCAGTAGTGACTTTAGTGGACCAAGTATCGATGGAGAATAATAGTATATAGAGGTCCTGACCATGTTTGACAGTAAGTGTACAATTTCATGAGTGAGTATCTTATTTGGATTTTTCTTTTTCGTTATTTCTTATATGTGAATTTTTTATTCTTAATTTTTAATTTATCTTTTCCTTTTAGATTCTTATATTTTTATCTTTCTCCTTGATTTATTTTAAAAAGGTGGAAATATATATTTTTTACAATATAAATCCATTAATTTATCATCAATCAGAATTTTTCCATCGATTTAGGTGTGTGTGTTTGGGTATCGATACATCTAGATAGGGCCCACCATTTTAGGTATATTCTTTTTTGTCTCCAGTCTCCAAATCCTAGCCTACTGAAATTAGGCATTGGATTTCACATTCATCTTACTTCTGACCTGGGAGAGCCCATAGTGGGATGGGTCATGAAATGAATATATACATGATGGTCCACTTGGTCATAGAGACCCAACTATGTGGTCCTGCACATTATAGATTTCTATACCCAATTTAATGTTATATGATGATTTTGAAATAATGTGTTAGAAATAAAATTTTTCTAGAAGGTTTTATTATAAATGGATATATTGTTGAGGAAAACATTGAATTATAAACCAACAACATGACTGATTCTGAGAGAATTGGTCCAACAAAATCATATGGAAACAAATGGCTTATGGGTGAATAAATTTCAAGAATATTTTTTTTTGAAATTTTCATTACCATGTAGTACAAGGGTATCCATTATTTTTATATAAATATTTAGTGGTTGAAACATATTTTATAACATACACATTAATTCTTAGGCAATTGAATCCATTAAGGGATGGAATTTTGATATCAAATACACATAATAGAAATTATATCGGATTTTTTGTGACTATATTATGGAGGATTATTCTAGGAAATGAAAAAAAAGATGAATTTTCTGGATAATAAGGTTAACATGTTTGAACATATTTTCGTATAATAATTTTGTTAAAATTTATTATACATTATATATAAATGAACATGATTAATGTAGTACCAGGAAATATAATTGACTTATTATTATGGAATAAGTGGTAAATGTATTTGGTACCAAGTAAAAAATATAATTTACATGAATATGTCATACTATTTCCTAATTTAATAAATATGGGGGTCTGATTATAAAACATTAAAAGTTCAATATTCAATATAAGTGGGTTGATAACATGGGTGCTATGAAAATATATGAATTGGTATTCATTATAATGGATTTTAGTGAGGAATGTTATAATGAAAAATTATTCATAATGGCATCACTTGGAGTACATTCTATTTATATCCCTGATCTTACAAATAGAAAGTGGTCAATTATTCTATTATCAACCAAAACTACTATAGGTTAGACGTTAATTATAATAAATATAAACTTTTAATTGGGTTTTCATAATTATATTTCGTTTCTACTAATATAGATAGAGTGTTATACGATATAGTAGACCAAAATGAGTGGATATGGATACTCGATAGAGGGGTTAAATACAATTAACCTTTAAAGAAAAGTGTTTAAAAGTCATGTTATATTTCTTTAGTATACATTGAATTACATGTTTTTATAATTTTATCACAACTAAATTAATGTCATATAAGCTTAATTTTTAAAAACATATGATGATAATGGATTCCCAACAATTTGATGTGCTAAATCGTGATGAATAATATGTTTCTCCATATGATGATGTCACAAATCAGGAAGAATAATATATTGAATTTTTTTAAAATGAGTAACTTGTAGAAGGTGTCCATCCTCTGTTTGAGAAAGAATAGGAGAATTTTAGAATAATAGTATCAAGAATATATTATTGTGAAATTTAATTCAATAAAACTCAATGTTGGATGGAATGCAGATAGCCAACCTATTGACCCAAACAAGTCCATTTTAAATAATTATATCGTATTCACAACTCAGATGCATATGTCGATTGATGTAAATAAAAGAAAAAATGTTGTTATCTAGATAAATAAACTAAATTGGGAATATATTTTGGTAGAATTATGATACACTTTCTCAAATTTTCTAAAATATATAATAAGTAAATATTGATTTACTCTTCAATATTCGTTGCATAATACATTTAAAATAGATGAATTTAAAAAGAAATTTGTATTAATGGTTACTAGAATTGATCATAGATCCTTTAATATATATATTATAAATTATAATCAATGGGATTCTAAAAGTAATGTAATTGTAGACCCACTATAGATATATTAACAAGTTATAAATAAATAATCATAGAATTCATTTATAGGCTATTGTGTAGAGGAAACATTTCATGTACATTTTGATTAATAATGTTTTTCTTGGAAATATATATATCAATAAATTTAATTTAGATTTATTAATTTATAAAACAAAAATTGAGTGTTCTAGATAAGTAGTGTGCATTCATACCAACACAACATTATAGTAAATCAAATATGGGGTACACTACATTTTATAAAATGGTATGTATTTTAAATATACACTAATACATTAATGTGGCATGAATAATAACTTAATTATGTTCTTTTTTATATTCATATTGTTGAATAAAAATTAAAAGTCACTACTACCCCACATCATGAGATATGGAAGGATGATCATGTTAATGGTGATGGAATACAAGTAAAAAAATATAAAAAAGAGTTTGGGAATCTTGGGTAAGTATGATTAAAAAAAACTTGTTGTCCCTTAAAAAATATTACATAATAATGATTAATTATTTTCCAACATTTCTTCCATTTTAAAAGAAATAATATTCATTAGATCTACCCTATTAATGACTAATTTTAGTGTCGTTGAAGTGGCCAAGAAAAATATGTACATGTAGAAGGTGTGGGTTTTGGAGTGTTCCCCTCAAACATATTCTGAGAAAATAATTACACAATGGGATATCGATTAGAAAATGGATGTGATTTGGGCTTGAATAAATTTTTTATAATAAGTAGTCAATTAAAAATCCCTTTTTTCATATAATTTTATGGGAATGAATTTCATAGAAGAAACAACATAATAATGATCACATCATTATAGTTCCGACTGTCCTCATAATTAAGGTTAGCCATTCCACTTAAAGGTCTTATTTACTATTGGTAATTTATTTTTTCACAACTCTAATTATGAAATGTACGTATGGAATATAAAAATATAATTCATGTTCCAACAATATATATGGTGAAATTGATCTTGAATTATATATATCAGCAACCACCAATCGCCTTGTTATAGGTTGTATAATGTATAATATTCAAGGTGATATTATACACAAAAAACATCTAAAACATCATTTCAATGTAAGGATTAATGTTTCTTATAAGCTAATTGTTGATATATCTACTCCCCTTGGCGATCTATACTTTTTTATTGTGATACTTGCTATTGTAACTTTCATAAAAGGAAATTTGATCTTATAAAAATACTTGATGATAATGAGGTATTTCCTTTAAAATTTAATTATTTATAAAAAAATATTTAGTGATTAATAATAAAATCCATTAACTGAGGAATGAAATTATATATGGAAAAAAGGAATTGGAAAAATAAAGTCAAATAAATACAATATAAATGATAAAAAAACCAATCAAAAGTCCAATAGAGAGTATCGTTACAGTGCTAGTTCAACAACCAAATTTACTAATATTACAAGTTCATACAGATATAATGATCAATGAAATCGATATGGTATTGAATGAATATTATGAAAAAATTTATGATGTTTACCTTACTGACTACATTTTTCTTGAGAATATAGTTGAAATCTTCAAGGATATATGGGTTTATTAGTTGTAAATGTAAAATTGGGGTGTGTTTCGATAATATATTTGGATACTAGATAATCTTTTATCTTAATTATACTGAAATAAAAGTAATATTTTAATAGTTATATATATTATTACTATGTTATGGGAAAACCCTCCAAACAAAAATTTGGAATCGTCAGTACTCACATCACATCTATAGAAAATATCACTCGAATATGATTATTATTTATGAATAATGGACTATCTATTTACAATGTTTTAAGAAAACCATACTTTTGAAAAAAAATCATAATTCCCACTATGTCATATAAAACTATAGTATTTTACCATAACAAATATATTTTCATTTATCTCATTACTTTTTCCTTTTGAGGATAAGTGGAATCTCATTTGAATCTATTTGTACATTCCAAAGATTTATTTTTGGATTCAATTCATGGATTACTTTTATATCGACTATAAATAATGAATTTTATCAATTTATAATCCACTAAATTCAATATTTTACAAATAAACTTCAAGTTATACATTTTTTTTATCTTTTAATGTTTTTATGAAATTTCAGTGTTTATAAATCATCAAAATCATGGTATGAGGCTAGTTCATGAGAACAAGAACTAATAAATTTTAATGACTCGATATGTATTAGGTTATATATAACAATTTTTCTATATGAAAACATATTTCAAAATAAATTACTTTTTTTCTATATGTTTTTATGGTTTCTAAAATAAACTAGTGGCAATGATCATAGTTATTTAATTTTAAAATTTATGAAGGATGTAATATTCCATAAAAAATAGCATCCCCAAAGATGTGTTTTTAGTGATAATTACAATTTATTTTCTATTTATTGTTAATAAATACTTTATTTATATTTTTAATGTATTAATAGTACTATCTATAGTCCACATATTGGAAATAAATATATATTTATTAGAAACGAGTGGGTTTATTTCATGGTGTCAGAATTTTTTCCACCATTATGAAGAGGTCAATTCCTTCTAATTATTTATCTAAATTTTACATAACTCTATATACTTCTTTTTTAATTAATTTTCATATAATAAACAACTAAATTTTTAGTTAATTTTCATATGTATCTTTAAGAAGTGTGTTAATTGATAATTTATTTTTCTACAACCATTTTGTGCACTTTGTCGAGCAGAAAATTCTTAAAGAAAAATTTATGCCAAAAAAATGCTTGGACATGGATGATGTACTCAAGTAACGTTTTTTCTACTCTTAGAGATAATTTTTCTTTATTGGGTATTTTTTATATTCATTAGTTTGTATTTTATGTTTAAAAATGACTAAAAGTTCATGTTTTTAATTTACAAATTACATTTTAGTTAAAAAATTTACATTACTGGAAGAAAATCGAGAAACAATTGCTTGTATTATCTTGATACTTTATGAAATTGAAACATATTTCATTATAAAATATAGTTATTTTTCATACTTTGATCCATCACAATGTGTACCTTGTATGAGTTAAAGTTTATGTTTTTAGTTTAAAAGTACTATTTAAGTTCAAAACGCCAAATACTCACTAAAAATGTGGAAACACACTCATATTTACAAGTTAATTTATAAAATGGTTGATAATTATTTTATCATTTGTTTGAATCAACTAAACATCAATCTGACACATGATGTGGATGGTATGATTGAAAGTTCATATTTTTATTTAAAAGAATAATTTCTATTCAAAACACTTGTCACTTGAAGAAAACCAAAAAAAAACTCTTATTATCTTGATATATTAGAAAAAGGACATATATTTCATTTTTTACCTCTAGGAATCATGAACAAGTCAATCCACCATATAGTATTCCTAGTATATCTGAAATTGTATTTTTTTGGTTTAATAGTGGTGATATAGTTAAAAATGTGGATCACTCACTAAAAACTAAGAAAACACAAAATGGTGGTATTTATAATATTTGAAAATTATCTATACATCATTTATGACATGTCAAAATAGAAATCATATCAATATGACACATGTTATTCTCACTATGACTCAAAATCCATGTTTTAGTTTGAAAATTAAAATTAAGTTAAAAACAATTTTCACACATTGAAAATAGCGATTTTTTTAAATTTATAACATTTTAGGAAAATTATCAATACATAATTTGTGACTAGTGAGAAATAATAAATCATTTATTTTATCCTCAATGTTCCTAGTAGGACAGAACGTTTGTATTTTTTGTTTAAAAATAAAATTTCAAGAAAAGGCACATATCTCTCCCTAAAAATAGAGAAAAAAGGTTATAATTTCTTTATATTTTATTAAAACAATCCATATAGCATTCATGGCTTTTAAAAAATGAACAGACATTAATCTGTCACATGTTTTTCATGATAAAACTCGAAGTGCGTGTTTTCAGAAAAAAAATTCCCATTTAGGTCAAATGATTACCCGCATACGTAAAAAGAAGAAAACATGTTCTTATTAGCACGATAAAATAGGACATAGATGAATATGCAATTTTATATATTTTTAAATCAAATTCAATTCAATTTCAAACCAGTTATCCTTGATATATCTGAAATGTACGTTTTAAACTTAAAAGTAACATTTTTGTTCAAAAAATTAATTACTACCCAAAAAATGATAATAAACTCTTTTATTATCATGATAATATAGGAAAATTTCCTATAAACCATTTTTTATGTTTTGGAATCAATCCTATGTCAATATAACAATGTTTTGGTTGGTATGACTTGACGTCCATGTCTTTTTATTAAGAACTCTCATTTTAGTTCAAAAAACACATCACATTCTTAAAACATAGAAAGCAAGCTTGAATTATATTGAGTAATTAGTATGATAATAAATAATTCATTTCATATGTTTAGGTATTATCCATATATCAATATGGAACACATTTGGGATGGTATGGTTTAATGTGTTTTTTATTTGACAGTTACATTTTAGTCCAATACACGTGCCATTGAATGAAAATGAAGAAATCACACTCATAGGGATTATGTTATTTAGTAAAACTTTCAATAAATCTATTTTGACATATATTTTATGAGCCCCTCACTCAAATGTACCCTTGATGGGATGGAAATGAAGGAAGAGTGAAAATAACCTTCAAGTCTCACCTCTTGTGGGGCCTCGGTTTATAGCTAACACAGAGGGAATAAAACTCTAACATATAGAAGGCATTATCAATAATTAATATAAAAGGATTGATAGAAATTATAACATCAACTAAGAAACTCTATGATATAATATAAATTTGTAAAAACTAAAAAAATTCCAATAATACATGTTTAAATTAAAAAAATAGAAATATTGTAGAAATAAATAGCCAAAATAATGTATTAAATAAATGAAGTAAGAAGAACTTTAAATTATGAGCTTGTAATGTGTATATCGGTCCTCTGGAATTGGCTATCACATCTATCATGGATATCACATATATCTTGAAGACATATAGGATTCCACATCCTCACACAATGACTTCCATATCCATATTAGTAAGACATCATGAACATGAAGGACATAAAACTCATGTACCCTTCTTACCATATGTTGCCCCCTTTATAATCCATGTCAACAACCTCATCAAAATGAACCAAATGATCTGTTTTTTTACTTCCATCCATCACTACTGGTCCATAAGAACCTCTAATATAAGAAAGAGCATAGAAGAGGGTGTAGCCATTTATCTCTCCTCATCATCATAGATGTTCTGAAAAAAACACCCCAAAAAATATTTTTTGAAACATCATACTAGACGTCAGTGGTGTGCATAAATAAATAGCAATAAAATAAAATTTATATCAGTGAAAAAAATCACAATAACAACTTTGGTTTTATTAAAATAGAAACATCATAACTCAAAACATCACCTAAATTCCTGAAAATCCATTCAAATTTTTCTTCATAATTTAAATTTATAACATCACAGAAGAATGACATAAACCATTGACCACACTACATCATTAATTTTCAATATCATGCCATTTAAACATTTCTTGATTATCATCCACCATCATTTATCAATCATAATCACTTAAATGATTAACAATTAACTACTTTGACCATAATTCACAGTTTTAATTCTTGAATTCATTATCTATCCCAACCCATACAATTTTAGTTTCACCATTAAATGTTCAATTCATCTTTAATGGAATACGAGCACAACATAAAAAAATAACAAGCCATCCTCCTAACACTAATAATCCCCATGCTTTAACTGGCACATATTACAGTCGGATGATATCTTAATCACATGACACTAGAACCACATAACACAACTACTTCCCATCAACACCACCAAGCTTCAATACCACTCTGTTGCCGCTCCTTTTAGTCACATTGTCTAAAAGAATGGAATGGGAAATGACTTAGCTTAAATTGATTCATCCTTTGAAGAAAACATCAAAAAACTGACAAAGGCATGAACAAGGGATAAAAAGCACATGTGTCGCGCAATTTTCATCACCTTCGTGCAAGTGGACTTGCATCACGCTTAATGGTCACGCAAGTGACTCGTGTGACCTATGTGATAACCACCCGGGTCTTCTCCAGCCTAAAAATAGACCATGTCGGCCCCCCATTTCAGGAGGAATTTTTTCCAGAATTCAGATTTAAAGTTCTGAACGCCCAAGTCTCTTCTCCAGGTCTTCCGAACACTTTTAAGGTAATTATTTACCTAGAATGTAAGGTATAAACAAGAGGAGTAAGGTCTAAGTGTTAGAATTCACTAACACTTTCACGCCTAAGGTGTTTTACCCTTAAGGGGACTGAACATACTTTCACGCCGCCCTACTTCCTCACCAAAACATGTGCGCCTCTCTTCTGGAATTACCTCAGGATAATTATAAAGGCATTGGTCAAGGATCAATCAAGTATTATCGCACTGGTTCACTAACACACAAGTACCTATAGGTCACGTAGGTATACCTGTGTGAGCAGAACTTGCGCACCCACGCAGTACCTGCATGCCTGCCAGGACTTGTGTGCCCCTACCTTTTTGGGTGCCCTTCTTGCCCATTTCACCCCTCTTAAGCCATTCCAGCTCTCCTATTCAAGATTCAGTCTTCAAGACACTCTTCAAAGCCATTTATGGCATGATTTCATGATTTGACTTCCTTATCTGAAAGGAATTCTGTGGAATATCTCTCAAAACCTAGTGATTTACACATATTTATGTCACTAAAGATTGAGATTTCATTCATTCAACCTCATCCTTTAAGATGAGAGAATCATTAACCTGGGTCTCATTTTCAGGAATAAACCCCCGTCATAATTCATTAATATGGGCATCCTCTTTAGGAGTAAGCCCCAAGTCCTCTAATCTGGGCATCCTCTTCAGGAGTAAGCCCCAAGTCCCTTAATTTTTCAATTCCCTTAACCTGGGCCTCCTTTTCAGGAGTAAGCCCCAGTCTTAATTTCTCTTAACCAGTCCTAATTTACCTTTGATCTGGGATTCCTTTTGAGGAGTAAAAACCCAATCATAATTCCTCTCCTAATTTGGGCCTCCTTTTCAGGAGTAAGCCCCAAGTTAGAGTATTAAAATCTCCATGAAGCACATATACCTTTATGGACCCTGTTCCTGGCTTTCATCCCTGAAGTAAATCCAAATCTTCATTTATCTGGGCATTCATACATACATAAGTCCCACATTATTTCTTATGATTGCTTCTTTCAGGGCACAATTGTCTAATTTTTACCAATAACTCTTGTTTCTCACACAGAGCATGACTCACATGATCTTAGAGTGTAAAAGTAATTATGAAATCCTTCTTTGAGCCATAAATCATAAACATCATACTCCCTTACTCGAACTACTTGGGTTCTGATTCCTTTTCTATACAAAGGTTACGTAGGTATCCCATCTGCGGGTTCGATCCCAACTATGAAATAATCCATTTCCTTCTGAATGACAATAAACTTCAAGTTCCCCACTGAGTGGCTTTAAAACCAGCATGGTCATCATAATTACCAAGAGAATTCTATATAAATGTGTCGAAGGATACCATTGACCAAGAATCTCTAATAAATACAAATGATTCTCTATCGATTAAGAACCTCGAATACATATAAAATATTCACTAAATTTATTACATATTTAATCATTGATTGTCAGATCTGAAGGAAGGCTCATTTTATACTTGGTAATGTAATAATGATTCACGAACATAACTTAAATTTATAAAGAGAGTCCCGGAATAGAATATAATTCCCCTAAAAAGGTGTGATGAGTCTGACCTCCCATCCTCTCGACCAATGCAAATTCCTAAGCCTCATCAATCCACAAACTAATGAGCGCCTACCTTTGGAAAGTAGGTCCAAATGGATGTGGAATCATTGGATGTTTCCGGTTCTACAAAAAAACCCGTTAGAAAAATATCGGAATGTTTGAACCTCCCAT
Organism: Viscum album; assembly: GCA_963277665.1. Classification (NCBI taxonomy): domain Eukaryota; kingdom Viridiplantae; phylum Streptophyta; class Magnoliopsida; order Santalales; family Viscaceae; genus Viscum; species Viscum album. The sequence goes on along the minus strand of OY728123.1, from coordinate 1,235,742,142 downwards.
CAAGGCGGTCATCCCTGAATTTCGTGGGAAATAAAAAATGGTGAACCTGACATGAATCCTTAACCAAGTTAAAATAATGTTTTACATATTCGTTAGGCACCTATTTAAAACACAATGAGAGGGCCAACAAAAACAATCATTGGAATATGTACTCATCCAAAATATGTAGTGGCTGAATTTATCTTGATTACATCTGTTATATCAAACATGCACTCTTTTCCAAGATCTTCTGCATTTCTAGAATGGCTGCTCTCAAATTCACACCTGTGAATACAGTTGCTGTAAATGCCACTGCTGCTACTCCCGCTAGATCGTCGTCCGCTCTGAGGATGACATCACCTACTCAGTGTCTTCAACGCTGGGTATCAAATGCACTGGTGAAGGAGTACCGTCAACACAGTACCATCCCAACTCTAGAGGCTGCCCGACAAGCCCTCTAAGTTAACAACTAACACCGGTCGTCCAAACAACGACGACCAATGATCAATAAGCAGGCGGTGCTGACTACCGTTTCCAACCGTTTCGGGTCATTATCCCCGGAATGCAATCACCATTCACTCCCATATTCTAGGTAGGTGAATGATTAGGTCCCTCAGGGATTTAATTCAAAGAAGCAGGAGTCCTTCCTGAGGGCTCCCACCAACAATCGCCGCCAGACTTGTGCGGCAGTGTGCCCTCAACATGATGAGAGTACCAACTCCAGGCATTCGTCTTAGGTTCCTCAAACTTGAGCAGGCAAGACGAACCACCAGAGGTAGAATCCGGTCAACAGTGAGCAGGTTCTCATCTCTGCCCTCTCCGAAGAAGTCCACCAACCTAACTTGGTGGCAAGCAACGAGCGGGCACATACACCTGCCTGTTTTAATTCCACTGTCCAGCAAACTCGTCTGGCAGCATCACGCCGATCCCACCAGGCAATTCGGGCAGAGTACTATAGGCAGGAACATATACCTGTTTATACATCACCAGTTAGTCAGCAGGCTCGTATGACTACATATGATGAAGCTCATCAACCACGTTTGGAAAAGTGTAATCAGCAGGCACATACACCTGCTAGTATTAATCAATCCTACCAACAGTCTCGCTTGGTAGCATTCGGAGAAATCAGTCGGAAAGCTCCGGCGACAAACAGGAGGCAGACTCAACTCTCTTCCCCCACACGTGAGTACTGTCAGGATTCACTGACAGGAAAAGGAGGACAGGAGTAGGCACATACACCTACTCCAAGCACAGAATGGACCTATATCCCTGTTCCGGTAGCTGAAGTCACCAAGCATATTCTGTCAATGGTGAAAGAGCAGAAGCAAATCCCTGCACATATTCTGGATGCTTCCCAAGATATTATAACAGCTTCATCAGCATCCTAGGGAAAAACACATAAATCTATCCTTACCAGTGGAGTGACACATCAAAAGTTCACTCTGGAACAGAAACACACATCTGTTCTAGTCCAAGAGGGTTGTGGGGCATACTCCCCCATATCATACGAACAACTAAGTCAGGAACACACACCTGATTTGAGTGGAGATCATTAGCCTAACCTGGCCATCTTTCCTGATCAGGCACATACACCTTCTCAGAGCAGCCACTTTCATCAAAAAGTGGTTTCCAAGGTGAGTAAGAAGGCGTCTAAGAAAAAGACCCGGCCAACACAGTCAGGAGATCAAGAGCCAATCTGTAACAAGGCCTTTCTCGATGCTGGAGTTCTTGAAGCCCTCAGACAGTTATCTATTGGAATTCAATATTATACTCCCTCAGTTCCCAATAATGGGAACATTAATTCCGAAGGTCTTCAACATAAACTTCCTCATGAAGGCTTGCTTCATGACAATTTGGTCGATCTCAATGTTTCATCTTCAGATGAGAGCCACAGGAACACTCTGTGTGGTCAGAAGACCAAGGAGCAAGAGATCAAATCTTTTGTTATAACCCATTATGGTGGTCCTCCCCATGATGATGAATTTCGCTGCGAAAGTCCTCTCCGCAGTAGTGATGCACATTTCCCGGAAAATGCTCCAGTGGACGATGTAGTGCCGAGAAAGCCCTCTTATCTTGAGGCACTTGCCAATGAGAAACTAGTCATGTCTGATGCTTCATCGCTAGCAGGTGAAATACTTCCTCAATCATAAGTTAGCCCAGGGTGTAGGTCATTATCCGAACCAGCCCTAAGTCATGCATCTTCTAGTTTGATCAATGATTTCTCTACCAATTTTGTTGAATCCGATGAAGTAACAAGGAAACACCAACTCTGGTCAAATCAGGTAGGAGAATCTTCATTGAATGATAAAGTGGAAATGATGAACATGAGAAAACAACTGGAAAAAGGTGAAGTACCAGTCATGTTTTCGCCTCTGGCTAACTCTTTGTATGACATTCCAAAGATGTTGATGGAAGATGAAATCCATGATATTCGTCTCAACATATGGAAAACTCTTTGTCAGTTGAAAAAGAAAGTATTATCTTATGATGAATATGAAAATCATCTTAAGATAATAGAAGGGTTAAAAATTCCGATTGATTTGGCATATCTATCAGTCTCTCGATATCTGAAGGCTGAAAAGCAACAGAGATCCCTTCAACGTTCATGCCTTGGAGCACTAAGAAGATTGTGTCAGTTAATTTCCAATGCCCTATCTGGTATTTGTGTCAGAGTATGGGGTGTTCATGGAGCACTGCATTTCACGGTGCTCTCCAGTCAGCAAAGCCCACTGAAAATGGTCTCATGCAATGTTATTTCCCATGGCCGACCACAGTCAATGGGCTTTTTTTGTAATCAAAAGCTTTCCCAAGAACAGGCTTCAACTAGTTCCTCTCAAAATCAAGCATACAGAGAACAAGTTATTGAATTACTTCTGCATCAAGCAAACGAGAATATTGAACAAGATTCTTGTATGGAGAAAGCACATCATCAAGTGACATAAGGTTCAGAAATTATCCAATGGTCATTTGAACCAGGTGATAAAAGTGGATACAGATTAATGCATCCTGCTAATTTACGGACTAAGGTTCGCATGATCAGGAGAGCTTTTAAGAAAGTCTCAGACATAGCATGTCAAGAGCCACCCCAGCTTGCTAGACTGGGGACTCTTTTAAACCAACCCTCGGAATCAACAAATAGGATTCGAGGAGTTGAGAGAGAACAGCAGGAACAGCCCCAGTCCACCGGACTGGGGACTTTTTCAAATCATCAATCCCCTCCTCAGAGAAAGTCAGTCTTTTCTTGATTGGGGAAGCAACCTGAAGAGGAATGAAGAGCCAAATTATTACGAGATTCCCTCAAATTACAGTTCGTCAAGAAGTTACTGAGGGATCGAATCAACAAAAGGAAATGTCTCATCAAAGACATGGAAGAAGACAATATCACATAAATGATGATAGAAGGGATGCGATGCGTTATGAATCAATCAATGTCATCAATGACGTTATTGCTGATCCACCAAATGAGGTTAACTCAGGGGACTCAGATGAAGAGGGTTCGGCTCAAGAATATGTACACATCGACAAAAATGAAGAAGGTGTGCGAACACAAAATCAAAGGATTACTCAGAACCTAGGTAATCCTTCGATTAGCCCACTTCCCCCTCTCCGAAAAGGATCCAACAAAGGGAGGGGGAAGAATCAGGTTACATATTCTTCCTCTGGAGAAGGCCAATCGCTCTCACTAGAGTGAAGGTTTGCACAATAGGAGGAAGAAATGATGGAATTAAGGAGGTTGAATGCATAACTACTTAAGGGTAGTCTTCTTCATGAGCGTGATGGAGTCCGTCAGCCAAGGGAATTTGTTGCAGCTACTGAGATGGATCAAGAATATCCTCCTCTATCAGTACACCCTCACATGCCTAATCCCATGGGTCAAGTGCAACAACAGTTGGTAGTGCTACCATTAGTTGTAGCACCAGCTACCACATCTGTCCAAGCTCTAGTCATTGCACCTACCCAAGTCCAAGTTCAACCAGATGTTTCTCAAAAGTTAATAACTACTATTGAGTCATTAAGAGCTCGGTTAGAAACTATGGAAGGGAAACGTGTGCAGGTTCAACCAGAAAAGAAAGTTTACCCTCAATGGGTAGATTCAATCTCTCCTCCATTCAGTTTTGGAAACCCTATATTCCCTATTTTCAATGGATCATGCGACCCTGAACAACATTTGATGCATTACGTGTCTTATTGTGATCCTATGATGGGAACTCCGGAGCAACAAGAAGCATTAAAACTTAGATGCTTCGTACAGACCTTTCAAGGACCAGCCTTTGTCTGGTATACAATCTTGCAATCCCTATCAATTACCGAATGGGAGGATCTTCGCCAAAAATTCCTTCTACAGTTCAGCTCAACTTTGCCAAAGACAACAGTTTTTGATCTTACAAACTGTAAGCAAAGAGAGAATAAAAGGGTCTCATATTTCATTGCTCGCTGGAAGGGATTAAAATATTCCCTAAGCATATAACTCCCTCAAGAAGAATTGTTGCCAATATGTGTGGAAAATCTACATGACTAATTACACATGATGTTGATCCAGGTGAAATACACAGGAGGGTTTCGAGACCTAACTTCAATCGCTCAGTAGATTGAAGATTCCCTTGTACAGGCTAAGGTTAAATCTTGTGTAATTCCATCAGCTCCAGGAAGGAGAATGGGTAAAGCAGGAACTGCTACAGTTATGCTTAAACAAGCACCTGTACCTGTTTTTACTTCAAAACCTTCATCTTCTCGAAGGGCTCCACCTCTTGAGCGCCAACAACAAAGGCTGTTTCGTCCAGATGATCAAAGAGATCAAAGACGAAAACTATTTGAGGATTTGAAGAGAAAAACATACTCTTTCCGAAATGAACAAGTTCTTGGTTACTTCATTTCGTCCCTAGAGAATAATTTGGTTCAGCTGCCAAAGCCCAAAAGGCCAAACAAGAGAGGAGTTGAAGACCATCCCAATTATTGCCCATTTTATAAAATGTTGGATCATCCCATCCAGGAGTGTTTTCCCTTCAATGACCTCCTGCAAAAGATGGTCGACTCGGGACAAGTTAAACTGAAAGGCTCTTCAGCCCAGGTAGCATGTGTCCCTGCTACAGTTCCAGAAGAGGAAGGTGAATGGAAAGAAGTCAAAAGAAAAAATGCACAGAAGTATGATGATTGGATGGTCCGAAAGAGAATCAACCGAACTCATTATATTTTGCGAACACAATTAAAGAAACTGATTGTGTCTTCCGCAATGAATTTTGTAGAAAAACCCTCTTCATCAGAGGGAAAGTCCTCAAAGAAATGGAATGATTCAAAGAAAGAAAAAGAATCAGAAGAAGATGAGTATGTGTCAAAGCCTAACTTTTCTTTGACTCTGAAAGAATTCGTGCCATCTACTTCAAATCCACAGGCACCGCCCCACCAAACGGCACAACCTAAACTGGCTAATCAGGCAGTGTCTTCATCAGATGAAGAGTTAATCTTCGGTTCTGTTAATATGATTCAATTAACAGATCCATATGCCAGTCGCAGTTTCAATTTCGATGAGCCTGAATTCCCTGTATCAAATAAGGGAATCAGAGGAAGTTCCAGAGGCTCGGGATACAGGGGAAGACGTGGATCTTTTAGAATCCACTACTCCAATTCTACCCCTTCTAGAACTATGTACATAGCAGAAACTCGTGGTAGAGCCCTTCAGCGAGTTCTGAAAGAACAAGAAAGTTCTTCTACTAATAGAAAATTGAGTCCTGGAATAGTTATTTTGGAAGACCATTTGAAGGTTCCATCCTATTCCTATTAGCAATTAAATGGATCTAATTGGTCTAATCTTCCAAAACCAGGGATATTTCCAACTCCTATCCCGATACAAGATGTATCAACTTCAAAAGCATCTTCTTCCAAGGTACCTGCAAAACCACATATTCCTGTTGGGAAACACAGACATCTGGATCAAAAGTATGATTTATTAAAACAATTGGACCAAGTACCAACCATGTTATCAATCTGGATGCTCTAAATCTGTCAAAAGATCTTCGGGAAGCACTCATCGAGGATTTGTAAAGTCCTCAGTAGTTTGAAATTGAAATTGATGCAGTTGAAGTCTATCACATAGAGAATAATCTTGTAGAATGCCATGCAGTAATATCTTTTACTGATAAAGATGAATATAATGTTGTGCATGGGCATATTAGACCTTTGTACATATCTGGCAAGGTCAATGGTGTATACGTTCGAAGAGCTTTCGTTGACAATGGTTCATGAGTCAACCTCATGCCCATTCGCACACTTCATCGATTGGGCCTCACAGAATCTAATTTATCTCATTCTACCATGATTTTACAAGGATATGATAAAAATGAACAAGAACCACTGGGTGAAGTTACACTCAGAACTCAGTTTGGAGATCTTGTATCTAATTCAGATTTCATGGTTGTTGATCAAGACTCAGCCATCAACATCTTTCTTAGAAGACCCTGGCTACATCAGCATGCGGCTATCCCTTCATCATACCATCAATGTCCCAAATATTGTTTTGATGGTCAAGTTGGGACATTGTATGGTGATAATGCCCCATTCAAGACATGTGAGTCTCAATACATTGAGGCGGAATTCTATCACATAAAGGGAAGGGAGAAATCCATAACAAAGGAGATTACCATAGTTAATGCTCCATATGGTTTGGAGAAGATTCCAATAAATCCATTTACACATGTGAGTACAGATTATGTGTTGTCTATTATTCAAATTGACAAGATAGACCCAAATCAAAATACTCTTATAGAAAGATCCATAATTTCAATTACAGAAATCGATCCAGACAACATGGGAGAAATTGGTAACCCACCAAGTAGTGATGAAAGCACAAATGGTGACGTCTTCATTTCATCTGCTAAATGACAACAAGTCTATACATCGCCAATTAGGCCAGAAGAAGTTATAGAAACATCGGAGGTGAACAATGATGTCGATTTTCAATCCATCATCTCCTCTTTAAGACCCAAAGAAGACCCTTCATCATCAATCGGTTCGGAAATGGAAGCTTCTTCTTCAAGATGTGCAAATTGTGACATCTCTTATGATCAGAAATATTCTTCTTTATCATCTACTATGCAAGTAGAAACGGAATAAATAACACATGATGAGGAAGAAGAGGAAGATCTCAGAGTTTCTCCTCTAGCATTTGAAGAGGGTTTCTCTACCACTATGGATGAATTTAGAGAAATAAATCTGGGTAAAAAAGAAGATCCATGCCCCACTTTAATCAGTGCGGCCATGACTCTTGAAGAGAAAGAGATGTATATTTATTTTCTAAAGCAAAATAGTGATATATTTTCTTGGAACTATACAGAAATGCCTAGGCTTGATCCTGATGCTGCTACTCATCATTTGGGTTTACCAGAAGAACATCGAGAATTTAAGCAAGCCGCGAGAAGAACACACCCAACTTATGCTTCCAAAATAGAGGCTGAAGTGGATATGCTTATCAAATCTAACTTCGTCAGAGAAGTTCAATATCCCAAGTGTTTGGATAATATTGTCCCTGTAAAGAAGAAGAATGGACAAATTAGAGTTTTCATCGATTTCAGAGATCTTAATCGGCATTTTCCTAAGGATGATTTCCCAGTTCCGATTACAAAACTTTTAGTTGATGCAACAGCTGGCTATGAAGCACTTTCCTTCATGGATGGATATTATGGATATAATCAGATCTGAATGGCCCTAGAAGACGAGGAATCCATAGCCTTCAGAGCCCCTCAGGGTGTGTTTTTCTACCGGGTAATGCCTCTTGGCTTAAAGAATGTAGGTGCAACGTATCAACGTGCCATTCATCGTATCTTAAAAAACTTCTTATGGAAGTTTTTTGAATGCTATGTAGACGATTTTGTGGTTAAATCCAAAAAACGTTATAATCACTTGGCTGATTTGGAAGTCATATTCCGCAAGTTTCGACAACATAATTTGAAGATGAACCCCTTAAAATTTTCTTTTGGGGTAACCTCAGAAAAATTTATCGGCTTTGTTGTACGCCATCGTGGTATTGAAGTCGATCCTGATAAGACCAAGTCAATCCTTGGTATGTCACTTCCTCGAAATTTGAATGAATTAAGAGGACTTCAAGGACACTTAGCCTATATTCGGTGTTTCATCGCCAATTTGACAGGCAATAGTTTACCCTTCAACAAATTGATGAAGGGAGTCACTTACCAGTGGACTGAAGAATGTCAAGAAGCATTCAATATTCTCAAGAAATACCTCTTGAGTCCACCAGTACTCATGCAAACTATTTAAGGAAGACCACTTATCCTCTATGTGAAATCTCTTGAGCGATCACTGGGTGTCTTCCTTGCTCAAAAGAATGATGCTGGGAATGAAAACAGCCTCTACTATCTCAGTCGAACTATACTTGAAGCAGAAACTCGATATTCATGTATTGAGAAATGCTGCCTAGCATTAATCTTTGCAGTTCATAAGTTGAGACACTACCTGCAACATCACGAGGTCCAATTGGTATCTCGCAATAACCCACTCAAATTCATCCTTAGTCGTCCGATTCTTACAGGACGTCTGAGAAGGTGTGCAGTTATTTTGTAGCAATTCGATATTCAGTATGTTTCTCAAAAGGCGATAAAGGGCCAAGCTCTGCATGATTTCCTGGATGAACACCCTTTAGTGGGAGACACATAATCAGATATTGAACTCCCTGATGAGGAATTCTTCTCTGTTCAAGAAAGTCCTCAAGCATGGGAAATGTATTTTGATGGTGCTTCTAGAAGTCCAACAAAGAGGAAAATGGAAAATCCTAAATTCAACAATGTTAGCTTAGGAATTGTACTCATTTATCCAGAAAAGGCGATGTTACCTTATTCCTTCTTATTATGAGAAGGTGGTACCAATAATGAATCAGAATACCAGGCTCTCATTGCAGGCTTGGAATTAGCGCTTCAAGAACAAGTGAATCACTTAAAGATGAAAGGTGATTCATACCTGGTAATCAAACAAGTCAATAGGGATTATGCCATCAGAAAAAAAGAACTAATCCATTTGTATGATTAAGTTAGAGAGTTAATGGCGGAATTCCCTTTAGAAGCGACATTTTATTACGTCTCAAGATCAAAAAATGCTCAAGCTGATGCACTGGCTAATATAACCACAGCTCTGGAAGATCCAAATCAGGACGAGACAACCATCAGTATTTCACACCGTCGTAAAATTTCAACTTATGTTCGAATCAGAACAGAGGAAATTAATTAAATTAGTCTCATTCCTGAACCGTATGGTCATACTACAGGATGGATGTCACCTATCAGGGAATAACTTAAAAATGGAACACTTCCAACTGATAGAGCTGAGAAAGAACAAATCCGGCGACGTGTGGTCAATTTTTCTCTTTATGATAGCCTAGATTACCTAGATAAAACTCTCTATAGACGTGGTTTTTATGGAGTTCTCTTCAGATTCATTGATGGTGAAGAGACAATGGCTATCATGAAAGAAGTGCATGCAGGAGTCTGTGGTGCCCACCAGTCTGGACATAGACTGTCTGATCAGATTCGAAGGCTTGGATACTTTTGGCCTTCAATGATACTAGATTGCGTTGATTTCACAAAGAAGTGTCATTCATTCCAAGTACATACCAACTTCATTCATCAACCTCCAGAGTTTCTTCATACAGCAAAATACTTATGGCCATTTTCCACATGGGGAATGGATGTGGTGGGACCTTACCATTCGACTACGACCAAGTAGTTTAAGTACATTCTTACTGCTACTGACTTCTTTTCCAAATGGGAAGAGGCAATACCTCTCAAGGAAGTCAGTTCTAAATGCGTTGTTAGCTTCATCAAGTCTATCATCATTACCAGATTTGGTGTCCATCATACCATATTGACGGACAATGGCACCAACTTATGTTCATCCGAGGTGAAGAAGTTGTATAAAGAATACAACATCAAATACAACCATTCATCTCTGTATCATGCGGCGGCCAACGGCCATATAGAATCCTTTAACAAGACTCTATCAAATATACTGCAAAAGATGGTGGATAAAGATAACATGTCATGGCCTGATAAACTCTTTTATGCTTTATGGGCTTATCGGACTACCACCCGCACTGCAACTCGGTCTACAACATATTCACTGGTATATGGAATGGAATCCATCTTCCCCACTGAAGTTCAATTGCTTTCTCTCAGAGTAGCCATTTGTGATCATTCATCTATAGATGAACAATATCAAAAGAGATTGAATGAATTGGAATGGTTAGATGAGAAAATATTGTGCACTTTGCACCACTTGGAAGTCTATCAGAATCGAATAGCACGAGCTTTTAACAAAAAAGTTCATCTTTGTTCATTCACTCAGGGAGAATTGGTATTAGTTCTCAGAACTCCAATGATACCAGGAAAGAAACCTCCCAAGCTTGATCCAAAATTTGGAAGGACCTTACTCAATACATAGGGTCTACTCCAATGGAGCTTATTCATTAATCTCGATGGATGGAGAACTCATCACTACTCCAACCAATGCCATATTTTTAAAGAAGTATTTTGTATAAACACAAAATACATCCCCAACTTGGTCCGGTATGACCTTAAACTGCACCACTGTCCAGCAAGACGTTAAACTGCATCATCAACAGTCCATGCATATGACCCTAAACTGTTTGTACTTTCGTCCCACATGACGTTAAACTGTGAAAAAGTTCCTTAAATGGTCCGGTATGACCTTAAACTGCACCACTGTCTAGCAAGACATTAAACTGCATCATCAACGGTCCATGCATATGACCATAAACTATTTTCACATACGTCAAACATGACATTAAACTGTGTCCCCAACTAGGTCCAATATGACCTTAAACAGCACCACTATCCAGCAAGACGTTAAACTGCATCATCAACAGTCCATGCATATGACCCTAAACTATTTTTACATTCGTCCCACATGACGTTAAACTGTGAAAAAGTTCCTTAAATGGTCTGGTATGACCTTAAACTGCACCACTATCCAACAATACGTTAAACTGCATCATCAACGGTCCATGCATATGACCCTAAACTATTTGCACATACGTCCAACATGACGTTAAACTGTGTCCCCAACTTGGTCCGGTATGACCTTAAACTGCACCACTGTCCAGTAAGACCTTAAACTGCATCATCAACGGTCCATGCATATGAACTTAAACTATTTTTACATTCATCCCACATGACGTTAAACTGTGAAAAAGTTCCTTAAATGGTCCGGTATGACCTTAAACTGCAACTAGGTCCTGTATGACCTTAAACTGACGGTCCATGCATATGACCATAAACTATTTTCAGGTCCCTTATGTCCAGAAAGGCGTTAAACTGTGAAGTCCTAACTACATGACGCTAAACTATATAAAAGTCCCTTACGTTCAGAAAGACGTTAAACTAGATAATCATCAAAGGTCCTGTATGACCTTAAACTACACCGCCGTCCAGTATGACATTAAACTGCACCATCCATGATCCATGCATATGACCTTAAACTATTTTCACTTTCATCCAACATGACGCTAAAATGTATTGTCCTTTTTTCATCCAACATGACGTTAAACTATGGGAAAAAAATCCCCAATGAGTCCAACATGACGTTAAATGGTGTACGCTTTTGTTCACACTACATGACATTAAACTGAACAGTCCCCCTTTCATCCAACGTGATGTTAAACTATATTGTCCCCATCGTCCTAACTACATGACGCTAAACTATACAGAATTTCCTTGATACGTCTTACATGAAATTAAACTATACATTGTCCCTACTATATGACATTAAACTATGCAACACCAATAGTCCTAACTGCAAGACTTTAAACTGCATAGTCCCTTCATACGTTCTACATGACATTAAACTGTGTATCGTTAAGGTTGTTGTTACCTCTTGTTTCTCACACTGAGTATGACTCATGTGATCTTAGATCAAACCTCAACCATAACACTCTCTCTGGGATGCTAACCATGTGTATGTCCCAACAACATTTTTTAGGTCGCTGTCCCCAAGAACAACTTGATCATTAATTCATTCTTTAATTAAACTATGTGGACATTGATCCTTGCCTTCCAGGCTGGGTACGTAGGCAGCATCCTAAGGTTCAAGCCCAAAATCAATCTCTTCACACTGGTTCACCTTCATCTCATATGATGTTGATTTGTGAAACCGCCCCTAGAATCAATATATGTACATTGGTTCACTTTCGTCCTTTTTATATGATGTTAAACTATACAACACTTTTTTCGAGTATGAAAATACAGTAAAATATTCTTTGATACCCTCACTTGAGAGGGAATCATTATTTACATTTATTTTCAATCATGTTTCATTTCAAATACTACATTCATACATGGAAATGTCCAAACCTTTTATCTTGGGTTAAACCATCACTGTACTAAAGCCCCCTTTCACCCTTCACATATACGGACCCTGTTTGTATAGAGGGTATTTCTAAAACTAAGTGGGCTTGATTACCATCCTTATGGGATACGTAGAAACATTCGGATGTCCCTCAAATCTAGCCCCAAGTCTTTGGGCCTAACCCCAAATTCCACTTTCAGTCCCTTGGATGAAAATTCCCCATGAAAACACACACTGTTTATTTCTTATAATGGTCCAAGCTCTATGACCGTAAAATAAGATCTCTAATCATTTTGTCCCAAACGATGTTAAACTGTAGTTTAAGAACTACGTATGGATTGATTCCCATCCTTATGGGATACACAGTGAAGTTTGACATTTCAATTCAGGACATAGACACAACATGATTATGGTTAGCATTGATCTGTGTATATCTGTATACATTGGAAAATACCCATCTTTATGTGTCATAATCCTAACCTTAAATATTTTCAGATCATAATAACCCTTTTCATGACTTCTAGTCACAAAAATGTCAAACTTTTGAGAGTTATTTTTCCTGACTATGCAGCACGTGCCCATAGGGGGCCCTGCAAAAACAGTCTATATAACAGATTTTTCAGCCAAAAGATACTATTATTTGACTATGAAGCCAATTCCCATAGGTGGACCTACATAATTAAACCCCATAACGGGTTTGACAGATAGTGGTAACTTCATTCTTGGGAATAATTCCTCTTTTTTCCTTATTTGTCTTAAATGACAGTATGTAGGGATCTGCAAAATAGCCATCCTTAACATATTTGTCCCATATCCTTTTTCATGATCTGAAAAGTATTCAAGTCTGTGGTTTATATTCTCCTTACCTACGTTTGGGTCAGACCTTCGTAGGAGTGATATCTATTCAGTTCTTTGATAATATTTTTTGGAAATATCTTCTCTATATTCAAGTACCTCTTTCCATACAGCAAACTCTATACTTTGGAAAATTTGAATCTCCATAAACATTCACTAGATTTTAGCACTAGGAACGTAAATTTCTGAGAGTTGTTTTTCCTGACTATGCAGCACGTACCCATAGGCGGCCTTTCATAAAAAGTCTACATAATATAATTGTTAGCCAAAAGATACTATTTTATTTAACTTTGCAACCAATGCCCTTAGGTGGCCCTCCATAATTCAACCCCCTAACGGGTTTGTTAAATAATGGTAACTTCATTCTTGGGAACTACTTCTTCTAATGACTTTTAGCTCTTTTTCATATCATTCCTCGGATTCAAAGATTCTTAAGTCATAGTTTACATTTTTTCCCTCATGCTTGAGTATGGAACTATGTTTTCAGATAAATTGTCAAGGAATTGAGTTAATTCTAATTCATTCAGTCATAGCTATTTTGACCATAAACATTAGCGTTTTTATGTCCGACGTGCATGAATTTAATCTTCCCACAAAATACAAAGGAACTCTGAATAAAATTCTAGTTCCAAGCTCACTAATCATACGTTTTGTTTGATTTAGGTAATATTGAGAAATTAAAAGTGTCGAAGTTTGTAGGGTTATTTACATTAATCCTAGTTAAAATAAAACTATGCTTACTAGGCCCATTGGCTTAGGTAAAATCTAAAGAATGTAGAAAAAGAGAATGCAGGTACAAATGAGTGAAGGTGAAAGTGTTTTTCATTGATACATAGGAGATAGAAGGACATCCACAGACCGGAGTATCTTCTCTTTTTCAAGAATTACAAGATGCTTTCAACATAACTCTTAATTTGATTTACGGCATCCCGAGCATCATCAGCAACCACCTAGAATTAATTCATTCAACTGGATACAACAAGACATGCAGTGATACAATCTCTTCTTGGAACAATTGTAAAAGGATGTTCTTGAGTGCGGTTTGAGAAAATTTTCTGCTGATCAAACAGTGCCTCTGTTTCTGTCCAAGTGACTTGGAAGATGGATACATGGATTTGAGAATGAAGCATTGGACATAAAGAGCCATTTGGAGAGAGTACTCTTTTCAGATATTTATCTAATTCCATGTTTGTCTTCTCTCCACCAACCGGTCGCGGAAAAAATTTCAGCCCATGGGTTTTCCATTTTCATATCTGCAAGGAAATGGCATGGAAGGAGAATTTGAATGTTCACACCATTGTTGTTGCTCTTAATGCACAGCATAACCGTAATAGAGGAGTAGCAGTGCAGCTGAATTTCAGGCATATTGTTCTTTGCATCTGGAAAATTGATTCCTTGCAGATGACCATGACCACAAAGAGGAAGATAGATGATCTGTGGGAAATTAAGATGATATTTCTTCAAGTACTTAGCCAAATCTGGGAGAGTGCTGTCACAGATATCATAGTAATTGTGGCCAATGATGTTCATCATATCATCAATCCGCTTGCTATCCAGTTCATCGACTATTCCAGGTCTAAGATCCATTGATTCTGCACACAAGTTGAATAAATTAAGTTTAGAGAAAGGTGATTTTTCATAAAATTTGTGAAAGAATTCGAAAAAATGGATAAGGAATTAAAGTGCGCAAGTCTAAACTTGGTGTGAAAGTATGGATGTGCCGCGAAATTATTTGGCGCGGAAGTATCACTGCGCAAGTCAAGATACCTTGACAACAGCGTGCCATCAAGGAAACACCAGAAAACAGAGCAACCTGTGTAGTTAAGGTGACCTGCGCGGCGAGAGCTTGAAGGTTTGAAGGTCGGAAATCTGGATGCTTTGTACGGAAGTGAGGCCCTCTATTTATAGACGCGCCCTGAACCCTGTGCGCTGTACCCTAGGCGACTAAAGGACATACCCCTGCGCGCCAGAACCTGTACGCCCGAAGCTCATTTGCGTGCCCAAACTTGTGCGCCGCCTTTCCATTGGTTTTTCTTCTTTTCCTCAGAGTCAAATCCACAATTCTTTTGGATCCAACTCTTAGGGGGGGCTTTTTATTCACTCCTTTTAGTCACATTGTCTAATAGAATGGAAAGGAAAATGACTTAGCGCAAATTGATTCATCCTTTGAAGAAAACATCAAAAAATTGACAAAGGCATGAACAAGGGATCCAAAGCACATGTTCCGCACAAGTTTCATCACTGTCGCGCAAGTGGACTTGCGCGACCCCTAATTGCCGTTCAAGTGACTTGCACGACCTAAGTGATAATCGCCCAGGTCTTCGCCATCCTATAAATAGACCCTGTGGGTCCCCCATTTCAGGAGGAATATTTTCCAGAATTCAGATTTAAAGCTCTGAACGCCCAAGTCTCTTATCCAGGTCTTCCGAACACTTCTAAGGTAATTCATTACCTAGAATGGAAGGTCTAAACAATAGGAGTAAGGTCTAAGTGTTATAATTCACTAACACTTGTGCGCCTAAGGTGTTGTACCCTTAAGGGGAATGAACGTACTTGTGTGCCGCCCTAATTCCTCACCAAAACATGCGCGCCTCTCTTCTAGAAGTACCTCAGGATAATTATAAAGGCATTGGTCATGGATCACTCAATTATTATCGCACTGGTTTACAAACACGCAAGTACCTATAGGTCGCACAGGTATACCTGCGCGACCAGGACTTGAGCGCCCCCGTAGTACCTGCGGGCCTGCCAGGACATGCGCGCCCCTGCCTTTTTGGGTGCCCTTCTTGCTCATTTCACCCCTCTTAAGCCATTCCACCTCTCCTATTAAAGATTCAGTCTTCAAGACACTCTTGAAAGCCATTTATTACATGATTTATTGATTTGACTTCCTTATCTGAAAGGAATTCTATGGAATATCTCCCAAAACCTAGTGATTTACACATCTTTATGTCACTAAAGATTGAGATTTCATTCATTCAACCTAATCCTTTAAGATGAGAGAATCCTTAACCTGGGTCTCCTTTTTAGGAATAATCCCCAGTCATAATTCATGAATATGGGAATCCTCTTTAGGAGTAATCCCCAAGTCCTCTAATTTGGGCATCCTCTTCAGGAGTAATCCCCAAGTCCCTTATTTTTTCAATTCCCTTAACCTGGGCCTCCATTTCAAGAGTAATCCCCAGTCATAATTTCTCTTAACCAGTCCAAAATTACCTTTGATCTGGGATTCCTTCTCAAGAGTAAAAACCCAATCATAAATCCTCTCCTAATTTGGGCCTCATTTTCAGGAGTAATCCCCATGTTAGAGTATTCAAATCTCCATGAAGCACATATACCTTTATGGACCCTATTCCTAGATTTATTCCCTGAAGTAAATCCTAATCTTCATTTATCTAGGCAGTCATACATACATAAGTCCCACATTATTTCTTATGATTTTATCTTTCATAGAACAATTGTCTAATTTTTACCAATACCTCTTGTTTCTCACACCGAGCATGACTGACGTGATATTAGAGTGTAAAAGTAATTATGAAATATTTCTTTGAGCCATTAATCATAAACATCATACTCCCTTACTCGAACTACGTGGGTTCTGATTCCTTTTCTATACAAAGGATACGTAGGTATCCCATCTGCGGGTTCGATCTCAACTCTGAAATAATCCGTGTCCTTCTGAATGACAATAAACTTCAAGTGCCCCACTGAGTGGCTTTTAAACTAGTATGGTCATCATAATGACCAAGAGAATTATATATAAATGTGTCAAAGGATACCATTGACCAAGAATCTCTAATAAATACAGATGATTCTCTATCGATGAAGAATCTCGAATACATATAAACGATTCTCTAAATTTTCTACATATTTAATCATTGATTGTCAGGTATGAAGGAAAACTCATTTTATACTTGGTAATGTAATATGGATTCACAAACAAAACTTAAATCTATAAAGAGAGTCCCGGAGTCGAAAATAATTCCCCTCAAAAATGTGTGATGAGTCTGACCTCCCATCCTCTCAACTAATGAAAATTTCTAAGCCTCATAAGTCCACAAACTAATGAGTGCCTACCTTTGGAAAGTAGGTCCAAATGGATGTGGAATCATTGGATGTTTCCTGTTCTACAAACAAACCCGTTAGAAACCGATCAGAATGTTTGAACCTCCCATCAAGGTGGTCATCCCAGAATTCTGAGGGAAACACAATCCTCATCACATCACCATAAAAAACAACATCTAAATACCAAAACCACTACACCCCATATTTCATATGTATTTTTATATATTAAAAAATTAAATTTCATCATAATTAACTCAATATTTTTAAGGTTAATCTAACACAAACTGAGATTCCATGTGAAACTGATTTATTAGCTGAGAATACATTCATATCCAGGTTCATATGTGGCGAGTTCAAGAAACAGATACATCAAGGTCTTATTATATTAATATATGCAAACAATAACAGGTCAAAACAATATCGAATCAGAGAAAATAAGTAGTTTTCATTCTCAAACATATAGAAAAAACACAAGAACAAGTAATGATTATACTATTTTTTCTTCACCTTCAATTTCAATAAAAGATATTATTCAAATTAATTATTCTATATATTACTTTCTCCCAAGTGGAAAAACATCATGATACCCAAAAAATATAAAACAAAATAACAATGATAAATAATCCCCCAACTTGATTGAATCTTCAAGTGAAGAACACCAAAACAAAGATCAACCACCACTGATATAAAGGAATCACTATCAGACTCCAATGTTGAAAGAAAAAACATAAATAAGAATCAAAAAATAGTAAAAACCCACCACATTAAACTATTTGATAGAATTGAAATAAAAGGAAGGAATAGAAGGATAGAGTTACTGTTATCTAGCTAAAACCAAATCAAATGTTCTAAATGATTAAATTGGTTTTTACTTCCAATATGTGGTGACTGGAGAAGGTAAGGGAGAGAAGGGGTCAACCAAGAGTTGATGAGAGTTTTATAAATCAAAACTATAGGGTATGAAACCACCTATTTCTAATCCAATATCACTAGACTCCAGTATGGTATGGTGAAAACCCAAAACCCCCTTGGTGGTTCAAGTCATTGTTAGATCCAATTCCATTATGAACGATTCACTTCTCATGCTCATTTTCAAAATGATATTTGATAACCAGCATATCAAAGACCATGGTGTGGTTCATTTCATAGTGGTACATTGTTCATCTTCCATAACAAAACTCTATTACCAAGTGATAAACAACTATATTATTTAACCTCACAATGCCTAATACTATTGCATGGTGAGCCTCCTATACCAATTTTAGGAAGGATCTCCACAAAATCACTAAAACTATTATCATGAATTGATTGGTAATTTATTAGATACATATAGTGAATAAGAGGGAAACCAAACAACACACCCAGCACCAAACCTTACCCAGTGCATGTTGGCAGGACCCAATTCTTATAAGGTTGCTCCCAAGAAAAAACAATCCTCACTATGGCTTTCTAATCCATCTCACGAGCCATGGATGACTACTAAAATATCCAAAACCTTCTCTACGACACAAAAAAGCACAAAAGAAAATATATTAATGTATATCCCCTGACATAAAATATTTATAAAATAATTATCTCCCTTAAGAATCAAAATTAAATCTGAGATTATAAATAAATGGACAGAAAAAATTCCCATGAGATACCAATCTTTGATCTTGTTACAACCAAAAAAACTATTACTATTTACCAACAAAATGAATCGAACACTTTTCTAAACAACCATCCATTATACCATCATAGCTACCATATGACCCAATCCAATGCCTACCCCAACCAAAACACAACTTGGAATAAATCTCAAAAATCAATAAAACACCCCCTCATAAAAATATACCATCCTTTTTTGGAGGAAATAATTGTTCTACATAGTTTTAAGATGTTTCTTAATATAACACGTCTTGATTAAGAAGGTTCCTTCCACCTTCCATACGATGGAATCCTCAACACACATCATATTATTAAGACAAATGTAAATTTCAAAAACTAACAAGATTTGATCATCACAACATCACATCAAAAAATGAAAGAATAAATTCAAAACATATTTGGTTACTAGGCACAAATTTATTCCATGAATATACGTGTAATCTCCTTAAAGACACTATACCTACACAGAATATGAACCAAAGGAATAGTCCATCCACATAAAAACATTTCATAATGATCCTGGACCAATATTGGTCACCCCATGAATGTCACATCTACCTCGATATCCATATCTCTATAATCAACGACACTGTATTCATTGTGAATATTCCTATAGAGATGAGACATGTGAAAGAAGTAATGGATCCATTATATCCTTGGAGTAATCCCCAATCGACAATCCACTGTTCCATAGTTCTTCAACTCTTTGTATGGTTCCCTGAATCTGGGTGAATGATTATACCCTACTAGACATCCTCTCCCCTCAATGAATTGATAACATTAGGAACATGTGGTCCCCAAACTCAAAATCCAATGGAATCCTACATTAATTGGAACAATAATTTTATCATACTTGTACCAGGTTTATCCTCTCAAGAATTTCATATCTTTCTTCATCATGATCTACACCACATCGAGATTGAGAGCTAATGACTCACCAAAATTAGCTCAACAATATAGACACCTACACTTATACCAATACAATGAATCAAATGGGCCAAAAAATATTGATGCTTTGAAGCAATTTTTATTAGAAAGTTCAAGAGAAGGGAAATTAATTTCCTATGATTCTCCAAAGTCTATGATGTGCATTCCCAATATATATTCTGATGATCGGATGATATGATCCTTATGTATAACAATTTTTATGGTGGAAAAGAGTGGCGATGCAAGAAATAAGTTCCAGAAGTGTGATACAGTCCACTCTGGACTCACAAGGTAAAGAATAATGATGTTATATGAAAATGGTACTCATAAATCCATGAACACACACAACATAATCCACATACCTACTCACCAAGGAATCCACGACCCCCAAATACTTTATCAATATAAAGTGAGTTTACTATTTCAACATATGCATGATAACATAGATGGAATCATATCCTCTTAGAGGCTAAAGAAATATTTTGATAAAGTTCATTAGGATGTCATCCTACATCCATATAGGAATATGAAAGGGTAGGAATGAACCATCGGGAACCCAACATTATTCTTTTAACTGTGGGAAAACTAATCATTTAGTTATAAACTCTACAACCACCCACCTCTTATGTAGAATAAAACATATTCTACCCAAACAATGATAAATCTTGGACACTCCTAGGAATACATCTAAGGGTGATCTTTGAAAATCAGAAATAACTCCTACATGAATCTCTGAAGGAACATACAGCCACCCCTAAAACAACATCAAATTCGGATCATCCACCACCACCCCATTGGGGTATTACCATGTATAATACAATTTCACATCCCTTATATATCCTAGTCTCTATAAAAATATTATACCTCCTACTAAATTAGAGAGTAATTCACTGTCATCATTAACAAGAAATATCCATCATGATCCTACCCTGAATCTAGGGGTAGGAATTATACATCTTCTATTTCAAACCAAGTATTTCTAGAATGATAAAAAAACATACACCCATGACTTTATACATAGTGAATCTACCATGATACTACCCTTTCATTGAGTATTAATGAGATGGAATCCATAGTGTGAGAGAAAATCAACCCACCATAGTGTTTGTAGATTCTGGTGAAATTGAGAAAAGATATAACTCAAGCTCTTTTGTTCTGTAAAGATCACAAAGGGTTTTACAATGAGGTAATGACCCTATAACTTTAGTATGAACATGACCACTATTAACTCCATATCATGTATGGTATAGTTATTCTCATGGGGACTTAACTACTTAGACCCATAAGATACCACTAACTTATGATGCATCAGGACACATCCCGATCCGTTATGGAAAGAATTAATGATGATCTAAAACATCACTCCTCCTGTTTAAATTGAAGAACAAGAGCACTATTGAACCTTTATTTTGGGTATTCAAACCCCCCTCTCACTGAAATTTCCATATAGATGCTCGGTTTTTCTAGGTTAGGACTATAAATAGGGATGTAATCCATGATTAATTAGAAATTAACCTCAGGTAATAGTTAACGTGAATGAGAAAACTATTTACATCTCTTATTTTTTTTTTGTGAAAAATAGATACTTGAATGGTGACCCAATTCATTCACCAAAAAAGTTTATTAAATCAAAAGTATTACAACACATGCTTGAGGTGTAATGTGTTTACCACAACACCAAAATGAAAGCGATACATGATGATATAACTTCCTAAGGCATCATGCCTTCGAGTAAGAAATCACATCAAGCCAAAAGTGCATCAACTCCAATAAAGATCCAATGCCTCAAGATCTACAGTCTTCAATAGGCATGAAAAAACATATTAAGTGACATAAAACAAGAGTAGGAGAAAGGAAATTATGTGATGGAACTATCATGTGAAGAGAAAACCCATCAAAAGTAGGTCCAGTTCATTTAGAAAGTCTACAAAAGAAGGATCTGACACAACCAAAATTGGAGAATAAAACTTGGTGCCTAGAAGGTCCCTGCCAACATCCAAAATAAAAATTAAAAGGTGATGTTTATGTAGCAAATAGGTTGGTGAAAAAGAACAAGAATTTGGACCTCTCAAAGACTGTTAATGTTATCAAAAAACACATAAAATGATTGTTCATATTGTGGATTTTATCTTTCAAAAATCCAATACATAGAGAGTAGCCAGACAACCAAGGAAGACACATCATGTATCACTAGTACTTCAGCAATAAAAAGTGCCATTAAAAGGGAACCACAATAAACAACATGAAGAGTTAAATTCGACCATAATAACCCACAACTGACTAAACCCATGGCACCATCTATCATTAACAGAATAAGGATACATCAATGAATTAAATGTCAGAAGAGTGTAGAGGGAACCAGGTGTAGTTCATCTCCCAAAAAACCTGATCATTATTCCTTAAGATGAAAACCTATTTTCTTTATGCTTGATCTATCTCATAATGAAGTTACATAAAGAGAATCATCCATATAAATTGTTTTTGGAAGAAAAAATGGACAATAAAAAAATACATAGATCATGAAGCATATCCTTAAGTAGAAATGATCAAACCCATGTAATGTCACTAAAGTTGATGTTAGGATTCTTCTTGTATTCATCAATCATCCTTGTAAAAATTTGTTTTCTGATTTAAAGGTACGTGTCATCCAAATTATCATCTCTTATATTCTTGGGTATCTTTGAGGAAACAACAACCTTGATCTTTGATGGTTCCCTAATAAACTTGACTAGGAAACCACATGCCCAATGAAATTTACCTCTTAATCCTAAAAAATTCACTTAGTAAACATTCCATAGAGCCAATTGTGTCAAAATACCTATATGTTAGATCTAATATAATAAAAAAATACCTTATATTATTGATTTTATTAAGTATTATTTGATGAAAAATGCTAAGGAATAGTCCAAGAACTCAAGGAAGATAGATTTCATAGTACTAATGAACACAGTTGTCGCATTCATGACATTGAATAACATTAACACAAACTCAATGTTCCCAACCCTACATTGTAATGAAATATTCTTGATATCTCCATCCTTCATTCTCAACTGGTGATATCCTGATTTCATATCAATCTCAAAGAATCATTTCTCCCCTATCAATGGTTGAATTATTATCAATCATTGGTAGAGGGTAACGATTATAGCTTATCACCTAATTCAACCTTTAGTAGTTTATAACCAGCTTTAGAATACCATCTACATCTTTGGAGAACTATATTAGAGTACCCCATGATGAAACACTAGGAAGGATGAAACCATATTGGATTTTATCATCCATCTCGATTTTAAAATCCTGTAACTGAGAGGCTTCTATATTATAAGGTTCGATCAATATTATTGAAGTAATTTTTAGAAATATACCATTAACATAATATCAAGTCAAGGGTGATGATTTACAACCTCCATAGGGAAAACATGAATTAAATCCTCAATGATTTTTGGAATCTCCACAATTTAATCACTCAATGGTTTCACTAAAAAAGAATACATCAATGAATACAGGGGATCCACACACCTAATTACCAAATTACATAATTTATCTCTGATAAGAATTACGTACTAAACATCCACATCCAAGAACATCACAATCATATTGAAGATATTGAAAACCACACATGGAATAAAACTAATTGATAATAAGGATGAAATCACACAACTATATCTATATCAATAAAATATTCTCACATGGCTGATTCTACCCAATCATTAGACTATATCCCCAACACACATAAAATAAGGTGATGTTACCTTAGACTAGTTTAGTAAACACCATATACATGGGATTCCAATCAATATATACTTCAAGGTCACAGACTATAGTGAGTGAAATAATGGAGTGTAAATCACCTGATTCAAAAAGACACACATAAGGGTTGACAACAAGATGATCATACTTCATGTTTTGTTGTACCTTTAATATTGACATGACCATAACATATAACCGTCTATACCCATCTTACCACCTTAATTTTAATGAAAAATTCCTCCAAAAAACTTAGTTCATTGTCCCTAAAGGTGAAAAATATCATATAGTCATCCCTAAATTCCACATCTTCTCTTAATAGATAATAAGACTACTTTCAAAATAGCTGAAATGACATCAATGGTGCCTACTACTAAGGTTGACTTTGAACATGAAAGGTTGTACCACACTGAGATCCAAGAATCATTGGAAATTGATTCTTATCATCACAATAATCTCATATGAAAATCACACCACCCCCAATCCCCTAGGACTAGTGTAGAATAAACTTGCCTCAAAATAAAAAAAAAAGAAACTACTGAGTTCTACTCTCCATGGGTCAAAACCATAAAGTCTATGGCAAATTATATTTTCTGCTAACAACTATACTCCTTAAGGAACCTTTCTGGATCCCCTCTCATGATAACCCTATTAATGAGTGAATACACTAAATCACATATTCCTTTTTATAGACCATTAAATTAATCGATAATGAAAAATTGCTAACTTAATACAGCATAAAAGGGCATTGGGCCTCCACAAGGTGTCTGACAAGGGAATCATCATCAGGGTAAATATCCCAGGTGAACCATATTAGGTCCCAAAACATGATATCTAGACCATGAACATGAATAATCCCATTAGAAAAATAGATAAACTCATTCCTCTTCACAACCTTCACGGCCAATGATAGGAAATACACTCTAAACACCTTCTAAATGTTTACCCATGAATCATCTTCCTCATTTTTCTCACCAATATACATCATACACCACTGGAACACTACACCACACATTTTTTTGATTTCCCATGGGACCTAGTACTTTGGCTGAGATCGAATTTGTATAAAGGAACCCTTTTAATCCTCTAACCAGTTCTATATCACCAGGTCCATGATTATACAATAATATATATAAAAATGTTACCACTAAATGGTAAACAAACATATTCATCCACCATGTATCCTACTCAATTTGTTCAACCCTCTCGTAGTCAAATGGCTCAACTCGCAGAACCTCGCCCACCTAAATCATACACTAATGAAATTCAAGAGCCATGGATGAATGTGAAAAAATAGTTCCCAATCAATAAAGTTGGAAATTTTAATAAGGTTAATGAATTTAATTCATTTCAACTTCACAATATCACCCAAATAATATAATAACAAAAACAATTAAGATGCATGTACCTATCCTAGGTCTCTTCCGTAAAAGCGAAACCAACTCAAATAGTTATGTAGGATCAGATTCTATTCATCAGAACATGGGAGGCCAAATCTTATCATTTCTAATCTAGTCATCCATGGCCTATGTCACATACAAATATTGACTGGAAGCATTTTACTACTGACCCATGAAACCCTTTGAGATCATAATGCCAAAATACATCATATATCTAAACCTATCCCTTGATACAATTTTTTCATGATCCCCTCTCTCAAAATGGATCACTCAAGAGATAGTTATGAAGGAAAATATATAATGACCTCCCGAGTCCAACATTCAGTAGGTCTCGGGTTGGTGACTAGCAGATAGGGTATAAAAATTTCATATATGAGAGGAATTACTATCAACCAATTTGACCAGATCAGGAGATATGAAATCAACCCTAAGAAACACTATGACATAATAAAATATAAAGGAAACAAAAACTTTCCCAAATTCCATGTGTAACGTAAAAAAATAAAAGGTGACACTTAACAAATACACAAAATAAATTCCTAAGGTTGCAAAAAATAAACACCACCAACACATAAGATAATAATGTCTATCCATATCCTCATATTCCTCCGAGAAAATTGGAAACTATTTCAAATATATGTGGGGTGGTCATAACTTATATACTTATAAGTATTGTACTAAAAAGTCTCATTGGAACATTTTATTAGTGTATACTAATTAACCTATCAGAAAAGAGAATAACTAAAAACACATGAGTAGGTAAATTAATCAATCAAATCAGCACTAAATCTGGGTAAACAAACAATACATTGCACCATAGTAACATAATATAAAGTATTTTGACCAAAATGAACCCCTAAATCATTTTCCCAATAATTTTCCACTCTCAGACCTTAATGTAAAACAACTAAGACATCCCATGTCTTTTTTATATAATCACTCCTAAAAACATGGGAAACTATATCAAACCAATATCTACACATGTATCTGGGAATCACATCTGACATGAAGACACATGTGCATCCACATAATATCAAAACCTCTATAGTATCTTGAATGGTAAGGTTTCATGGCATGAAGAACATTAACCGTGTGTTATCATCATACTATGAATGACCCCCACTATATCCATCCCATAAAAAATCATACTAAACCACTAGTAAACATGTGGTTATTTGAGACATATTTAATAATTTCTCGGGGAATATGTACTCTAAAATTTTATGATCAGCATATACATCTCACCTTTATCTATAGATATAATTCCACAATATCATTAATGAAAAACTACCACAGATGAATCCAAAAGATGACTTGGGTAATTTTTCGTAGGAACCATTATATTTTGAGAGGCATAAGTTATCACTATTCATTCTACCCAGGGATAGATCCATGTACCTTCTTTATTGCATAAATATAGAACCTAAAACCTTATCCATAGCTAGGTAATGCAGTAAATCGACTCTTGAAAATGAATATATTTTTTTATTCAAATTTATTCACAGTCATCTATATATAGGATCTTGGATCCCATCAGATTTAACATGATGAGGGAATCCGACAACAGTGATAATGTATCAACAAAGTCATGATAACTTCCCACCAATTCATGAAAACTATGGATCTAGGGGACTATGGATAGTCTATTCCACTATTAAATAACATATTTCTTATTTGGATTTTTGTTAAAAAATAAAAAATTTTGTAGCTAAAATTCAGGATTGGTAAAATTTTCATACAAGATGTTCTTTATTAGGGTCTTCAAAAAATTTATCCACAATCTTCATGATCTTCCAAAATTTTAGAATATATATGAATATTATCTATAAATACTTCCATAAATTAATCAAATTAATATGTTAAGACTCTATTCAAAAAATTCATTAATATATTGGGGTAATTATAAATACCAAATGAAATAAATATAAATCCATATGTTAATTTCACATATAGTAGGAAGTATTATGTGTGCCTTCGCTTTTTTACTTTAAATTTATGGGGTCCAGATCAAAGATAGATATTGGAAAATACTGATCTTTTTTTAATTGACCTAAACAAATCAATAATATGGGATAGATGATTATTATATATGATTCTAGACTTTTTAAGTTATATATAAGAATTATGGTCATTTTGATCCATATTTCCTCTTAATAAAGGAACAGGTGAAGCCCATGTTGATTAACATGGCTAAATGAACCACTTTTCATGATTCTTTAAGTGTTTCTAATTCATATCTAGTAACTCAATTTGGAAAATTCAATATTGATTATTTAGAAAATTTCTTTTTTCAGGTGTCGGTTCTATTGATAAATTCAACTCATGATTTGTTCGAAGAATATTAAATTCTTATGAAAATACTTCAACAATAGGAATATTTTTTATGTTGAATTTCTCTCCAACCATCTGAGATAAAAACCATTTGAATAGAAATTAGGACACATATAATGGACATAACTTCCATTTTATGTTCATAATTGTTATCACAATGATAGAAAATCTATGGTTGGTTTGGAATTCCAATCATGACTTCCTTTCCTGTACAATTCTTATGGGATTTATGTAATGAGATCCAATCCACTTGTAACATAACATAAAATTATACTAGGGGTAGAATAATATTATTTCCAGGAAGAACATACCCACATAACTCATTCTGAGAAGAATCATATAATTGTGATGTGATCAATGTACAATAATGAGTTTTCACGGCTAGTTCAACAAAAATTGTTGATGTTGTTAATGAAAATTCATGGTTATTTTTCATGATATAAATTTATTCATATGATTAATATAAAACAATTTAATTCCATATATGAGCATTCCTATCACCAACATAACCTCATTATTCTATCTTAATTACATTATTAAAAGAAAAATAGTTTTCATGAATATCAAACACCATTGTGACAAATCATGTTATCATGAAAAATCATTCATAGTATGTCTATATAATTAGACATTAGTTTCAATATATGAAACATTATGTTTTCATTTTCAGTCATCATCTATTCAAATCCTTTATAATTATTTGTAAATAAAATGTGAATTGTCCTAACAAATTCACCTGGGAGTGTAAAACCATGTACACAGTAATATTTCACTCACCAATCACAAGAATTATGACAAAGATATACTAAAATAACTTTTTTTAAGTTAACCACAGATAAATCTATTATAAAACCACATCCACTTGTAGTATCTATAAATGGAGGTTTTTTTTGAAAAAAACCCATTTCATTACCATAAAATGGTATGTTCTCATATACATAGTATTATCCAAAGCATTATAAATAATGTTTTCTCATCCTTGATTATAAAGGTGATAAATACTTTCTTTAATACCAAATATAAAGAACCATACCTTTAATACATAGATATTACCTAATAATAGATTAATATTAATTACATAACATAAAAACCATGATATAGTTATATACGTTTAGTGTCATTGGAAACATGGAAACTAAAACAACTGGTTTAAAAGAGATCTACATCATCTCTTACTAAATGTTTCTTAAATATCACCCTTTTCAGAAATATCAATCTTATAAGCATTATTCATATTGTTTGGAATGAAAACATAAAAAAGGATGAGCTATGATTATCATCAATGGTAAAATAGGATATATCAATGATTTTATAAGAATAAAATGAATTTAAGGGTATAATATCATGATATTGAAATTTAAAAACCATAAAAATTATTTTATGGACCATAAAATAGAGTCTTGATATAATTATTTGATATGACTAAGTCATTAATCATACAAAATTAAAGAATATGTGAAATGGGGGAAAACATTGGTATAATAAATATGTTTTTGACATACAAATAATAATATAAAATTATTTCCTTATTTTAGGATCTATAACAATACTATCATAGTGGATTTAGTTCACTCCCAATTTTATCATATACTTAGTCATGATTTTTCCCAAGTGTATCACAATGTAGAGATTCCCTTATTTATTAGGGTTTACTCCCCATTTGTAGTCCATATTATCTCATGAGATATCTATATTTACCATATGCATTGGAGGGATATATAATTCTATGACCACCTATACAATAATCATAATCCACTCATATGTGTTCAAAAGCCTACGAATTCAATCATCATATATCCTAACCCAGGTAAAGGAAATAGGTTTCATACACATTTCAAAATTTCAACATAGCCTAACACATGTAAAATAAATGGGTTTTATAAAAACCTCAAAATCATAGTCTTAAACCATATAATGAAACAATAAAGACATTATCAATGGATAATATCTCCAGTAAACTATAATTATCATCAAATGATGTTATCACAGATGATTTTTTTAATGTTTTCTAGAATATTCTGGATGAAGATATCCTTTGACTCTTGAAATCACTAATTATTACCGAAATATTACTTAAATATTTAAAAAATATATTTGAATGTTTCTATGTAAACATGTAAATTATACATCAAATAATTGACTGGTCATGATGGTAGGAAGTTCCATTCATTCATTGTATGTTAAAATGAAATTTCCTTTAACATTTTTGATAGAGGCAGAAGTACAAGATTCAAAAAATAGAAATAATATTAAATTTAAAAAATTTGATAAGAATTAAAAAATGGGACAAATTACTTTAACAATCATAGGAGAATAGTAAATAAATATCTTGAAATTATTTTTATAAAGCATATAAGTGGTAGAAAAGGATTTTTTTACCGAAATGAGAAATATGATAAGTTTTCATGAAAATGCTTCTTTCAATATCATGAGTACTTAAAGAGAAGGAAAAGAAATTAAAATAGTTAATATATTAAAATTAATAAATGAGACTAAAATTAATGAGATTCATGAGTGTTAAATCATTAACTTTCATAAAAAAAACCTAAACTTAAATAATCTCGACAAAAAATAAGATTGTAACATAAATCCCCTAACACATTGGTAAATTTGGAATCAAAACAAAAGAGATAGAGATCCCTATATGGATATATATAATTATAATTAAAAATAAAATCATCATAAATGGCATTCATGGTATGTATATATATTCAAAAAAAATGAACAAGTGGTGGATAAGTAATGTGTCTGAAAAAAATAAAAGCGAGACAAAAAAACCCATTACAATAAGTTTAACTTGCTTAAAATATGATCTAAACTACTAAATAGTTATTTGAAAATTGGTTTAAATATGAAATAGATCATTTAAAAACATATTATCTCTTATGTTATTTACTTATTACATTTCCGAAAAAATTGATTAAGAATTCCTTATTAAAATTGTTGTTTTTGGGTGTCAGTAGTTTTATTTTTCATTAGAAGTTTGTATCGGTAGTTCCAGTTCCTATACAATGATCATGGTTTCCTAATCTATAGAATTTAATAAGGTTAAAAATATCATATATATTAATTATATATATATATATATATAAATTCATCTATAATAGGTAGAGTTAGAAAAATTAATTACATTGTTCTAGGAGATGATAGGTTATACGTACACATGAAAACTATTTTCACTTTTCAAAGAATGGAAGGAAAGAAAGGAAAAAAAATAATTCAACTTAAGATAATAATTATAATATCATATATATCATATATATTAATTAAATCTATTGTTATTTACATCAATGTAAATCATAAATGAACAATAAATCACATCATTTCGTTGATGTGGTAGTCTAAATTTTTGCATGAACAACATTATTATTTTCCAAAAGAATTAAATTTATTATTGTGAAAATGAAATTATAATTATAGAAGAATAAGTTTTTAATAAATATAATTTATAAACTCTATACCCTTCATAATAACCTACCATGAAATATGGTGATTAAAATGAATTTTATTACTTCGTAGAGGAGGTAGTGCACACATATGAATGAGCGATATGTTTCCTTCTCTTTTGATGGAAAATAGGGTTAATAATTGTTGTTTCATACTTATAATAATAACATTTTAGTATATCCATGATACTGAATTCAATATTTTATGGGGAGTACCATATAATTAGAGAAAAATAATAATAATAAGAGAAATATATAATATTTTCATGCTCATGTAAGATACCTCCCAATGGATAGATTTTATAAATTTGGATAGTATGATGTCTATATATATCCATAAAATAAGATTTATAAAATTTATAATGGGAAAATTTTCCTTTATCTTTAATTTTATCCCCTTATAATCATGTTTTTACCTTAACTACAGTGACAAATGTTTAATGTGTTTAATATTTATTATGAGAAAAAAAAAGTAACCTCATTCACTTTTTTTAAAATATAATTAAAAATACAGAATCCATACTATCAAATTAAGTTTATATATGTGAAAACATAATTTAAAATTAAACCCCCTAAATCGTGATGAAAAACAGTTTCCCCGAATTGTTTTTTCCTCAAATATAAAATGTTTTAAACAAAAAAACCTACATGAAATTGATTCTAGGGGCCATAATCGGATTACTAAAAATATAAATGAATATATTTTACATTTAAAGAAATATAAAAAATTTATATATGTAATTTATTTAAATTAAAAGGTAGGTATTAATAAAAATTTTCATTTTTAACTATTTATTAAAAAATAAAAACAAATCGAAACATTCAAAATTTTACTTTAAAATATTTTTTACACAATAATTTAAAAAATGATGTTATTTTCTTAAAATAATTTTTTAAAATTTTATAAAATTTAATTATATTATACTTTCACAAAAATCAATAAAAACCATTTTTGATGAAAAATATATTTTTGAAGCATATAAATACATTTATAAATATTGAGGACCTATTTATCAATATATTTTTATTATCTAAAACTTTTATACATAATATTAAAAATATTATAATTCATATTCAATCCATAAATTTAACATATATTTTATAATGGTTTACTGTATTATGTTTTATTTTGACATCGTTTTACAGGTTTTAAACCTAACAATGAAATTAAATTAATCTGAAAAGAAATATGTAATAAATTGTTTAGGTGTTACATTTAATGAATATTCTATGATGGTACTATCAAAAAAAATCATTTATTCTTTACATAATAAATAAAGCTTACAAATTTTCAATCCCATTTGGTGAGGTATGGAATCCAAAATGATTTGGCATTCCAGCCTCAACATTTTTAGGGTTCTTAAGAAATCTTCCACCCCTTAAGGCTTATTGAATATCTCGTAGAATTAATAAAATTTTCAACCCTGGAGATAATGTGATCAATACTATATTGATCTATATATAGGTCCTAATACAAATTAAACATTTTAAAATCAGGTAATGAAACATCTTTAGTTTCATTTGGAACTTATTACATGGTGTCCCCATTTACATCATTTTTATCATGTTTGTTAAGAAATTTGGGTAACCTTGGGAAACAACAAAAGGTTATGGATGCACCATCTTCCCCATTATATTCCCATTCAGTGAATCACACATCCTTGTGAAATGATTGAATACAGTTTGATGAACAAGATAAAATCATCAATGTTTTAGTCTACTTCAACTGTTGTGCAAGTGTAATCTGCTAAGGTAAATATGAAGTATTATTGAGCAAGATTGAATATTACTAGTTATTATGAATATGATTTTTTGAGTTCTCCAGTTTTACAAACTTATTTAAAAATGGGAATAAGGTGGATCTCATAGGGGACCTTATATTATGGGGGTTTCAATGGAATTCCAAGGGTTATACAAATTTCATCTATGGGATTCCCATATTTATTTTAGAGGGTATATTCTTCCCTTTTATCGGTTTTCTATTTTCAAAACTACCTCTAACTACACGTATTACTGATTTTATTTTGTTAATGAATTAATAATGATTATTTTTATTGGATGAAAACAATTAGAGGATGGGTCAATGTAGTTTGATTTATAAATTACACAATTAATACATTTTTATCAATATTAAAATGTAGTTGAACTTGGACTTGTTCTTAATTGAATAATTTATCCTAGATTTGGAAAAAGTACTAATGTGTGAAGGTAATCCTGAAAATTTTTATCTTTAAAGAATCAATTTAAATCATCTCTAATAAACAAACAAGTTTATTCAATAATAATTAGTGGAAGAAAAATATGTTATATGATTCTTTATTATTCCAAATACATTTAAATTAATTTTTGATGCAAAACAATACTAATATTATAATTCTTGATCGTGATGGGTAGTAATTTCATTTTATGTCAAGGGTTTGGGTGGTGAGGTGATGGTTGAAATAAAATCCCATTCATTTTTTCAAGATGGAAGTAGGAATAAAATCAGATAATGAAAGATAAACAATTATTCAATTTAAATGAATTGAATAAAAGGTTTTTTGGTTAAGAGACAAAGAAGAAAATTCAAATAAATTTTCATATATTGATTAATAAGTAATGATGAAAATTTACAAGATAAGTATAGATTTAATCTATTGTATCATCCTCGATACATAAAACCGTTTTATCGTGTGACATTTATATTCTTAGTTGTTCCCTTCACTTATTAAACATTGTAATTTTTACTCTTCATCACATCCATCCATTTTCCTTCACTTTTTTTAAATTTAAATTGGTAATTTTTTGATTTTCTTATGTAGAAATATTCATTCACTTCATGACACTTATTTTACACATACTCTCTGCACCACTATAAAAACAAATTTTCATACCACTATACCATCTAGATTATGTTTAGAAAATGAATTAATTCATAAAAAACACAACCCTTCATAAGGGGTTCAACTATTCACTAAATTTTAGGTAAGTATAAGTAAAATAAATATATAATATTATTTATCGCACCTCAGTGGTAGGTTGAGTAAATGTTTTTTATAGGATTAGAAAAGTTTTTTCTTTTTTTAATAAGATAAATATGAATCTTCGATACATTAAATAGTAAATAGATAATCATAAATAATAATATTAATGATCAATAATAAAGTCAATAATAAATTTAATTCCCCACCAATTTTATATAAATTAAATATATAGATATTGAACATAAATAAATTTTTGATTATTTAATTTTATTCTTAATGAAATACTATGACATCATGGGTTTAATATTTAGTATAAATTGTAATTTACATTATAGCGGATTAAATAGTTTCTTTAGAGAAGTGGATTGATTAATACATATAGATTATTTAATTAGAAGTCATGAAAAATATAAGATTTGGAAACTCGAAAAGAATCATCTACAAAATAATTATTGTGAATTAAAGTTAGAAAGAATATGGATGTAATAACAAAAATAGAATAAAATAAATGATTTGGATTGTTTTATTTAAATTATTTTCATTTATTATCTATTTATTTTCATTCATTTTTAAATCCCAATCATTAAAATTTTTTACTCTCATGATCTCTACCTTTCTATATCCTCTATATGTTGCCTATAACAATACATAATTTTCAGATACTAAAAACATAATTCTCTAAAGTTGTGTGTTTTATATTTATGTATAATGTATATTAAAAATCACATAAATTAAATGATAAAAAACAATTATATTACTTCAACTAAAATAATTATATGTCAATAATAATTGTAATTTATAATATTAGAAATAAAATAATGGATTAATAAACACTTAAAATTAAAATTACTAAAATTGGAATTCTAGTGTGTTGTAGTGTGTTAAAACTATCAATGATATGAAAAAACCTGTAATTGGAAAATAATATATTATAAACAAGACATAAAATCAAATGGAAGGTTTATAAAATTGATATAAAATTATTCCAATGAAAAATGAATTGAATAATAGATATTTATATAGATTATAATAATTATCTAACCAATTTGATATCTATTTGATCGATGGAATAGTACACACCCATTTATACAATAATCAAATATATGAGAGTAGTAAATTGATAATTAATTAATAATTTATGTTATTAAAGTAATTAGAAAATATTTTAGAGTTCTATAATATTATTATCAATGTATAAATATGTTTAAATTTTTATAAGATCCATTTAAATATTTAGTAAAATGTAATTTCTATATTAAAATTTATAAGTCCAAATTACGAAAATTAGTAAGTGATATTGGCTAAAATATATATTATATTTTTTATCAATTATAAAATTATTAATAAATAATAACCAATGAAAATTTTATCATTCACATAAAAAAAACATTGTATTTATTTCAGATGGTATTTAATTTTCCATGTAGAAAATGATGTAATTTCAAACAAAAATTTATAGTATTTAAAATTTAAATGTCATAATATAGAATTAATTTTTATAGAAATCTCAATGAAGATAATTTTTTTTGATATTTTGATAATTTTCTTAAAAAGAACCTTTTATTAGAAATATTTAAAAAATACATTTTATCGCATATTATATGTTTTATGACATCATTATTATATAAATATGAGTTAAAAAATTGTAATTGTTTTTTTGACATAAAATATATTAAATGCGTAAAATAATAAATTTTAAATAGTATACGTTAACTACAAAAAAAATCAATTTTCAAAACCTAATTTATATTTTATTCTAATAAAAAACTATTTTTGATTTTTTACCTTGAATAAAATTTATCCATGTTTTAATTTACTTTTTGGAGTGTCAAAGTTCTTAATAAAATTTATTTTTAATTAAAAATAAATAAAATTCATATCAATCACTAGTATTTCTTAAAATGTTCATAAATAAAAAAAAAATCAATATTTTATTCAACGATACCATTTCCCCTTGGCTATAAAATCATCGTCCTCCACAAATTTATCCACACTTGAAAAACTATTTCCTTTGCCATGGACTAAAAAATATTTATACCTATACTCCCATAGGCATTACTAATGGAAATATTTCATCCATAAGTTTCCCTCGAAAGTATTTGGATTCAATCTAAATGAGCCAACACAAAAAGACATGTAAGAATTCCAAAACCTATATATTATCACTTTAATTATCGAACAATACGTTAAAAAATTTAAGTTATTTTCAAAATTAATCCAAAGTATTAGTTTCAATATAGCCTAAGGTTTTTTAAAATATTCACATATTTATAATTTTTTCTTCAATTTTATAGTCTTCAAAATAGTCCTAATCACCCATAGTAATTTTATGTTACATCAGTGAACGAGGATGTATTACTTTTCACTTATTCCATATATAAATTTTATTCAAAAAATCATTTAAGGATTGAATTTAAAATTAATTATTTAATAATTCCATGTTTAAGATTATGGAATGAAAATAATTACCAAGATAAAAATTATGTTAATATTAAACAATCATTAATTTCTAACCAATTAATACAGGCTTACCGATAAGGATTTCAAGGAAAGAAACTAACAAATAAACTATAAAACTCTTTTTCTTCTATAAGGACATTAATAAAACAATGTATTCATTCTAGATCCTATGTAAGCATTGGATAATGGCCTTTTATAATTTCCACTACATAAAATATATGAAAACCCTGATCTTTTATTACACAGTTAAACATAATTTATTACATGAACTTCACTTGATACAAAATAGGAGATCAAGAGGTATAGTGTCTTTGGGGCTTAGTATCATTACATAACAACTTAAAACAGGAAACATGCAACATCTTTATTGAAAACTTCCTTTATAGTACCACTACATTCCCTTGTACTTAGCATTGCATGCGATAACCTGAGGACATGCAAAAGAAAAGGGTAAGGTACAAAGCCTAGTAAGGGAACAAACATGGAATAGAATGAGGAATACAATACATGTTAGAAAATAGCCTTATCAATAGAGAACAAGATAAGCATAAACATAAAGGCATGATAAAGCATGATAATCATAACATGGAAATGTGGCAACAACTCTTAACACGGAATTAGAATGAGCTGAGGTTCATTGCACATAGACCATGAGTAAACCCTCATTGCACATTAAGCACAAGTCGACCCTCATTGCACTTGAATTATCATGAGTCAACAACCATTGCACAAAATGTAACATGATACTATACTTTACCCAATGTATTGGAGCGTTATCAAGGCGCACCCTTTTTAAACATTTCATTTCATGCATAAGTGTGGCAAATGGATCATAAAACATTGAATCATTAAAAATAATCATTTATTCCATCATAAATGAATGTGAAATAAATACATGAAACTCATAAAATAATAATTAAATGTGCATAAAAGTGAATACCCTGATAGATAAATGGGCATGGTATTCACTATATAATGACATTGTCTTGGAAAGACGCGGTGCAATTTCGGAAGCATAACGACATGACATAAGAACTCATAAAAATGGTTGATGAGAGATAAAGGGGTGTCTCTTTATATTTACATGACATGTAAAGTATGAGGGTCATATAGATACGTTTCCCAACAAATTTTATGGACTTTGGGTTCATGATACAACATAATTTCTTGAATGTAAATGAGGAGAGAGAAATTACTTTCTGAATTTTGGCATAGTAATGGGTGTACATGGGAGGCATTTAATGAGAGAGAAATGGGTCTACCATTATTAACAAATAAATAGGGCAGTATGGGGGAGGTTAGAAACTATACCCTAGCATTTATAATTTAAATTAAAAGGGAATAATAACTTAAAAGTTTTTGAACAAAAATGAGAAAGGAGGAAAAACCCTTACTTGGAAGTGTGCTTCCAAAGGCTTGAGAGAGGATTGAGAGAGGCTACTTGGAATCTTGGGTAACCTTGGGAGGATTCTAGAGAGTGGAGGTAAGAGGTTGTACGAACTCCAAAGTATTTTAGTGAGGAGAAAGTGGGAGCTTGGGTGGGTTTATATAGGAAAGGTGAGGAAATTATTTATTATTTAGGTTTGGGACACCTCACATTAAACTAATCCAAACCACAAAACAGCCCATGGTTTTTTCCTGTTGTCTTTGTAAAAGGTAAGTGGAAAAAAATATTTTATAAGGAAAAAGTCTTAACTTATTAAAATAATGAGGATGCTTATGTGGAGGTGAGTCACACTCCCAAGGAAACCAATTGAAAAAGACAAGATGTTTAATAAGCCTTGAAGGGTCCATTAATGCTTTGTAAAATAAGTTAAACAAACTAGAAACCACATTATTTTAATGGTAAAATATATATTTTTCGAAAATAAAGCTTATGGAATTTTATTACATCACTATTGGGTCA
Organism: Viscum album; assembly: GCA_963277665.1. Lineage (NCBI taxonomy): Eukaryota > Viridiplantae > Streptophyta > Magnoliopsida > Santalales > Viscaceae > Viscum > Viscum album. Next base: position 1,235,704,053 of record OY728123.1, on the reverse strand, counting down.
TTATGATGTCATAAAACACATTATATATTTAAACGGTATTTAATTTTTACCCAAAAATTTTATTTTTTTAGAATATTATGAAAAATTCACCGTTGGATAATTTTGACATCCTGATTCTAGAAATAATATATATTTTATCTGAATAATTTTTTAAATATGTTAATTTTCACTTTTAAAATAAAATGCGACATTTATCGAAAATTCATGGGTTTTAACAAAAATGGATTTCGATCCATAATAAAAATAAAAATTGCATTCATAAAATTATATGATCATTTATATTTATTAAAAATTAATTTATTAATAATAATAATATTTTATTAAAATATTATTTAATTCAAAAATCCATTAATTCATCAAAATAGATTTATTAGTTGAACATTAACAAAAAAAATACTATTTTTGCTTTAAAAGCTATTTACAAGGTAACAATAATAAAATGAAAGTATATTCATTATTATATAAAAATAATAATTTACATATCCATAGTACTAGGGTCTTGTTAAATAACCCTTAAAACACTCAAATAAGACCGAAGGTTGAGGTGTGTGATGGTGCTGGACTCTTGGGGTGGCTTGGATAACATTGATCGCGTGGTGATCTCTATCGACTTCCACTTCTCCCATGGGCAGTTCTGTTCGAGCTTAACCTATTGATGATCAGCTTGCTCTTGGTCATGAGCGAAGCCCAATGACACCACCTCTTTTTTGAGCACCAACAAATGGGCTTCGTATGGAGAAATTCTTCTAGATGAGGCAATCACTTCCATTGTTTGAGTAAATTGGATTTGTTAAAGCCCATATTTATACTAATCATATGATCACTGTTCAATGGATAAAAAAGAAATGGTCATTTTTCTTAATGGTATTTTAAAATACAAAAACAAATGAAGTTCATATGCTGTATATCCATTTCACATATTTATGATATTTAATTAGATCAAGAGGGATTTTCATTAACAAATGTTTGGGTCGTTACAATCTTCCCCCATTAATAAATTTCGCCCTTGAAATTTCATTTTACATTCTAGGCCACAAACAGATGTGGGTACTTTTACTTCATTGCTTCCTCCAGTTCCCATGTTTCCTCTTCGTACTTATGGTTTTTCCATAGTACCTTTACTAGATGAGTAGTCTTGTTTCATAGAACATTGTCTATACGATCCAAGATCTTCACTGGCTGCTTCTCGTAGGAAAGATCATCCTCCAAATGTACCACCATAGAAGAGAGTACATGTGAAGGGTTTGGTATGTACTTACTTAAGAGAGATACATGAAATATATCATGTACTTTTTCTATGGTATGTGAAATTTTTAGTCGATAGGCTACAGCCCCGAAACAATCAAGAATCTTGAAGGGGACGATGTTCCTAGGACTTATCTTCCCTTTATTTCCATGACTCATGACCTTATTCCATGGAGATATGTGTAGAAATACCATGTCCCCTACTTTAAACTCAAGGTCTCATCGATGGTTATCTGCATGAATCTTTTGTCAACTCTAGGCTACGTTGATATGCTGCTGAATGGTTTTCACCTTCTCCACCATTTCTTCGATCATTTCAGGTTCTACCAGCTTACGCGCACCGACTTCCTCCCAACATGTTGGTGTTCTACACCTCTTCTAATACAGGTCTTCATAAGGTGCCATTTGGATGCTCAAGTGGAAAATGTAATTTTAAGAGAACTCAACCAAATGAATATGTTGATCCCGTCCTCCTTTTATTTCCATTGAGCACACTCTCAACATGTCCCCGAGTGTTTGGATAGTCCACTCGGATTGGCTATCAGTTTCAGGATGATTAGTTGTACTGAAGTTCAGTTCAATATCCAAAGCCTGTTGAAGACTCTTCCAAAACATCGAGGTGAATCTAGATTCACAATCTGATACAATAGATAGTGGTACTTCATGATGCCATACCACTTCCTTGACGTAAATTCACACAAGTTGATCCAATGAGAAGTCCTCTCGAATCGCAATAAAGGGAGCTATCTTTGTAAGATGATCCTAATGAACCATATAGCATTATTTCCTCTATATGTCCTTAGAAGTCCAGTGACAAAGTCCATGGTAATTTTCTCTCACTTACATGCTGGTATGGGTAGTGGTTGCACCATCCCCTTAGACTTTTGTCTCTTATCCTTCACTTGTTGACATATCAGACACTTTGATGTATATTCAGAAATATCTCTTTTCATATTGTCCCACCAAAGGTTTTCTTGGAGATCTCGATACATCTTTGTGCTCCTTGGGTGGATAGAGAAGGTCATGTTATGTGCATCACTCAATAGATCCTTCTTTATTTCTGAATTTGATGGTACACATATTCGCATCCCAAATCTTACAACTCCTTCCTCATCAACTTTGAAATCAGAGGATTTCCCATTTCTAACAGCTTCCACCCTTTTCTGAATTTCCACATATTTTCTTTGAGCAGTCTTTATTATTTCCAAGAGAGATGGTTGAGAAATCATTTGATAAAGGATTGATGATGTTCATCCCTAAATTATTCCCATGTCCATCCTTTTCAAATCTAATAAGATCAGATCCTTTTCAATTCTCATCATTGATAAAGATGCAGGATCCTTTCTACTTAGAGCATCTGGCACCTTGTTTTCCTTACCGGGATGGTAGTGGATTGAGTAGTCATAATCTATGATGAGCTCTATCCATCTTCGCTGGCGCATATTAAGCTCCCTCTGTGTGAATGTATATTTGAGACTCTTGTGCTCAGTATATATCTCACATTTCTCCCCATAGAGATAATGTTGCCATATTTTCAAGGCAAAGATCACAGCCGCCAACTCCAGATCAAGCGTTGGATAGTTTTTCTCATGGATTTTTAACTACCTTGAGGCATATGCTTTGCCTTTATCATTTTTCATCAGCACACAACCTAATCCCTTCTTAGATTCATCATTATGCACCACAAAGAGTTCTCCACTTGTAGGGAGTGTGAGTACTGGCGAAGTGATAAGCCTCTTTTTCAACTCCTTAAAACAATCTTCAAATATTTGTGTCCAGGAAAACATTACTCTCTTCTATGTCAGCATGGTCATTGGGTTTAACAATCGTGAAAATTTCTTCAAAAATTGTCGATAATTCCCAGCTAGACCCAAAAAGTTGCGGATCTCCGTTACACAAATTGGCTTGGGCCACTCTTCAATTGCCTTCATCTTGGTAGGGTCCACAGATATCCCTTTGCTGGTGATAACATGCCCCAAGAATGATACTTCCTCCATCCAGAACTTACATTTACTATACTTTGCATACAACTTATCCCTTCACAATGTCTTAAACACAGTTTTCAAATGCTCCTCATGTTCCTCCTTTCTCTTGGAGTATATCAGAATATCATCAATAAAGACTACCAATTTTTTTGAGGTAATCTCTAAAGACACTATTCATTAAATCCATGAATGTTTTTTGGAGAAATAGTGAGTCTGAATGGCTTCACTATGAACTCATAGTGTCCATACCTCGTTTGAAAGGCAGTCTTGGGAATATATTCCTTCCTCACATTTAATTGGGGATATCCCGACTGAAGTTCTACCTTAGAGAAATAACTAGCCCCATGAAGTTGATCAAACAAGTCCTCTATCCATCGTAAGGGATACTTTTTCATTATCGTGGTTTTATTGAAGTCATGATAATCAATGTAGAGGCACATTGATCTATCCTTCTTCTTGACGAAGAGGACCGGCGCACCCCACGGTGATGCACTCGGGCATATAAAACCCTTCTTCAAATTCTCTTGTAACTGCTTCTTCAACTCTTCCAGCTCTATAGTGGCCATTCTTTAAGGTGTCTTTGAGATTGTTAGAGATCCAGGGATATGTTCAATTGATAACTCAACCTCTCTATCCAGAGGAATTCCAGGAAACGCTTTAGGGAATACATCAGTGTAATCCGTCATGATGGGCATGTCTTCAAGCATGATTCTCTCCTTTGTCTCAATCATTTATGCTAGATATTCTTGCACATAAGGCAAAAATATTAAAACATGAGATGATGATTTGAAAGGAGATTCATCACCCTCATTGCACTTGTAATGAATTGGAGGATTCTTCGGGATGTAAAGAGTGATCTCCCTTTCCCGAAAGTTGATAGTGGCTTGGTATAAAGATAGCCAATCCATTCCCAAGATATCATCAAAATCTACTAAAGGATGTATGACGAGATTTTTTGGGAGTATTAGTCCAGAAATGTTAACTGGGGAGGAGTTATAAACCATGGATGCAATGATTTCCCTATTCGTTGTTCTCACAAATAACTTTTCCTCCAGATTTTGAGGTGGTGTTTAAATTGTTCTACTAAACTTGAAAGATATGAAAGAATGCGTATAACCAGAATCAAATAGTATGTTTGCTACTATTGAATGAATAACTAGCATACCTTTCACCACATTTTTTCCAACTCCACCTCAGTGGTAGTTATAGCATAGGCCCTTCCATGTTGCCTCAGAGGTTTTTTTTTGATTTCCTCTGATAACCCTCGGCTTAGGGATATGGTTTTCATAATGCTAAAGCTCCTTGCACTTAAAAAACTGCACTACCTGCTGAGTGTTTATCTGAACCTTCATTTATTCTTCAATATTCGTGGGATTTTTCATATCCCTTCAACAGTTCTTGTCCAGATGACCAAACATTCAGCATTTGAAGCAATTCCTAGTTCCATTGATACAGTTACCAGGATATTTCTTCCCACAATTATTGCAAGGGTAAAAGTCAGACTTCTTTCCATCATGGGATTTGTTTGATGGACCACCCATGTTGTTCTCCAATTTATAGTTCTTGTCATTGGGACCAAGAGACCACTGAGAGTCTCCAATCTCTATTTCAACCTTGAGGGAACACCGAACAATATTCTTCATAACTTTCAAAGACTCTAATCTCCAATTCTTTTCATAGACATAGCTTTAGTCCACTAAAGAAGTGATCCACCTTTCTTTTTGTGTTCATGACAAAGCCAGATGTGTACCTTCCAAGCCTTGTAAAGTTTTCTTCATACACCCTGATGGACTTATCTCCCGTCTTCTTGAGTCCGAGGAACTCTCTTTCCATCTTGAGATGGAGGGTTTGAGGAAATTATTTGTTGAAAACAATCCTCTTGAATTTCTACCAATTCATGAAATCAATTTACTCTTGGGAATTTGTATTCTTGATTAGTCTCCACCACTGATCAGCTTCCCGATCAAAACTATAGACCGCCTGTACAGGTTTTTCTTCTTCTGAGCATTGGAGGATAGAGAATATCTTTTCAATAGAGTTAATCCATTGTTCTGTGAGGAGGGGATTAGAATATCTGCTAAACATGGGAGGCCTTTTCAGCATCAAGGATTATACAGTAACTTGATATTTCCATGGAGGTGGAAGGATTTATTCCCGATTCAAGTTATTATTCATAACTTGATCCATCTAAGCAAGTACTATCATAATGTTTTGAACACCCACTCACATCATATCAGGCATATCATTTGGGAAATCTTCACATTTCCTATCACATTGGATGTTGGAATTTGTTCTTATATTTTCCACCATTAACTAAGAAAAAGAACGTATAATTAGAGGTCCTAAATACTTAACCATGGATCCTAAAAAAGAAACTTTGAACATGAAAGTATAAACTTATAAAGAAGAAGTATATCCTAACTTGTGATTTCTTAGTTTTAAATCTAGGTTATCCTAAATCAATTTCATAACTTATATTATTATGGGATTTTTTGTCCCTTAATAACGGTTGGTACTAAGTTCATGAATCTTCCTAAGCATATCCATTGAGAGTGTCATAACCAAGAGTACAGCAAGGCCCGATGGTGTGCACCAGTTCCCATTCGAGTCTAGCTCAAAGCGGTGTTTTCATGTTTTACCTCTATGATACAACTATGCCAGAGCCGCCTCTACCGGCTCGTATCCAGACAAGAATGTATTTTCTAAATAACCACTTACTTAATACTCACCAAAACATAGGGATGTTATTATTATACTTAGTCGTGTCTCTAAGGCTTTACTAGGGTTTTCTAATCCTAATCCCAAAAATAACTAAACCTATCCTCTGATACAAACTATGACAACCCTGAGCTTTTATTACACAATTAAACATAATTTATTACATGAAATTTACTTGATATAACGTAGAAGATCAACAGGCCTAGTGTCTTTGGGGATTAAGATAATTACATAACAACCTAAAACATGAAAATGAAACATCTTTATCGAAAACTTTCTTTAAATGACAACTACATTCACTATTACTTAGCATTGCATGAGATAACCTGCGGACATGCATAAAAGAAGGGTTAGCTACAAAGCCCAGTAAGGGAATAAATATGGAATAACATGAGGAATACAATACATGTTAGACAATAGGCATATAAATAGATCACTAGAGAAGCATAAACATAATGTCTTGATAAAGAACGATAATCATAACATGGAAATGTGGCGATAACTCTTAACATGGAATTGGAATGAGCTGAGGCTCGTTGCACATAGAGCATGAGTAAACCCTAATTGAAAATGAAGCACGAGTGAACCCTTGTTGCACTTTAATTAGCATGAGTCAGCACCCATTGCACATAACGTATCATGATACTATAATTTACCCAATTCATTGGAGTGCTATCAGGGCGCACACTTTTTAAACATTTCATTTCATGCATAAGTGTTCCACATGGATCATAAAACATTGAATCATTCAACATAATCATTTATTCAATGATAAATGAATGTGGAATACATACATGAAACTTTTTAAACAATAAGTTAATGTGCATAAAGGTGAATACCCCTGATAGAGAAATGGGCATGGTATTCACTACACAATGACTTAGGCTTGGAAAGACGCGGTGTAATTTCGACAGCATAACAGAGTGACATAAGAACTCATAAAAATGGATTATGGGAGATAAAGGGGTGTATCATCATATTTACATGACATTTACAGTAAGGGATTCATATAGATACATGTACCAAAAATTGGTTTGGAATTTGGATTCATGATACAACAGAATTTTGTGAATGTAAATGAGGAGAGAGTAATTCCTTTCTGAATTTTGGCATAGTAACAGGTGTACATGGGAGGAATTTAATGAGATATAAAGGGGTATCCCATCATTAAAACATAAATAGGAATGTATGGGGAGGTGAGAAACCATACCCCAACATTTATAATTGAAATTAAAAGGGCATACAACTTAAAGAATATTGAACAAAAATGAGAAAGGAAGAAAACCCCTTACTTGGAAGTGTGCTTCCAAAGGCTTGAGAGAGGATTGAGAGAGGATTCTTTGGAAGTTGGGGAACCTTGGGAGGATTATATAGAGAGGAGTTTAGAGTTCGAATGAAATCCGAAATATTTGAGTGAGGAGGAAGTGGGAGCTTGGGTTGGTTTATATAAGAAAGGTGAGGAAATTCTTAATTATTTAGGTTTGGGACACCTCACATTAAACTAATCCAAACCACAAACCAGCCAATGGTTTTTGCCCATGGTTTTTGGAAAATGTATGTGGAAAAAAATATTTTATAAGGCCAAAGTATGAAATTGTTAAAATAATGAGGATTCTTATGTGGAGGTGAGTCACACTCCCACAGAAAGCAATTTAAAAAGACAAGATGTTTAATAAGCCTTGAAGGGTCCATTAATGCTTTGTAAAATAATTCAAACAAACCAAAAACCACATTATGTTAATGTTAAAACATATATTGGCCGAATATAAAGCTTATGGTATTTTATTACATCACTATTGGGTCATTATGATGTCATAAAACACATTATATATTTAAACGGTATTTAATTTTTACCCAAACATTTGACTGTTTCAGAATATTATGAAAAATTCACCGTTGGATAATTTAGACATCTTGATTCCAGAAAGAATATTTATTTTATCTAAATAAATTTATAAATATGTTAATTTTAAATTTTAAAATAAAAATCAACATTTTTCCAAAATTCACGGGTTTTGAAAAAAATGGATTTCGAACCTCAATAAAAATTACAATTGAATTCATAAAATTATAAGAGCATTTATATTTAATAAAAATTAATTTAATAACAATAATAATAATAATATTTTATTAAAATATTATTTAATTCAAAAATCAATTAATTCATCAAAATATATTTCTTAGTTGAACATTAACTAAAAATACTATTTGTGCTTTAAAAACTATTTACAAGGTAACAATAATAAAATGAAAGTATATTAGTTATTATATATAAAGAATAATGTACATAACAATAGTACTATGTTCTTGTTAAATAACCTCTTAAAACACCCACATAAGACTGAAGGGTGAGGTGTACGATGGTGACGGACTCTTCGGGTGGCTCAGATAACATTACTTCTGTGGTGATATCTATCAACTTCCACTTCCCCCGTAGGTGGTTCCGTTAGAGCTTAACCTATTAATTCATAGATTGGGCTTGGTCAGGAGTGAAGCCAAATTACACCACCTCTTTTATGAGCTCTGAAAAATGGGCTTCGTATGGAGAAACTCTACTGGATGAGGCCATTGCTTCCTTTATCTGAGTAAATTGGATTTGTTAAAGCCTATATTTATACTAATCATGTGATAATAGTTCAACGGCTACAAAAGCAACAGTCACAGTTCTTAATGGTATTTTAAAATCCAAAAACAAAATAAGTGCATATGTTGTATAACCATTTCACATATTTAAGACATTTAATTAGATCATGAGTGATTTTTATTAACAAAGGTTTGGGAAGTTTCAAAATAAGTTTGGTAATATCCATTTGAACAAACATAAAATAATCAATATAGATTATATTATTTTAGTAAATTAATAAAACATGGTATAATTTTGATATATAGATAAAATAAATAATTAAAATTTTATAAAAAATGAAATTAATGAATGAAAATTGACTATTAAGGGGGATAAAGGTTTATCTAGTGAATATTGGGCTATGTGTTAAGGATTTGTTTATTCTATTTATTGTTCTTGATGATATATTCTCCATAACCCAATATCACTTTCTCAATCATTCTTTATTTATCAAATCCATCAATATACCCTTTATGATACATACTCATTAATTTTTTTGGGGATATTATTGGATTTATATTTCCATTTATATTGCTTCATTATATTAAATCCTTTGAATTTTATAAGGGGACCTTTTCTAGTTTTTTTATATTTCATAACTCTTATTTTATTTTTAATCATACATTGCTCTTTTTTTATTATAAAACAATTATTTTTTATTAATTTTGATCACTTATAATATAATATGGTATATTCCCTTAATGTTTTTGGAATCTATAGGATTATTAATCTGACTAAGCCTCTAGACATGCTTTTCTAACCCATTTATTGGTCTTTGATTTATTTCATGTCAGTACATTGTGAATGTTTTTTATGTGGCTCACAAAGGAATTAAATATTATGATGATGGGTTGAAATTGATTTAAACAAACCTAATTTATTACATAATTATTTATATATCATGATATCATTATGTATGAGAATGATTTATTTTTCATTTACCATTATGTTATGATGGCTTGTTGGTGATCCTTATCCTATGTTTATGGAATCTTAGTGGTGATATTTGAACTATATATATAAAGTCTTATTATTGAACATTGAAATATTTTTATAATGTCATGGTGGGGATCATTGTTCTTTGTGTATGTTGATGTGCCATTTTTTTCTCCCCATGTTTATCAGGATAACCATGATCCTGCAACATCTTCTCTGATATTCCATGTTTCTATGGGATGGTTTATGATCCTTTCAATTTTTGAATCCATATTATGTTTATCAAATTTAAATAATACCTCATTTCATATTTTTCCTATTATACACCCTTATAAGTATTTATAGATCACATCTTTATTTATGTATGTTCCGCATAAATCCCATGTAGTGAGTGCAACACCGTGATGTCTCGGAAATTGTTGTTTTGTATGGAAATAAATAATTACATAGATCTTTTAAAAAGTTTTATATTTTGTGTATAATTTTCCAAAGACATGAAACCTCTATATTTCAGAGAGTTTTACGTGAAAATTTATTTTTAGATGATATAATTTTATATTTATAATATTTGGTTCATTGCAGTTGGTATCAATGAAAGGTTTATATATTTTTTATGGATAGAGTTATAAAAACAATTAGTAATACACCCTAAATATACAATATTGATACTTAGTAAGTAATAAAATGAGATTTAAATGTGATTTATGAGTTATTCCTTCTATGTTTGTAGATTATTTATTTTGATCCCCATGTTTTTTCCATAAATGTATCGGAAAAAATGAGTCATGTCAATAACTAATGTGATGGGAAATGAAATGATTAACCAATTTGGATACCTATTATTATGGGAGTGAGAGTTTAATACCTCATATTGTTATGTGATCAATTGGCTCATGTTATGGAAAATATATATATCCCTATGGAGTTTCTAACTCCTCTAAGTAAGGGTAAAATTAACTTGAGACTTTATTTAAAATTAACCACCATATTTTAGTTAACCGTTTAATCCCCCGATCACAAAGAAATGGATAAATTCCATTGTGATAATATTTTCTATGTACCAATTCTACAAGAAAGAGAATGTGATGTTGGATATTTTTAAAAAAATGAGGGAAACTGATTAATGGTGGACAATAATGATGAATAATAGGCCCAAGGGATACATCAACAAGATAAAATTAGAATAATTATAGAAATTTTTTTCTATAAGTATTCAACCTAATATATATATATATATATGTATATATCTATGTATGTATGTATGTATATATGTGGATAGGGAGTTTTTCAGACACCTGAAAAGGGAGGATGAATCAATTGGGTGAAAGGAAGAATTCTTTTCAATGGTTGAAAGGTATACCTCTATATTTTATATTTACCATAAAAGAAATTTCAAATTCATATTTATTGGTAAAAAAAGTCTTCATAAAAACCTAGATATTATATATTTGTAAAGAAATAAGGAAATAGTTTTATATTCTTATAATGTGGAGATAGAGACCAAGGAGTCTGAATTGTCCTATGTGACTGGATATAATAAGAGATGAATAATGTCATCCTCTAGGGGTATTACCAACAATACCTATATAGTGAAAAGTATTGAAATTCTCACCTAAAAATGATATGAGGAAGCATCTAAAAAACTAAATCAAAATTATTGAGGAAATAAATATGTGTGTGACATAGGGAATATAGATAAATAATTAAGAAGACCCATGATAAATAAAATAAATATGATAAAGAAAATAATATTACACTCAATACTACTTCTGTAGTCCAATATATCTATTTCAATGAACATACACACTATAAAAATAAATATATCAAACCAAGTATCGTAGATGATAATAATGACGAGAACATCCAATGATAAGGAAAAATATAAGAGATTATGATGTGAGTACTGTCAAAGTAGAGATTGAAAACAAAGGGGTGGCTAGTAAAAAAAATTTACATAAGAATAGGGATTATCCTATTTGATTTAGATTATTTAAATTCATTAATATAAATAATTTAAAAAAAATTATTTCAAAATCTATATATTACATGGAGTCTATTTTATTTTCAATGACACCAAATAAGGTCATTATTGTATCTTAAGTATCTAAATATTCTTGAATTGAATTTTTTTGGAGGAATTTTCATATTAATATTGTTATGAAAACATTCCTAGAATTTAATTCTATATTTGGAATGGATTTTTATAATTATATATATCTAATATCAACTACTAAAAGAGGGAAATAACATTCCATATCCAAAACTATTCTTTTATTCTATATATGTTAACATGGAGTTATTAATCACATTTGGAAATTCTTTCTCAAGTATTGACATTATTTACCTGTATGAAAACATAATAAAAAATGAAATAAACATTAACTGGAAAAAATTACCAATAAAAATAAAAATAAAAATATCATCTTTGAAGACATTTCCCATTATGGGGGAATATCATGATGTATTTCTTGAAATATTTCCAGCTATTCACCTTATTTTAGTACTTTATTTCTTTGTATAAATTATTATGGTATCTTTGTTCAAATTAATGATTCCTTATATAATTTTACCCATTTAATTTTATGAGTTTAAGAAGAAATTAAAAGAAATTTTTTGTAATTGTTTCATACATATTAGTGCTTCTCCATAAAGTGCATCGATCCTCTTTGTCAAGAGAAAGTATGGGGAAATGAATCTATGAATTTATTATCATGTTATTAACAAGATCCTGATAAATAATGGGTATCCAATTCTATATATTGATATCTTATTCAATCAACTACATGTGGATTTATATGCATCTACGGTAGATCTTTGATTGAGATATCATTAATTGATGGTGAAAAGGGAGGATATTACAAATATAACCTTTCATAAAAGTTATGGACAATATGAGTATAAGGTGCTTCTATTTATACTCACTAATGGTACAAAAATATTCAAATAATTGATAAGGAGAGAATATAGAGATTGCATTGAATTATTTAAGGTGGACTTTATTTCTTATATTCTTATATATTCCGAGGGAAATGATCAATATTATTAATACTTTATTATTATGTTAAATAAATTTCAAATAGAGAAATTATGGGAATGGTATAGAACATTTCACTTATAAATGGATCAAATAAATTTTTTGTAGTATGTTATTGTAATAAAATGAATATTTATTGAACCTTCATAGAAAAATGCAATTGATCAATGGACTAGATCAATATCAGGGATGGAGATCATAAGCTTCTATGGATAAGTTGGCTAGTATCGATGATTTTTAAGGAATTAATCATCATTTTAAAAACCATTAACTTAGAAATCTCATAAATTAGTAATTTTTTTCTTGATATATGAGTATTTGTAAAATCTTTTTTATAAAAAAGGATAGTCACAACAATCACACTTACACAACCCCCTATTGGGAAAGGATTGATTATTCATAATGATACTTCCAAGAAAGCATTGGGTTATGTACTATTGAAAATTTATAACGTGATAACCTATTCCTTAAGTTAATTTATTGTATATAATGGAAATTACATAAATTTGGATCTATAGTTTTAAATTATATTTTTAACTTTACGATTTTAAGGAATGATCTGTATAGATAAAGGTATGACACATATGTTTATTTTAAAATTCTTTTGTATATATTCACATAGAAGGATGTCAATGTATTGTAAAAAATGGTTATAATTAATGAAATTCCATAAAAATTATATACATTATCATCCTATTAAAGTAAACAATGTGGATGATTATCTAAGTTTAAAAGATGCTTCCACATGATCTGTGATGAGGGTTCAAAGTTATATGATCTTTTTAAACAAGAAAAGGGACAGACATGGGAATCATTAAGGAAGGTAAAAAATACTATGTTTCACAAATAATTTCTCAACTATTGATCTGGGAGAGGATTAAGGTTGAATAATGGAATTATGCGGAGATACAAAATAAGGCTGAAATAATAATTAAATAAAAAATCTTATAGTTCAATAATTATAAGGATGAAGTTGTAATATTTGTTATAAAATTATGTGTACAATTAGTTCCTGATATGAATATGTATATATCAATTGATCCACACAGATAAAATTTAAATATCCATTAAATAATTAAAATTATGAATATAAAAGTATAGATAATTATTGGTGGGATAATATAGTGAAGGATATTGAAAAATATACATCAAAGTGTTTGGTATTATAACAAGTTAAAGTATAATAATAGAATTTGGAGGAGACAATGATACCATTACCTATATTAGTATGGAAATAGATGAATGTATCCTTGTAAATTATCATATTTCTTACATGTACATCCAAAGGAAACAATGTCATATTGGTTTTGGTGGATCATCCTACAAAGGCTACTGACTTCATTTCTAATTGGAAGGAATTTTAACTTCATAAATTTCAAAATATATATATCAATGAAGGGTTAGTATTGATGGTATTTAATCAAAAATATTAGAGGATTTTATAGAAGGTATTAAACGTTGAGTTTCTCATTAATATGGTACATCATCATAATATATATTGTCAATATAAAGGATTAATTCAAACTCTAGTGGACATTATAAGAACATTCATTATGTGCCTCAAATTAGGATGGGATAAATACCTTTTAGTGGTTGAGTTATAATAAAAAAACATATTATAAAGAATAAATATTGATCTATATGAATCCATTTATGATAAGTAATATTGAACATTAACAAGATGGATGAAGTTAGAGAAATAAAGCTATTGGAAAAAAACGGTATAAGACCAGCAATTAATCATTGGATCAGAGAGTAACCATAAGACCTATGATGAAAATGAATTATTTGTCTTGGAGTTTGAGTTTTAGGATAACATATTACTAATAATACCTCTATAGAAGAGAGTTTGGAGGTTTCAAAATAATTGATATCTTAGTCCTCGAACATAGGCTCCTTTGAGATTCTTAATCATGTTAGAGATGCATCTTATTTTCTTTCCCTTCCACAAAACCATTATCAAGTAAATAATATATCTAATATATCCATCTTGAAAAATTACTTACTTGATCCCTTACATGACCATAATATATATGTTTTAGTGTTATATCATTACATTCTTTATTAAAGAATCCGATGAAAATCATTGAGCATAGAAATAATGTACAATGAAACATGACCACTTATTTTTTTGAAGTACTATAGCTAAATAAAAATAGTAATCAGATATCATGGGAGTCTTATAATTTAATTAAAATAACTCAATTTCATATATATTTATATAATCATTTGAAAATAAAGTTTTGGGATGAACTTTATGAAGGGAGAAAAATGTAACAATCAATAATTGTTAGATATTTAAAATTATCTTCCCTAAATATATCTTAATCATAATAAAGTATAATTAATATAATAAATAATATAAACACTAGTATAATTGTAATTTTTAATTTTTGGTTATTTTTCATTTTTAATGTCATTTATAAAATGATTAGAATACAACAAATGTTAAAAAATATTTTTAATTTTGATTATATAAAACATACATTTTTAAAGATTTTAAATAAATATTATTTTGAAAATGGATGTTGAAATCATAATTTTTTTTTCTATAGATGGTCTTTCAATATTTTTTTATAAAAATAGTTTTGTACTGTTAGTTTAAAAATCAGTTATTATTAAATTTAACATTTAAATTTTAAATCATTATTGATACTAACTGACTTATGGTGTAATATTTCTATTAAAACCAACAACTAAAGTAAAATTCAACACAATTTTATTTGTTAAAAACGAAGTTCTAAATTACCATCAATATTAGATTTAACATAAAATAAATTTTTATTTCTTAGAAAAATATAAATATAAAGTTAATTTCAATGTTATATTTTTTATTAAAATTGACATTGAATGTGACATTAAATTTCAATATTAATGGAAACTTATATTAACAAGTAATTAATTCTTTTAAAACATATTAATATAAAATAACCAATGGCGATTAAGAAAAATATTTCATTAATAAGAAATAAAAAAACATAGTACAAAAATTACTACAAAAACACTTACCCAGATAATTGGAAGAAAATAAATTTCTAAATATACATTTAAAAAATAATAACACTTATAAAATATTATAAAAACTGTTTCTTAGGTGGTATCTATCACCTGGAGAATGTGATGAAATATCCTCAAAATCTTATAAAAGATATAAATTTTATAAAACTGGAAATACATTATCGTACTTTAAAATAATGGTGTTGTAATAAAACAAACCTATAAAAATAGAACTTTATTGTAGTTGATATAATTAAAAATTAAAATGAAAACATAATAAACCCCATCAACACTTTTTTTGATAAAACTAAATTGTTTAAACAAAACATTGAAAATAATAAAAAACTATATTTGTGAGATAAAACGGGAATTAATTAATAATATGTTTATATACGTTCTATTTAAAACTATTAATTTTTTTTTCATTATAAATAATTGAGTTATTTTACAGCCATTCCATGAGCAATCATATTATAATATAATAATTAAAATAATATATGTAACACTTACTATTTGAGATTAAAAAACGAATAGAATAGAAAAAAACTTATGAATTCAAAAAATATTGAAAATTTTAATGAGCTTTGCCCATTAAATATAATTATTAACACTGCATGAATTCATGTGTGTAGAATATGAAAAACAACCAACGTACCATAAAATATAAAAAATTTTGTATGAATGACATTATAATAAATAATAGTTCAAAATTTCATAAGTCTTTATAAATATCATGTAAATAAATAAGAAAACACTTAATCTCTATGTTTTCCAATCCCTTAGATATATATTTAATTCTAGAAGTTTTAATTAGGTTTTGTACAACTATTGATATATATTGGATCCATAAAATGATAAATTAAATTGATCCAATTTTTTGTGTAAAGATTTGGAAGATACCAAATCAGATAAATAATGAATTAAATCACCATAAGTTAAATTTACTTATTAAAATGGAAAATAAAATTTAAATTTAGTAAAATTTGAAACTAATTAAACACAAGTTATAAGATCTCATAAAAATAATAACATCAAAGACATATTTTCTGAATATTATTAATAAATATTATCTACCACATTTGTTTGTAGTCATCATAATTATAGAATAATTCTCCAATTTCAAAAAATATACTATTAATATTCAAATCTGATGAGAATCCTAATAATTATATAATGTTATTAGTTCACAAATATTTTCTCCTTTACAATGATTCATTATATATCAGGTACATTTATATAAGGTAAATTTAATAAAACATTACAATAGAATTAAAAAAAATTTGTAATAAAAATTGAATAAAAACACACACCTCATACATGAACTGATAATTAAGGATATATAGCCAGAGAAAAAATCCTTTTTACTCTGTAACTATGTACACATCCTTAGTAGAGAATAATACTTGGGGATTCAGATCAATAATACCATTTACACATACTCTTACTTGATCTAAATGCATTAGTTTATGGGGTACATAATACCCTACTTTATATCTGAATTTCTACACTATAATATATAAATATTGATCCCCATAATGAAACTAACAACAAATAGTTGTGTTTAAATGAGGAGGTGGAGGAAATGGATAAGTTGGTTTTGATAGACGCCCTATTTCTAAAAAAATATCCTCTATAGATGATTTTATTCTCTCATCAATTGATTGATTCTATTTTTAAATATCATTATTTAAGGAATCTATTTTACATTTTATTATACTTCCCTTAATTTAATTACTAGGAATATAAAATTTTTTAATAATATCACTAAACCCATATTATGTTACATGACCTAAGCTTTCTTTTTGTAATGTTTTTTCATGAACTTTCATAATACTCTCTAGGATAAAGGTCCCTTATGTCGCTTTCTCCAACATGGAATCCTAAAATGATATATTTAAATTATATATTTGTGTGATGAATTTAAGAAACTACCATTCAAGATATATAATAATTAATTTCTCACAACCTTATAAGGTACATGTTCTAATAAATTTGAAAGAAAACTACCATTGTTTTCCACTCCTACTGTTTTTAATTTTATATGGTGAGTAGGATGAGATAGAGGACTTAACTAAACCACTTTGAATCAACTACATGATATATCTCACAACTCAAGTAACATTTTTGGAAATTATAAACTTCTTTATAAAATGATACCCTATATGTGGAAAAGTATGAGGGAACACATTCTAAAATTGTTTGTGATAGTTATATCAATTAGATTCCTGTTACATAATTAAATAATAATTCAGTAAGAAAGTAAAAAATAATTAATAAATTTCTTTTTAAATTCAATAACTATTATACTAGAAATACGACCTCATCATGGATAGAAATAAAAATATTCCCAGACATTACATCTTGAAACCAATATTTGAGGGATGGATTTCCATTCTATTTATTATTGGGAATAATGTTTGAATTCATTTTTTATTTAAATTATTTAATATATATTCTACAATTGAATAGGTTAAATGTTTCTAGAATAAATTGTATAATATTTGAACCAATTGAAATATATAAATAAATTATAAGAGATATTTTATCACCACAAAATCCCAAAAATGATATTCCACTATTTTTTCATAGTTTAACCAATCAGGATATACTTTTAAAATATAACAATGACCCTTCCTAGCCATGAAACACATAAAATTATTTACATTAGTGTATACTATATTATTATTATTATTATTATTATTATTATTATAAAAATTAATGATAAACCTCTATGACCCATGAGAAGGTGAATGTTTTGGTAAATGTGTAATCCCATTTCTACCAACATTGGGAATTTTTTTCTCAAGATAAGAGGAAGGGATACAAATAATTAAATTTAAAATAATCTTAATTTTTATTATATAATTCAATTATTGCAGATTTATTTATGTAAATTCATATAAAAATACATCAGTAAATGTTCAAATCCCCTTACATACATCGTTTAAATAGATTTTATCAACTTGAATAAAATTTGTTGCATCTATTTTATTATAATTAAATGTCTATTAGAAGTAAAAAAATGTAATTCTTAATAATAGAATAAACTATATATATTTAGTTATCTAATACTGTTGTAGAAAAGTAAATACCTGAAAATAATTAGTATAATTAAATAATTAAAAAATAAAATGATTCAATGTTTCCTCAATAAAAAAATATGAATCTAAAACTAATGAGGATAATAATTATTAAAAAATGGAAAAAATGATCCAAATTAGTAAATGTGTAATTTGGTGTTCCTCAATATGATTAGAATAAAAATATTATTGGATGTAAAAATGTAATTATTCATGAAAAATACAAATTATACCTTTTCTGTTATCTAATACAATTGAAAACGTTCTTACCAAAAAATAACTAAAACAGATTTTGTTACCTTAAAACAATTATGTCCTAAATTTACAACCCCAAAATTGATATCATAAACTAATGAATATCGATATTAATTAAACATTTTGAAAATTTGAATTTTTTTTAAAAATAATATAATTCAGTGCAACTTTTTTTGTATTTGAAATAAATCATTCTCAAAAGTAAGTTTTCATTATACTAAATATTAAATTAAACTTATGATTTTAACTAATAGAGCTGAAGAAAAGGTCAACCCAAAAAAAATTAATATGAAGTAACAGTTATAGGAAAAAATGATGTTAGTTATCCATCAACTAAAAAAAGGGTAACTCAAATTGATGAATATATAAATAAATATAAAAATCATATAAGTGATCAACATCTATAGATTAAAATATCTATTTTTAGAAATTATATTTTTTAGGTGCATGTTTCATGAAAAATACAAATAAAAATAGGTATTTACCTAAATCACAGTCATGGTTATCCTCAGATAATTATGAATTACAAATAAATCCCAAATCATTATGTTTTACCCCAATATTACTATACAATTGGTTACACCTAATCCTTGTTACTTAGATTTTAGTATAATTAATTTCCCATATATCCTTAACAACTCGAGAATATGTTATTTATGAATAAATTGGGGGTTTTTAATTGAAAATTACAATTCTTCAGGAATGAACATTTATCTTCTATATTAAATGGTACTCTTATTTTTCTAATTTTTTTTAAATATATATAATCCTTAATGTGAAATGTAGACCAAGTGACCCCATTACCATATGATCCCCCAAAAAAACATTTCATGATTTTTAATGTGAATTAATAATAGTTGGCTTGCTACATAATCCATGATAAATATGAATTGTAACGATCATTAATTCATTACTTTTGTTTCATTTTTGAAATCACACCATCAATCCAAAAATAAAATATGAATTATATAGAAGAACATATCTACTATTTTTTCGAAAGTATTAATGTTTCTACACTAGTACACAATTGTAAATTAATTTTCTTTTAATCCATATACCATTTTTCCTTATCTATTTATTTTTAGATAACAAGATATAAGGAGATTAATGTGATCTATTTGTTACAAGTGGCCATTATTGAACCCATCCACATCCTTCGATGTATATTTTTGATTAATAGAGGTCATTTGTAAAAATGGATTTTTAAAACTTACCATGATTATATTAATGTATCATTCATAATGGTGTACCAAAAAAAATATGGGCCCATATATCATTATCTTTAAAACTAAATGGACCCCTATATGAACCATGATATAAAATAACATTGAGGGAAAGTCATCTTATTTTCACAATATTTGAAGAATGATTCAGTCTTCAACATATTTTATAAATTCAAAGGCTTGAATTAACGATATCGAGAATTGAAAAATTGAACAACCAAATGATTTAAAATCTAAAAAGAATAAAAAATTTCATTTTATTGCAACTAGAAGTTGGGATTTCATTAATACTTCATAGTAATGAGATTTTATCCTGATTGAAATTCAATCACTCAGTAAACCAAAATTTTTCCTAGTTAAATAATAATCACCAGGTACTATAACACTACATTTTCATTGATAGAAAATTATATTTTCACTCTTTCTTAACATGTGACAAGATAATGGTAAATTTATTTTTCATTTATTATATATTGGGGACAGAATCCAAATATATACCAAAAGATATAATATCTAATATGGAATTAAATCCATATTTTATTCTTTCCTTTTATGTCTAACAATTTTCTGATCAAACTGCAATATAAGTTTTCTTAAATATGTATAACATCAATATTTCTTTTACATAAGAAAATATCCAATAAGGTTAGATAGAGAAAATAAAAAATTTAATCCAGATTTTTTTTGATGAATTGATATTTATAACTTCCCAAATACGACATTGATTTTTTTCAACATGTTATAATATTCTTCAGTTTAAAAAAATTGTGAGGGATAATGATACTCTTTTAAAATTTTAAAGGGGTTTTTAATCATATACATGGTTTATTCATTCTCAAATAGAAAGACCATGGAAATAGTGGTTCTGAAATTATATAATTAATTATTCTAAGAATCATATTTATAATATGAAGATGATTTATTTCCCATAACACTATATCTAAATAAGTTTCCATATATGTGAATTTATTTCACAGGTATCATTACTATATAACACAAAATAAAAAACTATTTTTTGAATCCATCGAAAATATTAAAACGTACCTCACATTGAAATTTCAAATCATTGATAAATGTTATAAGATAAACATAAATATCATTTACAATTTGGTTTGTCCCAAAAATCATCAGTCTAATCATATATTTTTTTATTTGTACATATATGTGGGAAATGGCAGTAAACTACAAACATAATTGAATAAAAACGATATCGGATTCTAGGGATAAGATATGGATTCATTCTATATATTTATAGTTCTTTTATATGATTTATAACTTCCTTTAAAAAATTAAAAATACCTTATTTAAATATATTATACTTCAGCAAGTAATTAGTGTGATGTAGTTTTCCAATGAAAATTCACTCATTTGTATAACACCTCAACGTATTCAAGTCAATTTAATTTTCAAATAAATGTTCAAAATGAGGAATTATTAAAGGATACTAGAGTTATTTAAAAGGGGATTTGGTTCCTTTACAAGATAATAAATCTAAGATAGATATACTATCAATTTTATGACTTCATCTTCCATATTTAAGTAATTCCAAAAATCATTTTGTATTCAGTACTATCAAAGACATGGTCCTTGGGGAAATCATGTATTTTCTCTCTTGAGAACACATTTCTATTTTGCACCAAATTCATTTTATATATTGTATATGTTTCTAAATTGAGATATTATATTAATGAATACATTTTATTTTTGTTAATTTATATTAATTAATTTCAATATTATTCAATAGGTTTGGATTTAGATGATTCTCAAGTTGTAAGGGTTTTCTTGGTCTCAAATAAAATTCATCAAATAGATTTGACTCATGTATTAGCCCAATTTCAATGAGTTTTTTTTCTGAATCACCAATAATTTATTCATGATTTTTTATTTCACACTAATACTTCTATATCTGATGTTACTAATTCCAATTCACTTCTAATATCATAAATTGTTTCTGATCATTGAGATTTCACTTTTATTAATTATCTTTCTATATTTGGACTATGACTCAAATATTCTATAAAATAAATGGAGGTTTGGTAACTCAATATTATTTTTCTATCTATATTGTTTATCCTTGATATTCATTTTCTATTCCTTGTGGCATTTACTAATTATCTATTGGGAGATAAATTTTGATTCAAATTATCCTTGTTGGTGAGTTCTGTTCAATCATGGAAATAAAACCGTGTTATGAATAATTCCCATCCTCATGAATGATGATTTCCCCTATCTTACATAGTTTTCACACCCTTCAATTTTTTCCTTTTTAATTAGATACCTAATAATGTATTGTCTCACATGACCTTCTTATTTCTCTTCAATTAGTTTCAGATTAAATTTTTATAACATTTTTTGATATGTAATCTCAATAAAGGTATTTTGATATACCAAAAATTATTTTCATTGATAAATAAAATATTTAATCCTTGGATTCCAGTTTCCTTTTTATCCCAAGGAATATATTTTCCCTAAAGTTATGGTTTCTTAAATAAACTGTAAAATATTTTTTGATATTAATCTTTTATGTAACTAAAATTAGTATTGAGTAATATGGTTTATGTTTTAGTTTATGTTATAACATTTAAAATGAAAAATTGAAACCAATTCTTATACATGGGTTTTAAATAATGAAATTATTAGTTGTTTTATAATGGAACACATGCATTTTGAATATTTTTTGTAAAAATAAGGACATATATATCACATCAATACATTCGATACAAAATTACATCTCATGATATGATGGTTTAATAGGTAGTGGCACTTGATATAAAATGAGAAATATGTTGTTGTACCAGATCTTCTATGGAAATTTGGCCGTAATTTATATTCTGTTATAGGAAACATGTGGTAATCTCTAATCCATTATAGGATGTAGGTGGTGATTCATGATCCATAATTTAATGTTTCTATGCTTATATTGGTTCTATATTTTTTTTGATACGTGTCGTTGATATACTCATGGATTATGATTTATGTATCATGTTTTTATAGTATTTACACAATATTATATGTTGGATCATGTATGGATACTTGTTATCCTACTTTGAAATATGAATAGATTTTTTGATTCGATGTTATCTTAATCAGAGATGTCTCTCCTAATTATATTATCCCATGTTCTTATAATCTCATCCTAAGAAATTTTTTGATATGTTAATTAATCTATTATTGTTTATTTATTTTCACACCATTATTATTCTTCCATTTATAATTTTAGGGGAATAATTTTAACTTATGATATTTTTTGATTAAGACTTAGTGGAGTGAGATTATGTGGAAATGTTCATAAGAATTATAAAATAGGTATCTTATTTATCAAGTCTCTAGAGACACCAAAATTCTCAATTCATTGTTTATTGATATTATTATGTAATTTAATGTCTTAATAATGAAAATGACTTAGAATAAAGGTATTTTTATATTGGATCACCTGAGTTTGTATTAGATAAATGGTTTATTTATTTATGGAGTTAAATAAGGTTACCTTTATTGTTTTGGTTGGATAATCTTTATGAGAACCTTATAGATAATTCAATGTATATAATAATATTCTAAAATATAAGTAAGGTGTTAATTAAGTAGGAATCCTAGAAAAACATCCTTCTCTAGATACTTCCATATGAATGTGGTTGTGGAAGAGATGAATCTAGGGTTGAAAATCACAAAGGGTTAGTTAAGAAGTGACTCCTTCATCAATCTTATGCATGATGAGTGGGCTTAAGGCTTCCCACCTGGTTAGACACTCATAGTGATATAATTTGGTTGATCATATTTTCGTTATGAACTTATTTATTGGATTTTACAGTTAAATTTGATGTATTTGGGTATGAATTATAAAATAACCCAACATAAATTGCGATAAGTTAAATTATGATTGATATAGGTTGAAATTAATAAATTACATCTATTTTAATGATGTTAAAGTGTTAATGGTTTTAATATTGAATCTAGTATATGTTATTTAGAATGATATTCCTATATGATGTTAAATTTTCACAACTCATGTTATCCATTTTAGTTTTAGATATTGTTGGAGTAAGGGGGAGCCAAATTAATAGAAGAAGTGATGAAAAACAGATGAATTTTCAGAAGAAGTAACAAAATGGGATTTATGATAGTTGTTAAAAGCTTATAGTTATGATCACACAATAATGTCAAATTATTATTATCAACCTGAGTGCTTATAAATATCCAAAACCACCAAATAATAAAATGATCACGTTTCATAGAATATCACATGATGAGGATAAAAAAATAAAATAAATTAAATTTATCTAAAGTCAAATATGCGGGAAGGTATAACCATGGGAATGTATCAAAGAAACTAAATAATTTTTAATATTTTATAATGGAAATCATTGAGAAAAATGAATTTTTGGAAAATGATCGTGTTCAATTAACCCAATTAGGAAAAATTATGATCTTCTAAGATTACACTAGAAATTTAATGATTTATATGTGAAGAATTTGGACACTATTGAAATTGGTATTCTAATCCAATGGATTATGATGAAAATAAAGACAAAAAACCCCTTACACCATATGTTCATGAAAAATCCAATGAAATTAATACTACTGATGTGGATAGATATAATTATGTAGTTTTAGGATATTATTCAGCAATTATGATTTATAGAGGTATTATGTCTTGTATGATTTCACCAACTATTAGTTATTAAAATAAAACTACTTGGTGGTATCATTACTATATCCAATATATAAGTGTCTTCTTCATGTTTTGTGAGATTTTGAATTAGGACATTCTTATTGTCCTTCCATTATATGTTTTTCAAGTGATTTTAGAAACAGATATGTTTCGTCTACTTAGAGATTTTTTTTGGATTAAAAAAACACATTTTTTTATTAAACTATGATATTTTATCAATGAAAATGTGATAATAAACACCATTTAAAAAATTTAAACAATTTGGTTCATCATATTATGTAATCATATACTCTTTTTAAAAATATTGGGAGGCAAATTAAATAATAGGAATAGGCATATGCTTGTGGATTATATATGTTTCTCATGTTTTTAAGTATAATATAACTCTATAAATTGTATTTTGAGTTTTATTTATAATTTTTATTCCCTTGTATATTTTCGTTTTTCTGTGATAATTAAAATTGGTAGGATTTATTTTATTTATGGGGTGTGGATTTAATGACCCATGATTTTAGTATTCCTTATCCTTAAATAAATAATATATTAAGTAGTGTGTTTCATAAAATTTTACAATATAGAATGAAAACCCTGAAGTATTTTGGTAATTTAACGTAACCATTAAACCTTATCTATAAAATTAATTAGTATAAATTGAAGTAACCATTTTACTAAATCAATAATGAAATTATGATGAAACAGTATATGGAAGCCGGAGTCATCTTCAAGAAGCCCATTTTTATGAGTTGTAATAGGGGTAGCCTCATAAGGGTTATTACTTGGATATTCCCATTTATAACTCAAGAAAAATTGGTGAGTGAAACCATATACAAGAGAAGTTCAAGGTTGTGGATATTTCAACATGATCCATTCTTATTGAACAACCACCTGAAACATAAAAAAGAGCATACCCAATATATTTGTCTTATATAGAGATCATATAGAATTATTTAAGTATAAATTTAGATAATATTAACATGTAATAAAATATATAATTATGTAGACAATTTATTAATTTATATACTTTTTAAAGGCCATTTTTTCTTAAATCACGTTATTCATAAAGAAGGTATTTTCTAGTAAATTTTTTTTTATTTAAAGAAAATAAATTTATTTTGATTTAATAATAATAATATTTATTCCTAGTATGAATAATAATTTTAAAAAATTATAATTTTTAATTTATAAGAAAAGGAATAGTTAATATACAATAACTTATTTTCCCAAAAAAATAGTTTTTTTCTTTATATTTTATGATGTTATGTAAAATTATTTTTTATATAATTTAGAATTATAATTAGAAAAATGAATTAAATTAATTTTTATAATTATTATAAAGCATTATCCTAATAGTATGTTTTGGGGATATTTTTACAATCATTTATTTTTATGTGAATAGTGTGATATATCATTTTAAAAAATAATACGACTTTTATTACATTATTAGTATATAAATATGAGTTATAAATTTTTGAATAGTTTTTTTGGAAAGATATAAATTTTCTAATTACACGAAAAAAATTTAAAAAATATATTATTTTTTTACAAACCCCTAAATGATATTTAATATCATAGGTAAATTTGGTCTAAAAAGTTTCCTTTTTTACATTGTATATTTATTGTATTATAATTAATTTTAAGAATTTTTTAAAATTGATTCATTAAAAAAGGATATAAAACATAGAATCATTATTTATAAATTATATAAAATCTATCACTTTTTTTTTAGGACTAAAGTTTATTATTTCTTAGATAAAAACTTATTACCACTCTAAAATCTAAAATGATAAAATTAATGATTAAAGTGATAAAGGGTTCTAACTGTTATAAAACATTTTATGAAAATACATTTTTAATATTTTATCAATCATATATCTTCACAAAACTTTATTTGTAAAATTATTGATCAACCTTCCCTGGCTGTTACATTAAATTATCAATTGTTATGGGTATTTAAAAAAATACTATCATTTTATCTTTTAAAAGGTGATATCATATCATCACTTTACCTCACACCATAACCCTCTAATATTGGTTAAGAGTCTTCCAAAAATCATTCTAAAACATCACATGTACATTAAATAGGTCATTGTATTCTTATGAGTCCATAACTAAAAGGATTAACCCCTTTAACAAAGGATATAATCTAAGAGGTGATGTATTAGTTTCTAAACTCTCCTTGCCATTACTATTTATTTTTGTGAAATCCTTCTTCTACAAATTTCAATATACCATATTAAAATTGCAACACAACTTTAATTTTTATAATTTTATTTCCATATAAATATGGTATATTCATTAACCACATTTTACCCTTTCCATTATGAAAAATGAAAACACGAAACATGATTATGTATGGACCAAAACCTCCACGGATAATGGAGTTTGTTGCCCTTAAGTTCATAACATGGATTTTTTAAAAGTGAATTTACTATATAATTATTATCATTATAAATTATTCATTATTTTTTAGTACAAACCCATATTACTTCATTATTATGTTCCCCAAAAATGAAATCTTCATCCATGTGTATGTGCAGACCACCAATTCCATAGTTTGATGAAATCACTTTTTCTTGTACTTATGTTCATATATTTCTATAATAAAGGGTTTAAATGATATATATTATCTCTATGATATGAATAATTTTTTTAACACAAATTTATTATCCAATTAGTGATATCAGTGATAAAAAAATGTTATAAAATTAATCATCTTGAATAATTGATCTAATAGGGGAAACAATTTATTCGTAATATGTAATTATTTATTATCAATAATTTATTTCATTATTTAATTATAATTTTTATATATAACACTATTAAACACAAATTTATGTGATTATTCTTCATGTATAATGATATTTCAATTAAATTACAGCATAATTATGAAATAATCATTTTATGTTCATTTTTTTGATCAGTTAGACCACCTACATGAATAATGTTGTAAATTTATCTCTTGAATGATTATTAAAACATAATTCATGGTGTAAGGTAATATAAATATTTAATTAATAATTTTATTCTTGTTTTAAAAGGATTATAAGAATATTGAATTCATTAACTAGGAAAACAACCTTTGTGGGTTAAAAATCTAAAAATAATAATCTTATAATAGATTTAATCTTATTTTATAAAGGACTATGAAATCATGAAATAAAATATAAAATTAATATATAATTTTAAATCATATGTTATTTTAACATTTACAATTTTTTAAATATATACTTTTGATGAAAAACAATTTAGACATCACTCCACTGAAATAAAACAAAAATGAAAAAATATAAATCCCCAATGTGGGATAATAGGTAAGAAATAGCTAATATATATATTTATATACATACTTACATATATATACGGTATTATTATCTTGGAGAAGTATAAATTTTAAAATTAATTAATAAGTTCTTTGATATTTAAATAATAAAATTAATTTAATTAATCATGATGTTTGATGTATGTGTAGAATAAACTAGGACCATGTAAATGGTTTTCATATCAAATTCTACTCATTAGGGCATGTTTTTTTATCTTACCACTAATTCATTTTTATATGGGGTATAAGATAACTGATTGATATATTATATCCTCTAATATATTTTATTTTTGATATTTTTTTTCAATTAATACATCTCTCTTTGAAGAAGTTTTAATTTAAATACCTCTTAATATGTAAGGGTTATCTTGGTTTCAATTTTGTTTCTTTAAGACATGTGAAATTTTATTCACCGTGCTTATTTATTCTGTATTTATATTTATTAACCATGCCATGTATTTGTTATAATTTATTTCTTCATAATTCATGATATATACAAAGGCAAATCTAGTTATTATCTTTAAATATCTTCAGCTGAAGTGTTAGCGCTATTATAATGGTTTTTATCTCAATCACCCTTCATTGAGGAATAATTTTATATTATGAAGAAATATTGTTTTTTATAGTGTCCAAAAAAATTTATAACATAAAATATATTAAATTATTGTTCATATTTGAAAATTATATTTCATTCATTCACTTCTTTTCTTTGGGAAACAACTGATATCTTCCCAATAATATAGGGATTTGTTATAATTCAATCTGATTTCTTATGTTATAACATTTTTATTTGAGATTGAAAATTAATATAATTTCGGATATGAAATTTCTAACTTCATGGATGAATTTTTTTCAAATATTCCTTATCGAAGAATAATCTTCAATATTCATAATTTTATTATGTTGTAAATAATTACAACCATCTTGTTGTAAATTTTCCCCTTGTTTTCCATAATTTACCTTCCATAGAATGTTCAAAATTTTAATTGGAAACATAATTTTGAATTATCTCATGTGACCATCATACTTATATTTTCTTATTTTAGAAACATATTTTATCAAAATTTTACATTTTGGGATTTGATCAATGATATTTTAATATATTTAAAATTCAATTCCTTTAAAAATGAATTGTTTCATCTTTGGATTCCATTTTCATATTTATTTTAGTGGAGCTATTTTCCTTGAAGTTATGTTCTATGATATATAATGTAAAATAATTTTTGGAGTTCCTCTTTTTTATTTAAATTGGTATTGAAAGATGTGGTTTATATGATTATTTATGTGATAACACATAGAATGTAATGTAAAACCCATTATTATTGATGCGTTTTAAATGATTTTATGATTAGATGTTTTCTTATCCAACACATTTATGGTTAATATTTAAGGTAGGGGTTGATCTTATATATCCGTCAAATGAATTATGTATCTCATTAAACCTCTTAATAATGTGGTGAAAATCATATTGGTGCTTGGGAAATAGGTTGTTCTACCTAATCCCCTAGAGGAAAACGGTCATGATCCCTGATCATATATAGAAAACATGTTGATAATCTTGATGCATTATGGAAAATAGGGGTGGTTCATAATCTACTATGGAAAATATGTCATCATTATTAATCAACAATGTTGAGTGTCCTTGAATATATTATTTCTAAAATATTATCACAAATAATTGTATAATCCCTATAGATAAATATTTGTATCTCATGATTTCATATTATTTAGTATATGATATATGTATACCACATGGGATCACATGTTATTAAATTATACAATATAACTTTTTTATGATTCCATGTAATATTAATTAGATATTCTTATCCTATATATGTTTTCTAATATACATATTATCTCACCATAGGTGATATGTGGATATGTTTACTATTTCATTAATGAGTGTTTGATCTCACCCTTTTCTTATTATTCTATTTCATAGGACATGATGAAGAGTTTAACATGTGAGACAAATATTAGAAGATATAGTATGGTGAAATTAGGGGGAAATGTTCAAAATAATTACATTATAATTAACATATGTATATTTTTACTAATGAATCAAAACATTTAATTCTTGTGATATTGAGATTTTTTTGTTATCTAGTGTTAAAATGACGGAAATTATATAAAATAAAGTCATTCTCAGAATGGGTCCCCTCAATGGGTGTGGTAGTGAATAGTAAAGATGTGTTTATAATTATAGTGTCTATGTAGACCCTATTTTATCTAGTATCTTGGTAAATTCCATATTAAGAAATTATATTTGGTTTTAGGTTCAATCGGTGCATTTTAATCTATCTCAAGATGATGTTTTTGTGGTCCTAGGGTGAGTAGGATTTGTTTTAATCTAGTTCTTGTGGTGAGACCACGATAGTTGGAGAATGCGGTACGTGATCCAATAAAGGTATGATAGCAGGATTTATTTTATTTAGCCTGGTGTGGGTTCTTGGGTGGTTTTTCAATTCTTATGGGTGATAAGGTAGCATGATTGAGAAATGTGGGGTTTTTTTGTGTTTGTAGTGTCAGCCAATCATTTTTAGGTTATGTTGACTAGAGGAGTATTTACTAACTATTTTTTGTGAATTTGAACATCATGGGGATGAAACGACATAGAGCGGATTTATGGACCACTAAAAAAGTTTTTTATATAATATTACAATAGAGTGGAGAACCCTATCATGGAATTGGAAATTGTGGTAGGAGTATTATTTTTGTGGAGGGCCATAATTTCATAGATGAAGTATCTAATGGAACCATGGTTTCTTGACATATAATGGTGTGGCCGAGGACCATCTTTTTGCTAAATATTTTAGAGGGAGGGTGACAATCTTTTGAGTGATAAGGTATCTTAGTACTATAAGTTTGACATTAAAATCATATTTTCCATTTTTAGTTGAAATGAGACTAGTTGGGGGTGAATGTATTATTGATTAGGTGAATATTGAGGGTTGTAGGGATATCATAGATTAATGAGGACATAAAGTATTATAGTGGAGAGATTGTGATGACCTTTAATATTAAATTTTTGTGAAATTTATTGTAATTTATATTTTTTTAATATAGGTGTTTTTTCAAGAATTATTAGTCAAATCAAGGATTCAAGCATTGGAAAATATGTGGATGTTATTTTTGGGAATGGATTGTGGTTTTTTAGGTGGTTTTGGTGCTTAAGTGGGCATCAAAGAATGTTCCAGAAGCCTTAATTAATTTTTTTATTGTATAAGGCCACACTGTGACCTGTAGTCAAGATACGATGACATTAGGTGGATTTTTATGCTTGATGGGGAAAAATGGTCACTCCTTGAAGGGAAAATTCCTTGGTGGGAGGTTCTACTATAGTGGTTGTCGCCCTGAGACCTATATATATCATAAAATGTTGGTTTTGGCTAGGGATGGGGTCCCTAACCATGGAGATATCATTGCATGATGTATATGGGGAACATTTTGATTAATATAGGTTGAGGGCTAGACCCCATTCCTAGATTCCCACATCACAACAGCTAGGGAATGACCATGTTTTTCAATTAAGATGGTGTGTGTTTCACTGTGATCATATAGTCAAACCATGAATAATAAATTAAATATATTTAAAAAATGGAGTAGTTCCATAATACTTGGTTAAAACTATGAAAATTTATGTTTAATGGATGTGGGGGAGGGAGACCTTATGAGATCTTAACTTCCCCCATTATCACATGTGATTCCCCCCAAAATAGGGGTTAATTTTTTGTCATTTGACAATGATTTTAGGTATGTCGATCCCTATGTGGTCTTCTATTTTGGTTTTTATTTTCAATCGATTGATTTCAGTGATTTGGTCTAGCATTCTATTACTAATTACGCCACATAATGTGAAATTGTATGAGTATGATCCTATTTTCATGGGGCAATGCTAGAGAAGGTTCTATGTGGTCAAATACACAATGTTACAGATAGCTTTAGTGAAATAAACATACATAGTGGATTTAATGGGGTATATTCCTCATTTGATTAATAGAAATAAATAAATATGAAATATTATAATTAATTATTTAAATTTTATGGTGTTATATAATATCTTTGATGATGTTATGTGTTTGGATGAGTCATGAAAGAGTATAGTTGAGGAAAAATATAAAAATTTATTTGGTGGTAACTCTTTCATAGAGTTAGGTGTCCCCTATGATAAATAATCTTATGAATTTTAATTTATGAGAATAATATCCTGCATAATTTACTGTATTTTTGAAAAATCAATAGTGATCGAGAGTTACCTAAAGAAACAGATAGGACGACATTGGGCCTCCTATGCTTGGAGTATATTCTCCTTTACAATTAGATAAACTATGATCACATGATTGCAAGGTTCCCAAAAGGGAAGATTTTGAAAATATTGATGAGATGGTTTGGGTATGTATTGGGGGTGTGATATGTGATTTGGGAATCTAAAGTGATTAACATAATGTTGTAAAGTAGAAATGAGAGTTCTAGATAGATGTGATGATGTGATAGATGGTTGTACATCTCACATGTGATGAGAAAATCCATCATATGGTTGGAGGAGATTATTGGTATGCATGATGAGTAAGGTGATGCCTCCTAGACATAATGTTTCTGAGAAATAATGGTTTTCTCTAGGTGATGGACTAAGAGGTACCCGTTTGGAGGCATGAGATGATAGTTTAGTGTGGGTTGAGGGCATGATAGGATGACATGACATTAGGTTTCCAAGGTTGTAAAGTATATTTTGATAATAAAAGATCCCACCTATTGAGGATTGGGTTTGGTATAGATTATACGCTATTAGGTAACAGTGGTTTTATAGATATGGGTTGGTGTCAACAATTTTAGATGAGGGGCTTAGTCCTAATAAAATAACACCATAAAAGTGACGTGGTGAGTATGTGTGATAGGTTACACAACTTATTTTATGATTCCTACCTATACTCTACAAATAAGTTTTTGGAGATAGAATATGTGTTGATTGGTCCTATGGTTGGCCCTGCTGGGATTGAGATGGAATTGGAAGGCCATATCTAAGTGATATAGGGTCATATATGTGTGTGATATAAGCCCTTACCTAAGTGAGATGGCAGTGATTAGGATGTATGGACCCTATTTGATTGTGATGTTTGTGGAAATGAAAACATTGAATGAGATGGTACTGATCTACATAAACATTTTAGAACCCACCATAGTTGAGGGTAGTGTTCAAGGTTGTGACACAATATTGAGTGAGTGTGTGGTTGGTGTGATGTGGGACCTCCCCTGAGTGAGAAGGATTGGTAAGGAGGTGATGTGAGGTGATATGTAGATTGTAGGCCCATCCATGAGTGATAAGAAGGTGTTTAAGACATAGATAATGTCACATTGGGGGATAATTTCTTGGAAGGGACACTTTATGTATGACAAAGAGTCCAGGAATTTTACACACGATCTTACCCAGTACCTTCAGGTTTTTTTGAGGATTTAGATGATTCCTTGCCCAGTGTTCAGATGTATGAGTTGGGTTACGAGTTTAGTGACATGATATGATGAATGGATTTTAACATTGAATCAATGTTGTAACATCCCAAGTAAATAAAAAACAAAACATTTCTATATTTATTAATATTTTTGAATTAAATATTAATTTCACTTTAAAGGGGATGTTATGTTCGATGGCGTACTTGATACACACCAATGGGTTTCTTTGAAATCATAAGTTGCACACAATGTTAGGTCATACTGAAAAATAATAATATAATATTATTTTAAATAGTAGTTAACACCTAAATGTTGTATTAGCGGGAATGAACAGAACTAACCATATTATGATTTAACGGATTTCTTAAATGTTTTTACATTTATCTAATAAAAGTTACAGGTGTAAAATGTGAATGAATCTAATTTTAAGCATAAATTCTCTAATATTCTTTAAAAGGTCGATTTACCGACTTTTGATGTTGAGTCCTCTTTAAATATACTTTTTTATCAATTATATATTATGTTTCACAAAATAAAATTCTTTTTTAGAATCGATACATCAAAATTTACATTGGGAAAAATTTTGGTATTTTTCTGAAAAAACTTCTTTTTTAATGAATAGTAAAAAATAATATATTTTAATTCAAAAATGCCTTTTAATATTATGTATTTATATGGTTAGATTATCTTTTTAATTAGTTTTAAAGTTTAATTAGATTATATTTTTATTATTTAATCCAATTTTGTTTATTAGATGTAATTTCACTTTAATATTGAACATAAACAAGTGTCAATCTTTTGATAGTTATTATTTCTTAAAAAACATGCATTTTGTTTTGACAATGGGAATTAATTTTAAATTAATTAATGAAACTTCTATTTTTATAATTTGGTAAAATAGGCATCATTTTTGAATTCGAAATATCAATTATAACTTAGACTGATTTTTTGGTACTTTTCTAAAAAAACATCAATTTTTGATGAATAGTGAAAACAATAAGTAGTAGTTAAAAACTAACTTTTTCATTTAAATGAAATTTTACCACTTCTTTGAATTAAATTTCAAAAATTTGACATAAATGTTTTTTTAGTTAGTAAAATGTTTTTTAATAAGATGAAAACAATTTTTTGTGAATAGTAACCTTTGACTTTTATTTACCGCAGTTAAAGGTAAATAGTGTAATTCAAGTTAAAAATAATATTATAATAATATTAAATTACCCTAACATGTGTCCTAATCCTATTGGTTGATAAATTTCCAACCATGGTAATTCTTGTGTCAATTTTGTGACCCCATGGAGCCACATAAGAGTGAAAATGACACTTTATATTAATTAATTTAATGTAATATCAAAAATGACATAAACATATATCTTTTAGTAAATCAATTATTACATGGAGTTATATAACTTATATCTTTGACTATAAATATTAATTTTAAATCTAAAAATATTTCCTACATATTTGTATTTGTTTTATAATTTTTAGACATAAAATAAATAAAATTATTTGTGACACAATAATGGTGCAGTGTTTACCTCATTAGTGAATGGTTTAAATAAATAAGATTATAAAAATTAAAACAATATCCAAAACCTATCCAATTCTTATTTGATGATTTTATTTTGACCAATAATCATCTTATATTTTACTTTAATGAGTTATGGATCTTTATAAACTGAGAATCATTATATAATAAAATAATATTTTCAAATTTTCTTAAAGAGCCCCTCCTCCCCCTTAAAAAAATCCATCACCTATAACCCATTACAAATACATATAAATCCCATTGAATAATCCAAACTATACCCAATTAAACTTCCTACATCCCTATCTTCCACCTAGAATCCTTACTTTAGGCAAAAGGCACATCAAGAAATCCTTTTGGTTCAATCGAAAGGATGTTACTATATTTAAAGGTAATGTCTTCTCTTAAGTTCTTCTCTTTTATTTTACTTCTCCATCCCCCTAAACTCTTTTTATTAAATTATTTTATATTTAAAACAATATAATAAATAAAATAGGTTTTTTATGAAAGGGATTCTAAATACACTTTTACACACCTCCATCTAATGCGTAAAGAACATATTGTTTCTTTGGATGACGAACTACTGCCTCACGAAATGATGATTGTTCATATATCTCCAACCACCTATAATGGTAGCCATTATGATGGTACTATATTTATATGTGATATATATTATATTTATATTGTCTCTATGCTTCTGCATTTTTCATTTATATCATACCTTTATGGGTTCCATAATGGGAAAATACGATAATTTCATTTGAGGAAGTGTGGACTACCACCCCCTCAAAGTGATATGACTAGTTCATGCCATAGGTGTAACATATAAAGGATGGAGTTAATTCAATTAAAAAACATAGATATTATACTGGAATTATAATATACCAATGTATTTTTATATTTTCATTCCACAAAATATAAAATAGAAATGAAAGTAGCGTTCATCAGTCTGTACGACTTACCGTCTCCATGAACGGTGCGTTTCATTTCTTAACTCCAAATGATATGGAATATTATAAATACATATACACTGGGTGTATATGATATATATGATATCTAAATCATGAATATAATTATGTATATTATGTATTTTTTCCAACAAGGACAATTTGTAATTATAACAAGTTCATTTTTTTGTACACTTCCAAACATCGACAAAATGTTTGATATGAACTCAAATAATTAACTAATTGTTATATTAAGGTAATAAGTGATATAAAAAGAATAATAAAGATGAAATTTTTTATTAATAAAGTATAAATTAACTTAGTATTATTATTTAGGATGAACACAGAATATACGAGTAAAGTCGGACACGAGGTAGGGGGTTTCTTATCACACTTTTAATTCTCTGGAATATACATTGTTCTCCACTTATTTGTTTCATGTGGTGTATTTTGTATTTAAATTTGATATATATTTTCATGGTTCTATTTATATTCATAGTATTCTATGATTCATTTGGTAATTATTGATTTTTTTTCATACGACTCGATTGATTACAACGTTGTAAGGGGTTTTCATATCACTTTTTTTTCTCGTGATATTCATGAAATATTTTCCACTATTTCATTTTGTGTGGTGTATATACTCCCCATGTTGGTATTATTTGTTTAATATAATTTAATTCATGGGTATTTACATCTTCATTGTATGATCCTTCTTTCTTGGGGTGTATGTTTCATTGGTTACCAAATCAATAATGGAACCTTTCACCATCCTATTTTAGTTAAAGTCTTCATTTATGTTATGTCTATAAATTTCACTTTTCAAATATTGGGATATGTTCTTATATATCCTTATTTCGGTAAATTTTATGTCAATGTGATTAGAGACCCTTTCGTCTCCCATCAACTCATTTTCTGAATTTTAATGTGACGTCGTTAGGCTGTCGAATTTCTGTAAGAGAACTTCTTAACCAAATTTCCATTCTTTGGGTTAAACTTATACTTCTTGATTATGTCATGATATGAATATGTGTGAATGACCAATGATTGTTTTAAACATAATATTCACTTATATTTGGTGTATTCTTATTTTTCACACATAACTATTTCATTGATTTAACCTTAATCTAAGGTTTTGACCTTTGCAAGGGACATTCTCTCAATTTACATTCCATTGAAACTTATTTGTTGTTATACACCAATTCAATTATATATATTGTATATAATTCCCATTGAGATATTATATCATGAATCTATTTATTCTAATGATATTATAAACTTTTATTAATGTTATTCCTCAATTATTTGTTTTCAAGCATTTATGATTTGGTTACGAACTCTTTAACTAAAATATCATTTAAAATGTTTTAGAGATTTAATCTTCTAAATCTTTATCATTAATGTCAAAATTTTAAAAATGGTTTGAAGGATATATTTTTATGGACATAAATGTTTTGAAATTTAAATTTCGTTCAAAAGCTTCAAAGTGGAATGGGTGGCTTTTATTCATAAATATCTTTATTAAATGTTTTAACTGGTTTTGAAAATGGTTTGATAAAGCATTGATTATATAAATATCTTTAAATGATATATTGTGATTGTAATGTGGAAAATTTGTCTTAACTTTATCCTTATTTTATTTGTTATGAATATGTAATGGTTATTGGGCATTGTTTTTATATACAGGTGGTTCTATAATGTATGTTTCATATGGATACCACAAGTTACCTTTATGATTTATTATTTCTATGTTTTATTCATAAATTTCATGGTTTCATGAGGTATGATAAAGAGCTTATGTTTTGTATGTATTGATGAACTAATGTTTTTTTATTTTTTTTATAACCCTTACAGAGCTTTTTTTTCTCATCCCATGTTTTTGAAATGTTTCTTCATAGTTTATAAGGCAGGGTAAGAGAATGGAAGAAATCAAGAAGATTTATATCAAGAAAAGAATTATTGTTTTCTTTTATGAATTTTTATTTAATGAAAAAATGGATACTGAGTAGAAGTGTCTACTTTATAATTTTTGAGATATAATTTAATAGTTAAGGCCCAATTCTCTATAAATCTAAACTTGAAAGGATCCTAAATGTGAATTATTAACTCAATTCAAAATTATGTAATATTTAAGGCTGGGGAATTATAAATGTAGTCATGATCCGGTTTTATGGTGGCCTTACTATCACATGATGACCCAATTAATGTTTTTAACTCATCTAGAGTTATGAAGGCCAATTTAAACATGAACACTTGATGGGTTTTTTTATTTATACTATTTGTTTCAATCATGGATACATATTGGTGGGATATCATATATTAGGTATGTGTGTGGTGAGAACCTACTGAGTTATGCACCCCCTCCCAAGATGGAAACTATGGTTCAGATGGAATCCTTATGTTTATTTTTTAGGTTTCTTGGTATATGGGTAGGGTATTAACTTAGAGAATCTCTGTGGATTTTGAAGACATGGATATTGAGTCCTAGGGAGGGTAGTAGTTCATGTGTAGTTATTTTTGGTTTTTTGATTATTTTATGTATTAGATATGATCAGTGGGATAATAGTTGTATGTTTTGAATTGTAGCATCATTTTTAACTGTATATTTTAATTTATTTACATATGAAGGTGTTTTTAATCAGATGATATTTCTCAATTCATTTTTTTAGATCGATGTCATATTATCCCAAATGTATAATATAGGTTCTCACATATTATTAGAAGAATTTGGTATATAGAGAGGTGAAATATGGATCATGTATGTCCTTAGCCCAGGACATTATCTTATAGCCACCAAACCTGGGATTTATAATTATGAAAATCCTTTAGTTTATACACAACATCTTCATCAACATTAAAATTTGACTTAATTTTTATTTCACCCTACACAATCATGCATTGATAACTATGTTTAAACCCATATCAAATCATTTGGTCTTTCATTTCAATGGACCCTAATTTTCCCATATTAAAACACATCATTCATGTACGTAAAATAATGTCTATTTTTAGAATTCATTTAGAAAATTTCAATGAATCATCATCCCCTTTCTCATATTCAAAACTAGTTATTTATGAATTTATCAAATAAGAATTTAATAATTACTTCAAAATTAAATATAATAACGGGATATATTAAAATATATAAATATTAAAATATAATTGTATATATAAATTTATATATTTAAAAAATATAAATATATAAACATATAAACATATAAATTTAGAAATATAGAAATAATATATATATATATAAACATATATAATTTTAAAACTTATAGTCCAAAATTGTATTTAAACATATAGAAATAAAACTTTCAAACTTATGAATTTATTAATATAATTCTTAAAATTGAATAATATTATTAATTTAAACATGAAAATAAATAAATTTAAAAATATAAATTTAAAATATATAGATTTAAAATCAATATACACAAAACATGGAAAACATAATCATATAAATAAATAAATATATTAATTTAAAAATAAAATAAAATATAATCATATAAAAAACGAAACACCATAAAATATAAATATAAAATTTTAACATATACAATATTGAAATAAAAATATATAAATTTAAAACATATAAATTTATATTTATATATATATATATATAAATATTATATATATATATATTTAAATACTACACACACACATTTAAACATTATAAATATATATAAATCTATTAATATATAATTATTGAAACATATTTAAAAATGATTACAATTAAATAAATAAATATATATATAAACTATTCATTTATTCACAATTATTAACAATTATAAAAAAATTATATATGTATTAAACAGAAATAAACATTCTAAATATGGACAAAAAATGTAAAACTCACAAAAAATCGGGATGATTTTAGTAGATTTAGGTCGAAGAATGAGGTGGGTATCCAAAGGTGGTGGGATGTGTAAAATTTCATTGGATATAAGAGTGTGGCTGAATTTTGAAGAGAGTGGAAGAACATAGCCAATGGAGGTGGAATTTGGACAATGGTGGACGGACATGGTTGAGGGAGGTTGAATGTAGACATAAGACTGGGAATGATGTGGTAGAATGTAACTGATGGAAAAAGAGGGAGAGTTCATTTGAATCATAAAGGATAGGGATTTAGAAAAGTAGGAATTAAAAGCATGTGATGAAAAGAATGAATCATCCATTTAAAAAAAATTAACATCATTTACATAATAACTGATGATAAATTTCCCTTATTGCATTAGTTATTATATAACTTATGAGGAAAACCTAGCATTTTAAATTATATTATATAATAACCGAAGATAAAATCCTTCGACATAAGGGTTTTAATGTTGGTTATAATATAATTAATGATTAACATATTTTTTAATTTTTTTTATAATTTCAAAAAAAGGTTAAACCCAATATTAAAGTAATTCTAATGTAATAAATAAAAACATTATAACTCATTACTGAGCATGATTTTTGATTTTCTGGTGATGATTTTTCTTTTTTGAGAAGAAAGGTCATAACTTGGCCATATATGTCTTGTAATGACAAATTGTTTTGCTTAAGGATAGTTAAATGGTTTGAAAAACAAGTTGTTAGAGAGTTATTTTAGATGAGAGACTTGATGATTGATTCCATCAGTTATTTTTTGAGGGACCTCATGGAATTTTCTTGGTCTTTGTGGTGTGAGGGTTTAGATTTTGTATTTTAGTTGATCTGTTTTACCTGACATTACACTATAGTGATTTCATTATGAAAATTGAATCTTCGTTTTTATCAATTTTTAATTTTTGATGCTGATTTTAATAAAGATATTTATTGGAGATCACATCATTATTTTCTCGGATTCAATGGAATTATCCTTGTCATTGTGTGATTATTATATGTCATGTTTTGATATATATTTTTCTATACTTATTAAAAAATATTAATTAATTCAAAAAACAATAAATCATAGTTTTCCCTCAAGTTTCATGTTATCCAAGATATTATTTTAGAGGCCTTTTTATACTCTTTATCTAGCCTTATCACTCATCATTAGAAGATGGAGTCCCTGATATGATAGTTTTGTTTCATAATTATTATTCATTATTATCTGTGCTTGAATTCTATAACGATGTTATGTGTAGCGAGTTGTCCTTATTTTTTAATGGGGATCAATATTGTGTTATTTTATTTTAGGTCAGTCATGTGTGGTTTAGTCTCATGGAAATCATATTCTTCTAATTAATTGTATGGTGGTTTTGAGACATCCATAGGTTTAAGGGATTTATAACCCCATATTCTCTCTTCCTAAAAAAAATATTCATCGTTAGCATAATATGGGCCCTTCCCACCATGTTATCATTCTTATGATTTATATTTTTTAATGTGTATTTTTGGTTAATTATTGATTTTTGGGAGAGGTAATATCATATAGAAACCCACTTTAAGAATGAATGAAATTAAATAGTGAGGGAAAATTGGATAAATGGAGATTTTATGGGAAAATGATTTCAATTTAGTTTATAGTTTCTATATTATTTACAATGTTTTTACTTTTGTTGATTGGTTATTTTTAGGATGTCTTTATTATTATTGAAATATTTAGATAACATCCTCATCATCATAATAATAGGATGATTATTAAAAAATTGTTATAAAAAGAGAAATTATAAATATTAGAATAATAGTGGTGTATTATAGTTATTTATTGATTATGGATGTTGTAATTACTAATAATTAACATTTGAATGGAAGAGAGTATTCTGGAATTGTCTGATTTATTTACTATAAGTATTATTTTGTAATTTTGATGAATTAGGAATTGTAAGGTGGGTTTTAACTAGTACGTACAAATATAGAATGATTATTGGAAACTTAATAAATTAAATACATCTTGACAGAAATAATGAATGGGATTTCTTCCTTGTTTTGGATTACCTTTAAAATTGAAAAACGAATAATGATCATGTTGTATGAACATAGTTGAAATAAATATGATGAAATATTATTGAATGAATTAAAATATATCATAAATTTATGAATGGATTGTAATGTGTGAATGAATTATATAATGAGTTTAATGAGTTTTATAAATTGTATTTTATAATGAATGGAAATGATTTATATGCATGAAATCATTTCATTTATGGTTTTATTAAAAATTTATTGGTTTTGATATTAATGATAGTGTTTTGGTTGTGTATATTTTTTTAATGCATGGTTTAAATTTTATTTTGACAAATATATGGGATATATTTTATTAAGATGAAATGTAAAAAAAAAGAAAAAAGAAGTAAATTTTTTTGTGATATAATTGATTGAGGTAGATTCAATCATTCTAGAATAATATGTGGTGTATTAGAAAACCCTATGAGGTATTATTTTAAGGATATGTATGAAAATATAGATGGGGTATTTGATTTATCACAAGATCATAGGGGATATTAGATTATGATAGATGATGGTTTTCATGAATGGTAGGAGGAGGGAACTCAATTGACATCATACATGTTCATGATACCCTACTAGGAATAGGAGGATGTGGATATGAAGTTAGGGTGGGGGACATGAATCTAAGTGGGAGTAGAAAAAGTTGATACCGTTTATGATTGATTCATTCTATGGAGGTGTGGTTCAAATGGTGAATATGTTGTTAAACAATTGTTGATATGTGGTCATGTTCTATGTTGACATAGAATGGTGTCTATCATTAGGATGTTGTGGTTTGTGGATATGTATTGTAATGGATAGTTATTAAAAGGGGTGATAACTGGGGTTGTTTTTCCTATGTATTTTTTTCATTCAGGCATCCCTGGTCATCAAATTTCGGGTAGTACAAATTAATCACACAACTTTTGAGTTCAAGTAACCCATGAAGAGAGATACGATATTTTTGGTGAATTTATGAGCCCATTTATTTTTTTTACTTTGAGGATGGTTTTGGAATTTATGTTATTTCTCAATTTATTTTACAATATTAGTTTTTGATATTGGATGTAGAAATGGTAGAGGAACTTTTTTGAAATTGTGGGATTTTTTGTCTGTGAGGTTTGATTCTTGGTTCACATATTATACTTCCTTTAAAACCAACAATTTCATTTTCTTGAATTCATTTAATTACTTATTAATATTTTTACCCTCTATTCTCAAGTGATTTTATTTCAAAAACCTCATGAAAGATGAAGATAAGAATCAATTTATGGAAAGAACGCTTTTAGAAGTTACCATGGGGAAACCATGGAAAATATATAATATGGTAATAAAGTTGATTCACACAATCATCACATGATATGACTTACAATATGGGAAAATCATAAATCTAATTGGGTGATTCATGTGGCACCCACATGGTGGGTGTAAGGTTTGGAAAATTGTGCGACCATATTGTGATGTTTTCCCTAATTTATAATATATTTAAAATATTTAATTTACCAAGGTCAAATTAAATCTCTAATCACTATTTTTCCTCACTCAATAAATCGTAATCATTCTCCAATTCTTTATACTCATTCCTCCCCTCCTAGAGGGTAATTGTTTTCACCTTTTACCTGTATTCTTCACAAAATAATCATATTAGTCTCGCATCTCCTCTAGTTTGAGTTTATCCATATTTATTTCATGATTTCCATTCTAAAATAATCCATATAAGACTATATTTCCTTCTATACAAACAAAAATGGCATATGGTTGGATTTTAGGGATTATTTGGTGATCCTTATTGAATTTCTTCCACAATACATATCTATTTACTCCCCAAACAAGCAGCTTGGATTAAAAAAGTTTAGTGATTTCACTCCCTCCTTTGTTTGTAAAACATAGGGATACTCAAATCACTAAATTTCAGTTATAGATATACTATAAGGTTATTTTAGTAATTATTTATGGAATGATTTCTAGGGATCCATTGTTTGAATACTTGTTTTGATGTTGGAAAATGGAAAATTCATGTTTTATAAAGAAACATGAAACTGATAGTTAATTGCTTTATGAAATTCTATGTTCAATGATGTGTTATTTTTAATTACCCCTTTTTAGTGTCTAAAATCCATTTTTATTTATTATGTTTAAACTAACGATATTTAGTTTCACAAAAAAATATTGGGATCACTTGGTAGGATCCTACTAGGGTCGTTATGCTCAAACCCTTCACACATCAATGATATTTGTAAACCATATTTTACCTGATATTGTAATGGATAAGGTTCCATATATTTGTAGTGGGTATTATTTTTATCTATATACGGGTTATAGAGCCATCATCACATGATTATTCCCTCATGTAAAATAGTTTTGTGTTATTGATCTTTTGTTTTTGGTTTTTTTCAACATGTATATATTAAACATGTGTCTTCTATTCAACTCCTATCCAATTCCCTTTTTTGAATTAATATTGTATATTTTCTTATTGATCATAATTTTATAATATTTATTTTTTATATTTATATTTCTTTTATTATTAAAATGAAATTTGATTTGGAAATTTATTTGTATTATGTGATCCATCGCATGATCCTCTAATGTATAGAAATGGCATGTTTGGTTATTAGTTGGGATCTGATGATGTGATTAATATTCTTCTTGAAATATAATTTACTAATTCATATTCTATGATTCAATGTCACTAGTATTCTATGCATCGGAATAGGGTATTACTTTTTTGCCTTCATATGGGCTGGCCCGAGTTCCAAGATTAGTGGCGGATCATGTTTTATTGTGAAAAATGGAATCAAAATTGAGTATTAATTATGATATTAAAGAAATACTAATAGAATTTATTTTGG
Source organism: Viscum album (assembly GCA_963277665.1). NCBI lineage: Eukaryota > Viridiplantae > Streptophyta > Magnoliopsida > Santalales > Viscaceae > Viscum > Viscum album. Next base: position 1,235,659,299 of record OY728123.1, on the reverse strand, counting down.
ATTATAGTGAATCAAGTATTGTGGGTATTAAGGGGTTTCTGTAAGACACTCTTAGTACTGCACTGTGAGTTTCTAAGGTACGTCAAGAATGATTGATTTTAAATTTTTAGGTTAATTTTCTTCATTCCTAGGAAGGTTTCATATACTGCAGTCCATTCACCGATAAAATTTATTTTATACTAGTTATTTTTTATGTTTCATTTCATAAATTTACATAAATTATTATGGTTTCATATTATTTACTTAGATTTTTACTTTATGTATTGTTGGTATCCCTTTTTATTTCATTTTATATAGTAATATGCCTATATAAGACTCCCAAAGAACCCTATATAGAGAGTGAAAAATAATAGCCCATGTGTTCACCCTCCCTTTAATTTTTTTTTGATAGACTCATATGATAGAAAAGTTCAAAACACTCACATGGGAGTATGAATTTGCCTCACTAAAGTTAATGAAGAAGGATTAAGTTTAAATCAAGTGCAATATTAGAAGATCCTTTGTTATATGACTCATTCATTTCATGGATGTAACGACCCACAATAAACTAAGAATTAGATGGAAAATAACCAAATAATTATTAAATTTCATGATACTTACAACTCCATCTTGTTTAAATGTGTATCATTTATTATCAAATTACTTAATTAATTATGCTAGTAGTAAGAAATTGAGTTTATTTTTTAGGAGAGTTCTGGAATGTATGGATTTATGGCTGAAATTTACTCAGTAGTTTTATCTAGAGATGATGGCCTTGATGAAATTTAGAAAATTTTAAAGACTCCAACAAATGGATTGAATATTTATAGAGTATGTCCATCATTTCATTGATTTCTTTATTTTGTTATTTGGAAGTAGTTTTGAAAGATAAACTAAAGACTCAGATATTTAAGATTAGTATTGGACCAGATAATCATGCATACAATTATTTTATTAATGCTACCCACTTATGATGATATAGTGGAAGGATATTTAATAGTGGATATTGACCTATATGATATTTTTGGGTTAGTCAGGAATTATTCCTAAATTAGTGGGATGAAAGACAACTTCTCAGATAAAAAACCTATGGGGAGGAACTGAGCAGTAGTAGTAGCAACGACTCATGAAGTCCATATTATTTGGATACTTATGCTGATATGGGGGTCCATCCTTGGTCTAAATAAGATATTTAAATATAGAAAATATTAATCCCCAGTTCAGAATTTATTAAAAGGACTTCCATCTATGTTGGTGTATAAATCTTCTTCAGATGATTGTCAGAACGTGTATTCGAGAAAGGAATGGTGTCAGATCATCAACTCCTATGAGATCATAAGTGAATTTTGATCCTATGAATGTAGGTTACTGTCATCCTCCATGAAATAATGGTGGAAGTGGATAATCATATGGATGGATCCATTTGGAGACTAGTACAAAACTAGTAGTGGAACATGAACATAGAGATTATCAGACCTCATATAGTATAACAATACCCCAGGGAATCTATGCCATGGATTTCTATGGCGAGATGTATGATTCTTATTTCATTATCTAGTTATATTTATTAATATGATACTGGTTCTTTTCATTAATTTATTTCTAAATGTATTGTATATCTACTAAATTTTTTCATAGAGATCTTTCATTTTGTTATAAAAATATCGTATCCTTTTTAGAAGAGGAAAGAGAGAGGATTTCATTGACATTATTTATTTGCTACTCTATCTAATTTAGAGTTGTCTTGGTATTTACTCATATTTGAAATAAACCTGATTGAAATTATGTTTGATATATACTGGATGATAACCATCAAAGTCCGTATAGACTACTACTATTAAAGAGAGACATTTACTTACAAAAAATTCTTTTTATCTATTCCTAGGTGATTGGAATATGTTGTTTAGATCATTGTGACCCTCTCATCTATAATTTAGTAGGATTAGGTTCTGGTTTCCTCTTTTTTATTGGATGATTGTGTGCCAAAATTTGGCAGTGTGTTACCTCCCATGGTTAAAGAATTCATTAAGGTATTCAAAAATGAATTATTAGGGTTTATTTTAAATTTATTGGTTGAATTATATTTGAATCTAGTTACTTGGATGAATCCAATTTTATTACCATTATACCATATATATATAAATTAATTAATGAATTTGTAAATCAATACAGATGATTTAGAATCCAAATAGTTTATTCTCTCAAGTGTGTCTCTTCAGGTGGCTCAAATTCTGTTTCCTATAAAGGCACAAGATTTTCTTCAGTTGTGTACTAATTACAGAAGTATAAATTTTTTCACAGTGAAAAATATGTATACATCTTCTCACATTGAATGTTTACGTGACCTGATTAATGGGGAACAATGGTTCCCTAAGATCAACCTTCAAAAAAGCTATCATAGACACAGGGTGAGAGAAAATGAATTTTCAAAAATGAATTTTTGAACCAGTTATTCACACTATGGGTACTTATTAATCTATTTTGTTATGACTAATTCTCATATAGTCTTTATGGATCGAACAAATCAAATATTACATAAGTATAATTATTTTTATGCTAGTTCTTGGAGATGATATCTTGGTGTATTATACAACTAAATATGTGCATGAAAGACATTTTAGTATTTTTTAGGGAATTATTTATAACCATTGGTTTTATATTAATTTTTTCGATGTATGTTTTCAGAATCATAGAATATAAATTATTAGTATATGGGATTTTATAAAAGGTTATTTCATTTGATCTTGAAATTCTTAAAGAAATTATGTCTGTAGAGGATCTGAAAAATTACATTGAGGTACAATTATTGTCTGGAATAGTAGGTTTCTAAAGATGATTAATCAAGTATTTCTCTATTTGGTATCTCCATTGTCTAAACACACTATGAATGGAGTGAAATTTATATAGATTTTATAATTACAAGCCTCATTTAATGAGCATATTTCATTGTTGATTATCTATCCCATTTTTATTCTATTTGAAGATGATCAAGGATATGAAGATTTTTATAAATAATTTACCATGGGTCTGGGATATTTCCCCACACATGTATATCAAAGTGTCCTAAGGTTTTAAAAAAATTATTCATGGGTGGAACTACCCTACACATAACCTATAGTGGGTTTTTATTATTCTTGTTATAGAACACCCAGTTTGAGTTATGTAGCCTTTGTTATGCTTCTTTATGTGTTTAAAGTGAATGGGATGAGTTGAGAAGAGGTTGGGAGAGTTTGGAATGGTTTTGAATGAGTTTGGAGGCTTTGCATGGGGAGTTCGGTTTGAGCATGGTTAAGGGAAACCATGCGGGTTCTCCAGAAAATCGTACTAGGGGAGACAGTAGGCTTCGCACGGCCTACACATGGCCTGTCAAACCATGCGAGGCAACCGTGCAGACCCCTCCTCTCGAGGCAGTAGCATGCACACGGTTAGCGCACAATTTGTCAAATCGTGCGGGCTAACTGTGCAGCCACTTTAAAATAGGGTTTTAAAACCCGGGTTCACTTAGTCTTGCCTCATTCCTCTCCAAACCCTCTCCCACTCAATCCTCACTTGAGATTTTGGGTTCTCATAGGTTGAAGGTGATATCCCACTCGTTTTGGAAGCGTTTTGAAGAGGTTTCTAGGTGGATTAAAGGGGGGTTTTCCCGGGTAAGTCTCTCCTCTTGGGTTATTTATGTTTTCCTCTAGATCTACATCTCTATCTCTCTCTTGGTTTTCTAGATCTACACCCGTTGTGTGTAGATTTAGGGTTTTGGTTGCCTTGGATGCTAATTTTATGTCTTTTGGATATTAGGGAAGGGGATCTAGAGAGGGTTTAGTGGAGCGTTTGCCAGTTTTGAAGAGTAATGGCTTGTTGGATGACTTCGTCGGAACCCTAAAGGTAGGTGGTTTCTCTCTAGAATTCACTTGGTTATAACTAGTGGTTTTGGTTACAATTAATTTGTGTTTCTTAAAATTAATTAGGTTTTTGATGTGATAAATTGGATAGAAATCCCTTTAGGGATGGTTTGGGGGTATTTGGGAAAAAGGTCTTGTGGTGAAATACTCTTGATGTGATTTTAAATGGGATTTTAAAATGAGTTGTTTAGTTGGTTTGATTAAGATGATTTGAGAAAATGGTTTTCTATAAAATGGGGTTTTTTTATTGAAATGTTCTCTAGTATGGAAAATGATTGAAAGGTGTTTTCAATAAATGTTTTTTTATTAAAGCATATTGACTTGTAATGGAAATGGTGAATTGTGAATTGTTGTGGCCCTGGTGGGTTATATGCTTGGTTATGGATTGTTTTGGTTATGTGGAAGTGGGTGGGATGTCTTACTATAAAAGTTGAACGGGATGGGTGGGAAGTCCCACCATTTTGGGTTGTCAGGTAGTGGGCGGGAAGTCCTACTAGCTGAAGATGGGGTGAACGAGTTGGGAGAGAAGTCCCAATGTAATGGTTTCTTTATTGTGTGATGCTTTGCATAGATGGAATTTGTTGTAGAAATGATAAATGGTTGAATTGGCTTCCTTGCATGGCATGGTTGATTGGGATTCTTTGTGAGGAATGTTTGGCTCATGGCATGATTGTTTGGCTTTCCCTGGGTTTACTTGGTTTGGGTGAAATAACTTGGTAATGGTGTGTTTGGATTAGGGTAATGGATGCACTTGTGATTATTATATATAAACTATTTTATATAAATTTTATAATGATTTTATCCTAGTGGCGTGTGTAGGAAATTCATTTTGGGAAAACCTACTGAGTAGTGGTACTCAACCCCTTCTTTGGCACTTAGGTGTATTTGAAGATGTCATGTAACAAGATATAGGTAAAGGTAAGGCATCTCATTGCTAGTGGTTCATGGTGATTCTTGTGATGTTTTGGTAGAGTTTAGAGCTGGACCTTGGTGTGGAGCTGTGATGGTGTCATGGCTTGTGGTGTTTTGTTGTAGAGTTTCCGCTTTTTACTCTGATGATTTGTGGACATGTCTAGTTGAACGGGTTTGGCGTATGTGATGACATTGATAGTATCACATGGTTGGGTTTGATAGTGGATGCATCTTTAGTTGTTGGTTGGTTGAGTAAGGTTATCTTCTAATGGGAAAATCATTACATAATATTCCTTGAAGCCCATGGCATTTATTTCCAGCCTTTTGCACCTTGGGAACGTCTCTTAAGGCCAAGTAACCCTCACTACCTCCTTAATCCAATGAGGTAGGGGCGGGGTGTTACAAGTGGTATCAGCTTGTTCAGTCCTCTGGAGTTGATTCTCAGATTTGGAGTTGACATTCGTTGTAGTATATTCCTTGAATCGGGATGGTAGCAAGGCGTAGGAATGTCGGAACATGGAATGTATAGCATAAAAGGATGTTGCTAACCCTTTTATTATGAAATTCATGTTACCAGGATGTTGGGTACAAGAGTGTTTTGGAGACACTTATACGCATTGGATTCTCATTGTCCTGGGTGTAGCCAATGATATCTGCATGTCATATATATTAGAAATGGATTCCCTCTAGGATGCATATTTCATTGGGCATAATTATTTATAGGATGGATTGAGAAATGGTATTTCAAATGTGTGAAATTGTAATGTGAATACATTTGGTATTTTGAAAATGGTTTGATTTTCAAAAATGGTGAAACATGGAAAATGTGGAAAGGTGGAAATCCTCGTTTTTATAGTGTTGTGTAGTGTGTTGTGAAATGGGAATTCTTGATGTCTATGGAAGTGAGACTCATGGTTGTTTGTTTTTCTGTTTATAGAAATGGCACTGGGTAGGCATCGTATAGACCAACCGGAAGTGGCCGATGAGAACATGGTTGCACCTGAGCCCAAGGTGAACCGACAGTTAGTCCAGAGCATAGTGAAAGCTTTTTAGGATGTGGGAAGTGTGAATAGAGCGGAAGAGCCAAAGAATGTTGATTATGTGGCTCAGTTTCAAAAGAAGGATCCACCCATCTTTAGGGGTGATTGGGACCCAGAAAGGGTAGAGGCGTGGTTGTCTAGAATAAACATAATTTTAAAATTCTTGGGGATTCTAGTAGAACTGAAAGTAAGTCTATCAACGTATAAGCTAGAGGAACTTGCTCTTCAGTGGTGGGAGTTGGTAGTCCAAGTAGGAACAGACCAGGGTATGATGTGGAAAGTATTTGAGGAATTTTTTAATAAACAATTCTACCCACATACATCTAGAATTCACCACACAACTGATTTCTTCAATCTGAAGCAATAACAAATTTCTGTGACTGAATATGCAGCTAATTTTATGAGCCTAGTGCAGTTTGCACCCGAGGTGGTGGGTAGCATGTCGTTGAAGGAAAGTATCTTTGAATCGGGGTTAATGCAAGAGATCTATTAAAAAATAGCAGTGTTGTGTATTTGTGATTACACAGAGATGGTGAATCGAGCATCGGTGGCTGAGTGGGATCTATTGGGATCTCCAGGAGGAGGAAGCATGGTGGTACCCATGGGGAATAGTAGGAACTCTAACACTGGGTTAAAGCGAAAGAGGTACACTTATTCCCATCGTTGGAACTCTATTGTTGCACGCGTGGTTGAGTTGCTGGGTTTAAGGGTAGAAATGATGCCTTCGGTTTTGAAACTCAAAACTCTTCTGGGTTAAAGAGAGTATCGAGCCTTCTTGTGTAGAGCATGTTGTATCATTGTGGATGAGGTTGAGTTAATGTGGAATTTCTCAGTGCTTGAGATAGATGGGTATGATGTAATCCTGGGAATGGATTGGCTGGTGAAATTTAAGGCCCACATCCACTGTAATGCATGGACAGTGGCTCTTACGACACACAATAGCGTTAGACATCTCTTTAGAGGAGAGAGGCATGAAAGGAAGGGTGAAATAGGTTTGTTGGCACCAGAAGTGGGCACATTATCGTATTAGGTGGTGGTGTTGTCATTGGAATTGGTAGAGGGTGTTGGGAAGAGTGTTCTTCCGGCAGTGGTGGATCAGTTCATGGATGTTTTCCCCAAAGAATTCTCTGGGTTACCTCTCGTAATAGAAGTGGGGTTTACGATTGATCTCATTCTGGGGACCAATCCTATCTCACTTTCGTCCTACCATATGGCACCTAATGAATTGCGGGAATTGAAAGTCAAATTGGAAGAGTTAGAAAACAAATGGTTTATATGGACTAGCACATCTCTGTGGGCAGCACCGGTGTTGTTTGTGAAAAAGGAAGATGGAAATTTGAGGATCTGTACTGATTATCATCGACTTAACTAAGTTATGATAAAGAGTAGATATCCACTTCCACGAATTGATGATTTTTTCAACCAGTTAAGGGGATCCCAGTGGTTCTCGAAGATAGACCTGAGGTCGGGTTATCATCAATTGAGGGTGAGGAATGATGATATTCCTAAAACAACTTTTAGAAGTAGATATAGACCTTATGAATATGTGGTTATGCCCTTTGGTCTAACGAATTCGCTAGCAGTGTTCATGGAATTGATGAATCATATATTTCAGAGATATCTCGATTCATTTGTGGTGGTATTTTTAGATGATATTTTGGTGTATTCAATGACAACGGTGGAGCATGAGCATCACTTGGCGACAGTGCTGGGGATCTTGAGGGAAAATCGATTGTATTCCAAATTGTCAAAGTGTGACTTTTGGATACAGGAGGTCCGTTTTTAGGCCATGTGATTTCTAAAAGGGGTGTTTCAGTTGATCCGGAAAATATAGAGGCTCTTATCTTGTGGAAACCGCCAAATAATGTGTCTGAATTACGGAGTTTCCTCAGTCTATCTGGGTATTATCGGCATTTTGTTCATTTTTGTTTCAAATTTGGCTTCACCGATGACAGATTTGACAAGAAATAATGTTTCATTCCAGTGGAATGAACAATTTCATCATTGTTTCGAAGAGCTAAAGGGTCGCCTTACATCAGCACCAATATTGGTTTTTCCAGAACCAGGAAAAGGGTATGTGCTGTATTGCGATGCATCGGGATCAGTGTTGGGGTGCATTCTCATGAAAGGTAATCATGTGGTTGTGTATGTCTCACGACAATTGAGGGTGCATGAGAAGAACTACCAAACTCATGAATTGTAATTAGCAACAGTGGTCCATGATTTGAAAGTGTGGCGTCATTATCTCTTCAGTGAGAAATTCAGGATATATATGGATCATAAGATCTTGATGCACATTTTCTGAAAAAGGGATTTGAACTTGAGGGAAAGGCGATGGATGGAATATCTTCAAATGTTTGATTTTGAATTGATGTATACACTGGGTAAGGGAAATTCGATGTAGGATGCATTAAGTATAAAATCATATGCTTAGGTGGTGAAATATGCATCAGACCAGCGTAAGTTGTTGTCGGTTATAGCTAACATGTAGTTGGAAGGTAAGGACCAGGGAGATAGAGCGTATTTTTTCCAGTCTTGTTGATTCCCAACTTGGTTTCACTGTTTAAAGAGGCGCATATATCTGATTCTGAGTGTGTGGCCAGGAGGTCGAAACTCAATGGAGGGGAGACCATTGAGGGTTGGAAACTAATTAGAGACTCAGTTTTGTGTTTTCAAAATCGTATGGATGTACCAGTTCCTTGTTAGGAGGATCTTCTCAGGGAGTACCATCATTCCAGGTGGTCTGTTCATCTTGGAATTCAGAAAATGTATAAAGCGTTGAAAGTGTAGTTCTGGTGGGATGGTATGAAAAGAAGTGTGGCTGAGTTTTTTTCAAGATGCTTGACTTTCTGTAGGTCAAGGCAGAGCACCAGAGGCCAGTGGAAACGTAGAATTATTTACCAATCCCAATTTGGAAGTGGGAGCAAATAGCGATGGATTTTGTCACAGGTCTCCCAAGAACTATCTGAAAGCACGATGCCATTTGGGTGATAGTGGATTGGCTAACGAAGTCGGCCCACTTCATCTCGATTCACGAATCTCATACGGTGGAGGATCTATCCAAAATCTATATCTGGGAGGTGGTAAAGAGGCATGCTGTTCCAGTTTCGATTATATCCGATAGAGATATGAGGTTTACAACTTGTTTCTGGAAATCCTTATAGCAAGCCCTTGGAACTCAGTTGACCATGAGTACGACGTATCACTCTTAGACGGATGTTCAATTCGAGAGGATGATACAATCATTGGAGGATATGTTGCGGGCTTGTGTCATGGATTTTTGTGGCTCATGGGAGGATCACTTGTCATTGGTTGAGTTCTCGTATAATAACAGTTATCAGGCATCCATACATATGGACCTATTTGAAGCATTGTATGGGTGGCCGTCTTGTTCTCCACTATGCTAGGTGGAAACGGGTGAGTCTTCTATGGTTGGACTGAGACTGGTCCAGGAGACTATAGAGAAGATTAGGTTAATCAGGAAGAGAATGGAGATGGCTCAGAGTCATCAGAAATAATATGCGGATCATCGTCGACGGCTGTTGTCATTCGAGGTGAGTGATCATGTTTCCTTGAGGATCTCTCCTAGGTTGGGACATTTTGGGAAGCAGGGAAAGTTATCTCTGAGGTATATTGGAACTTTTGAGATTCTTGAGCGGGTTGGTGACGTGGATTATCATTTGTCTCTACCACCTAGGTTCAGTGCAGTACACTATGTGTTTCATGTGTCGCAGTTGAAAAAGTATCAGCCGGATCCAGGAAATGTTATTCGATTGGATTATGTTGAGCTAGATCCAGATTCTTCATTGGAGCACGTGCCAGTGTGGGTTGTGGATAGGAAAGAGAAAGTCTTTTAGGGTAAAATCATTAGTCAGGTTCTGGTTTTGTGGCAACATGGCTAGATCTAAGAAGAGACATGGGAGAAGGAGAAATAGATGGTCGAGAAATGGCCCGATCTCTTTCCGCAAAAGCTGGTTTCACTACTTTCTGAGGACGGAATGTCCAATGGTGGGGAGAATATAGCACCCCCAGTTTGATATATGCAGCCTTTTTATACTTATTTATTTGTTTAAAGAGCATGGGATGAGTTGAGAAGAGGTTGGGAGAGTTTTGAATGGTTTTTAATGAGTATGGAGGCTTTGCATAAGGATCACGGTTTGAGCATGGTTAGGGGAAACCGTGCAGGTTCTCTAGGAAAATATGCAGGGGTAGATAGTAAGCTTCGCATGGCCTATGCATAGTTTTCCAAACAATGCGAGACAACCGTGCATACTCTTCCTCTTGAGGCACTAGTGTGCGCACCATTAGCGCACGACTTGTCAAACCGTGCAGGCTAACCCTGCGGCCACTTAAAAATAGGATTTTACAACCCTGGTTTACTTGGGATTGCCTCATTCCTCTACAAACACTCTCCCACTTGAGCCTCACTTGGGATTTTGGGTTCTTAGAAGTTGAAGGTGATCTCCCACTCATTTTGGAAGCATTTTGAAGAGGTTTCTTGGTGTATTGAATGTGGTTTCTCCTGGGTAAGTCTCTCCTCTTGGATTCTTTGTGTTTTCCTCTAGATCTACATCTCCCTCTCTCTTGGTTTTATTTATCTACACCCATTTTGTGTAGATCTAGGGTTTTGGTTGCCTTGGATTCTAATTTTATGGCTTGTGGATGTTAGGGAAGGAGATCTAGAGAGGTTTCAGTGGTGCATTTCTCGGATTTGAATATTAATGGATTGTGGGTCGATTTCTCCAGAACCCTAAATATAGGTGGCTTCTCTCTCGACCCCAGATGGTTAGAACTAGTGGTTTTGGTTGTGATTAATTTGTGTTTCTTAAAATTAATTGTGTTGTTGATGTGAGAAATTGGATGGAAATCCCTTTAGGGATGATTTTTTGATTTTTGGGAAAAAGGGCTTGTGGTGAAATTATCTTGATGTGATTTTAAAATGGGATTTTAAAATGAGTTGTTTTGTTGGTTTGATTATGATTATTTTAGAAAATGGTTTTCAATAAAAAGGATTGTTTTATTGAAATGTGTTTTGGTATGGAAAAATATTGAAGGGTGTTTTCAATAAATGTTTTATTTATTGAAGAAGATTAACATGTAATGGAAGTGGTGAATTGTGTATTGTTGAATCCTTGGTGGGTTAAATGCCTGGTTATGGCTTGTGTTGGTTGCTTGGAAGTGGGAGGTAAGTCTCACAATAAAAGTTAAACGCGATGGGCGGGAGGTCCCACCATTTTGGGTTGTCAGGTAGTGGGTGGGAAGTCCTGCTAGCTGAAGATGGGGTGACCGAGTTGGTTGGGAAGTCCCACTATTATGGTTGCTTTGTGGTGTGTTTCTATGCATAGATGTAATTTTTTGTGGAAATGTGAAATGTTTGAATTGGATTCCTTTCATTTCATGGTTGATTGGAATTCTTTGTGTGGAATGTTTGGCTCATGGCATGATTGTTTGGATTTCCTTGGGTTTACTTGGTTTGGGTGAAATGGCCTGGTAAGGTTGTGTTTGGCTTATGGTAATGGATGAACTTGTGATTATTTTATATAAACTGTTTTATATAAATGTGCTAACTGTTTTATCCTATTGGAGTGTGTAGGGAATTAATTTGGGGAAAACCTATTGAGTAGTTGTACTCACCCCTTCTTTGTAACTTTGGTGTCTTTGCAGATGTCGTGTACTAGGATATAGGTAAAGGTAAGACATCTTATTTCTAGTGGTTCGTGGTGATTCTTGTGATGTTTTGGTGGAGCTTGGGGCTGGCGCTTGGTGTGGAGCTGTGATGGTGTCACGGATCGTGGTGTTTTCTTTTTGTGTTTTCACTTTGTACTCGGATGATTTGTGGACATGTCTAGTTGAACGGTTTTGGGGTATGTGATGACATTGTTAATATCAAATGGTTGGGTGTGATAGTGCATGCATCTTTAGTTGTTGGTTGGTTGATTTGGGTTATCTCCTGAAGGGAAAATCAGTCCTCACTGTTCCTTTAAGCCCTCAGCATTTATTTCCATCCTTTGGTGCCTTGGGAACATCACTTAAGGCCATGTAACCCTCCCCACCTCTTCACGCGAATGAGGTTGGGGAGGGGTGTTACACTTTTGCATATATTTTTCAGACAGTATAGATTTTCTGAAAAATTCATTGGTGTATACCAACCCTAATGGTCTAAGATTTATTTTCACTCATAATGACTTAATAATAAGGTAAAGGTGATGTTTAAAATAACTTAAAGCATACTATTTTATTTCTCATATAATAAAAGTAAGCATAATTTGATAACTAATGATTTAAGTACGAAATTTCATACTGAGAACATGATTTAATCAAGTGAGGAGTGGAATTACATGGATCTTATAGATGTTTGAACCTAGATGTGAGATATGGGAATTATTCTATCTTTATGGGAAATATATATTCAACTCCTTCTCTCCTTGTTCCTATCTCCTATGAGTATTCAAGATATAGTGAGTTACATTATAATTGTGAAACTATATATGGTGGAGAGACCACCAATTAGTGTTCCCTATATCATGTAGTCTCACTTTATTTTAGAAGTTGGTCTGTGGAACCTTTATATTTGTGGAAGGGAATATTGAATGACCTCTATCGACCACAATTAGATATCTAAATTGATGTGAAAAATATTTACAACATTATAATACATCACTTTTGTTCATTTCATATGAGAGAAGATATAAATATATATGTTTTTTGATCCTATACTTGTCTAAACATTATATCTGAACACCCGAATCCCTATTGTATTCTCCATAATCACCCTATACCTACCATGAAGTGGGATGAGGATTCTATTAATTTCATTATTAGATTACCACATACCATTTATGGAAGGAAATATATTTTGGTTGTATTTGACTCGTTGACTAAATCTTCCCACCTCACGTATTCAAGGAATGTGTAAATCTATCGAATCATAGAATGTTATATTTTTAGGATTTTGTGAACTTTAATGATGTTCCCTCAATAATAATCTTTTATAGGGACCATTTTGTTACATATTTGTTCCAGTAAAGGACTCCAGGAGGTGATGATAACCAAGGTGAAGCTGATATTAACTTAGAATCCCTAAATAGATGGGAATATTGATTGGGTTAATAAAATTTTAGAAGATATGCTTCAATAAAGTATTCCAGACTATGGTGTCCCTTAGGTTACCCATCGAGGTATGATCCATTTTAACTATATTAATAATCACTAGTCTTTTTTGGTTGGATGTATTTGAGGAACATTATTTTTTAAATAATCCATTTTCCCTCTATATTGGATTGAGACCAGTCCTCTAATCAGGGAAACATCCTTATCCAACTAAAGATCAGAAATATATGCGTTATTCAGAAACATTATGAGACTTCTTGGAGTCTCTATATATCATATGTTGATCATCATATGTATCCATTATATTCTTCCATGGATGAACATGATTTCTTGAAGATATCAACCCATTTGGGTCACCAAATATATGTGTTGGGGAGAAATATTTCCCCAAGGAATGTAGGTCCATTTTATTTTATTTGATGGGATGTGGTGGTAACTTAGAGATTATATTTTTTATCCAAGTTAATCCAAATGAACGACATCTTCTATGTCTCCCAATTAATTAAGTATCAACTTGATACATCCTGAGTGATGAACTAAGAGGAAATCAGATTGTAACTTGTTGTATTTATTTCTGATCAACCAATATAGATAATTGGCTCATAGGATAAAGTGTTTCATGGAAATTTTGTTCATGTAGTTTGTGTATTATGATTTAATTAATCAAATTCACATGAGAATTAGGAATGACAAGATAATATGTGAAGGAAATAAAGTCATTCAATCATATAAAAATATTTAGGCTATCATTCATGGGGTTGAAAGTGATTTTCTTGAGTGAATTATAAAACCCATGATGTTAATTCCTATTTGGTTTCCATAATTTACACATTTATATTAATCCCCTTTTTTCATGGGTGTTTTTCATTTAATCATTTAATGAAATTAGAAAATAGGCCATGGTGAACGGCTACCACAGAGAAGGGATAACTATATAGTATCCATGAAAATCTACAATAGGGAATTATAAGTGGTTCAAATAATTAGTGAATAGTTTTTCTAAATATATAACCAAATAGTGAGACATCGCCTTTTATTCGGGTGGGTGACACATGGTCGATACATAGTTTCTCAACCCATATGATGAACCCATGTTAAATCCATATATTTTATAAATATATTTATTATTTTTTCCACTTTTATAATTAAATCCATAACTCCACCTTTTTCTCACTCAACCAAACCTCAGTCACCTCCCACAGTTGATACCCATTTCTCCACACAGTTAGGGTTCTATTTTGTGGTGCTTCTTCAAGGATTCGTTAATAAATAATCAAGTGATTACCTCTTCTCCCCAACATGAGTTTATCCTTAATTACTTCATTATTTTAAATCCACTATGAACCCATGTAGGCCTATGGTTACTTTTATAAAACCGTAAATGGTGTTATTTTAGTGCTTCCTTTGGGATCCTTGGAATCTATCTTCACCATTTATTGTGGATTTACTCAGTTAGAAAGTGGTTTATACTAACAGAGGTATATAGTTCCATTCTTTACATATTTTTTTGATCTCATGGTTTCTTAAATCATTATATTAAATACCTTGAAATTCTGTAATGAAATCCTATGAATGATTTATGGACCAACTTTAATAAAACACGTTGTTTGATTACACTTTTGATGATGAAAAATGGTAAGGATTGTTTCATGTTGAAACATAAAACTATCAGTCAATTTATTGAATAAATGAAAAGTTCAATAATGTTTAATTTTTATTAGTTAATCCTCATGGGAACTCGGGTTCTTGGGTAGGTGACTGTAGACTAGGATGCATTATCTTTTTATTATTATGGTGTATCAATAACTGGTGAATGAATTTATGTGGAACCCTTCTGTCCAGTGAATTGAAATTATACATATTATATTATTTGTGTAGAAAATTTATTTGTTAGGTGTATCCATTCTTAATAACTATATGGTTCACTCCCAAGATATCTATTTTAGAAGAAATTTTTGAAAAACAATATTTCAAAGAATAATTTCACATAAAAGTTTTTTCCTTTTAATTTTTTATTCATTAGAATGTTTGGTAAAAAAATTATATTAAAATTAAATCATAATTTGGTAGATTCTATAACATAGGATTTGAATGTTATAGTTGGTGGGACCCTACTTGGAATACTATGCTCACATAATGTTTAAATCAATTGATAATGCAGACCTTGTTTTACCTGATGTAGATAAGAGAAAGATGTATTATAGTTAGTGGGTATACATGATAGATATAATTAGGTTATAGAGGTATTATAGTATGATTATTCCCTCATGTCACATGTTGATCAGTAGTAGATCAGTTTGATTATTTTTGGTTCAGCCATGTATATTGATCATGTATCGCCTATTCAGAACCCATGTCATTCAATTTTAAATATTTGATTTATATTTTTTGTTATATGATCTAGCCTAATGATATTATGTTTAGTTTTATTCTTTATAAAAAATTTATTTCTTATATTCCTTGTGACTCTGATGTTTATTTTTGTTAGATGACCAAGTTAATGATCCACCAATGTTTGGTGAGGTCATTCGAGGTTCTCTTTCATAAACCGGTGATGTTACTAATATTATTTGTGTGAAACCATTACCAATGGAGTATTCATAGACTCATAAGAACTAGTTTATATCCTATGGGGATACAAAACCCACTTAGTACCATTCTATAGATTGAATTGGGTTCTTAGATTTGGGGTGGCCCTATTTGGTTTATGAAAATTCATATGTGTATTTCTTCTTCAATATATGATTTTGTTTTTTTGAAGATTATTCTCTTTCTTCCACTTTAATATTTATCACACATGGATGATGATTTATTTTTTAGGGATGATCCAGTTTTCCACTCCTAGGTGCTCACCCCAAAATAATTTTCTATGTGTTTTGTAGGATATTCCAAGGGACACTGTAGCTTTAGTTTAGGTTTCTTGGATGGAGATAAAAACTGATTTAAATATTTATAGATTGTTCTTTCATTAATTTCAATTTATTTTTTTATTTTTATATATGTATCATTGGTTTCTTGAGAATTTATATTTTTGAAATGGAAATTATTGGTGAGTTTTTGTTATTGATTAATTAATCATAGGATTTTTTCATTGTTATTTCCTCCAATAAGCATGTATAATAACCAAGGTGCTAGTTGCCAACCTAGGGCCTATTGGAGGTGAGCCTCGAAGGTCAATATAGTCATCCTTATAGTTCATGTAGGGGTTTTAATAGAGTAAGGTCATGAAATCTAACATAAATTATATATTAATTGAAGTTAAAATTGAAAATACAATCAAGATATGTTATCAAACATTCTATGGTTTGGGTGGTGTCGGGGTGTGAGTTTGTGATTATAATTATTTTTCATTTTTTCAATGGAATAATTGTCACCAATAGTTAAATTAATAACGTAGATCACTATCATAAACAAAAATATACACACATATGGAGAAATTTTATTTTATAATGTCCACCTCACCAAAAGGAAAGTCTAATCCCTTGGAATGATTTAGATTCACCTGATATAATAGAGTCCATTAGTTTCATCGAATAGATTAAAGATAAACGTATTATAATTGTGATAAAGAAAAAAATAATTATACTGATAGCGTTGAAGTGATACCACAAAAAAACAAAAATATAAGGTGATTTTCAAGAAGATTTGAGTTTTCTTCTAGATAAGACACACATATATATATATATATATATTTGTCACTATGTTGTTTCTTCTTCATTGTTCTTCTATTACATTCCTAATAATAGTATATTAGTATTTCTCTTTCTTTATCTATATTTATTAATCCTAGTTTATTCATATGTATTTTATATTGTAATCCTTAATTTAATATTTTCTCAAAACAATAAAATTAAATTCTTCTCTATGTATGATTTTCACTTTTCAGAATTTGAATTTTAAATTTGAAATATAAACTAGTAACTACCTCCCGTGTATCACTCCAACTTATCATATTAATCAAAGTTATTATTATTTATTTTTAAATCTATTTGATGCCATAATGTAATAACTATATAGGTTTTATTTTGATCAAGTAGTTATTCAATGGGAATCACTCTCTTTTAGTGTGAAATACCCCCCCAACATGAACCATATTTGTTCTTTTTTGTTGAATCATAAACTCAATTGGGGATATTTAATCCATGCTATTAACACATAAATAATAATATGGGTTGAAATAATAAAGTATCCATGAGTTTTTATAAAAAATATTATAAAATAATTCACATTAAATTTTGAAACACCCATTAGACTCTTACATGAAATATATTTTTGAATACATGAAACTTCTTTGGTATCTGTAGTGTCAGATCAAAATTATAATGTATCAATGTAAAATTATTATTTCTGAAATAAAATGTTTCACTTTGATGAATAATTGTACTGATAATTAAAAAATATAATTTATATATTTTACACATCAAATTTACCACTAAAGTTCTTATACATACTCAAACCGCTTATATACTCCCATTATTTTCCAAATGTATGATTAAATGATAAAAATAATCTTACCCATTCATTGGGAAATCCAGAAAACATATTATGAATGAGATTATGATTTAATAATTTTCAACACTAGAATATCTATATCTATATTACGAATCATACACATTTATATCAGATTATGGACTTAGCTATATTTTCTCTTACTCAAGCAATAATATCTTGCACATGGTTTTGATTTTCTTATGCATCATTTTATTCCCAAATTTTAACTCTATTTTAGATAACATACTATATATTCTCAAAACCATAGTCAAATATCTATCGTGAAATATTTTCACCTTTTAAAAACATCTGAATGCCTTCCATGTAATTTCTTACTACCATTAAGCTTCTTAATAACCAGAATCTCAATTTTAAAAAATTATTTGTAGGGAGATGGAATACAGATTTATGCTTCGAAAAAATATATAGAATTGAACATATGAACTCCATATTATTAAATTATTCTTATCTAGAGAAAATATTAAATGTTAGAAAAAAATTCTTAAATACCTGATCTCAACAACTTCTATTTGGGTCTCAAATATTTTTCAAGAACTCAATATTTTCTGAAATAAATCTTATTCGGAACATTCACCCAATATTTTTTTATTGGAATCCAAGGAAAATAAATCAGTTTAAAACTCAATATAATTACTATTGAATGATAATTCAATAATTCTATTACTTATTGAGAAAACACGAAGTTTTAAACAAGACCGCTTAATAATAAATTCATCCAATTCACGAATAGTTTCTTCCTTTATTTTCTTCACATCTTTGGATCCTTTCGGTATCTGTTAAAAAAATATTTCCAAACCCTTGATAACAAAATATATAAAATGTGAACCCAAACATTTTTCCCTTAAAAAATATGTCCCTGATACTTATATAGAATATATTCAAACAAACATTCTCAACAAATAGAATTAAAATAATTTGAAAAGACTAAAAAATGCTCATGTTAACATTACATACATTCCCATTTTCTAATTCTCTCAAAATAAATAATACACCAAAATGAGTGTTATCAGACCAAATATTTATAAAAAAATCCATTGATTTATCGTACATATAATTTTATCCCCATTTTTCAATACATTTAAGGGTTAAACACATAAGAGATATATGTTTGATTTCATACGCTTTTACCAACATATTTATTGAAAATTTCGTACAGGGGTTGGATTAACAACATATTTTTATCAAGAGAAATGATGTAATAATCCTATAAAAACGTTGTAAGTAATCATTCTATAATGTATTATGAAATATATATTTTAACTAGTTCTTAGTTGGGATTAATTCCATATTCAGTGGAATATGATCCATAATCTCCCTGATGAAGTGAAGTTACATATCAAGGTTCCTTGATATTAAATTCTAAAAAAGGAATCTTAATAATTTATGTTACACCCCAATCTTCCACTGTATGTTTCTCTTGGAATAATGCAGTTTCTTGCGTTGTATGCAACTTGGAGATTTAACACACCAATCAAACTAACCGTTATGAATAGTAATACCAAATTTTTGAAATTTTATAAATTTTAATTTTCAAAATAGACTTCATTTTTCGATTAGGAATATCAAAATTGGATTAGGGTGAATTTTTGGTATTTTTCTGAGAACATTCAATTTTTTATGAATAGTGGAAAACACTGTGTTACTGTTTAAAACCAAATTTTTATTTAAATATTTAGTTATTTTATTTTAATTTAGTTTATGTCAAAATAGATACATAATACTATATATATGTTCAATTTAATTCATTGGAGTCATTTAAAAAAATGTTTAGATATATAAAATTTTATTGAAATTTTTACAGTCTTTACCCACCCTCTCTGGGCATTTACAAATTTGCCTAAAATTTAATTTTACTGCTTTTGTGAGTTGAATTTCAAAAATCCAAGAGAAACGGTTGACATCAGTAAGTAAAATTTGGTTCAATAAGATGAAAATAATTTTTGATTAATAGTAAATTTGGACTTTTATTTACCATAGTTAAAAGTAAATAGGGTAATTAAGGGTAAAAATGATATTATAATTAACCTAACACATGTCCTAATTCTATTGGATAAGTGTAATTCGACCAAAAACAACCTTAGAAGTAAAATATTATCCATTTGGTCTACATGGATTTGATTAGGACATTTATTATTATTTTATTTAAAGAAGAGTTAAAAGTGTTAAATTCAATGTTTATTAACTAAACCATTTTTAATATAGGGTTACACAAAATATAAATTCACCTATAAATATTCATTATAAATCTAAAACGATTTACTACATAATATAATTTTACTTATAATTTTTAGACAATATATAATTTAATTTATTTTTGACACAATGATGATGCACTAATTACCTTACTAATGAAATATTAAAATAATTCATATTATAAATATCCAAATAAATGTAAATTGTAACACCTCAATATTATATGGTACGTTTCTTGTTTAATAATTCAATAGATTGCATTATACGCAACTTAGAGATTCTAACACACCACGACCAATCAAATTTACTGTTATGAATAGTAATATCCACTTCTTAAAACGTTATAAATTTTATCTTTCAAAATGGACTTCATTTTTGGATTCTTAAACCGTATTTTTATATAAATAATTATTTATCTTATTTAAATTTATTCTACGTCAAAATAGATACATAATACCTATATGAGTTCAATTTAATTCATTGGACTCATTTTATAATGAGTTTAGATATATAAAATTTTATCGAACTTTTTACCATCTTTTACCCACCTCCTAGGAGCATTTCCAAATTTCTCTAAAACATAATTTTACTGCTTCTGTGAGTTGAATTTCAAAAATACGAGAGACATTGTTGATATCAATAAGTAAATGTGGTTCAATAAGATGAAAATAATTTTCGGTGAATAGTAACTTTTTACTTTTATTTTCCACGGTTAAAAGTAAATAGGGTAATTAAGGGTAACAATTATATTATTATGTACCTAAAAACAAGTCCTAATTTTATTGAATAAGTATAATTAGACCCAAAACCAGCTTAGAAATAAAATATGAACCTATTTGGTCCACTTTTGTTATATTAGGACATTTATTATTATTTTATTTAATGAAGAGTTAAAAGAGTTAAAATCAATGTTAAATAAATAAACCATTTTTATTATAGGGTTATACGTAAGATAAATTCAACTATAAATATTCATTAGAAATATGAAAATATTTCACACATAATGATATTTTATTTATAATTTTTAGACATTAAATAATTAAATTTATTTATGACATAATGATGACGTAGTAATTACCTTATTAATGAAATATTAAAATAATTGATATTATAAATACCTAGATAAATGTAATTTGAGACTTTTCTTGAATTAAAATAATTTTATAGGTAAATATGACATATTAGGGTTTATTAAATGAATTTTTTTCGAAGTAATAATGCTTTTATGAATTTAGCAAAAAATAAAATATCAAACTGTGTCAAAATTGACATATAAGAGTTTTTAAAACAAATATTCTACTATTAATTGATATAATATTCCTAAAAATATATATTTTATAAAAATGACTTAGATAAGGATATATATATCAATAATGAACCACTTGGGGTTCTCTTGTAAGATTATAGTAAGTTTATTAACCATATAATATAAAAATACAAAGAGACACGGTAAATGTCAAACTATTTAACTAAGAGTTAAATCTAAAAGATAAATTTAATATAGTGACCCACACCAATATAAAACCTTCTGGTTGAATGGTTTTCCACCCATCCCCACAATATCCTCTAAATAAATTATTTTATATCCATTATAAACCGAGAATGATTTTACTATAAAATAATATTTCAATCTTTTCCTAAGGTGCCCCTCACCCCTCTTATAAAAGGGAACTTCCCCTTCTCTCAAATTCCCACCTTCAAAGCCATTTGTCTTGGCCAAAACCTGAGAAACTATCCTCTCAAATGTCCTCCCTTCATCCTAGATGCCTTCCTTTAGTCATAAATCCAATCTATGGAGCCCTTTTGATCAAATCAAAAGGAAGAACCCGAAGAAGAGGTAAATATTTCATCACCTCTTTCATGTTCTTTTTTTCTTCCACTTCTTATTTCCATGTTGTTTCCATTATAAAATAATAACTTTAGTATGTTCTATATACTATGATGTTATTGTAAATATGGTACAACAATATTCATTATTCTATCCATCCTTTGAATGACATGTCACCATACGTGCGTATGTATGGCTTACTGTCTCCACGTCATAGTGTAGTTGTTATTCAATACATTATTATTTGGATGGGTATAATAATGATTTATAATTGATAGAAATAATAAATATATCATGATAATTATTCTTTATATATGATATACCATCCAATTATATATGATTTTAATATCAAAATAATGTTATTGTCGCTCGTGCGTAGGTACAGATTACAGCCTCCACAAACGCGATGAGATTCATTCCCCATCTTATCAATTCAAGAATAATTTTCATTTTATTATTATAAATAATGTTTATGAACTTAATATAATTCTTTATATGATTCAAATACATCCTATCCATAACAAGCATGTCTTACGTAACCAAGCATATAAATGAAAATGAATCAGTTAACACCCGAAATGAAGATACTAATGAAATATCATTAACAAAGAAATATTAGAAGATCATATATGATATCATATTAATCTATATTATTCTTGTATAATTTCTTAAAAATTATTTCACCATTACACAGGAGTTCAGCCTACCCTATACCAAGGAAAAGTACAAGGTAAGGGTTAATCTCACAATCTATTTATTATCCGAGGTTGTTTTTACATAAGTATCTACTAGGACCTCTTTATCATCCACATCCATGTTTCATAACGATGTATTTCACAAAAAAAATAGTATTTACTAGACAATGGGTTAAATTCATTTATACCCTTATTTGAACTTATATGTTTTGAAAGGGATCGTTCATTCATTTTCCAAACAAGCTACCTTACGACCTTTTCGACTAAATTAAGGTAAGAATGTCTTTTTTAACTTATACAGTGGGTGTGGTTATTCTCCGCTATTATAAAATCATCAAATCCTCCCTTAAAATCTTATAATAATATTTTCAAAATAAATATTTTCTTTTATAATTATGTAACTTTATATGATTTCAAAAAAATAATGAGACATTTCTCTCAAATAGTTTTGATTTCATCTATGTCAACATCCATTAATGAATTTTATCCTTTTTTTAAGTTGATTAATTATGATACAAATCTTCCATATTGTATTAAAGGTTTTGTGATATGTTTGACTGTGGATGTGTTATTTTTATAGCATTCATGGTTTATGGTTAAAGTATTGGCATTTCATATGCTATTATTAATATGAATGTTTATGTTATATTTCAACCTTTTCATATGAGGCATGTATTGGACTTAGTAAGTGACGGGTGGAGCCCGCTATAGCTCTTTGATGCATCGGTAGGTCTCATTAGATAACTAGGCATGGAATTGAATATGGCCTTTCCAAATTTGAAATATGGTTTTGGCTGAGGGCTTATCATTTTTAGACGTCTTGGCCATGGCCTTGACCAAACGTTTCAGAATATCCAACATTATACATTCCCTCATTATGAAAATAATATTGATGGTTCATGTGGTCATTCAACTAGTAGAATACCCATGATTATGTTTTATTATGACATTATTTACTCAGCTTATATTCCTTCTATAAAATTGTTCATGTTTATTATTGGTAATGGCGCGTGTTTTCAATTATTCACCATGCTAAATATTTATGTTATCTTCCGTTGTATTGTTTACCCATACTAAGAGTTTGAGCTCACCCATTTCTTATGTTTTATTTTCCCAGGATATGAAGAAGTTAGTTATGAGTGAATTTCAGGCATAATCTAGGAGGCTTGGATGTTTCTAATGGAATAAATTAGTGTTGTATTTCTTTTCATGTTGTAAAGTTCAACTTATGTATGAATCTTGTTTCCAATAAAACTAAACTGACCGGTCTTTCATGACATGATTTCCTTGTGATCAGGGATATTTTATGTAATAATGCACAGACTCTATGTAACTGGGTTAGAGGTGTTACAGTTGGTATTAATGGAAGTTTAGTACAAACCTTGGAATCTAGATTTAGATAATCTCTGATTAGAGCACATTACCCTAAGATAGGCTTTGAGGATTAGTATAGAAGAACTTCCTAGAATTTTTTTACTGTATAGATTTTGTGAGTTTTTCATGAAATACATCCCTGTCTAGATACAAGAAGGCAGAGGTGGCTCTAGCATAGATGTAACTAGGGGTAAAACTTGAAAACACCACATTGATATTGACTCAAACGGGAACTGGTGCACGACAATGGGCCTTGCTGCACTCTTGGTTACGACACTCCTAAGGGATATGCTTAGGATAATTATCATTTTCTTTACAAACCATTCTGAAGGGTTTATGAGTATAGACTTCCTAAAAGAATTTTTTTATGATTATTGATTATATCCATAAACTGTTCAATTTATGTTAAGTGTTTTACAAGTATGGAATTATGTATTTATATTCATAAACAAATCTAGTTTATGCCATTGTTTAGAAATGGTTCATAGTGGAAGGAATGGAAACTGTATCAATTCATGTAATCCATGTAGGGATTTCCCCCCTTCTAAAGATAATTATAGCGGAGCTAGTGATGAAACTGGTGATGATCAGCTTATCACAATCCTGGGAAAACTCATAGAAGTTATAAATAATAACCTTACCCATATGGAGCACCATGATCCACAATGCAGAGGATCAATGTTAGAATTCTTCATGAGGAAACAACCACCAACATTAAATGGGAGTAAAAATCCATCAGTGGCTGAGTAATGGATAAATTCCTTAGAAAAAATATATCACACTTTGGGGAGTAGTGAAAGGGAAAACGTTATCATGATAATTTATTGCCTCACTAGAGATGTCGATAAATGATGTTCATTGAATAAAAAAACAATAGAAGATGAAGAAGTGTGTAGTATGGAATGGAGAGAGTTTAAGAATCATTTCTTAGAAAAATACTTTCCTCTTGACCATTGAGCGGATATGGAAAGGCCATTTCTGAGCCTAAGACAAAAGGAGGATGAGAATGTCGCAATGTATGAAGCTAACTTTACAAGGTTATCAAGGCATGCTGAAAATTATATAAATAACCCAAGAAGTTAGATTGATCATTTATTTGATGGGTTAAAACCATTTCTCCATCGAGAATTAGTATCACAATCCTTCTCATAGTACGAAGATATTGTCTTGTGTGCTATCAATACAGAAAAGGAATTCTCTAAGTCTTATGAATTTAAAGAAAATAAAGAGAAGAAGAGATTTACTGAACACTATGGGAAATGAAATAAGGAAATATGGAAGAAGCGAAGAATTGAATTTCAACCCTATGGTAATTGTGGAAGGAAGCACCCTAGTTCTTGTCTAAAAGGAAAAGGAGTATGCTAAAAATGTGGACAGAAAGGCCATCTTGTGGGTGATTGTAAGGGAATGAAAGTCAGTACCAATGTTCAATGCTATAATTTTATGGAGATGGGGCATTATGCAAATAAATATCCTAAGCATCAGGGAAACTTTCCTCCGAAAAGGCCAAGGGATCAAGTCCAAGATTATGCGATCACTACGGCTGAGCTTGAAACTCCGAAAGACGTGGTGGAAGGTAATTTAATGTTTTCCTAAAGTTTAGCCAATGCTTTATTTGATTCAAGATTATCTCATTGTTTCATATCATCCCAGTTTTCTAAGAAAATTAGATATTTCCAAATTTATTTAACAAGGGAGTTGTTAGTCAAAACTCCTTAGGGAAGTATCATTGCAACAATGTTTTGTGAATCAGTTCCCATTAGGGAATATAAATTTCCTTTATCTGCTGATCTCATCATCATACCCCAGATTAAATTTGATATAATCCTCGGAATGTATTGGATTTCAGACCATGATGCGAAAATTTATTATAAGAAAGAGGAGTTTACAATTTTTGATGATGATAATGAGTACCTTATCTTTAGAGTAGAAACATCACCACCTCATTCTTATCTAGATCCACCCCCAGTAGCTAAACTAATTTCAATTATTGGAGAGGAAGATAATGAAATAATTGTGGGTGAGGAAAATAATGTTCAAATAGAGGACGTACCTATTGTGAAAGAATATGTTGATGTGTTTCCAGAGGATTTACCTGGACATCCTATAGAATGAGAAATTTAATTTTCCATTGATTTAATTCATAGTTCAAGGCCCATATAGAATACCCCTTATAGAATGGCCACTATGGAATTAGTGGAACTAAAGAAACAACTAGATGAATTGAGTAATAATGGATTTATTCTCCCTAGTTTTTTCCCATGGGGTGCCCCTGTTCTTTTTGTTAAGAAGAAATATGGATGTATGAGGTTGTGCATTGAGTACAGGGAGATCAATGCTATAACAATAAAGAACAAGTATCCCCTACCTTGCATTGACGATTTATTCAACCAACTTCATGGAGATCAATATTTTTCAAAGACTGACCTTTGATCTGGATATCATCAGTTGTGTGTGAAAAAGGATTATATTCCCGAAACAACATTTAGAACCAGGTACGTGCATTATGAGTTTACAGTAATTCCTTTTGCGATGACTAATGCACCATCTGTTTTCATGTATCTAATGAACAGAGTCTTCAAGAAATATCTTGATGACATTGTAGTGGTATTTATTGATGATATCCGGGTATACTCCAAAAGCTACGAAGATTTTGAAAATCACTTGCGCATCATTCTTAAAACCCTCATAAGAAATGTATTATATGGGAAGTTTAGAAAGTGTGAATTTTGGCTTTAGGAGATTTATTTTCTTAGCCATATTGTCTCTAAGAATGGAATATCTGTTGACCCTTCTATGACAAAGTCAATCCAAGAATGGCCTGCACTGACAGGTATAACTAAGTCATGTAGTTTTATTGGTTTAGAAAGTTATTATCGATGTTTCATCCAGAATGTTTCCCGATTGGATAACCCATTAACGAAGATCACACGTAAAGGGGTTAAATTTGTTTGGAAAAAAGAGTGTGAAGAATGTTTCAAAGAACTGAAGAGAATATTATTCAATGCTCTATATTGACTTTAACATCGGGGAATGATGGGTTAGTTATTTATAGTGATGCTTCAAAGAAAGGACTTGGTTGTGTCCTTAGGAAAAATGATAGTGTTATTGCATATGCATCACGATAGCTAAAAATTCATGAAAAAAACTATCCTACTCAGGATCTTGAATTGGAAGTTGTAATATTTTCTTTGATGATTTGGAGACACTATCTTTATGGTAAAAAATTTGTGATTTATACTAATTACAAGAGTTTGAAGTATTTTTTCTCTCAGAAGGAACTCTACATGAGTCAAATGAGATGGCTTGAACTACTCAAGGATTATGATTGCACGATACACTACCAACCGGGGAAGGAAAATAAAGTGGAAGATTCATTGAGCAGAAGGGATCATGGGGTTTTAAACAAGACGAGAGTTGAAAGGGATCCTATTTTCATGGATCTAATAAATATGGATATGGGAATAACCATGGAAGGTGAAAGATCAATGATTTTTCAAATGGTTTTCAGACCATCATTACAAGAAAGGATAAAAAGTTCTCAGGCTGATGATGAGGAATTTCAAAAGAAGATTAAATCTGTGAACAATGGGAGATTCATCGACTTCGTATATGAAGATGGGATTTAGAAATTTTGGAAGAGATTTGTGTTCCCGATATACCTGATCTGAAAAGGGAATTTTTAGATGATTCTCATATCTCCAATTTATCTATACACCCTGGGAGCACCAAGATGTATAGAGATTTGATGGAACCTTTTTGGTGGGGCAACATGAAGAGGGAGATTGCTGATTTTGTCTCAAGATATATGGTTTGTCAATAAGTGAAAGCTGGAAGGAAATATCTAGGTGGATTCATGCAACCTCTTCCCATAATTGAGTGGAAATGGGATAATATTACGATGGACTTTTTCATGGGACAACAAAATACTCTTAGAAGGAATGATGCAATTTGGGTAATTATTCATCGCCTTACCATGTCATCACATTTTCTTTCTATAAGAGAAGATTTACCACTTAAACGTTTAGAAAGACTGTATATTAATGAAGTTGTAAGACATCATGGAGTACGCCTATCGATTGTTTGTAATCACGATCCTTGTTTTACATCATGATTCTAGAAAAGTATTCAGAAAGCCTTGGATATTGAACTTTGTTTAAGCACTGCCTACCACCCTCAAACTGTTGGAAAATTAGAATAGACTATTCAAACCTTAGAAGATATGTTGAGATCATGCTCAATGTACTTTCAATGTATGTGGGATCAATATTTACCACAGGTATAATTTTCCTATAACAATAGGTTCCATTCAAGTATTCCTTTGTCACCATATGAAGCGTTATATGGAACGATATGTCGCACACCAACCTGTTGGGATGATGTTGGGGAAAGAAAACTCATAGGCCCAGAACATTTTGAGGAAATGATGGAAAAGGTGAAGGTAATTCAAACCCACATCAAAGAAGCTCAAAGTAGGCAGAAGAGGTATACTGATAACTGAAGGATTTGGAATTTCAGGTAAGAGATCATGTTTTCTTAAAGGTATATCCATGGAAGGGAATTATAAGATTTGGTATGAAGGGTAAATTGTGTCCCAGGTACATCAGACCTTTCTAATTTCTAGAAAAAATTAGGGATGTAGCTTACCGTTTGGCAATGCCATCAAGTATCTCCAAATTTCATGATGTGTTCCATGTATCACTGTTGAGAAAATACATTCCTGACTCAACGCATGTACTCACCTTTGAAGAATTAGAACTGGAACCTGTTCTGCCTTATTGTGAAGATCCTATCATGATTCTTCATACAAGAGAATAAGTGTTGAGAAATCGGAGGACTCGTCTGGTAAAAGTTCTACGGAGAAACCATAAAATGGAAGAGGCAATGAGGAATCCCGAGGAACTTATGATGATGAACCACCCAAATCTTTTTATGCAGTAATATTATAGATTTTTTGAGGACCAAATTTTTTTAAGGAGGGAATAATGTAACACCCAAAGCATCTATGATACGTTTCCCTTTGAATAATGCAATAGCTTGCATTGTACGCAACTTCGAGATTATAACACACTACGAACAGTAAAAAGGAAGTTCCCCTTCTCTCAAATTCACACCTTTAAATCCATTTGGATCGGCCAAACCCTGCCCCAATATCCTATAATCTATCCTCCATTCATCATTGAGGCCTCACTTTAGTCATAAATTCATCCTAATGAGCCCTTTTGATCAAATCAAAAGGAAGAACCCGACAAAGAGGTAAATATTTCATCACCTCTTTCAAGTTCTTCTCTTCTTCAACTTCTTCATTCCATGTTGTTTCCATTATAAAATAATAACTCCTATATCTTCTTTATAATGTTATGTTTTTATAAATATGGTACAACCATATTCAATATTCTATCCATCCTTTGAATGACATGTCACCATATGTGCGTACGCACAGCTTACCGTCTCCACGTCGTGGTGTAGTTGTTATTCAATACATTATTATTTGTATGGGTATAAAAATGATGTATAATTGAAGTAAATAATTAATATAACATGATAATGATTCTATATATATGATAGACCTTCCAATTATATATGATTTTAATACCAATAGAATGATATTGTCGCTCGTGCGTACGTACGGATTACCGTCACCACGAACGTGATGAGATTCATTCCCCATCGTATCCATTCAAGAATAATTTTCATTTTATAATTAAAAATAAAGTTTATGAACATAATATCATTATTTATATGAATAAAATACATCCTATCCATAATAATCATGGCTTACGTAACCAATAATATAAAGGAAAATGAATCATTTAACACCCAAAACGATGATACCACTGAAATATCATTAACAAATCAATATTATAAGATCATATATTATATCATATTAATGTATATGGTTATTTTATAATTTAATAAAAATTATTTTACCATTATACTGGAGTTTAACCTACCCTCTAGTAATAAAAATTACAATGTAAGGGTTAATTTCACAATCTCTTTATTTTCAGCGGTTGTTTTTACGTAAGTATCTCCTGGGGCCTCTTTTTCTTCAACATACATGTTTATTAAAAATGTATTAATTTTTTTTACTATTTAATAGAGAATTGGTTAAATTCATTTATAACCTTATTTGAACTTGTATGTTTTGAAAGGACGCTTTTAGTCATTTTCCAAACAAGGTAATTTACGACCTTTTCAACAATTAAGGTAAGAATGTCTTTTTTAACTTATATGGCGGATGGGGCTATTCTCCGCCATTATAACATCGTCAAATCATATCTTAAAACCATATAAGAATATTTTCAAAATAGACGTTTTATTTTATAATTAGGTAATTGTAAATGATTTCAAAAAAAATAATGAGATATTTCTCGCAAATAGTTTTGATTTTATTTATGTCAACATCCTTTGATGGATTTCATACTTGGTTGAAGTAGATTAATTATAATACAAATCATACATATTGTATTGAAGGTTTTGTGATATGTTTGACTATGGATGTGTTATTTTTATACCATTCATGGTTTATGGTTAAATTATAGACATTTCATATGATAGTTTTAATAAAAAATTTATGTTATATTTCAATCTTTTCGTATGATAAATGTATTGGACTTAGTAAGTGATGGGTGGAGCCAGCTATAGCTCCTCGATGCATCGGTAGGTCTCATGAGACAACTAGACGTGGAATTGGCCGAGGCTTTTCCCAATTTGATATATGGTTTTGGCCGAGGCCTTAATAATTTTTAGATGTCTTGGATGAGGCCTTGATAAAACATTTCTGAATGTATGGAATTATATATTCACTCATTATGAAATTAATATTGATGGTTCATGTGTTCATTCGACTCGTAGAATACACATGATTATGTTTTATTATGGAATTATTTAATCAGCTCATATTCCTGCCATAAAAGTGTTCACGTTTGTTATTATTAAAGACACGTATTTTCAATTATTCACCATGCTTAATATTTTTGTTATCTTCCATTGTATTGCTTACCCTTACTGAGTGTTTGAGCTCACCCATTTCTTATGTTTCATTTTCCTAGGATATGTAGAAGTTAGTTATGAGTGACTTACAAACATAATCTAGGAGGCTTGGATGTTTCTAATGGAATAAATTATTGTTTTATTTATTTTCAAGTAGTAAAATTGAACTTATGTATGAATATTGTTTCCAATAATACTAAACTCACTGGTCCATCAGGACATGATTTCATTGTCATCATGCCAATGTTATGTAATAATGCACTGACTCTGGGTAATTGGGGTCTGGGTGTTACAAAAATTGAGACTTTTGATGAATTCCACTAATTTTCTAGGTTAATATGACATTTTAGGGTTGATTAAATAATTTTTTTGAAGAAATCATGTTGTTATGATTTTGACAAAACCCAAATACTAAATAGTGTCACGATTGACATAAATGGGTTTTTAAAACAAATATTATGTTATTAAATTATATAATAGTCGTAAAAATCTAAGGATCTTCCAAAGAAATTATATAATTATAGGTATATCATTAATGAACCACTTGACATTATCTTGGAATTTTATAGTATGTTTATTAACCAATTATTATAATAATACAAGAATACATGGTAAAAGTTAAACTGTTTAACTATGAGTTAAATATAAAAGATAAGGTTAATATGGTGACCCAAACCTTTGTAAAGCCTATTTCTTGAATGTTTTTCGACCCATACCCCCCATAGCCTCAAACTAAATCATTTTAGAGCCATTATAAACCAAAAATGATTTTATTATAAAATAATATTTCAACTTTTCCTAAGGTGACCCTCACCTCTCTTATAAAATGGTACTTCCCCTTCTCTCAAAATCACCCCTGAAAATCCATTTGTCTCGACCAAAACCTACCCAAATATCCTCAAAACTTAACTCCATTCACCCTAGAGGTCTTACATTTATCTTAAAGCCAATCTAAAGATCCTTTTAGATCAAATAAAAATGAAGAACCCAAAGAAGTGGTAAATATTTCACCACCTTTTTCAAGTTCTTTTCTTCTTACACTTCCCCTTTCTTTGTTGTTTCCATTATAAAATAATAACTCCAATATATTCTATATACTATGATGTTATTATAAAAATGGTACAACTGTATTCATTATTCTATCCATCACATAAATGACAAAGTCACCATACATGCATTCGTACGACTTACAGTCTCCACGTCGTGGTGTAGTTTGTTATTAAAACACACTATTATTTTGTTGGGTATAATAATGAGAGTAACTGATGTAAATAATAAATAAAAAATGTTCATGATTCCTTATATATTATATACCATCCAATTATATATGATTTAACCATCAATATAATGATATTTTCGCTCGTGTGTACGTACGGATTACCATCTCCACGAACACAATGAAATTAATTCCTCATTGTAATAATTTAAGAATAATTTTCATTTTATGATTAAAAATAATTTTTAAGAAAATAATATAATTTTTTACATGAATAAAATACATTCTATCCATAACAAGCATTGCTTACGTAACCGAGCATATAAAAGAAAACATACCAGTTAACACCCGAAATGATGATACTACTAAAATATTATTAGCAAATAAATATTATAGGATCATATATGATATCATATTTATGTATATAGTTCTTGTATAATTTGATAAAAATT
This sequence comes from Viscum album, assembly GCA_963277665.1. NCBI lineage: Eukaryota > Viridiplantae > Streptophyta > Magnoliopsida > Santalales > Viscaceae > Viscum > Viscum album. Next base: position 1,235,627,096 of record OY728123.1, on the reverse strand, counting down.
ATTTAACAATTATATAGGAGGTTAGAGAACCCTCGACCGAGGAAATGTACAAGGTAAGGGTTAATTCTACAATCTCTTTACTTATTCGACGTTGTTAATATGTAAGTATCTACTGGGACCACTTCATCATCCACACACATTTTTTCTTAAACAATTATTTCAATACACTTTTACTATTTACTATACTATGGGTTAAAGTCATTTATGCCCTTGTTCGACTTTTTATACTATGCTTCGAAAGGAATCTTTCCATCATTTTCCAAACAAGGTACTTTGGGACCTTTTCGACAAAATTAAGGTAAGAATGTCTTTTTTTAACTTATACAGAGGGTGCGGCTATTTTCCACCATTATAACATAGTCGAAGCTTCCCACTCAAGATTATAAAAATATTTTCAAAACAATTGTTTTCTTTTATTATTATATGACTTTTAAATGATTCCAAAATAGAAATAGATATTTCTCTAAAAAGGTTTTGATTTCATCTTTGTCAACATCTTTTGATAGATTTTGAGCTTGTTTGAAGTTTATTTATTATGATACAAAACTTCCATATTGTATTGAAGCTTTTTTATAATGTTTTACTATTGATGTGTTATTTTTACACCATTCATGGTTTATGGATAAATTATTGACATTTCGTATGATAGTTTTAATACAAATGTTTATGTTATATTTAAACCTTTTCATTTGAGGAATGCATTGGACTTAGTAAGTGAAGGGTGGAGCCCTATATAGCTCCTCAATACATTGGTAGGTCTCATGAGACAAACTAGTGTCTTAGAACAAGGAATTGACAAAATCTTATTTGTAGTCTTGGCACAAGACCTTGACTATGTGGTTATGAAGTCTGGAATTATGCATTCCATAATTATGAAAGTGTTTAATGGTATTACATGTGATTATTATACTAGTAGAATATATATGTGAATAAGTAAATGGAATTATTTGATTTTATATTTGCCATATTATGCAGATTTTTATGTTTAAAAGGCATTTTTTTAGTCTTACACATTTCCTTTAATGTTTATGCTTATTTATGAAAGTTTCCTCTATATTGTTATCCTTACTGAGCTTTGGAGCTCACCCCTTTATATGTTTAATTTTTACCAGTATGTGTAGAAGTATTTTATGGTTGACCTGCAGGGATTGGCTAAGGATATATGTGTGTTAAAAGGGGGACAAAATGTTGTTGATGTTTTTATTTGAATATTTAATGTAAAACTTATGAATGTATCTAGTACTTCCAAGGATAATAAGTTGATATGTCTTTAGGGATTTGATCCCTTGTTATCATGAAAATGTTATATAATAATTCACCAAATTTGGGTAACTAGGGTCAGGGTGTTATAGTTAGTATCAGAAGAAGTTTAGTACAAACCTTGGAAACTAGATTTAGATAATCTCTGATTAGAGAAGTTTACCCTAAGACAGACTTTGAGGATTAGTATAGAAGAGATTACAAAAATTTTGTGAATGTGGAGATTTTTTGTTTTTTCCAATTAATACATCTCTATATAGATATGATCATGTAGAGGTCGCTCTAGCACAAATGTACCTATGGTTAAAACCTGAAAACACCACTTTGAGCAAGACTTGAATGGGAACTGGTGCACGACAACAGTCCTTGATGCACTGTTGGAACACTCCCGGGAGATATGTTTAGGATAATTCTCATTTTCTTTACAAACCATTATTAAGGGTTTATGAGTATATACTTCCTCAAAGAAAACATTTTTATGATTATGGATTATTTACATAAACTGTTCAATTTATGTTTAATCTTTTACAATTTTGCAATTATGTATTGCGATTCATAAACTAATATAGTGTATGGCAATGTTTAGAAATGGCACCTAGTGGAAGAAATAGAAACTATATCAACCCACATAAACCATATAGGGATTTCCCTCCTACTCAAGATAATTATAGTGGAGCTGGTGTAGAAACTGGTGCTATTCAGATTATCACCATACTGGGATAACTAACTCATGTTATGAATAATAACCTTACCCATATGGAGCATCATAATCCAAAACACTGAGGATCTATCTTAGACAGCTTAATGAGGAATCAACCACCAACATTAAATGGGAGTAAAAATCCATTAGTAGTTGAGCAGTGTAAAAATTTCATAGGTAAAATATTTCATGCTTTGGGGAGTAGCGAAAGGGAAAATGTTGTCATGGCAGTTTATCGCCTCACAGAAGATGCAGATCAATGGGTGTCATTGATCCAAAACATAAATGAAGATGAAGAAGTATCAAACAATGAATGGATGGAGATTAAAGATATTTTCTTATAAAAATAATTTCCTCCTGATCATCGAGCGAATATAGAAAGACAATTTCTGAGTCTGAGGGAAAGGGACGATGAGAATGTCGCAAAGTATGAGGCTAACTTTACAAGGTTTGCAAGGCATGTAGTAGATTATATATGATACCCAAGGAGTAATATTGATAGATTCTTTTATTGGTTAAATCCATTTCTCCATCAAGCATTAGTCCCAAAATACTTCTCATCATACTAAGATATAGTCTCATGCGCTATCAAGACAGAAAATGAATTCTCTAAGTCTTTTTACTTTAAAGAAAAGAAAGAGAAAAATAGATCTTTTGAACACTATGAAAAGAGAAATAAGGGGGAGAATGGAAAAGTTGAATATCCATCCTATGGTAAATGTGGGAAGAAACACCCTAGTACTTTCTTGAAGGTAATGAGAGTCTTTTATAAGTGTGGTGAAAAAGGCCACCAAGCTTGTGATTGAAAGGGGAAGAAAGAGGTTGTCAATATTGAATGCTACAATTGTAGAGAAAATGGGAATTATGAAAATTAATTTCCTCTATACCAAGAGAACGTACCTCAGAAAAGGCCAAGGGAGAAAGGCCAAGCTTATGCGATCACTACTGCTGAGGTTGAAGCTCTGAAAAACATGGTGGCGGGTAATTTAATGGTTTTCTCAAGTTTAGACAATGTTTTATTTGATTCTAGATCATCTCATTGTTTAATATATTCCTATTTTGCTAAGAAAATTAGATATTTTCAATTGGACTTAACAGGGGAGTTGTCAGTGAAAACACCTAAGGGAAGTATAATCGGAATAATGTTTTCTGAATCAGTTCCCATTAGGGCATATAAAGGTTAATTATCTACTGATCTCATCGTAATACCCATGATTTAATTTGATATAATCCACTGAATGGATTGGATTTTGGACCATGATGAAAAAAAAAATTAAGAAGAAGAAGGTTACAATTTTCAATGATAATAAGGATTGCCTTATCTTTACAGTAGAAACGTCACCACCTGATTATTATCTTGATCCACCCTCAGTATCTCTACTTAATTCAATTATTGGGGAGGAAAATAATGAAATAACTATGGGCGAGGAAAAGAATGCTCAAATATATGACATACCTATTGTGCAAGAATATGTTGATGTGTTCTTTAGAGGATTTACCTAGACATCCTCCAGAACGAGAAATTGAGTCTTCCATTGATGTAATTCCTGGTTCAAGGCCCATATCGAAGACCCCTTATAGAATGTCCACTATGGAATTAGTGGAATTAAAGAAACAACAAGAGTAATTGAGTAATAGGGGATTTATTCTCCATATTGTTTCTCCATGGGGAGCCCCTGTCCTTTTTTAAGAAGAAAGACGGATCTATGAGGTTCTGCATTGACTACATGGAGATCAATTCGGTAACAATAATGAACAAGAATATCCTACCTCACATTGATGATTTATTCGACCAACTTCATGGAGCTCAATATTTTTCAAAGATTGACCTTCAAACTATATATCAATAGTTATGTGTGAAGAAGGAAGAAATTCCAAAAATATCATTTCGAACCAGGTACATGCATTATGAGTTTACAGTAATGCCTTTTGGATTGACTAATTCACCCTCTATCTTCATGGATCTAATGAATAGATTTTCAAGGAATATCAGGATGACTTTGTAGTGGTATTTATTGATGATACATTGGTATACTAAAAAACTATGAAGATCATGAAAATCACTTGTTCATTATCTAAAGGACTCCTAGAAGAAATGAATTATATGGGAAATTTAGCAAGTATGAATTCTAGCTTCAGAAGATTTCTTTTACTGGACATATTTTCTCTGAGGATAGAATCCATGTTGATCCTTCAAAGACCAACGCAATCCATGATTGGCCAGCACCGATGAGTATAACTGAGGTACACAGTTTTATTGGTTTAGTAGGTTAATATCAGTGTTTTGTCTATAATTTTTCCCAATTGGCTAACCCATTAACCCAACTCCCTCATAAAGGGGTTAAATTTGTTTGAAAAAAAGAGTGGGAAGAATTGTTTTGATGAACTGAAGAAAAAATTAGTTAATGCTTCTATCTTGACTCTACCATCGGGGAATGATGGGTTTGTTATTTATAATGATGCTTCAAATAAAGGACATGGTTGTGTCCTTATCCAGAATGATAGAGTTATTTCCTATAAATCACACCACCTAAAAATTCATGAGAAAAAATATTGTACTCATGATTTGGAGTTATCAGTTGTAATCTTTGCTCTGAAGATATGCAGACACTGTATCTACGTTGAAAAAAGTGAGATTTATACAGATCAAAAGAGTTTGAAGTATATTTTATAATAGAAACAACTCAACATGAGGAAATGACGATGGATTGAACTACTCAAGGATTATGATTTCACTATAGACTACCACCTGAGGAAGGAAAATAAGTTGGAAGATGCTTTGAGTGGAAATTATCATGGAGTTTTGAACAAGATGAGAGTTGAAAAGGGATCCAATTTTCATGGAACTAGTAAAGATGGATATGGGAATAACCATGGAAGTTGAAACATCAATACTTTTCCAAATAGTGGCCAAAAAATCTTTAATAGAAAAGATAAAGAGTTCTCAGACTGATGATAGGGAGTTTCATAAAAAGATTAGATATGTGAATGATGGTAGATTGATTGACTTCATATATGAAGATTGAATTTGGAAATTTGGGAAGAGACTCGGTGTTCCTAACATACCTAATCTAAAAATGGAATTTTTGGATGGTGCTCATAGCTCCAATTTCTATATACTCCATGGGAACACCAAGATGTATAGAAATTTGAAGGAAAACTTTTGGTGGGACAACATGAAGAGGGAGAATGCTGATTTTGTGTTAAGATATATGGGTTTTCAACAAGTGAAAGATAGAATGAAAGAGCATGGATGATTCATGCAACCTCTTCCCATACCTGAGTGGAAATGGGATAATATTATGATGGACTATGTCATGGGGCTACCAAAGACTCCTAAAAGGAATGATGCAATATGGGTCATTGTTGATCGTCTTACCAAGTCAGCACATTTTCTTGCTATAATAGAAGATTTACCACTTGAACGTCTGGAAAGACTATATATTAATGATGTTGTAAGACTCCATGGTGTACCCCGATCGATTGTTTCTGATCGTGATCCACATTTTACATCAAGATTCAGGAAAAGTCTTCAGAAGGCCTCAGATACTGAACATCGTTTGAGGATTACCTACCACCCTCAAACTGATCGATAATCAGAACGGACTATTCAACCCTTATAAGACATGTTGAGATCTTGCTCATTTGACTTTCAAGGTATGTGGGATCAATATTTACCTCTGGTAGAATTTTCCTTTAACAATAGCTTCCATTCAAGTATTTAGATGACAAGATATGAAACATTATATAGCAAGAGATGTCGCACACCAACTTGTTGGGATGATGTTAGTGAAAGAAAACTCGTAGTCCTAGAACATGTTGAAGAAATTATAGAAAAAGTGAATATTATGAAAACCCACATCAAGGAATCTCAAAGTAGGAAAAATATCAAAGTCAATAACGGAAGTAAGGATTTGGAATTTCAAGTAAGAGATCATGTTTTCTTGAATGTATCTCAATGGAAGGCTGTTATATGTTTCGTTAAGAAGGGTAAATTGAGTCCCAAGTACATCAGACCTTTCAAAATTCTAGAATGAATTGGAGTTGTGGATTGTCGTTTGGAAATGCCTCCAAGTCTCTCCAAAGTTCTAGATGTGTTCCATGTATCACTTTTGAGAAAATACATGCCTAGACCAACGGATGTACTCACCTATGAGGAAATTGAATTGGAACGTGATCTGTCTTATTGTGAAGATCCTGTCAAAATTCATGATACAAAAAAACAAGTGCTGAGAAACCAGACGACCTGTCTGGTAAAAGTTATATGGAGAAACCATCAGATAGAAGAGGTAACGTGGGAACCCAAGGAACTTATGATGAAGAATCACCTGAATTTTTTTATGTAGTAATATTCTAGAAATTTTGAGGATTAAATTATTTAAAGGAGGTAAGAATGTAACACCCCAAGCTTCCACAGTATGTTTCCCTTTGAATAATGCAGTAGCATGCGTTGTACGCAACTTGAAGTTTTAACACACCACGATCAATCAAACTAGTCGTTATGAATAGTAATACCCTAATTTTTAAATTTTATAAATTTTAATTTTCAAAATCTACTTCATTTTTGGATTCGGAATATCAAAATTAGCTTAGGGTGGATTTTTTGTATTTTTCTCAGAACTTTCAATTTTGGATGAATAGTGAAAAAACTGCATTATTGTTTAAAACTGACATTTTATTTAAAATTTTAGTTATTTTATATTAATTTATTTTAGGTCAAAATAGATACATAATACATATATAAGTTCTATGTAATTAATGGGAGCCATTTTATAATAAGTTTATATACATATATAATTTTATTGAACTTTTTACTGTCTTTTACCCACCTTCTTGGAGCATTTACAAATTTGCATAAAACATAATTCTACATTTTCTATGAGTTTAATTTCCAAAATCTAAGAGATATGGTTAAAATCAGTATGCAAAATTTGGTTCAATAAGATGAAAATAATTTTTGGTGAATAATAACTTTTGACTTTTATTTACCAAGGTTTAAAGTAAATAGGGTAATTAAGGGTAAAAATGATATTATAATTAACCATACACATGTTATAATTGTATTGGATAAGTGTAATTAGACCAAAAACATACTTTGGAATAAAATATGATCCTTTTGGTCCACTTTTATTAGATTAGGACATTTATTATTATTCTATTTAAAGAAGAGTTAAATGTGATAAATTCAAAGTTTAATAACTAATTTCTTTTAATATAGGGTTACACCCAATATAAATTTGACTATAAAAAATCATTAAAAATATAAAAATATTTCCTAAATAATGGTATTTTATTTATAAATTTTATACATTAAATAATTTAATTTAACTATGACATAATGATGATGCAGTAATTACCTTATTAATTAAATATTAAAATAATTGATATTATAAATATCCAAATAAATGTAAATTCAGACTTCTGATGAATTACACAAATTTTCAAGGTTAATATGACATTTTAGGGTTGATTAAATAATTTTTTTCTAATTAATCATGCTGTTATGATTTTTACAAAAACCAAATACTAAATAGTGTCGAGATTGACATAAATGAGTTTTTAAAATAAATATTATATTATTAAATGATATAATTGTCCTAAAAATATATGGTTCTTCCAAATAACTAATATAATGATTGGTATATCATTAATGAACCACTTTAGGTTCACTTGGAATTTTATTGTATGTTTATTAACCAATTATTATAATAATACCAGACTACATGGTAAAAGTTTAACTATTTTACTAAGAGTTAAATATAATAGATAAGGTTAATATGGTGACCCAAACCTATCTAAAACCTATGTATTGAGGGTTTTTAGACCCAAACCCACATTATCCTAAAAATAAATTATTTTGGATCCATTAGAAACCAGAAATTATTTTATTATAAAATAATATTTCAATCTTTTCCTAAGGTGCCCCTCACCTCTCTTATAAATGGGCACTTCCCCTTCTCTCAAAATCACAAATCCAAAGCCATTTGGCTCGGCCAAACCCCGACCAAATATCCTCAAAAATATCCTCCCTTCATCATAGAAACCTTCCTTTGGTCAGAAATCTAACCTAAAGATCCCTTTTGATCAAATCAAAAGGAAGAACCCGAAGAAGAGGTAAATATTTTATCACATATTTCAAGTTCTTTTCTTCTTCCAATTCCTCTTTCATTGTTGTTTCAATTATAAAATAATAACTCTAGTATCTTATACATACTTTGATGTTATTCTGAAAATGGTACAACTATATTCATTATTCTATACATCATATGAATGACAAAGTCACCAAATGTGTGTACGTACGGCTTACCCTCTCCACGTTGTGTTGTAGTTTGTTATTCAAACAATTCATTATTTGGATGTGTAAAATAATGAGTATAAATGATGTAAATAGTAAATATAACATGTTAATGATTCAGTATATATGATATTCCATCTAATTTCATATTATTTCACCATCAATATAATGATATTATCGCTCGTGCGTACGTACAGATTACCATCTCCACAAACACAATGAGATTCATTCCCCGTAGTAATCATTCAAGAATAATTTTCATTTTATGATAAAAAATAATGTTTAAGAACATAATATCATTCTGGATATTAATAAATTAAATCCCATCCATAAAAAACATGGCTTACCTAACTAATAATATAAAGGAAAATGGATCAGTAAACACCCGAAACGACGATACTACTAAAATATTATTAACAAAGCAACATTAGAGGATCATATGTGATATCATATTTATGTATACATTTCATGTATAATTTAATAACAATGATTTAACTGTTACATAAGAGGTTAACATAACATCGACCAAGGAAAAGTACATGGTAAGGGTTTATTCTACAATCTATTTACTTATTCGAGGTTGTTAATATGTAAGTATTTACTGGGACCCCTTTATCATCCACATCCGTGTTTTCTTAAATATTTATATCAAAACATTTTTAATATTTACTAGACTATGGGTTATAGTAATTTATACCTTCGTTTGAATTTTTATAAAATGGTTTGAAATAAATCTTTTAGTCATTTTAAAAACAAGGTACTTTATGACCTTTTTGACAAAATTAAGGTAAGAATGTCTTTTCTTAACTTATACGGCGGGGGCAGTTATTTTCCACCATTATAAAATCGTCAAAGCTTCCCATTCAAGATTATAAGAATATTTTCAAAATAAATGTTTTATTTTATAATTATATGACTTTTAAATGATTTCAAAATAGAAAGAGGTATTTCCCTAAAAACGTTTTGATTTCATCTTTGTCAACATCCTTTGATGGATTTTAATCTTGTTTGAAGTTGATTTATTATGATACAAAACTTCCATATTGTATTGAAGGTTTTGTGATATGTTTGACTGTGGATGAGTTATTTTTACCCCATTCATGGTTTTGGATAAATTATTGACATTTTGTATGCTAGTTTTAATACGAATGTTTAGGTTATGTTTAAACCTTTTCATATGAGGAATTCATTAGACTTAATAAGTGATAAGTGGAGCCCATTATAGCCCTCGATTCATCAGTAGGTCTCATGAGACAAAATAGTGTCTTGACAGAAGTCCTTGGCAAAATATTATTCATATTATTGGCACATGGCCTTGACTATGTGGTTATGAAGTCTAGAATTATACATTCCATCATTATAAAAGTGGTTATTGATATTGCATATGATCATTCAACTAGTAGAATATCCATGTGAAAAAGTATATTGAATTATTTTATTTTATCTTTTCCATATTATACTGAAGTTTAAGTTTAAAAGGCTTTTGTTTTAGTCATATACATTTCCTTAAATGTTTATACTAATTTATGAAAGTTTCCGCTATATTGTTATCCTTAATAAGCATCTAAGCTCACCCCTTTCTATGTTTTATTTTTCCCAGGATGTGAAGAAGTATTTTTAGGGTTGACCTATAGGTATAGGATAAGGATATAAGTGTGTTAAAAATGGGACAAAATGTTGTTGATGATTTTATTTCATGATGTAATGTAAAACTTCTGAATGTATCTAATATTTCTAAGGCTACTAAGTTGATCGGTCTTTTGGTATTTGATATGTTGTGATCATGCCAATGTTATGTAATAATGCACTGACTCTGGGTAACTAGGGCCAGGGTGTAACATTTTAATATAACATAGACTATCACATTCTATATGTATTTCCATATTTACTTCAACATAGATAATTTACAAATGAGTTCTAAGAAACACGTATTGGTTTACTACTTTAGTTGCTTCCACATATTATTCACTATCAAAACTCATGGTCATAAAAAATTTCATCAATGTATTCCAACATGCACACAATTCAACAAAAAATAAAAATACCCTAGGGGAAGTCCTTCTATCGTAATAATTTTATAATAATATGTATTAGTCTATCACCAAATATTATGATTTTGATTATTTTGAAATTTTAGTTTATAGAGAATGGTGACTTTTTCATACCTAAGAATCCACTTTTTAGTATTGAAATTATACTCCTCATATTCACTTGGATGTTTTACCCGTAATATAAGAGATTACATTATTATTAGAAGAAGTTTTAAAATAAATAACATAATATATAAGATTCCCATTTTTTAAAAATAAAATTCAATCCATTCCTCTTCAATATACAGTCAGGTTCCCACTAAAATATGCATGTAATATTGATTTTTATAGTCTATTCAAAACATATTTAATACTTACCCAACATACATCTCATGATAAAGAAGGATGTGATATTCATCTAGATTTTTTTTAATACTAAACATATCACATGTCTCTAATTTTTCATATTTCAAATAATTCCCCCATATTAATGAAAATCGTACACATATTCATTCTTGATTTTTACAAAAAAAATGATATAATCTATTGAAATAATGAAAATGATTTATACCTCTTTGTTTTCTTTAATATTGATATTTCAAACTAATATTTCTTTTTTTTACATTAAATTCGTTAGGAAAGTATCTATATTTGAATACCATACTCACCTGGATATTTCAACCCATCTAAATATTTATTTATCATTGTAACAAAAATCCCATCCTCAATTAGTATAATACCACTATAATGGTTGATATATTCCTCATATTTAAACTCTACTTTGGATGTAAGCCTTGAAATAATTTACGAAAATTGTGTATTTCCGATCTGCTGTAGAATGAATAAATATACTAACGGTATGTAGTATTGAAGATATTATTAATGTGTTATCAAAATCAATTCCTTTAAATTGCGATTTCACTTAATAGAAAATAAGTAATAATTATTATCTTTCATTCAGTTTATTTTTAAATAAAATCTTTGTTTTGATAACAGTATTATTTTTAGTCATGGGTAACAATTCCTAGGTTTTATTTTTTTATATCGAATCTATTTATTTATACATATCATTATACCACTATGTATTTTCCAATTCTTCATTCACATATATTGGTCTAACATGAAAAAATAGTTAAGTATGTCCCATTATCCTAAATGTTATTTTAGTTTGAACATGATATCCTGGATCTATGATGATATTTTGGACCTAAAACTGCTTTCTCATCCATCGATTATTTGAGTAAGGTTACAATTCAATACTTAAAATTGTTTAATAATCATGTTCATTATATAGTTTCTTTAAAGGAAAATTATTTTCAAATAATACTCAACATTCTTTTACCAAAAAATAATTTTTATCAATTATGGAACTTTCTTCTTTATGAATTTATTATTTATTTAATTTTTCTATGGACACTAATTTTTTATATGAATAATATAATCTATATCATTATTGTAACAATAAAATCCCCTTATATTTTGATGACATCCTATGAATGTACGAAAAATTTATTTTTGGTAAAACATCAAAATATTTCCTTTTTTCACTTAGATTACATAAGATATACAAAACAACCTAAGAATATATAACATAGGAAATTAATTTAATACTTCTTGTATGGTGAAATATCAAAATTTATTATGTATAAAAATGGTTTTGAATATGATCTACTACACCAATATCTTTTCTTTATAAATACTATAAATTATTAGGACTGATAAAACATGGTAGGAGTACTCTCAATTAAACATATATAACTTAATTAAAACTTAAAATTTTTGGTGTGATATTTATGGTTCATTGATTTCATAGTTAATACCATGATTCTCAATAAAATAATCAATTCTTACATCTCTATAATCTGTAATATTATTTGTACGTATCTTCTTCATGGAGTAAATGAACAGATTTTTAGTAATCATTTAGAAACTCTTAAAAAATGTAGAGCCTCAAATTTATAAGACATATAAATAATGAAAGTGATACTATTAATGTAAACAATAAAAAATATAAAATACTAATATCAATTTTCTTATTACATTATCAATATCCTGCAAATTTCTAAATAGATAAGCTTTGATGGATTATCATTGATTCCCAAATATATTACATAGAAAATTAATATTTATCCCTTTTAAAATATTAATGACATATATTTTCTCCCACTTTATAGAAAAGGAAATTCATGAAAATAATATTCGTATGTAATATTTATCACACAATTTTGAAAAAGATGATGAATTAATTAATTCTAAAAATGACCTTTTTCTTTCTATCTCAAATAGAATTAATTTTCTGCATCTATAACCTGAAATTTATATCACTTTGTTAAACTTCCTATTATGATAACACATCCAAATTTTATGCACATTAGAAACAATATATAACTTATAAATATCACTTAATTTACTTTATCATATTTATGAGAAATTATAAACATATTTGATTGATTTTATTAAAATATAATGCTTTCTTGGACATAAATTTCTCTTTTTGAATCACTATTGAACCAAAGCCATTAATTTTATGTGTCCCATTATTTCAAAAAGTCAGTGAGTATTCCTTTCACTTATAAAAATATTATAAGATATTTAAATCAATTTTTATGTGGGATAAATATTGATAACCCATAGATGAATGAAATTCCCTTTTTGATGGTTTTATAATAATGTTAAAAACAAAATATTTTTTCATTTCCATTATCCATATACTTTTGAAAATTATGAGAGTTAAAATTTACACCCATATATAATGGTAGGATGATGGGATGATATTTATAATGATGAAATATGCAAACATAATCCAAGATCTTCTTCTAATATTTGAAATTTATTTTCAACCCCTTCTTGAGATTTATCATATTTGATCTACATTTTTCTTCTTTTATAGGATTTAATAACCCTAAAATTTAATCTATAAATCTTTATAATCTTATCATAATATTTCTAATTAGACAAATATTTTTATTCCATGACCACAAATCATCCATAGTTCTAATTTTAACTGTAGAAGTTATAATTCCCGTAATAAACATTTTTTTCCAAATGGTGGGATTTGTAATTTTTTTGAACATTAATATTAAATCATTATTTTGAACCATAATTTTGGAAGACATGTAATATAGAATTATATTATGTATGAATATTTATATTATTATTAAATATAATATATATTTATGTTTATTTTCTTGTTTGTATTTCAAAAAATTATATATTTTTTGGATTCTATTTGTTTTGACATAAACTAGGTTTTCCAAACTCATTTCATCAACTAAGACTTTTCAAAAACAATTAATATTATATTTCATTCCAATTTATGGTAATATATTATGGATTACTTGAGTTACATTAAACAATTAAGCAGAAAAAATGTTTATAGAATCCTTCATTGAACTTTCACCAAAATCACTAATATATTTATGAATGTTGAAACCATACTTGTCAAATTAATTTTCAGAACTAATAAAATTCCATTCAAAAATATAGATTTCCATTATGATCATTTTATATTTATATTCTATATTAAATTTTCAAGTCTTGTATTTGTTAATCCTATTTTTCAAGTCATTAATTTCTTTCATTATTCATGATTATTCCTCAGCATGAACAAATTTTATATTACTTGAAGATTTATTTTATTTTTTCATATTTTTGATAAACTTTTCTAAGAATTATATCATATAAAGACACTAGTTGTTTACAAAATTTATAATAATCCACATATATGTATATTCCCTTCTTCTAGTAGCACTAAATTTATCACTTATGAGTTATTCATCAACTTTAACCATCATAATTCTTTCATCAATATCAGTAGAAGTCTCAACTTCCTTTTCCACATCACTTCTCTCAATATCATATAGATTTTATACAAAATTTTACCTTTTATAAATTTATAAATTATTACCATTTATTCTTAATAAATGGTTTTATAGATCAATTTTCATAGCTTTATTATTAAAGGATATTATTGACCTCCCATAATTATCTTAACTGACTCCTAATTGACTAATTTTTGGAATGTTTTCTATGAAGATTACAACGGCTCCAAACATGGAACACTTTAGTTTAAGCTTCCCTTAAACATAAATTTTTCTATCCTCAAACTTATAGAGATGGGAAAAATATGTTTTTCAAACATGTCTTTAATATATAATTCTTTATTAGAATTTATTTCTTCTAGAATTTTTTTTTCATACTCTTCCACTATCTTGAAAATTTTAAGTAAGTTTGATTTTTAAAAATAGAATGTTTTTTGGTAGTATTTATTTTCATCATTTCATATAATATATGGATGTGGTGTAATTCATCCAAATTTGTTCTACTAGGATTAATTTCTTGATGTGATGACACATTAGTATCATACCATCTTGAAGAAAATGTATAATTTTATCAAAAATAATTGTACCCACGTACATTTCACCAATAATTCTAACTATTTTAGTAGTTTCATTAACCATTATAAATATGTTATCCATAGTTTCATATTATACATTTCTGAGGTCTTCATACTTTATCCACCAAACCTATAATTTATCTATATTTACATTTTTTTTACATTTATAGAAATATTCAAACTTTTACAACACTGCCTTTGTGGTCTCGATCCATTTTACCATTAGAAACTTTTTTATCTTAAAGAGATGATTGAATATAATTGTAAGATCAAACATAATTTTATAAGTTACTATTTTTAATTGATTTCCCTAAAATACCTTTATATTAAGGAATAAATACATTATTTTTAGCCTCCAATACATTCAATCTATAATACAATAAGTTTGGAAAATTTTGATATTTCTAATTATAATAACTATTCCCATAAAAATTAGGATTCCTTTATTTTTCACCAATTTTTTTTATCTTTGTTTACAATAGAAATTGAAAACCAATACTTGAGTTATTGAAAAATTGCATTCTCTTCAAACATCAAGATGACAGTAAACAATGAGGGGAACCAAAAATTGACCCCACTTTAAAAGACCCTAAACATTAGTGGAAAATCACAATTATTGGGGTTTTATTAATCATTAAAAAAACTTATTATGTTTTTATTGAAATAATCTTCACCACCTACTGAAGTTATAAATTATATTTCTATCATAAAAACAATTTCACACATAGATGGAAAACTATTTTTACATGGTTCAAATTTGTAAATTATTAGCCTAGTCCTTAGCATGATCAAGATTAAATTTATATTTTCAAGGAACTAAAAAAGTATATTCATAAGCAATAATTATTTTCACTATTCAAAATTTTAATTTCAAATTCAAAATTCCATATAATAACAACCTCTTAATAGAAAATCATAATTTTATTATTATTCTAATTTATTCATAGTTGTTTTTAAAATATTTAATAGGTCATCATGGATTCACTATATAGAATTCAATATGATAGATATGTTGTTATATAATTTCTTTTGTGCCTCATAGTGAAATATTTACACCAATAACACGATCCATATCCCATTATCTACTAACATGAGAAAGTCTGTTCTTGATTTTTAGTACCTAAAATATCATCTCAATCATAATTTTACTTGAAATTCTAAATTCATCCCGAGTTTTTAGGAATATATACTCTAAAATAATTCTCTCTAAATTTCAAAACCCCTTGTAATCACTAGGAGAAATCATATTTTTAACTGAATGAAACTTATAATGTTTTATCATTGTGAGATCATTCCCCTAAAATTATGATGTGAACATCTTACATATTACATAAAAATATTCCCTTTGAAACCTAACAATAATGACACCGAGAAACATATTATATATGAAACTTAAAAAAATATAATACTAAAAATATTATATATACTAAAAAATCATACATATTTACTGCATCACATCATATGAAAACCCTTTCATTGAAAAATTTATCATTTTTAGAAAAATTTATTCTTTCACTTTCTTTTTGAAATTCTATGAAAAAATTTCATTCAAGTATATGATTTTATACATATCCAAACTCATGTGTCAACAAATATAATAGACATATTAAGAGTTTATATAAGTGGATGAAATTCACCAGACATTGTCTTCCTCATGAAAGAACATCTTATATATGTTTCTAATCATATTAGGAATCATTTCCTTTTCCATTACTAAAATCCAAATCAGAGAACATGTTATGTATTCTCAATTTCATAGATAATTGTTACCCTCCAAATCTTTCCGCCTTTAATAATAACCATATTTCATTAAAAAAATATCAAAAGACATATAAACTTTTCAATAACATTCATTTCATTTTAAAAAACATAGAAATTGTTTTTTCAAATATAATTTATGTGTAAAAAATAATCAAACACATTAAACCTACCCAATAGATATTATTTAATTATTATTATTTAGAAATTGATATAAATTCTATAATAATATTCATAAACACTATATCAAAATAACATCCACATAGGTGTAAAAAATCTCACATTAACTCAATATTTTCCCAAACATCTCTTAATATTAGAAAAAAATATATATTTTTTAGGTATGAATTTTATTATTTTATTAATCTGTCTTAATTTTAAAATATATTTATTTTTCTTGTTTTTTGGATTTTTGGGAGTTCTTGGATTTTTGGGAATGTTGGTGGTTTTTCCAGTCAAAAGGGGAATCACAATATGGTGGTGAGTTTGTATTTCAGGTTACCAGTAAAGAATAACTATGTCCTAAATACATTATATTTTGAAGGGATAGAGTTGAGTTTTTAGTTTATGATTGATCAAGGATCACACTATTTTAAAAGGACATCCCAATGTCATCACTGTGGGAAAGCTATAAAATAGGATTGTCCCCATATCCAATGGTGAACATTTAATATTTTTTACACTTATGTAAGGAGGTAACCATGTATAACATTTTTTAATTTTTAAGATATTATGTCTGGTGGTAAGGTCACACAATGGCTTGTGGAATATGTTGTGATAGGTGTCTGTGACATCCAAATTCTATTAATTCCAATATGTGTGATTCTTTAGGTTACTCTTACATCTAGGAAATTTTTGGTGTAATATTCCATTACATTATAAAAATAGATTAAAGGAAGTGGTTACACCTTGGGGGTTGACCATCACATAGTGATATAGTGTCATGTCCAATTGACACACTACATAGGCTTTCCATCATATATTCACAACATCAAGATAGATAGGGTTATGCTATGAAACGAACCTAGATATTAGAGTTATGATTATTCATTGGGAAGGTGTGTCACACCATAACATGGGATATCATTCCATGTCATTCTATACCTTGTTTATTTTAAATATTAATTTTTTGAATA
Organism: Viscum album; assembly: GCA_963277665.1. Taxonomy (NCBI): domain Eukaryota; kingdom Viridiplantae; phylum Streptophyta; class Magnoliopsida; order Santalales; family Viscaceae; genus Viscum; species Viscum album. The sequence continues at coordinate 1,235,609,521 of OY728123.1, read as the reverse complement.
AATAATATATAAAGGTGGTAATTTGTTATGTTCACTAGTTTTATCATGAAAAAATTCAATTCAGATCTTCAAGGAAATGATATGTGAACCCCTTACATCACCTCTCATTTCACTCAATCGAAGAAGATCCTTCATGAATGATCATCAACTAACTAATTTTACTTATTCTTTTTTAGTTCCATTATATAGTTACCTTGGATTTATTCCTTCCCAATGAAATTGGTTCCCTTGGGTCTTCATCTATCAATTATATTTTTGGGGGTTATTGATTTTTGGTTTCCTATATATTCTTCTCCAGTAGGTTATTAATTTTTTCCAACGGTTTAATCAGTTTACAGTAGGTGGTTCTATGCTCTCCATTTGTTTGTAGAAACATATGTGTATGATTTTAAAAAATGTTGTTTTATATATTCTCAATGTATTTTATTATATCTTATGTAATTCTATATATATGTTTTAATCCTTCAATTTTATTATTTTTATATGTGTAAAACTAGGATTTAAAGAACATGTTTTATAATTGAAAGTTGTTATCTCTATCATGTGATTGATGAAAGGATTATTTTATTGAAAATCATTTTTAATGAAATCTGGAGTCCTTATAAATGGTTCACCCTCATGGGATTCCAAGGTTATTGTGTAGAGAACCTAGTATCTCTACATTCTAAGAAATGGTAAGCCATCCTTAACAATGGACTGTATATTAATACTTGTTATGAATTGAAAAAATGTCTCTAGAAATTAATGTTTTTAGCTTAACTACTAGGAAGTTAGCATTCTCTACCATGTAGTTTAATATTATTGCCTTCTATCATAAGATGGTATGATAACTTAGTCCACCTTAACCATATCTACTCTAAATATTTTATTGTGATTAGAATTCTAAAATTATTATTCACTTTGTACATAGAGTTACATATAAATATTCAATAATCATGTTAGATGTTTCATTACATAAAAATTTTTAATATTAACTATCATATGGTTTACTTTAAAATTTTAATTCTTATATTATCTAAATTTATTCTTTCATTAAACAATTTGTGGGACCCTACTATACATGTCATGTGAACAACCATTACATGTATATAAATCTAGTTTTGATTGATATCGGTATAGTCAACACACAACATAGAGAGAATGGAGTTCCTTTTTAATTATGTTTAGGTTGGTGGAGTTGAAATATTGGGACTCAGCCCTTGTGTCACATAGAGATTGTTAGTGATTACTATTGGAGTAATTTTTATGAAAATCTTATCATAGCAACACCCTTTTGTGTCACTTAATCGAATTCCCATCCCGGTCCCCTCTTATCTTATTTTTTATTTTCATGTATATATAATCTTGGTTCTACTTCACATTTATAGTTATGGAGGGTGTTTTCATGCTCTCATTAATATTTTCACAATTATTTGTGTGCCTGAAATTTCGTTACATGAAGCACTCATGTTGGGGTTTCAATTTGAACCCAATTTAAGGATTTTTTAATAACCATTCCATCATATCAAACACTAAGTCCCAAGTACTAGTTCATTGAATAAGGGGTTCAGGAATGCCCCTCAGAACATGATGTGGGTTGGAATAGGTAATGGGTAAAATAATACCAGGATATTTCATGAAAAAATATTATAAAATCCTAGTTTAGATTGATTATATATCAAGATGTTGTGGTATAATAGAGATTGGATCCTTCTGATATGAAGAGTATAATATGGGTGAGTGTCTAGATAATACTCATCATTAAGAACTTTAAGTCACAAAATAATATCAAGAAACGAATATTATATTCTGTATTTTTTTTGGATTTGGAGGATTAGGTGGATTTTCCCTATTACATGGGATATCGATTGTGTGGTAAACCTTGTATCCCCTATGAGATAATAATTTTACTATAAATTTTGGTTATTTATATGTTTCTCCTCTTCTAAATGATTTTTTGGAAGTGTCCTAGTCATTTGATGGATGTTTATGTATTTAATTTAAGTCATCTACTTATTTTGATTGCCTTTTCATCTTATTAATTTATTTTATGTACTTATATTCCCCCTCAAAAAGACCTTTGAAAGACCTAAAGGTATATGAAAATATTGTTTTCTTATTTTAGCCACTAGTTTAGTAGAAATATTTCAAGATGGTCATGGATGTTGTTTGAGACATGGATTGTGAAGTGGACAATGGATCAGATTAGGTTTTGAATGGGGGTCTAGATTCATTTCAGAATAAGGATTGATCTTAGGAATTTATTAAATATCTACCCATAAATTTTCATCGAAGCAACAATCCTCAATAATTAGAGGATTATTTTGGAGAATTATAATAGGGGTTTTCAATTCCATGAGAATCCAAGGTTTATAAAAGTAGAGTGATTTTTATTTATAATTAAAATTAATAACAAAAAATGGTAGGATTATATTTTTTATGAAAAGGTATGTGAGAACTAGAATGTAAGTATTTTAAATTCATGTTCACCAAGTTGTTTTATATCTACATGATGGATTTTTTGTGGTATCTAGATATTTTTTCCCTCTATCATAACGAACTGATAGTTATGGAATATTATATTTGGTTTTTGGAAATTTTACATTGTAATTTTTTGACTTTATTGAATGATGGGTTAATAGACAACTAAATTAAAATGAATTTATGACCTGACATATGATCATATGTCATCCTATTGAAGTGTTACACATATGAAGTATTGGTGACATGTTATCAAATTACATAGATATATATAGAATTAATTTAATGAATTTTTAATTATAGTAACATGCTTAATTTGTGTAAATGATGTTTCACAAAAAGGAAGATGAAGTGTGTTGATCTAATATGGGGTGCTAGTGGTATTCCGGTACATTCATTTTAGTTAGTTTCTCTTACCACGATGGGTTAAATTCCTTTAGTCCTACATGAGTGTAGAGGGGTTGGACTTATAATAATGACAATACTAGAGGTCCTAAAATATTTTCTTTCTTGTGTAAATAGTGGTTATATTAAAATGATTTATATAGAAAATACATCTCCATGATGCGGGGTGGGATCGTTGGATTAGAGGGGATCTACTACTCAGTCTAAAACTTCCATGGAAATGTGATCCTAACTAAATGGGTGTGTATATTGATGAAGTTCATAATATGGAATTATTTTTTTGAGGACAAAGGACAAAACTGGTAGTAGGAAAAAAACCCTTCTAAGGAAAGGTATTTTCATGTAATGATGAATGTTCTTATAAAATCAGACATATGAATAGAAACTATATGATGTACAACACTTATTCCATAATCTATAGATATTTGTTAAATTTAAACAAGTTAATATCATTCATTTATATATACCCATATCATGTAATTTTTAAATACATTATATGAGATTAGGAGACAATTTATGTAAATATATATGCCTCTTAATAAGAAAAATAAGCATATAGTTTGATGTTTTTCATGTATTACCATGATCTATGAGGTGTATTTATCATGGTAATTTTCTATTTATAATATGGAACTCCATTATGTGATTCAAAAGATGGATTAGATGACTAATTTTAATTCTTGTATTTATTTATATCATCAATGGAAATCCATTACCACCCCAGATTGGAGATCTCATTTATTTCAATGAGGCTGTGACCTAAGATTTACATGAGTGAGGAATCCTATTTATTGTGTTTGTATATTTATATGGATTGTATCATATTTTTTTAATAGGTATTGATGAATGGGATTTTTAGAGTGGCCTTCCTCCTATGGTTTCAGAGTTTCATGAATTGATTACTTATCTTAGATACCTTTAGTGAGAGAATCCATGTTTTCTATTAATTTTACTACTATAAAAGACTTTATTTCATTTCCCTAATATCATATGTTGTCTGTATCATAAATGGAGATGAAAATTTCATAAAGTTTTTTGGAATCCAGTGGATTCATTCAACCATGTTTTTCCTCAATTGTCCACCCCAATGCACTTTTATAAAAAATATGATATGAATAATTACCTATTAATTGATAACATGAATGTAGATTTTGTGAAATTTTAAAAAAAGTATTTTATCACATTTATGACCACCATAATCAATTTAAAGGAGAAAGGTAGTGTTTAAATACTGACTGGTTAGAATATCACTTGTTCAGGGAGATAGTCTCTTATATCTCAAAGACTACTTTTAAAATTAGACATCATAATTATAAATTTTTAATGATTCCTTTGGGTTAGAAAAATACTCCCATTAAATTGATATAACATATGAAATGTATATTTAAATGATACATTTAATATTTTTTTATGTATTAAAAGGGTATATCTTGTTATATTGTAAAATAAAACAGTATACTGAGGACTACAGAAGGATTTTATTATTTACTCTTTATGCTCTTTTCTTTTATAAAATATTATCGAAGCGAAGCTTTTGGATCAGGGATTTAATGTTCTTGTGACATGTTGTGTTGAAAAAAAGTCAATTTAGTTGATCATAAAACTATGAGAACTATAAGGAACCAGCCTTAAAACATTACTTAATCTCTAATTAAATGAATAATTCAAATTGAGGATCTTTTTAGGCTTATAGTTTTAGATAATTAGGCCATAACTATTAAATCTCAAAATTTAAAAAGTAGACACATCTATATAGTTTCCATTTTTTTCATAAAATAAAAACTCCTGAAAAAAAAGAGTCATGTCCAGTTCCATGTTTTATACAACATGACTTTCCTTCAACCAATCCTTGACCCTATTCCTCTTTATGTCTGGTGAAAAACATTTCAAAAACTTTGGAGGAACATAAAAATATTAGTAAGGAATACACAAAAGATAGAGACTATTAGTTTTTCAAAACACCAAGTAAACCATGAATACTTTAATATAAGTAATACTTTTCACCTTTATGAAGTAGTAAATACTCTTCACTGAATAAAAGATCACTACTTACCCATTTCTAATGAAAATATTACCCATATAAAGAGCACATGACATACTAAGGTAACTTGGAACATAAAAATACTTAAATGGAATAACCATACAGTAGACTTCCACACATGTCACTAAATGGAATAGCTATATGGCCGAATTCCATACCCAATGCATTAGAGGTTATAATGTAACCACCCATCCTAGTATTAACGGCACTACCCGTCATTTGGTTTATCACGTAACCACCCTTCAAATGTCTAAGTACCATTATAAAATCATAAGACCTAAAACAAATATAAAGGAAAGAAAACATTTCCACATTCCAATCACAATATATCACATAAATTTATTGACATAAAAAATCCATTATCAAAACCATTTTCAATACCAAAATACATAATAGAGTATATGGTATTTATTTTCTTTTAAAAAAATTACGACTTTTTAAGGAATCCAATGATCAAATAATACTCAACGCAGCGGAAAGGTCGTTGTCACCGCGTACGTTAAAAAGAAACATAATTTTTTTCATTTAGTAAAATTCTTCCTAGAGAAAATATTCCATTTGAATAAAAGTAAAAGTCAAATGGGGTGTATACACCGTATAAAAGAATGTTTTGTATAAAACAAAACATGCCTCAATGAAAGGAGATTGAGATGAAGTCCCTTACTTCGTGTCCGACGTGACTCGATCATTCTTTAATCTCTGGAATAATAAACTAAAGTAAATTTCTACTAGATTGAGAAAAAATTTCAGGTTTATTAACCCTTTTATACCACTTATTTCCATGTTATAAACATTATGTAATCATTTAAGTTAATAATGTTTGTTTTGTCGATATTTGGTACTTAAGTCAAAAATGGACTTCTTATAATTACATGTTGTTAATGTGGTAAAAGGTTCATTATATCTAGAATTATATTCATGATTTGGATATCATATATATCATATAAATCCATCATATACATGTATTTATAATATTACATAACATTTAGGGGTAAGAAATGAAATGCACTGTTCATGGAGATGGTAATCCGTACGTACGCATGAACGCTACTTCCATTTCTATTTCATATTTAATGGAATTAAATCATAATTATACATAGTAGCATTATAATTATAGTATTTTATAATATATAATATCATTAAACCTATCCTTTATACGTACCACATATAGTATGAACGAGTCATATCACTTTGAGGGGGTGGTAGTCCGCACTTCCTCTAATGAGATTATCGTATTTACCCATAATGGAAACCATAAACGTATGATATAAAAGAAAAATATAGAAGAATATATAAAATATAAATAAAATATATATCACATATAAAAATATTTACATCTTAATGGACACCATGAAAGGTGTTAAAAGAAGAGAGAACAATCATCGTTTCGTGAGGCAGTAATTCGCCACCCACAGAAATAGTGTGTTCCTTAACCATTAGATGGAGGTGTGTGTATGTGTAAATAAAATCCATATCATAAAAAATCCTAATATATTGAGGATACTGGTGTTGTTATATAATCAGAGAATAAGAATGTTAGGGGGAGTGAAGAAGGAAAAATAAAAGAAAGAAACTCGAGAGAAGACATTACCTCTAAATCGGGTAACTATTTTTGATTTGAGCCAAAGGCTTCTTTGGGAAGACTTCTGCCCAAAGTGAGGCTTATAAGAGTAATAGAGGGATTTGGAGAGATAATATGAGTAGATATTTGAGGAGCTAATGGATTTAGAGGTGTGGGTAAGGGGGTAGAGGTGGGGGCCTTTTATAAGAGGGAGGATGGGCACTCTTGGAAGGTCATGAAATGTTACTTTATTATGAAAAGATTTTGGAATTTTAAAGGACCCACAATGATATATTTCGAGGATAAGGTGATAAGGGTCTGAAATACACCCATAAAATAGGTTTTCTACAAGTGTATGTCTTGAATTTTACCTTATCTTTTCATTTTATTTAAATCGTTCATTATTGATGTAATCACTGCATCATCATAGTGTTATAAATAAATTTATTTATTTAACGTCTAAAAATTATAAAAAAATACAATGATGTAGGAAATAATTTTAGATTTCCAATGACTATTTATAGTCTAACTGATTATTTATGTAATCAAAATTAAAAATGTTTTACTTAGGTGATACATACTTTGGTTATATTTCCCTTTCTTTAAAAATAAAATGATAAAAGGTCACTATCACAATAAAGTGATTCCATGGGGTCCCAAGGTTAGAACAAGGCATCCCATGGTCGGCCATCACTCAAAAAAGAATAGTTTGACACATTTTGGGGTCATTTTATATTATTATGATATTATTTTATTATCATTAACTACCCGGTTACTAATTAATCACGATAATTAAAGATAATTACCATCATTACTATTCATATTGTCCAAAAACAAAAAGGTCTTAATTACATAATTTTGACCTTATGATTCCAAATATGGAGTCAATTTTACCAAATTCCAAACACATAAATTGCAGTAATTAATTTAAAAATAATTCCCGTTGTCCAAACAAATAGAGTGATTTTTAGAAACTATATATATCAAAAGATTGACAATTGTTTATGTCCAATTTCAAAGTGAAATTAATTATAATGACCAACATTGGATTAAATAGTAAAAATATATTCTAATTACACTTTAAAACAAATTAAAAAGATAATCTAACCATATAATAAAATTATATGAAAAAGCAGTTTTGAAGTAAAATGTAGTATTTTTCTCTATTCATTAAAAAGTGAACATTATCAGAAAAGTACCAAATTTTATCCAAAGTAATTTTGAAGGTCCCAATTATAAATAATAAGTTTATTGTGACAAATATATCTTATAAAATTTTCATAAGTTAAATTTAAAAATGATTTTCCATCAAAAGGCGGTAAAACAATCTTTTAAAAATATTATAGTATTCTTTGGCTAAGATTGGATTTATTCTAATTTTAAAACTCTAACACAATATCTAATTAAAAATAGGCATAGAAATGAAAATATATTATTATTTACTTACTGGGGATGTTATATATTTCCCCCTTTAGGAAATTGTGTCCCTACAATTTATTTACTTATCGAATAAGTGGGGGTATTTATCCCTCATTACATTTTCAGATTCCCATGTTGCATCTTCAACTATATGGTTTTCCATAGAACCTTTACTTGATTAATCAAATTATTCCGCAACAGTTGCTCCCTGTGGTCAAGAATATGGACCAGTTGTTCCTCATAAGATATATTATCTTCCATCTGAACAACCTCTGTACTGAAAAGATGAGATGGATCTGGAATGTACTTCCTTAATATTGAAACATGAAAAACATTGTGTACCTGAGACAAATTCGGAGGTAAAGCCACTTGGTACACAATTGATCCAATTTTCTCCAGAATTTCATAGGGACCAATGATCCTTGGCCTCAGCTTTCCTTTCTTACCAAACCGCATCACACTTTTCCATAGTGAAACTTTGAGGAAGACATGATCACCTACCTCAAAAGAGAGATCCTTCCTCCTGTGGTCCGCATAAATTTGCTGCCTGCTCTGAGCTGTTCTCATGTGTTTCTGTATCAAATGAACTTTTTCTGCCATATCTTCTACCAATTCTTGTCCCATCAGCTTCCTTTCCCCTACTTCATCTCCAAAAGCTGGAGTTTGACACTGTTTACCACATAATGACTCAAAAGGATCCATCTATACGCTGGAATGAAAAATGTTATTATAAGAAAATTCAACCAAAAAATGATGTTGGTCCTAACTTCCCTGGTAATCTATTGTGCAAGCACGTAACATATGCTCCATGGTCTGAATTTTTCGTTCTGACTACCCATCTGATTGAGGATGAAAAGATGTACTAAAATTTAATTCAGTACCCAAATACTTCTGAAGGCCTTTCCATAAGTTAGAAGTAATCATGGGATCACGATCAAATACAATGGAGATGGGAACTCCATGTAACTTGAATATGTATTTAACATACAGCTGAGAAAGTTGATCTAGAGAGAATGTATCTCTAATAGGAAGTAAATGGGAAGATTTAGTCAATCGATCAACAATAACCCAGATTGCATTATTACCTTGACATATCTTTAGTAATCCCACAACAAAGTCCATGGATATATTTTCTCATTTCCACTCTAGCACCGATAAAGACTAAAGTATCCCTTTTGGTAACTGTCACTTGGCTTTAGCCTGCTGACAAGTCAAACACTTCACAGTAAAATCAGCAATATCTCTTTTCATTCTGACCCACCAGTAATACTCCCGCAGATCTCTGTACATCTTAGTACTGCCAGGATGAACTGAAAATGGGGAACAATGAGCCTCACATAAAAACTCATTCTTCAACTGTGAAACCCAAGGCACACACAATCTCTTCCCAAATCTCAAAAAACAATCATTATCAATGTTTAATTGAGGTAACATACCCTTTCGAACCACCTCTACCTTTTTTTGCAACTTACTATCTTTCAACTGCGCTTGCCTAATTCAGTCTGATAGAGATGATCTCACTGACACCTGAAACAAAACAGAAGAACATCCTGAACCAAAATTCTATTCCAAAGTTCATCAAATCAAAAACCAAAGGATATCATTCCAAACATATCATGGTTGATGAAGCATTACTTTCTCGACTCAAAGAATCTGCCACTTTATTTGCTTTTCCAGGATGGTAACGAATTGTACAATCGAAGTATTTGAATAATTATAATCATCTCCTCTGTCTCATGTTCAATTCCTTCTGAGTGAATATATACTTTAAACATTTGTGATCAGTATATTTTTCATACTTTACACCATAAAAATGATGCTTCCAAATTTTTAAAGCAAAAATAATAGCAGGTAATTCCAAATCATGTGTAGGGTAATTTATTTTATGATATTTTAACTGACGTGATGCATAATCAATTACTTGATCATTCTAGATTAGGAAGCAACCAAGTCCTTTCAATGAATAATCACTGTAGATAAAAAACTCACCATTTCTGGAAGGTTTTTCCAAAACAAGAGCATTCACTAATCTTTATTTCAATTCCTGAAAACAATCATCACTTTCTCTTGTCCAAATGAACCTAACACCTTTTCGAGTTAACTTAGTCATTGGGATAGATAACTGTGAAAAATGTTCAACAAAATTCTGGTAATAACCTTCCAAACCAAGAAAACTACGTATCTCAATTACATTTTTGGGTATTGGAAAATCTTCAAAAACATTTGTTTTAGCAGGATCAATAGTTATGCCATTTTTTGAAACAATGTGACCATGGAAAGAAATTTGTTGTAACCAAAAATCAAACTTACTGAATTTTCTATACAATTTATATTCTTTTAAGGTTTTTAAGATAACCCTAAATTGACATTCATGTTCCTCTTTACTTTTGGAATAAACCAAAATATCATCAATGAACACAACCGCAAACTTATCCAAGAACTCATGGAAAATTATATTCCTTAGATCCATTAATACAGCAGGTGCATTGGTTTACCCAAATGGAATAACTAAAAATTCATAATGTCCATATCTAGTATGGAATTCGGTCTTCAGAACATCTTCTTCTTTTACTTTTAACTGATGGTACCCCGACCTCAAGTCAATCTTCAAAAAATATTGAGCTCCTTAGAGCTGATCAAACAAATCATTGATATGAGGCAACTGATATTTGTTCTTAATAGTGATGTTATTCAAGGCTCTATAATCAATGTAAAGTCTCATTGAACCATCTTTCTTTTTAACAAATAAGACAGGCGCATTCCATGGTGATGTGCTAGGTCGAATGAAACCTTTCTCTAATAAATATTGCAACTTCTCCTTCAACTATAAAAGTTCAATTTGATCCATTCGATAAGGGGGTTTTGAAATTGGTATAGCATCAGGAACTAAGTCAATAGTAAATTCAACTTCCCGATCTGGTATTCTTCCAGGAAACTCATCAGGAATAACATCAGGATACTCATTTACCACTATTACACCATTAATCTGAATGGTTCCTTTGTTTTCAATAATATGTGGAATGTAACATTCATTTTCATCATTTACTAGTTTTTCAACTTCTTAATATGTTATCAACAGTAAGGGTTCATTCTTATACACAAACTGAAATTATTTCTGAAAAGAAACTTATTTAGCTTTACAGTCAATCTTAGCATGGTAAACAGAGAGCGAATCCATACCCAGTATAACATCATACTCTACTAGAGGTAAAACAATAAGGTTTTCCCGTAGTTTCTTTCCACGGATAAGGATAGGAAGATTATTATAAATTATTTTTTCCTCAACATTTCCCCCAGGTGTTTTTACCATAAGTTTAGGATTCATATATTGATATGGAATTCCCAATTTACTAGAAAACTTCTTAGAAATGAAAGAATGTGTAGACCCTAAATCAAACAACACATTGGCATAATCTGAACAAACAATCAGTGTACCAGATACTACTCCATTCGATGGCCCAACATATGTTGAAGTAGTTTCAAAGGATTTCACCACACATTTCTGCTTGTAGTTTGACTTCTTTACCTCAGTTGAGTTCTTCGTTAGAAACACATTTTCATAATGACTCATTTTATTACACTTCAATAATCTTACCATTGGATTTCATTGCCTGCTTGACCATCTTCCTTACAGTTATGAGCAATATGACCAGACTTACCACACCAAAAGCACTTTCCAGACTTGGATAAACATTCTCCAGGATGCTTTTTACCACATTTATCACAAACTGTAAATTTAGTTTTCTTTCCATCAAACCATTTTGAAGGATTATTCCCTTTCTCCTGCCACCTCGGTCTCTTCTTCTTTTGGTTTTCATAGAACACTTGATCATCGATAAACTCTATTTCCACCTTCTCAGCACATCGAACAATATTTTCATAACATTTGAACTCACAAGAATATAATTCCCTTCGAGATTTTGGCTTTAATCCTGATTAAAAATGATTGATTTTACTATCAAGGTCTCGGATAAAATTTGGTGCATACCGTTCCAATCAATTGAACTTATCTTCATAAACAGTCACTGAGTCATCCTCTTTCCCCAATTCAAAGAATTTTTTTCCATCCTATGTCGAATAGCCTGAGGAAAATATTTCACAAGAAATATACCTTTGAATTCATCCCAGTAAAGAGCATCAATCTCGTCAACATCCCTGATATTTTTAACCATCGACCACCATTGATCTGCTTCACCCTCCAAATAGTAAACAAAAAGACTAACCTTCTGATTGTCTGAACACCCCATGAAATCCAAAATCTTCTCCAGTACTTTAATCCACCCTTCAGCTAGCATAGGGTCATATGATCCTCTAAATGATGGGGGATGTTGCCTCATGAAATGTTCCAACACTGACATGTTCCTCTGCAGTTGATTTGGATGATCTCGTTCATGGATACCACCACCATTTATCGCTTGAGTCAACTGCTCCATTACTACAAAAAACTGTTTAGTTCCAATTCCATCCATCTCAAGTTGCTGATTTGGAAGGTAATTTCCTTTAGTATTCCTTCCTAGCACTCCTTCCCTGTTTCCTCTACGGAAAACCATTCTGAACAAACATGTCTTAGATGAAGCAACATGGTAATCTTCAAATGCTATATCATTTAAATTTGACCATAATGTGTAAAAGAAAATATATTTGGATAATCATTTAGTATAATTCTAACTCCTAAAGGTATCTAAACCGACATCTGATACCAACTATAAGGACCCAAACTTAAAACATTACTTAATCTTGAATTAAATGAATAATTCACATTGAGGATCTTTTCAGGTTTTGAGTTTTAGAGAATTAGGTTATAACTATTACATCTCAAAAGTTACAAATTAGACACTTCTACTTAGTTTCCATTTTTTTCATAAAGTAAAAACTCATAAAAAAGAGTCATGTCCAGTTCCATGTTTTAGATAGCATGAATTTCATTGATCCCATCCTTGACCCTATTCCATTTTATGTCCTGTGAAAAACATTTCAAACACTTGGGATGAGCATAAAAAGCTCAGTAATGAATGCACAGAGACGAAGAATGTATGTTTTTCAAAACAACAAGTAAACCATGAATACTTTAACATAAGTAATACTTTTCACCTTTATGAAGTAGTAAATACTCTTCAATAAATAAATGATCACTACATACCCATTTGTAACAAAAATATTACCCATATTTAGAGCACATAACTTATAAAGGTAACTTGGAACATAAAATTACTTAAATAAAATAACCATACAGTCGACTTCCACACATGTCACTAAATGGAATAACCATATGGCCGACTTCCATACCCAATGAATTGGAGGTTATAACGTAACCATCCATCCTAGTATTCACGACACCACCCATCATTTGGTTTATCACGTAACCACCTGTCAAAATATCCAAGTACCATTATAAAATCATAATACATAAAACAAATATATAGTAAAGAAAACATTTCCAAATTTCAATCACAATATATAACTTAAATATTTTTACATAAAAAATCCATTATCAAATCCATTTTCAATACAAAAATACATAATAGAGTATAAGGTATTTATTTTCTTTTAAAAACATTACGGCCTGTTGAGGAAGTCCAAGATCAAATAATACACGCAGTGGCGGAAAGGTCGTTGTCACCACGTATGTTAAAAAGAAACATAATTTTTGTCCTTTAGTAAAATCCTTCATAGAGAAATGATTCATTTGGAATAAAAGTAAAATTAAATGGAGTTTATACACCATATAAAATAAAGTTATGTATAAAACAAAATATTCCTCAATGAAAGGAGATTGAGATGAAGTCCCTTACCTCGTGTCCGAGTTGACTCGAGCATTCTTTAATCTCCTGAATAATAAACTAAAGTTAATTTATACTTGATTAAGAACCTTTTTCAGGTTTATTATCCCTTTTATATCACTTATTTCCATGTTATAAACATTATGTAATCATTTAAGTTAATAATCTTCATTTTGTCGATATTTGGTACTTAAGTCAAAAATGGACTTCTTATAATTACATATTGTTCATGTGTAAAAAAGTTAATTATATCCAGAATGATATTGATGATTTGGATATCATATATATCATATATATCCAGAATATACATGTATTTATAATAGAACATAACATTTATAGGTAAGATATGAAATACACCGTTCATGGAGACGGTAAGTCGTACGTACGAATGAACGCTACATCCATTTCTATTTCATATTTAATGGAATTAAATCATAATGATACATAGTATTATTATAATTCCAGTATTGTATCATATATAATATCATTAAACATATCCTTTATAAGTACCACATATGGTATGAATGAGCCATATCATTTTGCCTGGGCGGCAGTCTGCACTTCCTCTAATGAGATTATCGTGTTTACCCATAATGGAAACCATAAAGGTATGATATAAAATAAAAATACAGAAGAATAAAGAAAATATAAACATGATATATATCACATATAGAAATTTTGACATCTTAATGTCCTCCATTAAAGGTGTTAAAATAATATTGAACAATCATCGTTTCGTGAGGCAGTAATTCACCACCCACAAAAACAGTATGTTCTTTAACCATTAGACGAAGGTCTGTAAGTGTAAGTGTAAATAAAATAATTCTCATAAAAACATCCTATTATATTGAGGATACTGGTGTTGTTATGGAATCAATGAATAATAATATTAGGGGGATTTAAGAAGGAAAAATAAAAGAAAGAAACTCTAGAGAATACAATACCTCTAAATCGGGTAACTCTTTTTGATTTGATCCAAAGGAATCTTTGGGAAGACTTCTAACCAAAGTGAGGCATATAGGAGTAAGAGAAAGTTGTTGAGAGAGAATATGAGCATAGTTTGGATGATCCAAGGGCATGAGTGGTGTGGGTAAGGGGTAGAGATGGGGGCCTTTTATAAGAGGGAGGAGGGGCACTCTTGAAGGTCATGAAATGTTACTTCATTATGAAATGATTTTCGGATTTTATAGGTCTAACAATGATATATTTTGAAATAAGGTGATAAGGGTTCTAGATCAACCCATCAAATAGGTTTTCAACAAGTTTAATTCTTAGATTTGACCTTGTCTTTTCATTTTATTTAAATCATTCATTAATGAGGTAATCACTACATCATCATGGGGTCATAAATAAATTTATTTATTTAATGTCTAATAATTATAAAAAAATTACCCTGATGTAGGAAATATTTTTATCTTTCTAATTACTATTTACAGTATAAGATATCATTTTTTTAATAAAAATTAAAATTATTTTACTTAGCTGATACATATTGTGGTTATATTTCCCTTTCTTTAAAAATAAAATGATAAAAGGTCACTATCACTCTAAAGTGATATCATGGGTTCCTAAGGTTGGAACATGGCATCCCATGGTCGGCCATGACTCAAAAAAGAATATTTGGACACATTTTGGGGTCATTTTATATTATTATGATATTATTTTATTACCCTTAACTACCAGGTTACTAATTAATCATGATAATTAAAGATAATTATCATTGTTACTATTCATATTGTCCAAAAAAAAGGTCTTAATTAAATAATTTGGACCTTATGATTCCAAATATGGAATCCATTTTACCAAATTCCAAACACAGAAATTGAAGTAATTAAATTAAAAAAAATTCCTATTGTAGAAACAAATAGTGTGTTTTTAAGAAACAATATCTATCAAAAGATTAATAATTGTTTATGTCCAATTTCAAAGTGAAATTAATTCTAATGACCACCATTGGATTTAATGGTAAATATATATTATAATTACACTTTAAAACCAACTAAATGGATAATCTAACCATATAATTAAATTATATGAAAAATCAGTTTTGAAGTAAAATGCAGTATTTTTTACTATTCATTAAAAAAATGAACATTGTCAAAAAAATACCCAAATTTTATCCAAAGTAAATTTTAGTGTCCCAATTCTAAATAATAAGTTTATTTTGACAAATAGAGCTTATAAAATTGTCAATATTTAGATTTAAATATGGTTTTCTATCAAAAGGCGGTAAAACAATCTTTTAAAAATATTAGAGTATTCTATGCCTAAGATTGGATTTATTCTCATTTTAAGCCTCTTACACACTATCTAATTCATAAATAGGCATAGATATGAGAATATATTATTCTTTACTTACTTGTGATGTTACAGTTTCTTCCATGTTTCTTTCCATACATAGAGCATAAATGAATGCTTGTATTCTTTTCTCAATGGTTTTTATATTTTTCTTTAATATACATCTTGTGTTTCTTATCAAAACCATGAATTGATATATAAATCACACCGAAATTTCAACATTGATTGTACAATGCATAGTCCCTTCATATATACAGAAGTATCTTATGGATAATTCCCTTCTATTACCTGGTTTTAAGCCACTGAAGAACCTTTCATCCATAATTTTACGTTGGATGATAATACTATATGTATAGCTTTAATGTCTTGTAAAATAAGCCTCATAGGTAAAACATTTATCTTCATCCCTTTCCTCTAACTTAAGGAACTATTTTTCCATGTTATTATAAAGAACATAAGTAAACTACATATTTAAAAATATGTTCTTGAATTTCTTTAATCCATGTATTCAATTTTATCTTTCTACATCTTATTATTGATTACTGTATGGAACTGGTTCTCTTTAGCTTCTAAATGATAATCATCAAAAAATAATTTTTCCTTTTATAAACAATAATGAATAGAAAATATATTTTCACTTGTACAAATCCCTTGTTAAAAAAATTATATGACAATTACAACTCAAGCGAGGTTGATGTTTCCTTATAAAAGACTCAAGAGAAAATTGTTTCCTCTGATTTTTTAGGTCCATCATGATCCATTGAATTTTTTCAGTATATATATAATTTTTTTAATTCCAGATCCCATGAATTTTTGTTTCCCAAGAGGACAATCATTACATTTCCAAGTACATTAATCACAAACATGGTTCTTTCCGGATCTATACATTGACTAAAACCAAAATGGAATAGCTAGTGAATCACTAATAATGCTTGGAAAACATCATAATCAAGGTAAATTAATTTCAATATATAACATCTTAAATATAATCCTATGTTAATCATGGTCGTTAAAAAAATTATTGGACTGTAACCTATAATTAGACTTATCCTAATAGATCATACAATGCTTTTTTCATCGCAGCTTCCAATTTTTAACTAAACCATTTCTCTAATACCAACTATAAACAACCAAAATTTACATACATATACATTATATCATATTTGTGGAATATCTCATACATTACTCAAACAAATTCCCAAAGACCGTATTATTTAATGCCTTTAGAAACTTGTAAACATAACTAATTAGTTCATAATATAGCTACATCTTCTCCTGCCTATTTCATAACAACTAGAACCCTTTTTGACATATCATACATAATTCAATTCTTCGTATCCTGTGGAAAAGAATCATAAGAAATGGTGAGTTCATAAGATCAATAATGCTAAATAAGTGAGATATATAAGCAAATAAAAATATAAGTGCAAGATAACATGTCATAATATTTGAAGATTATACCCTATATATCAAAGATAATATGCATGATTCATGGAATAAAGATTGGTAGTTCATAAGAAATGAATCATATTGGATTCATTATTATTAAACACAAAATCATATAATAGAAATAAGACAATGAGTTGTGAGAGACACATAAAGATATAAAATTATTTTCATAGTAGTTGAGGCCTATGGACAAGGCAATCTCAGTAGAATGGGTTCATTCTCCAAACCATCCTAGTAGTCAAGGTTCACTCCCAAGACCACATTAATATTCAATGTTCACTCCCAATAACATCTTAGAATTCAAGGTTCACTCCAAACACCATCATATTAGACAATTTCCTTTACTGAACTGGGGTCACGACCCATTTTAGTCATCTCTATCTCATATGATATAAATATTTACACAATTCATTTGATGGAGATATTAGTCCCACCCATCAAAAAATAAAATCATATATATGTGTTCCATAATATAATAAAACATGCATTATATCATAACCCATAAAACGAGATTGGTTTCATAAGAATTTTGTTATGGTACAACCATTTGAAGACAAATGGGTTGCATAAACATCATTTCATCAAAACATACACCATTCATAGAAATAATATGAATGGTATGTTTGTATTATATCACCAGTAATGGATGAATAACACCGATGGTTTTCATCTTAGATAGAAAATAGTTTTGAAAGATATTTTTAAAACATTTATTGAGGAAAATATCATTTTTGATTTAAAAAATGATTTTAAAATTATAAAATATTTAGAATATATTTTACCTTGAAAATAACCTTGAAAACTTATGAAGGAAGATTTTAAAGACATTTTAAACATATATGAAATTTTTTTCATTTAAAATTAATAAAATAATATATATATTTTTTGAAAACATTACTTTCAAAGAATATATATTTCCAAAATAAAAGAGAATAACATTATATAAAACATATAATATCATGAAAATAAGGATATTTATGATAAAATAATTTAGAGGTATGAATACACATCTCATAATAGAATTTAGTTTCAAAACATAACATGGGTCTTAAGGAAGGAAAATTCAGGAAAAGTTCCCTTAAGGATTTGGTAACTTTTGAATTGTAAATCCTTTAAAATAGATACGATAAAATGGATTTTTAAGTACCCAAAAATTTAAGGATATGTATCATATATTAAATTAGTGGGCATTATATACAACACACAAAATAAATGAGGTGTGAATATGGAATAAGTCTCATAGAAAGAAAAGTGAGACTATAAGTTTTTTTACCTTAAATATTTAATTCCTTTATACAAGTTAAAACCTCATGTATAATAAATATTATTTTATAATACATCTACCATAGAAATATATTCATATCTATAATACCTTATATGATTTACATATGATTTTATATTCATTGTTAATTAACAAAATCCATGTTAAAGTTACCGATTTGTTTTTTATACAGGTTTTGACTTGTTATTCTTGGTCCTCTTACATAGTTCGTGATTTAATAATATAAAAAATGATAACCATGATATAAGTAACATATATATATTCAGTATATATATATTTATGGTTATTCATAAAAGTTATAGGTATAAAACAAAATACACCATTTAGGGAGATGGTAGGTTATACCTACGTATGAACAATGTTTTCATTTTTTATCATTTTAAAGAAAAATATTATGTGATATATTATAATTACATATTATTTTTATTTTATATATATAAAATAAGTTTATTAAGATAATTATAAACAAATTCCTTGTAATTCATGAATGAATCACATTACTTCGTGAGGTAGTAGTTTTCCATACACACGAACATCATTATCATATTCCCACGAAATGGAATTCATGAATGTAACTATAATAAAAAAATCAATAAAATAATAATAAAGTAATATATATCATATATAAAATATAAGTCCATCATTGTTCTCAACCTTTAATGGTGGTAGTGAAAAAACGAATGACATCGGTTCGCAAGGCGGTAGTCTACTATACACACAAATGATTATTGAGTAACCCAATGGATAAAATTTTTTAATGTCTTAGGTCCTAAATTTTATAAAAACAATATTTAATATATCATGTTTTTATATAAATAGGAAATAAAAATAATTCAATGGGTTTAAAGAAGAAATAATATAATAATCATTGTTTAATAATGTTACCTATTTGTTGGATATCTCTTTTTAGTTTTCACCAAAGGACATCCTCGGTTGGATTTATACCAAAAATAATGGTTATAAGTATAAGGTATCTAATTAGGTAGTATATTTTTATATTTTTTTGTGAAAAAAATAGGTTTTAAAGTTTAAATAAAATATAATAAGAGGCTCCCTTTTATAAGAGAAGGAAGGTGAACTTTTGGAATTTCTGAAAAGATTAATTTATAATAACTTCAATATCAATCCAAATACCTATAAGAATATATTTATTCCAACACTATATGGGATCCCCTCTCTAGTAAGCTACTCATCACATCATTCCACTTGATCATCAACATCTTTTGTCATATTTAGTTGGAAATCTCTAACAACATTATTCTAGACAACCCTAGCACACACTCTGGAATTATCACTTCTATTTTTCATTGAAATTTATTTTCATTGGTGAAATAGGGGTTTTATTAAATTTAATAATGGATTTAAGAAATGGTTTTGGATAGACATAGAATATCGGGAACCATGGGTTAATCAGGAAAGAGAAATAGGTGACCCAAGTGTTTGTGGAACCACCAAGGGTTACTTTTTTATATTAATAGACATTAGAATGAATTGATATCAGTTGGAACCAACTTATTATTAGTTTAGGATAATTTTATCTAGAGTAAATATTCCCATAGGCTACAGCACAAATGGTGTTCTTTATCCATTATACCCAGTTAATCACATGATGGTTTATTTTATAGATGTTGGATCAGTTGTTTAATTCAAGAATTTTTCTTTTATTCCAATTTTATTCATTTTTTAGTAATATAGTATCAATTTATGGTAAACAATGTCAATTTTTACAAATGGTTTTATTTATGAAAATATTTTATAAACTGGACATTATTTAAAAGCTATAACATGTGAATTATTTATATTAGAACTTGATTATATTCATTGATTGTATCCTACTATGCATTGTGATCAAACGACTTTTTCATTTGGGTGGATGTAGACCTTGTTTCAGAAGAATCAGTGAATGGGAAGGGAATGATGTATCACTCAATTTTTTCTTGTTTTTTGTCATCTTCAGAGTTTCTGGGATCGATGGTGACATACTGTCACATAGAGACTTGTTTATTATATTCGGTTTTATATTTCTAGTTTGTTCAGTATGGTTGGAATTTGAATTTCTCAGGGATATTTATCCATTTCTTCTTAATTTTAATATATGTTTCTTTAGTTAAACACGAGACATATGAATTTTTTATATCTCTCCATCTATTGATGTGACTTCGGTGACTTATTAGTTGACTCATGATGGTTCATTAAATTACCAACACAATCTTTGAGATATGATATAGATGAGGGGGACATTATGAGCCTCTTCCTAAGATGCTCATAAATTCAAATGAATATTATGATAATATGTCACATTCAAATATACTATTGAAACATATCTTTATGAGATTATTTATTAAAATAAACCAATAAATAAGGAATGTTGACATATCATGTTGATTTAAAATGGATGATAAACCACTAGTGAGTGGTTTCTATGTCTCCATGGACTTCTATGTTTTAGGAACAATTATGTTGTTTCATTTTCCAAGAGGTAATTAGTTATGATGGATTGACACAATTATCAGTAGGTGGTCCATCAAAAATCAATGAATATGTATCACAACATGAGATGATACTATTGTGTTTGATAGAAGTTTATTAGAGTAAGAAAAATGGTGTTATTTTTATTACAAATCCATTTATGTTGTGTTCATGATGATTTTTGATAAAGAGGATATTATTTTTTTAATAAGAAGGAAAAATGATACTTCAACAAATGTTAGTGAAAATGGAAGAATTTACTATTGATTTCTAAATTTTTAGTCTTAAATTATAGAGTATAGGGAGTTCTATCACCTGACCATATGGTGATGATGCATTATAATAAGTTATATTGTATCACGTGATCATGTGAGTTCAAAAAATAGTCATTATTAGGTCAAGAAAATCACAAATTGATTAAGGATTTATATGATGATTTTTTAATGAGAATAAAAATCAAAATATACTAGAAATGGAAAAACAAATTGGATGACAATATGAGGGGTTCAAGAAATATGGATTGAGTGATCACATGGGCTTGAAGAGATCAATATATAGAGTATTTAAAAACAATATAAGAAGGAATGGTTTAGGTAAACAAATGAAGTGAATCACATAGAGAATGATACAGTAGATTCGATTGAATCCATGATCGACCATGTGATATGAGTTTTTCATGAGACATACGATTGAGGATGACTGGATAAGTTATAATGGTTATTATGATAGTATTACTACGAAATTTAGTATTCGAGTCTTGTGATCCAATGACGAGAAGTTTGGAAATCCTTTTTACCATGTGGTGATGTAAAAGAAGGTAGAAAAAACATACCATAAGTTAAGTTAGTTAGTTATCATGATAAATACTAATTATTCTCATCTTTAACTTCAAGATCATAATGTTAAAAGATAAAATGGAGATGGGAGTGACTGGAATCTTCAAAATGAATCAATCATAGTATTTGGGTTATTTTAAGAAGTTACCGAGGCTTGGTTATTCAATCACATATGTGCTGATGAGGTTCACGATCAATGTCACACAATATGGTTCATCCAAAGAATAGATCTTGAATGATATTTTCACCCAGGGTCAAGCAATTGAGACTCACTCTCAGATTCTTGAAATTGGATTCTTGTGTTTGAGGTCATGTGATTGAGTTTATTCTCTCATATTTATGTGGTCAAAGTCATTTACCAAAGGTTGTGTGATGAAAAATGATTCAAAGATAATTTGATCAAAATTTTCTAGGGGTGTTTTATAAATTCCTTTTAAAGAGAAGTAAGAATATGAGAGTAACATATTGTTTTTTATTTATGTAAAAAATTCACAATAGTTTGGGTGTAGAAAATACAAACTTCAGGTTTCTAAACTTGGAAAAATGTCAACTAATGCAATGAACCTCATGGAGTGAATAATATTTAATATTGGGTGAAAGTGCACATTCCCTAAAAACAATTCAATTAGAAATGATCCTGGAATGGAGTAAACATGTAAAGACATTTGTAATAAACAAAATCAATAAAATCATAATTTGTTGTGGTATGAAAAAATCCACCTTGAAGTATGCTCCTTGGGCATATCTATTTAGGGTGAATCAAGGAAAAATAATTTTGGTCTAGTTTACCTAACATCACATTTATGAGTAGGGTTTGGGTGATAATGTATAACATGTTTTTTAAGTTCCTTCCAATGTAAGGACGAGAATATTTAAATGAAAATAAATATTATATACCCCGATTCACCCATCATCGCTTAGGGTGTCCTAGGATCTAACAAGTGTTATCAAATAGAAATGGTGCTTGGTGTTGAACCGATTTTTTAAAGTATGATTTCATGAAGAATATTATCAATGACAGCTGAATTCCACTCATTGATGGGATCAAATATAAAACATGAAAAAATATGATGAAGTCTCTTCACAATTATCATTGTTTGGAAGTAATACTTTAAGATTTAAATGGGGGTTGGGTCATTCACACAATATGAATCTATAAGATTAAAATTGATAGAATGATTTTGGATATGGATTCCATGGATTTATGTGAACTAACTTTATCCATATTAGACCAAATCAATATCAATTTAGTTAGATTAATTATGTATAATTCTATATGGGATAAATTTTACAATATCTATTAAAGATATAATAATTTAACAGAAGAAATAATACACATGTTTCACAAAAAAATGATTATATTAAAATTCATGTAGATGATTATGGAGATAATTTCATTAATAAAATCATAGTGGTTACAAAATATATATGGGTGAATATAGAAAAAATAAAATATCTAAAATTCATCAATAATATTACAATATGTATTTCACCCTAATATAATCAAAATCTTCCAGATCATGATAATATGGACTTTACTAACTACCTTTTTATGACATTTAAAGAAGCCTTGTTAAGTATGAAATACGAGATGAATCATAGGAGACTTCATCACATAAGAGTAAGGAAAACTAATCAATGACATGAAAAATATGAATGCCAATGAAGATAAAAAAGTATAAGATGTGGTAAATAATCTTCTATAAATTGTGTATAGAAAATTATAAAAAAAGGGAACATATATTCTAAGGAAATATTCCACTTATATATTTTTTTATATTTATGATATAGATAGAATAATAGGATATGGTGATTGATAAAATTAATTAATGAATTAATGAGAGAATTAAGAAGGTATAATTTCTATAGGAATATGATTTTTCATTCAAACACAAATTTCATTGAAAAATTAAATCAAGTGACCCCTAAAAAAACATTATTTTGGGTGGTTCAAAATGGTGAAATAATATAATATTCAATTGTGGTTTATAAGGTGTCAAAAACATTATGGGTGACCAGTGACCCATAAAAGAAGGTAATGGTGGAATTTAGAATGAGGATAAAAAATCAATTTTTTTAATTTTTATATAACATAATAAGGAAATGTAGATGGTTGTTGATTTTTCCATCATGTTTAAAATAGAATGTGTAAGGAAAATGGTTTCTCTTATAAAATAAATTTAGAGGATTTGAAACACATATCAATTTTCAAGGATAAATTAAAGGAATATCTTAGAAACCCAAGAAACATGACAAGGAATAAAGGAGATAATATATTTATTCTTATGAATTGTCATCTTTAGGGATAGGTTGGTCACACCATGTTCAATTGTAACAAATAAATAATTTAATTTAATTTAGAAACAACTAGAAGAAAAAAAATAAGAATGGAACTATATATACCTATTCAAAGAAGTAATTATTTAGAGGGATATTGCTTTCATTATTATGAACACAGGTACTTAGTTATTGATTATAGGGAAAACAAAAGTGTTTTTTCCTTCCAATTAAGTGAGAGATAATGTAATACAATTCAACCCATTAAAATTTCATATCAAATTAGATACTAATGATTTTGGGATGAAGATGAGTATGATTATATGATCCATATAGTAGGAGGGAAGGAAACCCATTATATAATCTATATAAACAAAAAATGGAAAGACATATATTGATATGTATAATATATGGGATCCCCTCTCTAGTAACCTACTCATCACATCATGCCACTTTATCCAAAACATTTTTAGTCACATTTAGTTGGAAATATTTAACAACATTATTTTAGACAACACTAGCATAAACACTGTGTAAAGACTCACAAATTTCAAGTAAATTTTTTTCATAATTTTAGTTGGAATTTATCAAGAACGTATTTTCTGACGGCGCCTGATTCCAAGGCCCGGTGTGCCCGGAATCATTCTCCGAAGTTTGACTTGGGTACGTTCAGTGAACGGACGAGCGGGTTTTTCTAA
This sequence comes from Viscum album, assembly GCA_963277665.1. Classification (NCBI taxonomy): domain Eukaryota; kingdom Viridiplantae; phylum Streptophyta; class Magnoliopsida; order Santalales; family Viscaceae; genus Viscum; species Viscum album. Next base: position 1,235,584,546 of record OY728123.1, on the reverse strand, counting down.
CTTTTGAACCGGTGCTCCGAATCGAATTCCGAGGGCATCGATGGAACCGTAGCGCCGATAATTGCTTAGGAACACCTGTTCCGGAGTTTCATTTTCACGAGAGTTGATGATAAAAATTGTGGAAGATTAATTTATAATTATTCTACAATTTTTTATTTTTCTCTAAGTGGTTTAAAGGCTTTGGGTGGAAGTTGGGTAACTACCCAACTTCCCAAGGGATGTTATGAGGTTGGTGGGGCCCACACGAATCCTACCCCTTCAAGTTCCTAACTCCCTCAACTCACCCTTTAATGTTGACAACTTGGCTTGAAATAACTAAGTAGGATTAATTCAAACTTTTGAAATTATTATTTTTTCTTATCTTGTGTTAATAAAATAAGATTTGGGATTATTCTATTTTTGGTTAGAGTCTTGTCGCATTGGGAGGATTTGGGAGGCTTGAAGAACATCTTCTTCAACGATGAAGAACGTGAAGAACGAATCGGTCTCCGATGAAGAACGCCGAGTTCTCGGAAACCGAGTACGCGATGCCGACATCGTTTTCTTCCGAGACGAATCCTCGGACAATCTCCATCTTCGTCTTTGAACCCTCTTTCCGCGACACCGACCCAGGACGCGACGTCTTTTCCTCTACGATGAAAACCTTGTTCAATCCATGCTCGAGGTAGGGGTTTATTTAATTATTTTCATTCTTGATTTCTAGTTTGTCGTTCTTCGTGGATATATGACCAAATGATACCGATTAACTAGAGGGGGCCGGACCGCACAAACACAGCCCCCCCCCCTCCTTTATCCTTGTTTCATTCAGTGTGGATGGAATGGAATGGCATGGTGCCGTCGCACCACGCGGGAATCTCACGACAAGTAATGCGCGGAGGCGTCACACCACGCCATGAAGTTGAACTAGGACGGGACGCCGTCGCACCGCGCCGTGATGTTGAACTAGCACGCGACTCTGTCGCGCCGCGCCGTGAAGTTGAACTAGGACGCGACTTCGTCGCGCCGTGCCGTGATGTCGAAAAAGGACGCGATGCCGTCACGCCGCGTCGAAGAAAACCGAAGACACCACGACCGGAGCAGGGCCGCGACGGAAGGGTGCGGTGCCGTCACACCGCGCCGGACGAACCAAGCTGCGGCCGGTTCCGGGCCGCGGCGGAGCAGGGTGACCGGCGGCCGGTTCCGGGCCGCCGGTGTCGGCGAAGGAAGAAGGACCGGCCGTCGCCTGTCCTTGTTGGCAGAACCGGCCGGCCGGTGGAGGCCGTCCGGACAAAAGAAAACCGGGGAAATTAATTCCCCCGGCCGGCCAGAACAAAACGGCCCCCATAAATGGGGGGTCGCGGTTACACCGGGGGGGGGGGGGCAGGCCCCCCCTGCCAAACGGCTCGACCGTTGGCCGAGCTGGCCAGCGCGCTGTGCCCAGGTCGGGCCACGCCCATCCGGGCCAGGCCGACCCGGACCTGGGGCGGGTCGACCCGGTTCGGGCCGACCTGGGGGTCTCGGGCAGGGTCGGTCCGGGCCCGAAACCCCCGTTATCGGACCGTGTTTGGTCTTTTCCCCATATCTTTGGCTACAGACCTCTGATCGACGCACCGTTAGTTGAATATCAATCCTTGGAACGAGACGGTCGTTTCGGTATATCCCACTCAAGGTTTCGGAATACTTTGGGTTCGGATGGGTTGGTTTGGATACGAAACCAATCGGGCCCTCGGAGCGGAAACACTTATATCTTGAGTTCCGGACGTTCGATTGATGTACCGTCGACTTTGATGGATTCCTCTAAGTGAGACGGATCATTTGGCTTACTCCGCTCGAGGTTTGGATGCCGTTGGAGTGCGGTCGGGTTGGTTCGCTCACGAAACCAACCGGGCCCCTGGAACGAAAAAGCCAATAACTCACAGACCGGGCGTCCGATTGACACACCGTCTGTCTCGTTGAATTCATCTTGATGAGACAGAACTTTTGGCATTTTTCGCCCGAGTTTCAGTTGCTGTTGGATAGTGGCCGGGTTGGATTGTACCCGAAATCGACCCGGGCCCTTGGAACGGAAAAGCTGTTATCTTTCAGACCAGACGTCCGTTTGACGAACCATCAGCGGCGTTGGTGATCACGTTGAGAAACGGTCCCTATGAGTATACCCTATGAGAGTTTGGGATACAGTTGAGATATGGCCGGGTTGGTTCGGTCACGAAACCAACCGGGCCCCTGGGACGAAAAGGCTAATAACTCACAGACTGGGCGTCCGATTGACGCGCTGTCTGTTGCGTTGAGACCCCCTATGAAGAGACGGTCCTTTGAGATACTTCTTCGTGGGACTTTGAGATATTTGGAGTATCGACCTGTAGCTCGTGGAGTGGACCCTCCCGGAGACGAGCGTGCGGAGTACGGAGACCGTGTAGCCGACTGAGACCTGACGACTGCTTGACCGACTCGACTTGGAGTGAGTCGACTAGCCCAGCGGATGGAGCACTACATTGTGAGGTGCAGACCCATGGCAGACGGAGCACTACCTGTGTGACAGTGCATACCCGCGGTACTCGTCTGGAGAGTACCTCAGCAGGCTACTAGGGGGTGTGCATTACTGTGTTTGGGTGACATACCCTGGCAGGAAGCACTACTGTGTATGGGTGGCTGACCCGCGGTACTCGACAGGAGGAGTACCTCAGCAGTCTTAGGTTAGTGAGCAGTACCTCGGAGTCGTGACAGGACCATTGTACACTCTAGAGACAGAGCTCTTCAGCAGTTACGATTTCGATAATGAAAATCCTGGTTTGAGCTGAGACTTTTGACCTTTGTATTTACCTCATGATTGAGATGGGTCACTTGATAACTTAGGTATATGTATGGGCATATACCTGGGTATTGGTTATCCGTTAATTTCATGATCTTCGTGTTTTCCTCATGATTGAGATGGGTTACTTGATAACTTAGGTATATGCATGACATATACCTAAGTAGAGGTTATCTGTTGAGATCTTCTTTGTGGTTATCCTTGTTGGTTTTAGTGAGATCTTGAGGGTCTCGGGGTCCCTACTGAGTATCGTTATACTCACCCCTACACGGGCTATGCCCGCACCTCGTTGTGTTGGTTGCAGACGACGGCAGTGCTGAAGGAGGCCGAGTGATCGAGGACTAGACAGTACCAAGAGGTGGACTACACGATGAGTCAGTATCCGGAGGTGGACTTCGCGACGAGACGACACATGGAGGAGGTTGACGGGCGAGATCGTTGTGGAGGCTCTCTGTACCTACCCTTAAGGTAGGATCCGTGGTGGTTGATCCAGGAGCGGCGCCATCTGTACCTACCCTTCAGGTAGGATCCGAGGAGGATGACCCAGGAGCTGCTTCCTTTCTTCTAGCTGTTTTCTTTTTCTATTGTAATTTGTTCAGTTGTAGTTGTACTTTCATTTGGGTTTTTATTGTGGCCCATTTACCATTCATCACTTCTCTTTGTACTTAGTGTTTTACTTCCACTTGTACTATATGGTGATTTTTTTACTTTTATAAAGGCAATGCCTTCCCAGTTATCGAGATTTTCACCTTTGGTGCCAGTCGCCAGCCCCTGGAATATGGAAGGCGGGCTTCGGGTAGTCACGGCACGGGCCCTGAGGACAGTTTGTGACAAATTGGTATCAAAGGAGTCAGTTCTACCGTAGAACTTATAACTCTGATATTTTCCTTATGTGAAGCAATAGTGTTAAGAGTTCCGAGTGTGGTTTTCAGTTCAGGGAGTCCAGTGTTGGTGCGGGTGGCCGACGTATCCATACACCAGCACCCTGACAACTGATTTCCGACTTTGTGCACGAAAACACTAATTGCGTGTGTGTTTTCAAAGGTTTTTGCCTTAAAATAGCTCAAACCAGGTGAGCTCACTAGGTATAATCATTTGACCATGTCACGTTGTTTCTTTCAGGATGCCTTTTCTCGGACGACTAGCTAGAGCCCAGAGGGATGTGCGTACTGACAGCCTGCCGAGCGACGAGGCTTCGGTACAGGGCCCTCTTGCAGTTGAGGCACCAGCGGAGGCACCAGCGGTACTACCATACGTTGGGCCACCGATGCCACAAGCCCCAGATGTAGGCTATGCACGCCACTTGAGTGTGCTGCACGAGTTCCAGCGCCAGAGGCCACCTAGGTTCTGGGGAGAGATGGACCCGCATGCGGCTGAGGTTTGGCTGGAGGCTGTGGTGAGAGTCTTCAGGCTAGTGGGGACACCTGCAGACTTCATTGTGATCTTTGCTGCCATCCTTCTTCAGGAAGCAGTAGGCAGGTGGTGAATCCACTTATTCTAGTTTTGCGACGGGATGACCTTCGCATGGGAAGACTTCGAGACCTTCTTCAGGGTGAAGTTTGTGCCAGTAGCTCTACACCTCGAGCGTGTTCGGGAGCTGCTGCCTTTGCCATGTGTTTTTCGATCAGTAGCCGAGTCATCTGTGGGCAGTAGACAGATGATGCAGAGGTCCAAGAGGGCCAGATCCAGCCGTACGAGGAGCATGAAGTGTTATGAATGCGGCGGAAAGGGTCACCTGGCATGTGACTGTCCGACTCCTCGTACAGTTGATCCGCAGGCTTTGGAGGAGCCACCGAGACAGAAGTAGCGGCTGGTTCTTGAGAAACAGCCAAGCAATGGACAAGGAAGTAGAGCTCCGGGAGCAGGTGGACAGGATAGGAACTAGTGGATACGTCCCTTGTACTTCTAGTTCCATGTTGCTATTGTATTCGTGTCTTTGTACTATGAGCTACAATAATAAACAGACACTTATCTTTGTGATGTTTGCTTTCCTGTCCTTTTGATTGGATGATACTGAGTGGTCCCGGTTAAAACTATTGACTTGACCCTCACTTTCAAGATTTCTACTGGAGGAGACCCGGTGACCTCACACTGATGCTGACAGTGTGACTCGACCCTTGGAGGCGAGAGTGACAGTTGGATCTCTTAGTAGTAACGTCGAGGCCTTACGATGTCATCCATGGCATGAATACATCATTCGTGTCAGGATTGACTATATTAGGCAATGGGCATGGTTCATCCAGGGGATGAGACCGAGTTTCTCTTTTCGGAAAAGGAGAAATTTTAGCAGCTCTTCAGATCGTAGGCAAAGAAGGTGAAGATCATCCAGGAGCGGGTGAAGTATGCACAGTGCAGTAAGAAACCGGAAACCGGTGCCAGTCTTAGAGACTCGAGCATGTTAAATGATTCAAGAAGAGGAATCTTTAAGGAGAGAGGAGTCTGCGAAGCGGAAGAAGTGGAGGTAGAGCTAGGAGAGAAGCATGAGGTGGTGTACATCTTAACATGCTACAACCACCGGACTTAGTTATCCCCGCCAAGCTCAGGGAGATGGAGGGCGGAGGAAGACAGTAGATGCATTTGGTCAATGAGTGTGATCCAATGGCTCTAAAAATGATTCAAGGGACAGTTTGTGTCCACTACTAGCGGCTGTAGTAACAGACGTCGATATGAATCATTCCTTGCTTTCACAAATCTTGTGCCAGACCTAGAGTTTCCGGTAAGCCGTGGACTTGACCCTCACGTTTGGAGATACCTTGGGAGGAGACTCGATAATCACACATACGACGACAGTGTGGTCAGACCCTCGAGGTGAGAGTTTCAGTTGGAATCACTTGGTGGTAGCGTCGAGGCCTTACGATGTTGGTTTGAGTATGGACTGGGTAATCACAGTTCATAAACAAATTGACGGTATTAGGTAATAAGGTTGTGGTTTAACTACGACGTCAGTATGGGTTTTCCTTGGTCGGGTAAAAGGAAACCCCATGAAGCACAGGATAAACTCATGCACATGTGGGTGCGGCCGATCACTCCTGAGTCGGTCAACCTTACCCTCATGGCAGAAGTCGTTTTGAGTTCTAGTTCTAAACAGGAATTGGAGACCTCTAGAGTTCAAGGATGACGATCACGTCCTTATACGGGTCTCACCTCGACGAGGTTTACGGAGATGTGTCCAAGGTGGAAAGTTATCTCCGAGGTTCGGCGGACCTTCTTAGGTCCTCAGCTGGGTAGGTGGGGTGGTTTACCGCTAGACCCATCCACCTCTGTTGCACCAGGTGCACGACGACTTCCACGTATCTCAACTGAGGAGATATGTGCTCGACCCTTCGCATACCATCGACCATGGGGAGCTGGACGATGGCGATGGGGTGACTTCCACGGATGTTCCAGTGGGGATCGGGGATCGTCAAGAGTGGATCCTTTGAGGAAGGTAGACTCCTCGGGTGCACTTTCACTAGAAGTACGAGAACCTCCAGGTAAGCACATGGGAGCGGAAGTCTCAGATGCGTGCTCAATACCTCTTTTGTGACCCTAGTTTGTGTTGAAGCTTTAAGGGGACGTAAAGCCCTGAGGTGGGAGTAATGTAAAGACCCGTAAATTTCAAGGAAAGTTTTTTCTTAATTTTCTTTGGAATTTTACAAGAACGCAGTTTCTAACGGTGCCTGATTCCGAGGCCCGGTGTGCCCGGAATCATTTTTCTAAGTTTGGCTTGGGTACGTTCAGTGAACGGACGAGCGGGTTTTTCTAACTTTTGAACCGGTGCTCGGAATCGAATTCTGAGGGAACCGATGGAACCGTAGCGCAGGTAATTCCTTAGGAACACCTATTCATGAGTTGCTTTTTCACGAGAGTTGATGATAAAAATTGTGGAAGATTAATTTATAATTATTCTACAATTTTTTATTTTTCTCTAAGTGGTTTAAAGGATTGGCGTGGAAGTTCGGTAACTACCCAACTTCCCAAGGGATGTTATGAGGTTGGTGGGGCCCACACGAACCCCACCCCTTCAAGTTCCTAACTCCCTCAACTCACCCTTTAATGTTGACAACATGGCTTGAATTAATTAAGTATGATTAATTCAAACTTTTGAAATTCTTTTTTTTCTTATCTTGTGTTAATAAAATAAGACATCGGCTTATTTTATTTTTGGTTAGATTCTTGTCACATTGGGAGGATTTGGGAGGCTTGAAGAACATCTTCTTCAACGACGAAGAACGTGAAGAACGAATCGGTCTCCGACGAAGAACGCCGAGTTCTCGGAAAACGAGTATGCGACGCCGACGTCGTTTTATTCCGCGACGAATCCTCAGACAATCTCCATCTTCATCTACGAATCCTCTTTCCGCGACACCGACCCGCGACGCGACGTCTTTTCCTTCGTGACGAAAACCTCGTTCAAGTCATGCTCGAGGTAGGGGTTTATTTAATTATTTTCGTTTGTGATTTCTAGTTTGTCGTTCTTCGTGGATATACGAACAAATGATACTGATTAACGAGAGGGGGCCGGACCTCACAAACACGGCTGACCCACCTCCTTTATCCTTGTTTGATTCTTTGTGGATGGAATGGAATGGCGTGGTGCCATTGCACCACACGGTAATCGCATGACAAGTAATGCGCGACGCCGTCGCGCCGCACTGTGAAGTTGAACTAGGACGCGACGCCGTCGCGCCGCGCCGTGAAGTTGAACAAGGATGCGACGCCGTCGCGCCACGTCAAAGAAAACCAAAGACACCGCGGCCAGAGGAGGGACGCGACGGAAGGGCGCGGTGCCATCGCACCGCGCCAGACGAACCAAGCCGTGGCCGGTTCTGGGCCGCTGTGGAGCAGGGTGACCGGCGGCCGGTTCCGGGCCACTGGTGTCGGCGAAGGAAGAAGGACCGGACGTCGCCGGTCCTTGTTGGCAGAACCGGCCGGCCGGTGCGGGCCGGCTAGACAAAAGAAAACCAGGGGAATTAATTCCCCCGGCCGGCCAGAACAAAACGGCCCCCATAAATGGGGGGTCGCGGTTACACCGGGGTGGGGGGGGGGGGCAGGCCCCCCCTGCCAAACGGCTCGGCCGTTGGCCGAGCTGGCCAGCGCGCTGGGCGCGCTATGCCCAGGCCGGGTCGGCCGCCCGACCGGGCTGGGCCGACCCAGACTCGGTGCGGGTCGACCCGGTTTGGGCCGACCGGGGGGTCTCGGGCCGGGTCGGTCCGGGCCCGAAACCCCCGGTTTCGGACCATCTTTGGTCTTTTGCCAATATCATGGGCTACAGACCTACGATCGACCCACTGTCAGTTGCGTAGCGATCCTTGGAATGCGACGGTCGTTTCGGTATATCAAACTCAAGGTTTCAGAATACTTTGGGTTCGGCCGGGTTGGTTTGGATACGAAACCAACCGGGCCCTCGGAGCGGAAACACTTATATCTTGAGCTCCGGACATTCGATTGACGTGCCATCGACTTTGATGGATTTATCTATGTGAGAAGGATCATTTGGATTAATCCGATCGAGGTTTGGATGCCATCAAAGTGTGGTCGTGTTGGTTCGCTCACGAAACCAACTGGGCCCCTGGAACGAAAAGGCCAATAACTCATAGACCAAGCGTCCGATTGATGCACCGTCTGTCTCGTTGAATTCCTATTGATGAGACAGAACTTTTGGCATTCTTTCCCTGAGTTTCGGTTGCTGTTGGATAGTGGCCGGGTTAGATTGTACCCGAAATCCAACCTGGCCCTTGGAACGGAAAAGCTGTTATCTTTCAGACCAGACGTCCGTTTGACGAACCGTCAGCGGCGTTGGTGATCACGTTGAGAAACGGTCTCTATGAGTATACCCTACGAGATTTCGGGGTATAGTTGAGATACGGCCGGGTTTGTTCACTCACGAAACCAACCGGGCCTTTGTGGTGAAAAGGCTAATAAATCAGAGACCGGGCGTCCGATTGACGCGCCGTCTGTTGCGTTGAGACCCCCTATGAAGAGGCGGTCCTTTGAGATAATTATTTTTGGGACTTTGAGATAATTGGAGTATCGACATGTAGCTCGTGGAGCGGACCCTCCCGGAGACGAGCGTGCGGAGTACGGAGACCGTGTAGCCGACTGAGACCTGACGACTACTTGACCGACTCGACTTGGAGTGATTCGACTAGCCCAGTGGACGGAGCACTAATTTGTGAGGTGCAGACCCATGGAGGATGGAGCACTACCTGTGTGACAGTGCAGACCCACGGTACTCATCCGGAGAGTACCTCAGCAGGCTACTAGGGGGTGTGCATTACTGTGTTTGGGTGACATACCCCGGCGGGAAGCACTACTGTGTTTAGGTGGCTGACCTGCGGTACTCGACAGGAGGAGTACCTCAGCAGTATTAGGTTAGTGAGCAGTACCTCGGAGTCGTGATAGGACCACTGTACACTCCAGAGACGGATCTCTTCAGCAGTTATGGTTTCGATAATGAAAATCCTAGTTTGAGATGAGACTTTTGACCTTTGTGTTTACCTCATGATTGAGATGGGTCACTTGATAACTTAGGTATATGTATGGGCATATACCTGGGTAGTGGTTATCCATTAATTTCATGATCTTGGTGTTTTCCTCATGATTGAGATGGGTTACTTGATAACTTAGGTATATGCATGACATATATCTAAGTAGAGGTTATTTGTTGAGATCTTCTTTGTGGTTATCCTTGTTGGTTTTAGTGAGACCTTGATGGTCTCGAGGTCCATACTGAGTATCGTTATACTCACCCCTGCACGGGCTATGCCCGCACATCGTTGTGTTGGTTGCAGAAGATGGCAGTGTTGACGGAGGCCGAGTGATCGAGGACTGGACGGTACCCGGAGGTGGACTACACGACGAGTCAGTATCCGGAGGTGGACTTCGCGACAAGACGACACACAGAGGAGGTTGACGGGCGAGAGCATTGTTGAGGCTATCTGTACCTACCATTCAGGTAGGATCCGTGGGGGATGACCCAGGGGCTGTGCCATCTATACCTACCCTTCAGGTAGGATCCGAGGAGGGCAACCCAGGAGATGCTTCCTTTCTTCCAGCTGTTGTCTTTTTCTGTTGTACTTTGTTCAGTTGTAGTTGTACTTTCATTTGGGTTTGTATTCTATCCCATTTACCTTTCATGACTTCTCTTTGTACTTATTTTTTTACTTCCGCTTGTACTCTGTAGTGATTTCTTTACTTTTATAAAGGTAATGCCTTCCCAGTTATCAGGATTTTCGCCTTTGGTGCAAGTCGCCAGCCCCTAGCCTATGGAAGGCGGGCTTGGGGTAGTCACGACACAGGCCCCGAGGACGACTCGTGACACTCTGGCATTATCACTTCTATTTTTCATTGAAATTTATTTTCATTGGTGAAATGGGGGTATTATTAAATATAATAATGGATTTCAGAAATGGGTTCAGATAGACATAGAATATCGGGAACCATGGGTGAATCAGGAAAGTGAAATAAGTGAACCAAAAATATGTGGAAGCACCAAGGGTTACTTTTTTTATATAAATAGACATTGGAAAGACTTGATATCATTTCTAACCAACTTAATCTTAGTGTAGGATAATTTTATATAGAGTACATATTCCCATAGGCTAGAGAAAAAATGGTGTTCTTTATCCATTATACCTAGTTAATCACATGATGGTTTATTTTACTGATGTTGGATCACTTTTTTAATTCACCAATTTTTCGTTCATAAATATTTTATTCATTTTTGGGGAATATAGTATCAATTTATTGAAAACAATGTTAATTTTTACAAATGTTTATATTTATGACAATGTTTTATAAACTAGAGATTATTTTAAAGCTAGAAATGTGAAATATTTATATTAGAACTTGATTATATTCATTGATTGTATCATACTATTCATTGTGATCAAACTGTTTTTTTCATTTGCGTGGTTGTATACCTTGTTTCACAAGAATTAGTGAATGGGAAGGGAATGATGTATCACTTAATTTTCTCCTGTTTTTTTTGTCATCTTCAGAGTTGCTGGGTTTAATGGTGAAATATTGTCACATAAGGACTTGTTTATTATATTGTGTTTTATATTTCTAGTTTGTTCAGTATGGTTTGAATTTGAATGTCTTATGGATATTTATTCATTTATTCTTCATTGAACATTATCTTTCTTTAGTTACACATGAGACTTATACTTTTTTTATATCTCTCCCTATATTGGAGTGACTTTGGTGACTTAGAAGCTGACTCATGATGGTTCATTAAATTACCAACACAATCATTGATATATGATAGAGATGACAGGGACATTATTAGCCTCTTCCTAAGATGCATGAAAATTCAAATGAAGATTATGATAATAGGTCACTTTCTAATATACTATTGAATCTTCTATTTATGATATTATTTATTAAAAGAAACCAGTAAATGAGGAATGTTGACATATCATGTTGATTCAAAATGGATGATAAACTACCAGTGAGTGGCTTTTATGTATCCATGGAATTCTATGTTTTAGGAACCATTATGTTGTTTCATTTTCCATGAGGTAAGTAGTTATGATGGATTGAAACAATTATCAGTAGGTGGTCCATAAAAAATCAATGAATATGTATTATCGCATGAGATGATAATATTGTGTTTGATATAAGTTTATGAGAGTAAGAAAAATTGTAACGCCCCGACCCTAGTAACCCAGAGTCGGTGCATTATTACATAACATTGGCATGATCACAAGAAAGATCAAATCTCGAAAGAACAATTGGTTTAGTAGCCTTGGAAACACTAGATATATTCATAAGTTTTACATTACATCATAAAATGAAAAACTACTACAACAACATAATGTCTCCACAGTCCACACCATTATCCCCTCATAATATCCCTGAAGGTCATTCATAACTTACTTCTTCACATCCTGGGAAAAATAAAACATAGAAAAGGGGTGAGCTCAAATTCCCAGTAAAGATAAAAATATAGCAGAACATTCAAAAATAAGCATAAACATTTAAGGCAATGCATTACTAAAACAAAAGACTTTTAAACATGAACTTCAACATAGTATGGAAAAAGTAAAATGAAATAATTCCATTTACTTGTTCACATGGATATTCTACTAATCGAATAATCACATGCAATATCAATAACCACTTTCATAATGTTGGAATGCATAATGCCAGACTATCATAACCACATAGCCAAGGCCTCGTGCCAAGACTACAAATAAGATTTTTCCAAGGCCTTGTGCCAAGACACTAGTTTGTCTCATGAGACCTACCGATGCATCGAGGAGCTATAGTGGGCTCCACCCGTCACATATTAAGTCCAATGCATTCCCATATGAAAAGGTTTAAACATAACATAAACATTTGTATTAAAACTAGCATACGAAATGTCAATAATTTCACCATAAACTATGAATGGTATAAAAATAGCACATCTACAGTCAAACATATCACAAAACCTTAAATACAATATAGAAGTCCTGTATCATAATAAATCAACTTCAAATAAGCGTAAAATCCATCAAAGGATGTTGACATAGATGAAATCCAAACTCTTTTTAGAGAAATATCTATTTCTATTTTTGAAATAATTTAAGATCCATATAAAATAAAACATTTTCTTTGAAAGTATTCTTATAATCTTGTAAGGAAAGCTTTGAAGATTTTATAACAGCGGAAAATAGCCGCACCCGTCGTATAAGTTAAAAAACCATTCTTATCTTAATTCTGTCGAAATGGTTACAAAGGACCTTGTTTTGAAAAAGACGGAATCATTACTTTATAAAACTCTTATAAAAAGTCAAACAAGGGTATAAATGAATTTAACCCATATTCTTGTAAATAATAAAAATGTTTTGAAATAAATTTTTAAGAAAACATGGATGTGGATGATAAAGAGATCCCAGTAGATTATTATATACAAACAACCTCGGATAATGAAGAGATTGTGAAATAACCCTTACCTTGTACTTTTCCTTGGTTGGGGTAGTTTAAACTCCTGTATAATGGTTAAATAATTGTTATTAAATTATACAAGAATCATATACATTAATATGATATCATATATGATCTTTTAATATTGATTTGATAATAATATTTTAGTATTATCGTTGTTTCGGGTGTTAACTTACTTGTTTTCTTTTATATGTTTTGTTATGTAAGACATATTTGTAATGGATAGGTTGTATATTATTCATATAAATAATGATATCAAGTCCTTAAAAATAATTTTTAAATCATCAAATGATAATTATACTTGAATGGATACGATGGAGAATGAATCTTATCGCGTTCGTGGAGACGGTAGTCCGTACGTACGAACGAGCAACAATATCATTATTTTGATATTAAAATAATATATAAATGGTTGTTATATCATATATACAGAATCATTAACATGTTATATTTATTATTTACATGAGTTACATATCATTATTATACCCATCCAAATAATAATATATCGAATAACAATTACACCATGACGTGGAGACGGTAAGCCGTACGTACGCACGTATGGTGACATGTTATTCAAAGGGTGGATAGAATAATGAATATGGTTGTTCCATATTTATAATAACATCACAGTATATATATGATACTGGAGTTATTATTTTAAAAAGGTAAAAACAACGGAAGAAGAAGTGGAAGAAGAAAGGAACTTGGAAAAGGGTGGTGAAATCATTACCTCTTCTTCGGGTTCTTCCTTTTGATTTGATCAAAAGGGCTCCTTAGGATGGATTTATGATCAAAATAAGGCCTCTAGGTTGTAGTGAGGGAAGTTGGGAGAGTATTTGGGCAGATTTTGGCCGAACCAAAAGGCTTTGAAGATGTGAAGAAATGAGAAGGAGGAGTGCCCTTTTATAAGAGGGGTGAGGGGCACCTTTGGAAAAGCTAGAGATATTAGTTTATAATAAATTCATATTCGGTTTAAAATGGCACCAAAGTTGATTATTCAATGTTTAAGGTGGGGATGGGTCGAAAACAACTCAAACAATAGAATTTAGACAGGTTTGGGTACTTATATTAACCTTATCTTTAAGTATTAACTCTAAGTTAATTAGTTTCACTTTTACAATGTCTCTTTGTATTTTTATATAATATGGTTAATAAACTTACTATATACATCCAAGCGACCCCCAAGTGGTCCATTAATGATGAAACTATCATTATATAAGTCTCTTGGCCGAACCTTATATTTTTAGGAATTTAATATCAATTAATAATATAATATTTGTTTTAAGAACTCTTTTATGTCAATTTTGAAACTATTCAATAGTTGATTTTTGTGAAACTCATAACAGATTGATTACTTCGAAAAAAGTCAATTAAATAAATCCTAATATATCATAATATCCTATAAAATTAGTTTAAGTCATTAAAAGTATCATATTATATTTATTTGGGTATTTATAATATCAATTAATTTAATTATTCACTATTATAGTAATTAATTCATCATCATTGTGTCATAAATAAATTAAATTATTTAATGTCTAAAAATTATAAATAAAATATCATTATGTAGTAAATATTTCTATATTTCTAATGAATATTTATAATCTAAAATACAACATATATAACCCAATGTAAAAATTATTTTTCTAAACGATATATGCTTGTGTCATTTTTGTATTCATTTTAACTTAATTAAAATAAAGTGTCCCTATCACCTACAAGGGGAACCATGGGGTCCCAAAAATCGACCCAAATATGCCTATGGTAGAAAATGTATCAACCAATAAGTCTAGGACATGTTTTAGGGTAATTTAGTATTATTATAATATTATTTTTTAACCCTCATTTACCGGATTTACCCTTAACCATGGTAAATAAAATATTTACCGCAGTAATTATTGAAAATTTCTAAAAATAAAAGTTACCTTTTTACACAATTTGAACATTCTGATTCCAAATATGGAATCCATTTTTCTAAATTCACAACACAGAAGTGGCAGAAATTAATTTAAAATTAATTCCCGCTGTCAAAACAAAAAGCGTGTTTTTAAGAGATAATAACTATCAAAAGATTGACACTTGTTTATGTTCGATTTAATTGTAAAAATATGTCCAATGACCAAAAATATATTAAATGGTAAAAATATATTCTAAATATAATTTAAAACCACTCAAATTCATAATTTATCAATATTAATTATTTTGATTAAAAAATTTGTTTTTAATTAAAATTTAGTAATTTTCACTATTCATCAAAATATTAAAGTTATCCGAAAAGTACCAAAATTTCACCTTAGGCTAAATTCGATATTTAGAATCCAAGAATGAAGTCCATTTTGAAATATAAAATATATATAATTTCAAAAATTAGGTATTACTATTCATAACGGCTAGTTTGATTGGTTATGGTGTGTTAGAACTCGGTGTTGCGTACAACACACGCTATCACATTATTCAAAGAGAAGCGTAACATTGAAGCTTGGGGTGTTACAAAAATGGCGTTGTTTTTATTATAAATCTATGTATGTTGTGTTTATTATGATTTTTGATAAGGAGGATATTATTTTTGAATAAGAAGGAAAAATGATACCTTAGAGAATGCTAGAGAAAATGGAAGAATTTACGATTTATTTCTAAATTTTTAGTCTTAAATTATAGAGTATAGGGAGTTATATCACGTGAACATATGATGGAGATGCATTATCATAAGTTATATTGTATCATGTGATCATGTGAGTTCAAAAAATCCTCATTATTAGATCAAGAAAATAACAAATTGATTAAAGTTTTATATGATGATTTTTAACAAGCATGAGATAAAAAATACACTAGAAATGGAAATGGAAATTGAATGACAATATGAGGGGTTCAAGAAATATGGATCGAGTGATCACATGGGCCTGAAGAGAACAATATATTGAGTATTTAAAATCAATAGAAGAAGTAATGGTTTAGGAAAACAAATGAAGTGAATCACATAGTGAATGATATAGTAGTTTTGATGGAATCCATGATCAACCATGTGATATGAGTTTTTCATGAGACATACTATTGAGGATGATTGGATATGTTATAATGGTTATTATGATAGGATTACTAAGAAATTTAGTATTTGAGTCTTGTGATCCAATGATGAGGAGTTAGGCAGTCCTTTTTACCATGTGGTGATGTAAAATAAGGTAGATAAAAATTATCATAAGTTAAGTTAGTTGGTTATCATGATAAATACTAATTGTTCTCATCTTTATCTACATGATCATAATTTTAAAGGATAAAATTGATATGGGAGTGACTGGAATCTTCCCAATGATTCAATAATAGTATTTGGGTTATTTTAAGAAGTTACCATGGCTTGGTTATGCAATCACATAGGTGCTGATGAGATTCACGGTCAATGTCACACGACATGGTTCATCCAAAGAATAGATCTTGAATGATATGTTCACCTAGGGTCAAGAATTTGAGACTCATTCTTAGAGTCATGAAATTTGATTCTTTTGTTTGAGGTCATGTGATTGAGTTTATTCTCTCATATTTATGTGGTCAAAGTCACGTACCCAGGGTTGTATTTTGAAAAATGATTCAAAGATATTATGATCAAAATTCTCTAAGGGTGTTTTATAAATAAATTTTAAAGAGAAGTAAGCATACTAGAGTAACATATTGTTTTTTATTTATGTAAAAAATTTACAATAGTTTTGGTTTAGAAAATACAACCTTCATGTTTCTAAACATGAAAAAATTTCAACTAAAGTAATGATCATCATGGAGTGAATAATATTGAATTTTGGGTGAAAGTGCACATTCCCTAAAAACAATTATATTAGAAATGATCCTAGAATGGAGTGAACATGTAAAGACATTTGTAATAAACAAAATCTATAAAATCATAGTTTATTATGGTATGAAAAAATCCACCTTGAAGTATGCTCTATGGGCGTATCTATTTAGGGCGAATCATGGAAAAATAGTTTTGGTCTAGTTTACCTAACATCAGATTTATGAGTAGTGTTTCTGTGATAATGTGTAGCATGTTTTTAAGTACCATCCAATGTAAGGAGGATAATATTTAAATGAAAATAAATTTTTTATACCCTGATTCACCCATCTTCTCTTAGGGTGTCCTAGGATCTAACAAGTGTTATCAAATAGAAATGGTGCTTGGTGTTGAACTGATTTTTTAAAGTATGATATCATGAAGAATATTACCAATGATAGCTGAATTCCACTCATTGATGGGATAAAATATAAAACATGAAAAAAATATGATGAAGTCTCTTCACAATTATCATTTTTTGGAAGTAATACTTTCATATTTAAATGGGGGTTGGGTCAATGATATAATACGAATCTATAAGATTAAAATTGATAGAATGATTTTGGATAAGGATTCCATGGATTTATGTGAACTAACTAGATCCATATTAGACCAAATAAATATCAATTTAATTAGATTAATTATGGATAATTCTATGTGGGATAAATTTTACAATATATATTAAGGATATAATAATTTAATAGTAGAAATAATACAAGTGTTTCAAAAAATTGATTATATTAAATTTCATGTAGATGATGATGGAGATAATTTCATTAATAAACTCACAGTGGTTAATAAATATATATGGGTGAATATAGAATTAATAAAATATATAAAGTTCATAAATAATATTATAATATGTATTTCACCCTAATATAATCAAAATCTTCTAGATCATGAAGAAATGGACTTGACTAACTGCCTTTTTATGACATTTAAAGAAGCCTTGTTGTGTATGAAATGCGACATAAAGCAGAGGTGACTTCATCACATAATATTAAGGAAAAATAATTCAATGAAATTTAAAATATGAATGCCAATGAAGATAAAAATGGATAATATGTGGTAAATGAGATTCTATCAATGGTGTTTAGAAAATTAAAAAAAGGGAAACGTATATTATAAGGAAATATTCCACTTATTTATTTTGAACCTTATGATTTAGATATAATAATAGGCTATGGTGATTGATAAAAATAATTAATCAATTAATGATATAATTAAGAATGTATAATTTCTATAAGAATAGTATTTTTAATTCAAACACAAATTGCATAGAAAAATTAAATCAAGTGACCCATAAAAACATAGTTTTGGGAGGTTTAAAATCGTGAAATAATATAAAGAGTCAATTGTTGTTTATAAGTTGTCAAAAACAATATGGGTGACCAGTGACCCATAAAAGAAGGTAATGGTGGAATTTTGAATGAGGATAAGAAATCAATTTTTTTAATTGTTATATAACATAATAAGGAAAGGTAGTTTATTTTTCCATCATGTCTAAAATAAAATATATAATGAAAAAGTTTTCTCTTATAAAAGGAATTTGGAGGATTTGAAACACAAATCAATTTTCATGGATAAATTGAAGGAAAGTTTTAGAAACCCAAGAAACATGACGAGGAATAAAGGAGAGAATATATTTATTTCTTATGAAATGTCATCTTTAGGGATAGGTTGGTCACACCGTGTTCAATTGTAACAAAGAAATAATTTAATTTAATTTAGAAATAACTAGAAAAAAACAAATAAGAATGGTGTTGCATATACCTATTCAAAGAATTAATTATTTAAAAGTATATTTCTTTCATTATTTTGAAGATGGGTACTTAGTTATTGATTATGGGGAAAACAAAAGTGTTGTTTCCTTCCAATTAAGTGAGAGATAATGTAATCCAATTCAAACCATTAGAATTTCATTTCAAATTAAATACTAATCATTGGGGGATGAAGATGAGTATGATTACATGATCCATATAGTAGGAGGGAAGGAAAACCCATTATATAATCTATATAAACCAAAAACTTCCTTAAAAGGAAAGAGATATATTGATATGGTCAATCACGTTGAAATTTCTCTCTATAAGATAAATAATAACACCACCATGATTCATGATAGTTGGTGGAAATCACACATGACTAGTAATAAGAATATTCTGAGCGATTTGAATGGATTAGTTGATGGAATTTTTAATTTTAGGAATGTTAGGGCCATGAAATTCAAAGTTTGAAGAAATAAATTGTTACATAGAGATGAAATAAAAAAATATAATATATTTATGTGGATGTATTTACATATAATCTATTATGAGTGAGTCGAGAGTGTTACTCATAACTCGAAGTCTAGTTATATTAGATGGGATGAATTATCAAATGTAATGTTAGGAACTATTTCATGAAAGGATGGAGGACCAAATCTCATCTTTACCTAGTAGAAATCAAATAGAATACCTATTTTACTACTGTCAAAGTGGAAAAAATAATGTGTTGTCTAAGTATTGGTCAAATTTATCAACCGATAATATAAAATATTTTCAAGATAAAAGATAAAAAAGATATTCCAAATCTAAAATATGATCATAAAAATGTGTGCGATGATTTAATGTGGAGAAAATAGTTTGAAATACATATCGACTAAATAATAAATATTCATCAAATCTAATTACTTTAATGTGAAGTACGTTTTGTGGTCAAATGAACATATCCTGTACATTTGGTGAATGTTATTTAATTATTATTATTAATGAATATAATTTAATGACACATGTTATGTTTATGAAAATCTAGTATGATTTCATATGATGATTGAATAGATATATAAGAAGAGTTAAAAATGAGAATAGTTGAACTTTTAAAATTCTATATTATGAAAATATAATAGAGTATACAAACATTGAGTTTTTTTTCAATATATATAAGGAATAATGGTATTAAACATGAGGTATCATTAGTTAGAAATCCATAACAAAAATCGAGTGTCGAATGACAAAATTGATAGTTAAACAATGTGGGAAAAACTGCCATATTTGAGAGTGGTGTTTATGGTCACTATAAGAAATTGGTTATTCATTTCTTTATGTACACTCAAAAATAGGTAGTACGAAGTTAATGAGAATAGGGAACAATATATGAAATCATTTATTAGAGAAATTAATCCTTGACTCGAGAAATTAAATGTTTTTGGTAGTAAATGTTGTATCCAAATAAAAGAAGGTAATTTGGGAAATTACATAGTAGAAGTAAATAAAAGAGTATTTCATGGGTTATATTTGAAAAATATGGGAAAAAGTTTACAGTAATAGTGCTACTAAGATTAAACCCTATAAGAGAGCTAAAATTTTCCACTGTCAAGGAAAAAAATTAGTTGACTACCTGAGGGTGATTAAAAGACCTAGGATTATATCAATGGTAGAAAAGTACTAATAAATGTATCATTTTTAGCACTTTTATTTACCCCTGATAATGTTTTCCTTTATAAGTGCTACAAAATCATTGAGAAAGAGACACCTGGTCATTTATTTTCTAAGAAATGATAAAGGAGTCCCTTACCAGCTCTTTTATTAGCACTGATAAAAGTTACCTTTATTATTTCATTTAGTAGTACTAATATATGGGAATACTATAGTGTTCTATTAAATTTATAGCACACTACCACAACAGAAAAAAACTAAAAAAGCATCAAATATATATTTTAAATGAAATAAAAGTTACCATACAAATAATAGAAAAAAACACTTTATTATAGAAATTTAGAACAATGGTTTATACAATTACTTGAGTAATTAAAAATTATTATTGACATTTTAAAATATCAATTTTCTTATTCCTTTATCCACTGGAACCCACTCATGTTATTACTGAACAATCCACCCCATCTTGATAATTATAGTGCACCTGTATTAGAAAAAAATACTATGTTACTAAAACTCTAAAAAATTAAATTACATAGATAGTTTTATCTTTTAAATTAACTTTCAGTCATAGAAGGAACATTCTATATTAGATCGAGTTTCGGTCATTCCTTTATGTTACTCCATTTATTGTACATCTTCAAGCATTACCAATATGAAAATTAACTTAGTAAGTATAAGATAATAATACACACATACATTAATTTTGAAATCATAGATAAAATGAAGAGAAAAATATGAGCTCATTTTATCAGTTTTAGAAATGTGATGATCATTTTAAATAAAAATAAAAGTTATATATTTTAAACATGTACTATAACTCATAAAAAACATCATGTGTTGTATTGACATAAATTCAATTTCAATATGTAAAAATTGATTTATTTGTCATTTTTTAAATTATCAAACTAATCTGATTGAGTTTTCTTGGTTTTGAGTATTCCATTGCTATTTTTCCCTAAAATGTTATTTTAAACATGATACATGAAAATTTAGTCATATTGGTCATATAATGTGTCAGTTTGATTTGAAAATGATTCCCAAATGTCACAAAGGACTTATAAATCATTTTCATAAATTATCAACACAATATTTGTGTGTTATATTGGTTTTTAGTGAATGAAACATTTTGATATAAAATGTAAATTTTAAATTGATCACAATCAATTTGAGGGAAATAAGGAACATCGTGTCTCAAATTTAAGTAATACTGATTCCTACACCTAAAAAATGACACATATATAATTTTACTAAATTTTAAAAATACTCCAGAAGTGTTTTCTTGGTTTTGAGTATGTCTCTTTTCTTTTTACAAAAATGAATTTTAATTTTATATAAAAAAGAAACACTATGTGTGATACCAGCAACACTGTGCATCTAATCAAGGCAAGGCTAATTCTTGTCCTATCAGAAGTACATATAGATCATTTTCCTATAGTATCAAGACATTATGAATGTGTTTTATCATTTTTGATTATGTGAATTGTCTTCTTCGCTAAAATATCATTTTAAACTAAAAGGAAAAACATTTAGTCATACTGGTCACATCAAGTGTTAGTTTGATGTGAGACTGAATCCAAAAAATAAAAAATGTCATATTAATCATTTTCCTAAATTATCAACCAAATCCGATTATGTTTTCTCAGTTTTCAAGGACTAACACTCATTTTGAACTAAAATGACAATTTTAAACTAAAACGGATATATTGAGTAAGACCAGGAACATCGTGCATCATATTGAGGTGTATGTGGTTCCTGAACATTCAATATTACTTATAGTTGGTTTTCGAAATGTATGAATATAATCCAAATGAAATTTCATGGTTTTGAGTAAGTCACTTATCTTTTTTACTAAATTTAAATTCATTTTTAAATAAAAATACACACTTGGAGTCATAGTAGCCCCAATGGGCATCAGATTGAGGTGTGAATGAATACTATACATCCCAAATGACATATGGTTCATTTTCGAGAGTATCAATATAATAACAATTCTTTTTCTTGGTTTTTAGTATGTGAATTTTTTTACTAAAATATATGACAAAATTAAATAAAAAGACAAATATGAGGACAAAACGGCCACACCCGGTATCCAATTGAGATGTTGTGGATCTGTTCACATTGAGAATGAATTAAGGATTATTTTCCAAAAGTTTCAAAACAATATGAATGTTTTTTATTAGTTTTGAGTATGTCACTATCCCTTTTTACAAAAAATTAATGTCATTTTTAAATAAAAATACACACTTAGAGACATACTGGTCACACCGTGCTTCAGGTTCTGGTGTAGTTGATTCCAACATGTCAAAATGTCTTAGTGATAATTTTACTAATGTATAACAATAATCCTAATGCATTTTCATTTTTTTCAGTATTCCACTAGTATTTTTTACTAAAATGTCATTCTAATGTGGAAACATAAATTTTGAGTCATACCTATCACATCGTTTGTCTGTTTGACATTAGACTAATTC
The DNA here is from genome assembly GCA_963277665.1 of Viscum album. Classification (NCBI taxonomy): domain Eukaryota; kingdom Viridiplantae; phylum Streptophyta; class Magnoliopsida; order Santalales; family Viscaceae; genus Viscum; species Viscum album. Next base: position 1,235,562,139 of record OY728123.1, on the reverse strand, counting down.
CCATATATCAAAAATCACTTATGAATCATTGTACCATATAATTGATACAATATGAATGAGTTTTCCCAGTTTTCAGTGATTGACACACTTTTTGGACTAATGTGTTAATTTTTAACTAATAAAAAATAGTTTGTGTTATACTGAGAACATCATGCATCATATTGTTTGGAAACTGATCCCTACACACATAAAATGAATTATGTATAATTTCAATAATGTAATCAAACAATATGAATGATATTTCATGGTTTTGAATATGTCAATTGTCTTTTTTAGTATAATAAATTTAAATTTTAAATAAAAATACACCAATTGAGTTATACTGGGCACACTGTACATCAGATATTGGGGAGTCTAATTCCTACAAGTAAAAAATTACAAATGAATCATTTTATTAAAATTTCAAAAGAATACTAATATGATTTAATGGTTTTGAGTATATCAATTTTCTTTTTTTCTAAAATTAATGTCAAATTAAAAAAAAGACACACTCAGAGCCATAATGGTCAAAACATGTGTCTGAATGAGGTGTGGATGATTCCAACACAAAAAAATTTAATTACTGTTTATTTCCATGAAGTATAAAAACAATATAAATTTATTTTTTTTAGTTTTCAGTATGTCACTTCTATATTTTACTAAAATTTCATTAATTTTAAATAAAATTTCTCACATCGAGTCATATTTGTTTGATTTTTTGTTATATAGATGTGTTTTTGATTCTTTGATATTATAAATAACAAATGTACTATTTTAATAAATTATAAAAATAATCCTAATTCATTTTATCAGTTTTGAGTATGTCACTTGTCTTTTTCTATAAAATATCATTTTAAATAGGAAACATGCACTTTGAGTGTTGAAACAACCATCATTAAAGTTAGTCAAAGTTTAAAATTTATATTCCTAATAATAACTTTATATGTGGTATGTAGGGTGAAAACCAGAGGGAATGTGATTTTGACCAATTTTGTAAAGAAAACTCAAAACACCAAACTTTTGGCCGTAGTGGGGGTACTATCTATATTTTTTTTAAACATTTTTAGCTTTTTTATATATTTTGGTTCTAAGAAAACAATGTCCAATATAAAATATGATGAACTGAAAAACTAAGAACACTATAACAACAAATCAAGAACTCGAATAAACAATTTAGGAAATACACTCATGAATTTTTATTCTATTGGTTTAAAAAGATATAATCTACACTTCTCTTAATTGATTTACACCTTGAAAAATACTGGTGAATATCTCTCGTTAAAAAGTTCAACACTCAGATGATTAATTCATGGAGTTTGTCACTCCTGAACTAATTTTACTACTACAAAAGATGGAAAAAGAAGCAATATGAATTAAGTTGAAGATAAATTTCCAATGCTTGAGAAAGAAATATTAGATAAAATTATTCAATTTTAGATTCGCCAAATTTACATGAATTTTTTAGAATTTTTAAAATGTGTTGTGTAATAAATTTAAGTATAGTCAGAATCAACCTCACCGAATGATCTTGTCTTTATAAAATTAAAGCTGTGTGCAGATGTTTAAATGATGAACCAATATGTTTTATAACTCCTGAGCTAAGTGATCTTTCTAAACAACATGTTTGTTATCATACAAACTAAAAACAAAAAATTACAGTAGAATAAATTGAAGAGATAATAGAGGAGAAGACACTCATATGAGTACAAGAACTGCACTGCTCTGCTTCTTGGATATCGAGGAAGAACAAACTTGTCTAGGATCTCCTTAGATTTGCTCTGGTCTGATGAGTGAGAAGTTATCTATTCTCAAATGATTTAATGATGATTCGAATTCAGCATCAAAAATATGTTGCTGCTCTATTTTATATATCATCTATCATCTGCTGCATCGTCACCATATTTTTTCCACTGACATACTTTGGTTCTTTAATATTTGATTGCACACGTGAATTTTAGTGGTGCATCGCATGTCGCATTGGCTTTTCCTTCAAAACTATCTTCTTGTGAGTTATTTAAGTGAACCTGGATATGGTTCGGGCTCCTGCATGAACCTGCAAAACGAATCAGTTAAAGACACGAAGAAAATAAATAAATAAATATTTATATTTATAATTATCAATTTATTAAAAATTATTCTAACTAATTAATATGTTTTAAAATTGATATTATGTTATTAGAAATATTAAGAACAAGTAATTATATTTTAAATTTAAATTATCATTGTTAATTAAGATGAACTGATAATTATTTAATTTCAATGAATAATTATATATTTAAGTATTATTAAGTTCATTAAGATTGTTAATAATTAATTTTATAAATCATTATTATCATTAAAATTTTAGAAGTTTTATTAACTATATATTAATTATTAATTTTAATGGTATGACATTATTACATAATTAGTTTTTATTAGTTAATATTATTAATGTTAATTATAAAAATAAAGTTTTTATTATTTTTCAAATTAACTATTAAAAAAGATTTGTTTATTTTAATTTATTTATAAATTATTATTAAATATTTTATCAACAAACATTATAATTAAATTATTATAATTAATTAATTTGATATATTATAATTAATGAGACTCGATGTGATTATATGGAGACACCCTTCTCAAATCGGCGAGCGGAGTGGCTTTGTTAGTGGTTGCAGGCTCGAAATCCTGGTGGTGTGGGTCAGTTCATCCCTGGGTATGGAACCGGTGATTGAGATTTGCGGTGGAACCGTTATTCAATGATGGTGAGAATGGATGGGAGATCGGATGTGGTGCGAGATGATCTATTGACGATACCATAAGAGGTGGAGAAAGTGGCTGTATGAAGTCAGGTTGAAGCGGTGTTGAAGGAATGATGCAGTGAGATGTACGTAACTGGTAGGAAGAAGGAGAAACGGGGAATGACTAGTTGCGGGGGAAAGGATTAGAATGATGGTGCCACCGCAATAGTGAAACCATGAGGATGAAACAGTGTTGGAATAGTGAAATGGTGCAAGCCCGGGGATACGTTGATTTGGCACAGCTCATTGGAAACTATATCATCATTTGGCACTGAGATAGTAAAAGGGATGGGGTTGCTGTGGCACTGTATGGGGAATGGTGTCACACTATAGCGAGTGGGACAGCCAACTGGGGTACCGTGATTATGCAACAAAAATAAAGAAATTATACACTTATATAAAAACTAAACTAAATAATTTAAAAAACAATAATTAACTAAATAATTGAAAATGAATCTAATAAACATAAATAAAGATATGAAAAAAAACATAAATTAAAATATAATTAACATCAAAATATAAAACATAAACAAGAAAAATCGATAACATCACTTACTATTAAAATAATAAGAACACTAAACCAACTAATTAATAAATTATATGACTATAAAAACAAAGTATGATTTAAATTAATTATTTTAAAGATGAAAAACAAATAATTAATTATAAAAATTGATAAATGACTATAATTATTTATCAAAATACAAATGTATGAATCATCATTAAGAAGTGTAAAATTAATTAATGAGATGGATATCATTGGTAAATTAAAATTTAATGATAAATATAAATATAAGGACCTCAATACCATAAATATTTGATGTTTAATATACCGTTGGATTAATTATATATAAACTCAATAAGATTAAATTTTTTTTACTTACATTTCCAAAATATGAGGATTTATTTTACTGTTTATGAATTTAAGGAAATATAAATATATGATACATTAATATTTCATAGGATCAATTTTACTATTCAAAATTTAAATTCGTTAATCCAACTACCTATATACATATACTATTTTATTTCAATATATGTCCATCCATGTTCTTAGGGTTAACTATTAGAAGAGGGAATTGACTAAAATAATACCGAGGTTTCCCACATTTAATATAATGAAATATAAATTGATCTATATGATGGAATTTATTTTCTTCTTTTTCCCTCTTCAATTTTACTTCAAAATTAAATGCTTTATGAATTAATTTTCCACACATAAAAACTTTTCCCATTAGTTTGATACAATTTTATATTGTTTTCTTTCTATGTTTCTAACGTGAAGTAAATCATTTCATATTCTTTCTATAGTGTCCACCACTCATGATTTTATCAAACTTCATTCTCCTCTTATTTGGTGAATTATATAGATGGTTATGGAATAGGTTGTTAATCATATTTTGGGACTACATATTAGGTATAATCATGATATCATTAACTTATATCATCATCCCATATGGTTTCTAATTATCAACACATAGTCCTTAATGTTCAAATTTTTACAGGATTCCGTCATTTTTGTTGCAATAAAAAAAAATTGTGTGTGAAATAATAATAATTGTGGAAAACCTAACTAACATGAAGATTAATTTATCAGATTTCAAAATCAAGACACATTCCTTTTATTCTACGACACCACATTTTAACCTAGTTTATTCATTTTCATCATCTATTCATATCACTCACAATGGTTTGTAAAATAAATATGAATTAACAAAATCATATATATGAGGACTATTAAACTAAGTCCATAATATGTCCCATTGTTGTGAACCAGATAATTCTTGAATAATACTCAACTTAAATTTTACATATTCCTTCTTCTAGTACATATTTTCTAGAACCTTGTCTACTTATAGTATCCAGAAAGGTATTTATTTCCTAGAAAAATAATATAATATATTCATTTTAAATTTTTTTGGATGATTCTCTATAAATTTCATGAAATTTAATAATAAGAATTTTCCCCTAAACTATGTTTTTGTAAATAAAATTCCCAAGATTTTAACTGAACATTCTATGATACCAACTACAAAAACCTTGATCTGAGTAACCTGGAGTTGGTGTCTTCTTTACTATATTAGAATAAGATACATTTAATCTCATATTTAATGACTAAAGAGTTTATTAGTATTCGTAAAATAGACACAAACGTTATTACAATATTATATTTTAATAAAAAACAATATAATGTTCAAAAAAATATCATTATTCCCTTAATAATATCATTTCATATCAGTCATTGTACACATACTGTAATCTTGTGAGAGAAAATTAAATAAGTGTGATCTAAAATGATCACTAAGCATTATGTATAATATTTGATATCATGAATCAACTAGAATAATGAAAATGAAAAGTTAATTAATTTAACATTCATTCCATTTAAATAATTTTAATATTATGATTATATGAATATTAATTAATATGAAAAGGTAAATAAGTGAAAACAAACTTCATTACAAAATAATCTAATAATAAAATGAATCTTAATATTATATAATTGTGATCGCTGATAATAGTTACTAAAACCATAATGTAGGAAATTATTAATTTCTGGATTTCATGATCTTAGGAATTATGAGACTTATACTATCATGAATTTTCAAAAGTTGATTTAAAACTAACAGAAATATGTACACCATAAACCCCTTTAGCTATGCCTTACCAACACATTTTTCATAGGATACCATCGATGCATCGAGGCACTATCTATGACTAGGACCCACCGATATCTTGAGGTCTAATTCATTCCACATATGTCCAATATATGATTTGATTAATCTATAATTTTCATTGTCAACAAATTTCCATATCAAGTAAGGAATAAAGAATAAAAATTGTTTTCCCTATTCGTCATACAAATTTATAAATAAAATAACACATATAGAAAAGATATATTGTTTATTTATTAAAGATATATATGATTAATAATATGGATATTTATTGGATATTAAATTTTCAATGATAAAAAGAATGTGAATACTTTATGGGAAATATAATGATAAATAGTTAGAAAAGAAAGTGAATGTTAATAATTTACCTATAAAAATTGATTTTAAACAATCCATAGAAATAATAATAATGGTAAAAGTATAATAACTCCCTATTAGAACAAATGTACAATAATAATTTAATGTAATTGATGAATAAAATTATAATAAAAATGTAATTAAAAAATATTTTGAAAAAACAATTTTTTTATTTTAAAAATATTTTTTTAACTATATGTTCTCTATGAAATTTGAAAATAAATTTCATTTAAAATATTATTTTGAACTTTTAAAATCATCTTTAAAACATTGAGTGTTCCTGATGATAGGGGATTCTATTCATGTCGTAAACCCTAAAATAGTTATTCCTTTCACGTTTTCTGCAAATTCCAAATAGACCATATTCAGAAATTGATAAGAATATTCTATTGAAAACATTTGTAAAAAATTCATAAATGCGTAAAAAAAATTTAATAAAAAATTCAGATAACATTAAATATATTTTATAATTTTTTTTTTGAAAACATGGTTTTGGATGAAAAATGATTTTCGATCAAGGAGAGAAATAATGATATATACTATTTAAAAAACACCTCTATAAATATAAACACCAATGGGTGGAAATGGTAATATTACATGATAATTTCATGACTAAATATTAATGAATATAATTTAGTGGGATTATTAGATAATCTTCAAAAAAAATCCTTCATTTTTACTTCAAAAAATAAACAATCATGATTAAAATGATAATTTTATATAAACCCTTACAAAGATCATAATGATAAAGTGAGAATTAATTAATAAATCAATTCTATGTATAAAATTTTTATATACATAAATCAATTGGAAATATAACTTATGATAGTTATACTTACTTAAAAAACATATTCATAGAATGTCAAAGACCATTAATGTAATATAACCCAATGAAAATAAATTGATTTATAAAATTATTTACCACTTCACAATTTCAATGAAAAAATCCGTTTGATTAAAAAATTAAAATTATAAATTAAAAATAACATTATATATAATTAATTTAATATATTTATTTAATATGGATCATTTTATATACAATATAAAATAAATACGATGTATAACATTACAATATGCCTCAATGAAGCGAAGTTGGGACAATGTCCCTTGCGACAAACATCATTTTGGTAGAACATTATTTTAACTATTGTATAATGGTTTTAATCATGATATTAATTCATATCAGAAACATATTAATTTTTGTGATATCAAATATGATACCCTTATAACATTTTACTACCCATTTGTTAAAATTATTTCATTATTTTCATTGTTTTTTGTGTAAATTTACCTGTTTTCTCAGGCGTGATTGGTCATGATTACAACGATTCATTCATGTTTTATAAAAATCCAATATATATATATATATATATATATATTATTTAAGTTTCAAATATCATTTTTTATAAGTGAAATTTTTAGAATCATTATTGATTTTTTAACATGGAGAATGGATCACTTCACTTCATGGATACATTAGGCCTTTCATATGCACGAATGACATCATTATTTAATTAATGGGTGTAAGGGTAATAAATTTTATGATATATTTATTGTAATTAATGAATAAAAGTTCATATATATCTTATATTTTCGCTAAATATATACTCATCTCCTTCTATTTATATTTTATGTAAAAAATCATATCAGTTTGTGAGGTTGTATTGCATCGTACACACGAAAGACATTATCATATTTTAAATGTAATGGAATATAAGAAGTTATATAAGTTATTAAATTTAAATAATTATAATAATATAATAAATATCATATAAATGTATTAAATCCATCACTATATACATTATTGAATGGTATTTATGGAAAACAAAATAGAACGGTTCGCAAGGCAGTAGTCTGTTATTTAGAATGTTATGTTACATTGCAAAACATCTTGAAGCTAGCACCAAAATCATTCATAGTATTGATTTCTACTGAAAATTGGGTTTTAAGATGTTGAAATAGGATCAATTAAAATTATTTTTTAATCACCTGGCCAATCCATTTTTTTTGGATGTCTTAGGAGAGTAGGATAGGGGTGGACACTTATAAGTGGGGTAGAGGGCGTGAAATAAATGTTTGAAAATAATGAATTACACAATGATTTTTTTAAAAATAAAATCCTCTAAAATGCATTATTATCATACAATAAAATTTTTAATTTTGAAATATTTCTATATACTGGGGTTTGAATATGTTCTTTGTCACATTAAACCCTTATCTTTTTAATTTATCCCCTCATAAAATCCATTTCCATGTTAACCATGATATGTGATTTTTATTATTTTCACTATTTTTTATGTAGAAAAATAAATTTTAAATTATTATATAATATAATAAATAATTATTCCATATGTGGAATCCATTTTTTCAAATTCATTTCACCTATATTTTAGTATTTAATATAAAACTCTACCCACAGACACGATGAAGATGCAAGTATCCAAAGGGAAAGTTCTCATAAGTGTAGAAGGTTTTAATATTGAAATTATTCATGAAATTCATTAAAATTATATAAAATAGTTATATTTTAAAATAAATTCACTATTTTTACTCTAAAAAATTCAAATATAATTTATCCTTGTAATTTATTTTACCAAAATGTAAGTATTCACTAAAAATCAACATTTTACTATTAATCGAATAATAAAACATTTATAAATATTCCAAGGAAAACACACAATAATATAATTATAGGAAAATTATTTCAATAATTGATTTAAATTTTTAAATCATATCTTTTATTTTATAAAAAATTTATTTTATCTTATGTGTGGAAATAATTACTAAACTGTGTTTTAAACAAATATAGTTTTGTTTGAAATTTGTTTTATTCAATTTTTTTATTTTTATTAATAATAAATAGGTAACCAATAAACATGTGTAAAAATATTTATTAATAAATTATCTAGTTCTATTTATACCCTCCAACATAATGGAAATATTATAATAATTTCATTATTAATATTAATATTTTTATAAATAATTGTGATTCGTTTAAACATGGTGTTGCATGCATCAAAAGCTAACAAATTGATTTAATTTATATAAAAATAAATATAGAATAATTTATCTTATTTTAAATTCTCTTATATTATTGGTGTTTCATTTCATATACTATATCTAACATGATATTCTTATTTTAAATTCCTAAGGTGTTACATTAAATTTAAAAACATCATAAATATTTAGAACTCCACATAGTCTTCCTAAGTACTACAGTCCTTCAAAAACTGTATAGGATAACCTAGGGAAAATAAATATGGAACATGGATATCTAGATAACATAGTGTGCGAAACAATATAGAAATAAAAAAAATAACATGACAATTGTAACTCCATGAAAGTTTAAATTTTAAACATTATATTTGATAGCTTATTTGACACACAACACCAAGAATGTAAGGGAATATAATTTCCTAATAATTTACAGTATACTTACTATTATAAATAAAATTATCCAATGATATATAATTCAATGAAAACGATATTGATTTAGCAATAATATCATGAAAAAACAACTTTCATTGATGACATTAGTTACACATAAGGCCATGTTTTACCAAATAATAATATACTAAGGAAACATTATTATTTTATATAATAATATAAAACCTAACCATTAAATTTTTATTTATGAATATGATTAAATAAATTATGTGTATTTTTATATTATATTTTCAATAATATATTTTTGATATTCATATGATATATTTGATAGTCATATGATAAGAACAACCCCAATTTTACACATATAGATAAATATTCTTCTAATGGTAGTTTTGATGACTTTAAATGAAAAACCTTTTTTCAATAAAATTTAGGAACATATATAGATTTTATATCTCAAGAAAATATTTTTATTTGATATAAGAATATAAAAATTATTCTAGGGTGAATTTTTAGTATTTTTCAGTGATGTTTCATTTTTTGTTAAACAATAAAAAATATTGAATTTTAATTCAAATATTCTTTTTCTTATAATTTATTTATGATGTTAAATTATATTTTAAATTTGTTTTAAAACATAATTATATAAATTTTATAAAAACAAGACAAATTTATTTTATTTTATTCAATTTAACAATAAAATTGGAAATAAAAAATTTAGAAAACATTTGAACATTTTTACATTAAAAACATGTTTGGTTTTTCAACTATGAGATTAAATTTAAATTAATTTCTTCAACATATGTTATTGGAATTGGAAACAATTTATTGAATATTTGGAATCATAGTAATTTGCAATTTATAATATGTAAAAAACTTGTTTTTTTCCAAAAATATTTGTGCTTGTAATTAAAATTAATCATAGCTATTTGGAGAAATATTAGCTTAATAAGGAAATAAAACTTAATCTTAAGGTACTGAATGGCCAAAAAACTTTTCCAAAATCCATTTAATTGAAATATTTAGACCATATACTCACTTTTATCAATTTTTTTTAATTATTAGCATGCCATTACTTAGGAAAAACGTTGGTGGAATTATCTGTTTGAAATTTTACAAGAATGACACTCCTCCTACACTATTAATAAGAACTCACAAATCCCAATTATTCACACCTATCCAAACACATTGTTTTGAAAAAAAATTTAACAAATAGCTACTAAAAATCCATAAACTCAGCTTAGAATCATCACCTGGAGATAAATGTAAACCAAGGATGTATTTTGGTATAAACTAAAAGAAGTTGCCCAATTAAGTGGTAATGTTTTCAAATGATCACTTTTCATTAATTTACTATTACAACACTTAAATTATTTTAATATCAAGATTATATAATAAAATAAGAATGTTAAACAAAATTATGTTTTTATTCTAATAATTATACCTACACTTACTCATAATTCTATCCAAAAGGTAATGAACATGCCATTTATGTGTATGGTGAACTATCGCCCTGCAAAACCACAATGGTTTATTTTTTATTTTTCCATCTATCACGGTTGATAATGGTAATGTAAAATCTTTTTATATATGGTATATATGATATATATATATATTTATAATTTATTTATGATTATTTAATTTATATATAACACATACCTTTATGCTCTCATTTTTTTCGGATTATAAAAACATTATTTCTGGATGTATGTATTACCACCTTCTCAAATAGATGTGATTCGTTGATGCTATACATGGAAAGTATAAAGGATGGTTTTAACAAAAAAATGTAAAAAATATTAAATTTATATGACTCAGGAATTATAATACACACACACACATATATATATATATCATTTACATATCTTTCTCTTAAATATGGAAAAAATGAAAGTAGTATGCATGCGTACGTATGACATACCATCTCTATGAACAATGCATTTAACTTCCTATCTCTAAAAATAATATATTATTATAAATACATATATAATGAATATTTATTATATTTAAGTCACGAATTATATTTTGGAGATAATAAAATTGTGATCTTTGTAATAGGATTAACAAATAACAGGTCAAAACAAAGTCAAAAAATAAGGCCATCAACACCCCATATAGTGAAAATAATTAAAAAGGGTAATGAGATATTAGAAAAAGATAATATATGATATTATAAATACAATTATAGTTATTTTATAAGTTAGTGACATGTTTAAAACCATTATACATGAGGTTAAAGGATATTCATCAGAAAAGAAATGTAAGTTAAGAAATTCTTGACTCACATTTATTTCTGATGGGTATACACAATTATAACAATTTGTTTCTTTTATGTGGTGTATCTAATGACCCTTTTGATATATTATATCAGGAATTATTTTATCATCATGGAATTTTTAGTCTAAAAATGAATTATTTCTTTTAAGGTGATTTGAGATAAAAGTTATTGGGTAGAAATTAATTTCATAACCTATATTTTTCATTGGATTATACTTCCTCCTCATTGTCATTAATATTATATGATTATATGTGTAATAAATTTTTACAATAAATTTTCTTATTTCAAAATTTTTTGTGGATTTAAATTTAAAACAAACAATACATTTAATTATTTATTCTCACATCAATGTTATGGTCTTTTTAAGGGTTTACATCACAATATCATTTTGTTTTGATTTTTTATACTTGAATTTAAATTGGAGTGAATTAATTTAAAATTTTATAATAAACCCTCAAATTTTACTCTCCACAATTTATTCATGCCCTGTTTCATATAATATTAACATTTTATTCACTTTGGTACTTAAATTATTTTATAAAATGTTTTTAAGAAAACACGACTTCCTTTCCCTATTTAGTCGAAGAACACGATTTCTTTTAAAAACCAATTTTTCTAAAAAAGATCTAATTTTTTTGAACATTTAAAAAATAGTTATTAAATAATTTTTTACCTTTTTTATAATGTTTTCAAGGGAATCTTATTATCAGTTTCTGAACAAGGAAATTTTCTAACATTATTACCATGCAAATGAGATATTTTATTACCTTGTACAACATGTATTGATTAAGCCACCATAATTAAATATAAGATTTCATTGAATGATTAAAAGGTTATGTTTTAATTAATTTTTTGTTTGTAAAATTTATTTTCAACTACTTTTATTTTTCAGACGGAATTTAAAAACAAATAGTTATTTAACTCAAGAATTATTTTAATTTTTTTTTATTTTTAATCAATGAAACCAACCATTATTATTACTCCAATGGGTACATTTCAAATTGTTAAGAACCTTATTTCTCATTTGGATGGTTATTGATTGATTTGTACAAGGATAATATTGACATTCACTTTCTTGATTCCTTGTAGTCCTCTTAAAATTTTCAATTTCTTATGATAGATGAACATTGAATTTACCCTAATTTTCTAAATCATTTATCATGGATATTTTTTATAAAAGGTTGGGGGAACATTCTATTTATTAAAATAAGAATTTGAAAAATATTCTAACAAGAATGGGTGGAGTGGAAACTAAAAACATGAAAATCAAAAATCCTTAATAAAAATGAACCAAAAGTCCAAAACAGGACTTGAATGACCATAGGGAAGAAAATATAATGGAATAAATCTATGAAAGACCCATACAGGCCCCCCTCAGTATTCAGTTCAATTGAGGAAATAGTGAAGATGAAGAATCACCCCTTCTAAGAAGCTGTATATTACAAATCATGATGGTGTTTTTGAAAAGCACACCACTGAGCCAAGTCAAACCAATGTAGCCAAGAAGTGCATCTTGGTGTCAAATCACACTAGAGTAGAAAATTACTGCATCATAGATCCAAATCACACCAGATCATCTAGGAAGTTCATCATGATGCCCGATCATGCCAGAGCATAAAAGTGGCGCATCATGGAGCCAAAATAATAGACACATTGTGGATTAGTACCCATCTCACACTCAAGAATTTAGATGGATAGTTGTATGGTAGTATCCACCACACCTACCTATCTTTAGATCCAACCACCCGAAAATACAGTGAAGAACACCAAAAAGATAACCAGATATTACATAACATCAGACCAAAAATTCTGTATATAAAAACAAGGAAAGGCTCTTATCCATTCATCAAATAATTGAGAGTTGAAAGATGAGTTCCGACACTTTCATCCTTGTTTTAAGGATGCCCACCCATAAACTCCTATAAGAAGCTACGCTTCATAGAAACAATTCAAAAAATAACTTCTGACGTACCCTTTTACAAATGTTCTAAACGAAGAGAAGAAGGTAATGAACTCAAACCGCAATGAGGGGTGTGAAAGTAACCCCGGGTGAAGGTAAGGGAATTTCCCTCCCAAGATAATGTGGTTCCATCATCCTTCATTTATCATGTATATGTTTATTTCCTATGACATATATCATTTTTGCGTATGGTGTGTACTTGAATATTATTTAATTAACTAGGGAAATACTGTTAAATATGTTTCTTCTACTACATATGGATATTTGATAAGGAGCATTTCTAGATAAATTATTTGATATAAGATAAATGATTTGGAAAGGTAGAACATGGTTTGTTCCTAGTTATAGATAGCCCATTTATGTATTGGTAATATAATGGGACGATTCAGTTGGCTAGACATAGATGGGGTTTTACCCTATTTGAAAAATTGTCTGTTGAATGGTATTGATTATAAAGGTACCATGTACCCAGGAAACATGTACCCCAGAATAATAACATCCAATAATTAAGCATCACCCTTATTCAGACTTAGTTAATATTTATCTATTAGATGTTACTTTTACATGTCTATGGATGTATTTCACAATCAATTTTATTGATTAAATGGCATGTGTTTTCTGTTTAGTATCATTTTAAATTAATTTTCCCACATATAAATATTTGAATGGAATGTGTTTCCTGTTATTTTCCTTGAAATATGTTTTATTCACATCCTTCTCAATTTATTGATCTCATGGAATGTGTTTTTATTTATTACCTTTCCATATTCAATATTCTGATTGAATCATTAGTTCTTATACCATATTTACTTTTAATAAAAATTTACGCTTAACCATATTATGTTTCATTTCCAAAATATTCTTTGATGTGTAGTAAGAAATATATGAAATGATACATTAGATGGAATAAAGTAATTATCCTAAAATAATATTATATTTTAATTATAATATTTATTTTTAAAAGAAGGATCATGTATGTATCATGTTTATGAATAATTATAAAATATTCATTTCTTTGGGACATGATTTAAATATATATTATACCAATGTAATGGTAGCATGACACCGTCTTTAGGTTTTTGGTGTTCGGGCACTATAGTTGGTATTAAAGAAATTATAGTAGAAACCTCAAGAACTAGATTTTAGAAAACATAGTTTAGAGAACATATCTTATTGGAAGGATTTGAGGATTAGTATAGAAGAACATTCTAGAGTTTTGGTATGGTAGAGATTATATGGGTCAACCTAAAATACATTTCGATTTGGATACTGTAAGTGGATATGGTTCTGGAGAAAATGAATATAGGGGTAATAACTCCAAAATGGTGTGTCTGGCCTCACTTGAGTACAATGTGGTCCATGGAAATGACCCTTACTGCGCACCTGGTTTGACGCTATTTGGGGATATTGTTAGGACAATTCACATCTTCTTTACCAACCACTATGACCTATTTTTATTGACAATGACAATGAATAACTTAGGACAAACCTAAGGTGTCTGAGATTGAGAATTATATGTCATGATTAAAACATCTAAAAAATGATTATATAGGTTTTCCAAGATGATAATTGATGCTCAAAATATGTTTTTTGATTTAGAAAATTTCTTCTTCAAAGTGAGAAAATCCATACCCTGGAAAGACGTATCAGGAAATTAATGGGTGAAGTATTCATGTATTGTGGTTTTTCTGAAAACCGTAATTAAAAGGCTATTAGTGACTAAATTTAAATGATTTGTATAATAATTATTTTAGATATTATATTAACAAGGTTTTAGAAAAGTAAACCATGTATTATAGGTGACAACCCATCATGTCTGACAAGGCTGTGGGACTTGAACCTATACCAAAATAATGATAAGGGTTTAATGCCAACCACTGACCTACATAATGTCTCAGCTAATATTTTTTTTTGTTTCTAGAAAAAAATTTGATTAATAAATATTAATGATGAACCTATAGTGTAGATTTTTAGTTTTAAATATTAATAAATTAATAATATTGGTTTTGGATAATATATAGACACAAACAAAAAGACATTTCACTCTCTTTTAGGGCCTTATGATCCATTAAACACGTATTTTATTGCTTCTGGTGTCAAAGATAATTTTCAGATATAAATTTCATTGATTAATGGATGAATTATAACTTGAATGAAACCAATACCAAAGATTTAATCTTTCATATGAAATTAACAATACATCATGTAGGTAAATTTCAAAATATTCTTAGATAGAAAAATAATTAGTCAACATTACCAAAATGAAAAAAATGCATTAATACCAAAATTTTTATTGAACATATGGACTTTTAACTCATCATAGATTTTTGAATTTGAGACAATAGAATTTTCATTGACAGTTAACTTTTTTGTGATTGATGGCCTCAATAACTACGTATAAATAATTATATTTTTCATCCTTCTACGTTTCTCCACTTTCCACTAATATTCTCTAACATAGAGACCTAGATACATGTCAGTCCATGTTACCTTTTTAACTTCCATTATATAATTTATATAAATTTTATGTAGAAAATTTCTTATGATGTGGGTTTAGAAATTAAAAAATATATATATCACCCATATCAATTTTATGTTAGAACATTTTATTCGACGACGAGTATGGAATGCGACACTTAGTGCGTAAGGGAATATAATATCTCAAGACTTAATAATATATTTAATATTTTAAATAAAATTAACAAATGATATACATTTCAATAAATTTTATACTGAGTTAGTATAAATCTCACACAAAACTGACTTTCTTTAATGTCTTGAGTTACACATAAAGCATAGTTTTACCGAACAATACCAAATTAACAAAGCAATATTATTTAATATAACAAGATACAACCTAGCCATTAAATTATGATTATGGAATTTTATGAACTAACATATGATGATTTATATATTATATATTCAATGAATTTTTTTTGATATTCATCTGATATATTAGATATGCATATGATAAGAATGAACCCAATTTAGCGGATATAAACCTATATTTTTCTAAAGGTTATTTTACCAACTATTAATGGCGAATAAATTTTGAATAACATTTTTTTGGAACTTTTATATATTTTATATTTGAACATAAACACAATATTTTATATAATAATATAAAAAATATGAAAGGATAAATGTTTTTTATTTTTTTGTGAAGTTTCATTACAAGATGAATAGTGAAAAAGTCTTAATTTTAATTCAAAACAGATTTTCCATATAATTTAATTAAAAGGTTAAATTATATTTTAATTTTTTTAATGTTTATTTAGATCCATTATACATCAATTACTCTAATTTTTTTCATTTTAATAAATTTTTCTTTGAAATTTCATATATCCACTTAGAAAACTTTTGAACATTTTTTCTTTAAAAACTCCCTTTCTCATACCATATGTGGGATTAAATTTAACTTAATTTATGACCCATATGTGATTGGAATTAGGGAAATTTTATTCCATATTTGTAGTCATAATAATTTATAATTTATAAAAATTTCAACTTAGTTTTGTAAAAAATATTATTGAAGGTAATTAAAATTAATCATAGTGATTAAGAGAAAAATTATATTAAAAAGATAGTAAGACGTAAAACATAAGGGCTAAAATGACCTAGAAAAATTTCCAAAATCCATTTTATTGCCATATTTCTACCTTTTAATAAAATGGATCTTATTTTGTATTTTATTAAATCCAATTTACATTGGAAAAATGTGTGTTTAATTCTCTTTTAATAAATTTATAAGAATGACACTCTTCCCCCACTATAAAAAGGCATCCACCCCTCCCACGTATTTACATCTCTCAAAATTCATTGGCTTGAAAAAAATTGTCCAAAATAGATCCTAAAAATATCTATCATCATCCTAGAATATTGAATTTGGGAATAAATAAAACCAATGATGTATTTTTATATAAACTAAAATGAGTTACTCATTTAATGGTTAATGTTTTACACTGATAAATTTTCTTTCATTTACTCCTCCACCCCATCAATTATTTTATATAATTATTATACAATAACTTCATTATAATACACCATCTGATATTTTTTAATAATATGTTTTCTACAAACACTTAGAAACACTTTAATTTAATGGGTAACAAACACACCATTTGTGTGTATGGAGAACTAACTCCTCACGAAACAATGATTATTCATTTTTTAAATATATCCTATAATGGTTGTAAAATATTACATACATGATATTTATATATTAAATATATGATATTTATAACAAATTTGTTCTCCATTAAATTATGTATAAAAAATAACTTTATGATTTCCATTTTTGTGGGAATATGATAACATCATTTGTGGAAGTGTTGACTATCGCTTACTCAAAGCGATGTGATTCCTTCACGCTATACATTTACTGTATAATGGATGGTTCTAATATAAATATGTAACATATATGAAATATATAAATGAAAATTAAATTATAATATACAAATATATCATTTACTAGTCATTTTTTCAAATATGTAAAAGAAATTAAAGTGGCATTCATGCGTACGTATGACCTACCGTCTACATGAACGATGAATTGAATTTCATATCTCAAAATAATATGGATTAATATAAATAAATATTTAATGAATATAAAATATATTTAAATAAGTTTTTAAATTATTTAGCATCTGAAATCATGATCTATGTAATAGTAACAACAAAATAACATGTCCAAACAAACTCAAAAAACTAGTCCATTAACACCAAAAATAGTGAAAATAATTAAAATGTTTAATAAAATATTACAAGAAGATAATATATGACATTATAAATATGTTTATGGTTATATACTAAGTTTTTAAAATTTTTATAACCATTATACATGAGGTTAAAGGATGTTCACCCAAATAGAAACACAAGGTAAGGGATTCTTATCCCAATTTTCATTCCATGAGGTATACACCGTCATCACCACTTATTTATTTTGTATGGTGTATCAAATAACCATTTTGTTATATTATTTAATTAATTATTTTATCCTCATGTATTTTTGAGTCTCAATTTTAATAATATCTTGTAAGTATATTGGATTTAAAATATACCAAGTTTAAATGAATTTCATAACCTAATTTTATTTCATTAGGTTATATTACTTCGTTTTAGATGATATTAAATGATTATGTGTGTAATAAATTTTTGTTATTTATTATTTTATTTGAAATTATTTATATGGATATATATTTTACCCATATAATATTTTCATTTATTGATTCTCACATCGATATTTTGGTCTTCTCAAGGGGTTACATGGCAATATCATTTTGTTTAGGATTGTTTAAAATTTAATTTACATAAAAGAAAATTATTTAATAATTTTATAATAACACTTAATATTATTATCCTAGGGATATTAATGACCTTTTTTAAGTAGTAGTACCATTTTTTCCTCTTTGGTATCTACAATATATTATAAAATGTTTTTTATAAAATTCAAAATCATTTCTCTCTTTAGATGAAGAACTTGTTCTCTTCTAAAAGACCAATTTTATTAAAATGTTTTATATTTTTTTACTCAACAAAAAATGATTAATTAAAAATAAAATTACCTTTTATTTTCAAAATGATTTCAAAGGAATATTCTTGTCGTTTTTTGAATAATGAACATTTCTTATCATTTTACCCAAAAAAAGGTGTATCATTTTTACATCATAAAACATATATAGATTACCCACCTTCATTCTATTGAAGATTTCTTTTTCATGTTTAAAAGAATAATTATGAATGAAAATTTTGTTTTTAAGAGTAATTTTTAGATTAATTGTTTTTCAAATTTTTTTTCAGAATAAAAGTATATTTTCTTTTATAATGTTTTTATAGTTATTCTTCTATTTAATCCTTGACATCACCCATTATTCTTACTCCAATGAATATATGAAATATTTATACCATCCTTATTCTTCTTTTGGATGGTTATTGGTTGATTTTTACAAGGATAGTATTGATATTCAATTCTTTGATTCCTTCTAGTCTCCTTAAAATAATCAATTTTCTATGATCAATGAACATTGAATTTCCACAAAATTTTCTATAACTTTTATTATTAATATGTTTATTGAAAAAAATGTATATAATTTTTACATATGGTTTATACTTGATAAGTATTTTATTATCTAGGGAAATATTGTCAAATTTTTATCTTCTAATCTATATGGATATTTGATAAGGAACATTATTAAATCAATTATTTGATATTTCAAGCATAATTTGGACATGTATGATATGGGTGGATCTCGGTTATAGATATCCCATCAATGCATCAGAATTGTCATGGGATGATTCATTTGGATAACCTTATATGGTTTTTAGCCTATATTCTAAGACATCTTGTGAATGGTTCTAATAGAAAATGTACTATCTACCTAGGAAGTATGGTATCCAATAATTATGAATTTCCTAATTTTGACTCAGTTATTATTTATCCATGAGATTTTTCATTATCATAACGAAGGATTCAATTCATTCTCAGTCTATTGATTAGGTGGAATATGTTTTCAGTATATTTCCTATCTATGTTGAATTTTCCTTGTCAAGCTATTTGAATAGATTAAGTATCCAGTTATTTACTTTTCCATATTATTTACACACTTTCTTATCAGTTTATTATTTTCATATCTTTATTTATTATATTTATATATTTATTATTCTAATTTATTTATTATTGATTAATGTGTATTTACCATTATTAATAATTTTATATCTCCCTTATTATGTTTCCTTTCAAATGAATCTCAGAAGTGTACTAAGAATGATATGGATGGATACACAAGATGAAATAAATATGTTATCCTTGAAAATAATTATGATGTAATTAGTGTTCTAATTTTTAAAACAATACTTCTATATATATCTGGTTTACAAAAAATAATAATCTATTTGTTCCTTTAGTACAATATATACTTGAATCTTATACTAATGTATTAGTAGAACAACCCCAGCTCCATGCTATTGGGTTCAGAGCCCTACAAAATCCAAGAGGCATGTCATCATATCATAAGGACAATGATCATATGAATAAAACTAGGGAATAAATAAATAAAATAATAAGTTTATGGAATCATGAAATATAATGTGATGTTATAATACATGACATCATAAATATGATTCAAGAATCACAACCAATATTTTCATCATAGAGTAATCAATTTCACATGATGGATTAGGTTCACTCTGTACACCCTTGAAAAGAATTTCTTGAGAAATAAATCATTTCCTAGTGAAATAGAGAGAAATATAATTTGTAGAAAACCAATCGTATATTTAAAATCATGCCTATGTGTGACATATGGGGAATAACAACCATATAAAAATCATATACATGATTAAACCCATGATAAGGATGTGGGTTTCATTATTCTATTTCAATGTGTATTAGAAGGCTAAATATTATGGATTCTAAAAAAATATAGGAATGATTTTTTTGAAAATCATATTTGAAAATATGACATATTTTATTGGGGTGATTCATGAAATAATTCATGAAAAATAAAAATTTTCTTAAATTGGGATTACATTAATGTGGGAATTTTAGTGGGAACTATGATAGTGTATAACCCCTTTAATGAAAATTATATTTAATTAGGCATATATGTAAGGGAAAATGAAAAAAAATATAGAATATTTTCATGAATAGATGATTAAGTAATGAGGATACAAAAAATAGAACATGTAATTGAATAGTAATGAGGGTGGTACAAAGGATCCTTTTCCTTGGGAATGAATTCACCCTAAGCCGATATTATCATAAATAACTGTTAAAATACATTTATTAAATACATACCAATGAATACTATTCATCTATAAGTAATTTTCTATGGTCCATTAGTTATATTTTTAAATATTTTTTAAATATAGTTTTCGCATACGTTAGTCACTAGAGATTGTTATGTTAATTTCTTCATGAAAATTTATATTTTGTAACCATGAGAAATGGTTTTGTATAATTAAATTAAAATATGTAAAATTGTGGAGGTTTATGTAATTTATTATTTTATCTATGAAAATGTTTCAATGGTCGACCTAGAGTACACCCAAATTAAGAAAGGTTCCTTCATACTCCCGATTATAGTTGTTATAGTTAATATGACAATTTTTATTAATAACATAAATAGAATTAAAAATATAAATTTTCAATAGTATTAATTTTTAATTTTATTTTTATACTAGATACATTATTAATGTCATAAATGATAGTTGGTGATGAATAAAAAAGTCGTTTCATAGAGGTAATAATCAGCATGTATGCCAGAACAACACATAAATTTTTCATAAAATGGGTGTGTGTGGGAAATGAATAAAATATCAATTAAATATTATATAAAGGTTATTAATATCCGTTTATTTAATTTAAAAACAATTTTTATCATTTTATTTATAGAGGTGAATAAAAATTAAACACGTTATTCTTGGAAGTAGTATTCCACACATATACATGAAGTAAATTTAATTTCAATTGATGATACTATAGGAAACTATAAAATAGTTATTTTATTAGTATAATAACACATAAATATTGGTATGGAGTTTTCCAAAAAATATGGATAATGGTAAATTTGGTGATCTAAAAGATAAAACTACTACAAAATTTTGTTTGAGACTATTATTTCCCTATGAGATGTTCTATCTTGGGAAGATCTACAAGGATCTATATCAAGGTCTTTTGATGAGACTAGGGATTGAAGGTAATGGGTAGTGTCTTGAATAGAGACAATGTAATAGTTTTTTTTATGAAAATCATTGTGATAGGTGGACTAGTGGTGAGTTGTTGAGATCCTTTTATACGTAAAGGGGGAGACAATTTTTTAAAATCCCTTTACTTTTCAAATATGTTATTCCATTATTAAAGGATATGGGATTCAAAAATAGACAATAATGGTGTGTGGAAATATAAATGGTCAAAACTCCCACTAGAAACCAATAGTATGCATTTTTTCACATTTTTATCCATTTTCACTATATTATACCAATATTTCCATAATTTACCCTTAATGCGGTAACTCCACTTTCACCATCTGTAACTAATTTTAGTGGAAAATATAATATTCAAAATAATTATAGATTTGAACCTATTGATTTCAAATTTGTAAATAATATTACCAGAAAAAATTCCAATATTTAGTGAAATTAATTTTAATATTAATTTACTTAACCTAAAAAAGCGTTCAATATAAAAATTTCATTTTAAGAATAAAATTTAACTATGGGAAAAATTATGAATTAATTTTATTCGAAGAAGAAAACTTTTTTTATAAAAAAATTTATTTGTTTCTATTTTATATGGATGTTTTTCATTAAATTATAATTATTTTATTGTAAATACCAAAATGTTTTTTAAGACATTATATTAAATAAGATGAAAAATGATATGTATATGTTTTCTATTATCAACCTAATGAATTATAAATAATAATATTATTCCTTAAATAATTCCAAAATTCATGTACATTTTAATTCCATGATTATGTTATGAAAATATCAAAGATAATTACAATTTCTATAAAAGTTTTATTTTAAAATCTTCACAATCAATGTCAACAATTAACGAAAAATATTAAACATTATTAATTAGATTATTATCCATTGATAAATAAAAAATGGAATTTTATTTACAAAAATCAACATATAGTAATGATATAATTATTCATATATATAATTTATAAAAATGTAATAAAAAATATTTTTTATGTGAAAATGCATTTTAATTCATGAGATATATTAATAATACTATAATACTATAAGTATCATTATTCCTAGCATAATATTATAAATATCTAATGTTCTCAATTAATAATATTTTTAAATATTTATTATCATATATATTACCTTATATAACACATATAAATGACTAGAATATAAATTTTAATATATAAATGTTGGTTTATTATAGAACCTCTCCAAGTTGTGGAAACTATATCATTGTCCATATGTTTTAAATTAATTTTTTAATTAAAATTTCCATTTTTCTATGGTTTTCATGACTATATCAATATAACTACCACACACATACTTTATATGAATTATATAATATACTTCATTATTATTTTTTGCATTTTATACTTTTTCTAGGTCAAATAATGCTGACAATTATTAAAAAAACCCCATTTCATTCACTATAGATTTAGAGGTTTCACCATTATGTTGGTTATAATAGTTTATCATCCTCTATATATGGAATCAAAGTGAATAATTTATTTTTCCTTTGATGAAAACTCATGGTCAGATTTATGGAAAATGTTATAGTTACTTGAAAATAGTTTTTCTCAAGCATGGATCTGTGGACCATACCCAGAAACATTATAATTTCCAATAGATTAATATAGTGTATAAATATTATAGAAATAGTTCATATATTTTTCATTTATCTTGCATTTATGGAACACGTCATCAAGGAATGAGTTTTGAATTTTCACGCATGTTTATTTTGAAATTGATTAGAATTGTGGTACGGTAGCTGCTACAGTTTGTCACATATTTTATAATGTTTATATTTAATTTCAAGAAAAAAATATATAGTTTTACTCTAGGAATGGTGGTTTAAAAAAATTCATTATAGTATATGATAACCATTCATAAATAACTTTTATTATTGGATGGGTAGAAAGTTGTTTCTAGGAAACACTACCTTATAATTTTTTTAAATTGGTCCCATAGTTGGTGAATGGTTTTCCAATCATCTAGAAAAATATTAATGATATGGATTCCATAATCTCAATTAACATTCCTTAGATTAATTTTTTTTATTAATTATCTTTTCATTTTTAGGGGATTTTAAATATGTTTTCATCAATATTTAGAAACTAGTTCCATATTTTTGTTTGAAAATTGAATAAAGTCTCATTTTCAGTTCATTCTAACAAAGGCATTTAATTTTATACCTTTTCATTGTGCTAAAGAAATAATCAATAATGGATAAAGATTTTTCATTGTGAATATCATAAAAAATTTCGAACAAAGATAGGTATTATTGTATCAGTTCATAGAAAAAAGATATAATATTCTAAATTATGTACATTGGATTACTAAAAACATGACAGAGTTGTTACTCCCTTATCTGTGGTCACCAAAAAAATTTATAAAAGAGGAAGGTAAAGAGATTTGAAAATTTTCTAAAGGAACACTGTTTCTCGCTCCGATATTCCCTTTTATCCATAGTTTCATAAAAAATAAAACATATGAGTTATTAAATTTTAGGTCTTAAAGGCTCTATATTTTTAGGTTTTTATCTTGTGATCATGAAAAAAATACATTTTTATAAATTTTATGAAAACAGATGTAAGAAATATAATTATGTTTTCACTTTTTTAAAAAACATATGTAAGTTATTTAATTCTGATTAAAAACTATTTTAGTTGGAAAAATGATTCCCTAAGAATGATTCCCAAATTCAACAACCCCATTAAAGGAAATAAATTATTTATTTATATTTACAATATAAAACTACTGTAACAACATGAATGAGTTACACCCAAAATCATAGTTTGTTAGTATACTCATTGAAATACATTTCACATAAATTAATACAGAAAATGGTTTTAGTGGGATGTGTAAAAATTGTGTATGGTGAGAAAATAATTATGTCAAGAAACAAGTGAAAAACTATAATGAGGTTACTTAATTTTATTGAATTGAGGAATCATAGTATCATGATAGATATGTAATACAAATTTAAATTTATTTTCTTAGATTGATCGTTTCATTCTTTACTAAAAATTACAAAAAATTATTCCTTTAGTAAAAAGTGTCACTAACATTCTCTATTGAATATGATAGGTATTAACATGGAGAATTAAATAGTCATTTAACCACTAACACCCTAATGCTATAGAATAATTATTTTGGGTCTTCACAAGAATAAATTGTACTTTGGTCTTGATAGAAAAACTAGTATGAGATATAATAAAAAAATATGATGTAATAAATTAATAGTAAATAATACTATTTCCCCAAGGTAATTTCATATAGAACCATGTTCATACCAAAACAAATTCATATAAATAATGAAAAATTTGACATGAATGAAATAGAAATATCCTCTACTGATAGGCCTCTAGTTCCTTATATACAAAATGTACTCTAGTTTTTTATTGAATTGCTTTGGTAAATTTTTAAATATATTGAGTGATTAATAGGTTATCCTTAATTTAATAGTTACTCAATATTTTTAATGTAGTCTCACAATAACTATATGCTCCATAACTAATATACTACATCACAGTTCAAATATCTAGTCACCATGTGTCACAGGTCCCTGTGGGTCACCTTCTTCTTTTTAAACTATCTAAGATAACAATAAATATAGTTACCCACATGTGGATTTTTTTATATTAAGACATCATTGAGAAGACTATGTGATGTTAGAATTCAAGAAAATTAACATAACACCAATATTAGGTTATCAATTTCAATGGATTTTATATTAATATTGGATGATTTCTTTGGAATCAATAACCCACTAAGGTTTTTGATATTTTAAATTTCATATATAAATATGTACTCTACATTAATGTTATTAAATCTATATTTGTTCTTGTTACTCTATGTGGGAGGATACTTTCACTCTTTATTTTATATGTGCATCAATATTTCATGTCAAATTTAACAGAATATCAACCAATTATCTCTATATTAAATACATTGAAAAGATTCAAGAAGTGGATTGAAACTGCTTTTTAGAAAATATTAGTTGTACATCAGATAAGAATGTTTACTTGGGGCCCATGTGAATTTTTTTATATGCCCAAGGAATATATATCATATATATTCATGAAATAACCTTCCAATAAAAGAATATATAAATTAAAAAGGCGTATGAAAAATATTATAACGTCATATGAAATAGGAAATGTTGTATGTAATGAATTAAGAATATGCTATTTTTTATAAAATTACCAAATAAGCCTTACAAAACAAGTAACCCATATGAAAATAAGATTCATAAATTATTTTAAAATTTACAATGAATAAAATAGAATAATTTTCTTGATAAAATATATTCTAGAAAAAATTATTATTCTTTAAACATTAAATATAAATAATCATAATTCCTGAAAATTAATTCCAAAATTTTCAATAATGAATTTCCTACGAAGATCAATGAAATTTAATTATCCTAACATTATTTGAAAAAATAACCTAGTAACTATTTTAACAATTTATCTCTATGAAAACAATTTCATAAAGATATTAATTGAAAACAATCACTAAAAATGAACCAATATTATAAAATTATCCATTAAAATATCTATTTGATATAAAAAATGTAATTATTTTACAAAATAGGTGTCGAAAAAATGAATCAAATAAATTCCACATCAACTTTAAATTATTCAAATAGATTTTTTTTATGGATTCTGTAGAAGGAATTTCTACTCAACCTTCCTCTTCATTGAAATTCGAGAATCTCGTATGATTAGGCCTCATATCATTTAGGAAAAAAATATAATATTAAATGATTATTCATAAATAATTGAAAATTTATACATTCCAATAAATGGTATATACTAATCGTATATTAATATACATTGATTTTTGTTTTTGAGATCATATTTTACACGGTGCTTCTCTATTGTGTGGTCTCTAATTAATTGGGAATTATTGATATTTTACATTGAGGTTAATGAAACAATTTGATATCCGTTATAGAGTTAGGGGAACAATCTAGAACTAAATATTCCAACATAAATTGATATATATATATATATATATATATATATGAATTTTTGTTCCATTTTTTAATAATATATACATGATATTCCACAGACGTTATGAAATTAAATGATATCAGATAGGTTGGTCATGGTTTATCAATAAGTAAACCTATAACTATCATAGATAAAATTAAAATGGTTTTAACAATGATGGTTATTAACCATATATATATTTATATTATTTAAGCATGAAAATTGAATGGATGAATGAAGGGAGTTGGGTTTTTTTTTATTTTTTTCTCATAAACATATATGTATTTTTTTTGACATGGGAATTATATGTGGCTGAAAAAAATTTGTTGGATTACTAAATCATCACATAATGGAGGTTATATATTTTTTATTACACTCACTTACATATTTAATCAAATTCTTGACAAGATTAAAAAAATAATATAATTTTTTTTTCATTAACTCCATTATAATTAGTTGAAAATTTATAATAGAGCTTATTGATTTAAATTTATTTGTTTGACAGGAAAATCAGGAAAAATAAATAATTTTCATAAACATTATAATGGGTGTATCATAATAGCCACATGAGGGATGGTATATTGGCACTATATGTATTAAATCTATAAAAAAAATCTACAAATTAAACATCATATTATAAGGAATAAAAAAAGGAAATTCAATATTTAAAGTGAAATGGGTGGGAATGAATATTTAGATTCATTTGATCATCACACAAGTGTATTTATTGATAATTTAATCATTAAATTTATATTTGTGCACTATGTCATAAACAATTGTAATATAGGTTTCACAACTAGAAACAAATATGGTTTCATTAGCTCATCCCTAAAAATAATATGAAAAACTATATCATCACAATTGAATGGGTCAATTAGATCACCACTAATAATGATTTGTGATTATAGAATATCACAAGTAAATGTGTCCACTAAATTATCTAGTATAATAATATTCTATATTAGAACGTAACATGTTGATGTGTCCATTGTCTCTTCAATAATTGGGATTTTGGTTACTAGAACTTTACAAATAGATAGGTCTATCAACTCATGACCAATGGGGATTTTGGTTTCAAGTTATTCTCTAATGTATATTTACATTAAATTATCACCAATAAATAGTTAGGCTACTAGATAATTATTATTGTATTATTTAATTAAATATTCATAGTTCTGAAATACTATTCACATTCTCTTCATATGTTTATGGGGCGACTAGATCAATAGAAATGAAAATATGAAATGAAGGCATCTATGTATGAGAAAGCTATATGAATAAAATATTAAAAAATCGTTCTTTCCTGAAAGGATTGTGAGATTTTTAATTTTATTTTTTAACTACAATTATAATATTTGGGATTCTTTAGAGTTGAATGGACTTGTTGTGTTAGAATTGGTATTATGATAGAGGATACCAACATATCAACATAAGAGGAATAATAATTCATATTTTTTATAGTATATGATAAAAAAGTAATGCATATAAATATTATTTTATTAGAAACAAATATTTTCCACCATTAACGCATGTTTCCTAGACTACTTTTATTTCTCTTATAGTCCTATCTTTTGGATCTACTACTGCACATTTTATGATGTTTCCTATAAAACTATATTTTCATATAATTTCTGTTAATAATAAAATATCTATATTATTATATATGGTTGTCTATTGTATCATATGGAACATATAAATGAGTGGAACTCTAATTATTTATATTGTAATTTGACCTAGTTGGATGTTGTTGTTGGATCATATGCATGGTTGGTGAATCTAAAGACATAATCTATTAGCTAATAAAATGGATGGAAAAAAGGGATAACTCTAGAATGATTTCCCATTTTTATTTGTACACCATATTTTTTATGTGAATGTGAAATGGAAGGATAATACCATGGGAAATTGTATACTATGGAATAATGTTGGGAATATAAAAAATATTAGTATATGTTGAAGTGGTATAAAAAATAATTAGATAAAAAAGGGGAGTTCTGTCAACAAATGTATTTAGCCACTATGAAAACTATATGTTAAATAGATATTTTTGGTATCACAAAGCAATCCACATACCGCTTTTGAAGGTGAGGAGTGTCATTAGTTTAATAGAGACGAATTTATTAATAATATAAACTAAAAAAATATTTTATTATATATTGATGTTGAAATATGGGTTGGTTCATTTATTAAATGAATTTGTTGGAAACTAGCTACATATGTAGATAAAATAACTTGGGTGAGTGTTCCAAAATTGAAATATAGAGTTATATGATTTTATATTTACATACGTGAAGGTAGGTAAAATCCCCGCCTGTGTCCCAAAATTTTATTTGTCAGTAGTTGAAAAATTCTAGGAGGTATACATATTTTATGATGAGTCACATAATTAATAAATAAAAATGCACTAATTTGTGAATATTTCAACCCATTATTTAGATATTACAAGACATATTCAGGGGATTCAAATTCAATTGTCGTTGTTTTGTAAAAAATATTATTTAGTTTCCTAGATAAACATAATGACTAAGAAGGGGTGTCTCAGATGGAAAGAATGTCTGTCAATCAATATATATTACTAATTAATTTAATCTATATCATTTTTCAGTTATGGTTATTTTATGAAAATAATTAAATCTTTAGTTTATGAAAAACCATTAAATTAAAATAACTAAATATATCCTAACATGTAGATGAACATATAATGAAATTAGAATTAATGTTCTTGGTACTTAGGATTTGGTTATGTGAGTTCCTTCAATATTCATTTTTTTTAAATTCAATTTTATTATTCATCTTATAAAGACTATTAAATTAATTACTATTGTTTTATTTATTAAGAATGTAATTTATCATTCCACCGGAGCACAATATCCTACCTCCACCAATTTTCAAGTATAATAAACACCTTGATAAAGTGTGCAAATAATAAAATACTTGTATCCAGTATATATTATTTCATCCCTTCATGAAACATAAACTTTATTTTTTGAAGATTTTGACCAAGGAAAGTGTAGAAAATTAATTAAGCTAAATAACATGGATGAATTTTCGATATGTACTATAGTGGATGACTACAACACTTATCAACATCCATCTCCATCACCAAAAATAGAATAAAAAAATTAGTAAATTAAATAACATTAATTTTAGATTTTCGTGAAACCTCCCCCAAGGCCAAGACTCAAGCGAGCCACCTTCCATATAAAAATATAATAGATAACAAAATAAAGAAAGAGAGGTAGAATGAAGGAAATTGTCTGTATTAATAATGTAATAAGGAATAAAATTAATTAGAATATGATGGTGTAGTTTCATTGGATAAGTTATTGGAAACCAAATAGGTATAAACCATAAAAATAGTAAAACTCTAAGAACATACTGGTAGAACCAAGTATGGTTGATTCCCATCATCTAAACCACATTCCCATCAATTTATATATATATTCCATCTGACCTGTAGAACCATTAATCAACTAATGAGTGGGTCAAAAATAATTTCAGTTGATTATAATTATGAATGTTAGTTTTAATATAATTTTATCAAATATGATCAATATAGGTCATGTCAATCAGATTTATATAGTGAATAGTGATTTGTACCATGAAGTGATCATTAAATAAAAAAATCACTTTTACACCACGAAAAGGGGATTTATGAAATGTATATCATGGTTCAAACATTAAAATTTTCTTCCCTCGATATACTTATTATGGAAATAGATTTCAAGGAATATATCATGTTTTGATTGTGATAGGTATAGTCTCACTTTCGATATCAAAAATAATATTAATTAATTGCATGTTATAGTTGAAACATATCACTATAAAGATTTTTCATGTATTATATATCTTTAATTCATGGTTAGTCTTCCAACATCATAATTATGATATTGCACCACATCAAATTAAATTACAACATGAAGTGTGTTAAACTTTATAATTTCAAACATTTTTTCTGATTTATATTCAAAGATTAAATAATTCCATGTTTTATTAAAACAATATAATTTTATAAATATTATTCAATTATTTTTTAAAAATAATGTATTCAATATTTAAATATGAAATCATAAAATACTTTTGTGAATTCTCTCACACATAGAACATTTCTATCCTCAAGCATGTAATCTCAACAATTATATAAGAAGAACTTCATTTTTCTATTATTTTAATTTCAAAAGTAAAAAACCCAAATTTTTTTCAATGGAAAATAAACGTTGAAAATTCATAAAAAATAATTCATCTGAATCTTCACATTTCAATGAAACAAGACACTCACGTATTTTAAATTTTTTCTTTGGAGATAGTTTTACTATTCATATAACAATTTCATCCTAATTAATCATTAATGTGTTCACTACAATGCATTTTACCACACATTTAGTATATTTTCACTCATCTCAAATGGTATTAAATGTAACTGTAGTTATTCTCATTCATAAAAAACATGTCACATACTATAGGCTTGAAGGTCGTCTAAAATATCCACCACATAAATATATAAATCAAAATTAATTTTGATGTTGTTTCATTAATGTCAAAATGTATATGAGGGTTATAGTAGGTGGGTAATGAATAAAAAATAATATTAATTAAGTGTTTTTTATCTTTATAATACTTCATGATATAAATTGATAAGCTTAATTAAAATATTATTATAATGAATTCATCTCCACATTACCAAATAAATAATGTAGGCACATAATAAAAATTATCATAATGAATGAATCACTATTTATTTCATATTTTTTCCACATTTCTTCTATTTTTTTCATTTTCAAATATTTTCCTTATGATGAACCTATCATTTACTACAAACCCCTATTAGATCAAATGATCATCAGTTTAGAAAAGGTTTTTTATTAACCTTTCAATAATAAACACTAAATGTTATCATTTTTTCAGCAAATATTTTAGAAATAGAGGTTAATAATATTGTAAAGTAAAATATACGTGGTATATCCACAAAATCACATGAAATAAATTATAAAATATCATCAATATAGTAAATTCCATTTGACCTTGGAAAAAACATCTGCTAGATTTTTTGAATACCATTAAATATACTATGATTATGGTAGGAATATATATAATAAGTTTGTAAGAATACTCATTTCCAATTAATGTAATTCAGGGATTCTATAGGAGTAAAAAATGATAATTTCAACGTCAAAAAAGGATAAAGTGTATTAATAATAATAATACCCCACCCATATAAAATATGATTCTATTCCTTCATAAATTATATATGATACAAGGAATATTCTAAAAGAAAAAATTCATGAGAAACCCAAGAAATATACTCTAGAATGAATTGAGAAGTTTTATTTTACAATATTTCTTAGGGATGAGAACATATGATTTTTTACATTTAAATACTGAAAGGTAAAAATCCCATTCAATTTAAATAACATATATTAAAAAATGAATAAATTAAAATTAATTCCACTTATAAAAAATGAAATCTCTTCAAAACTCATCATTTTCTAACTCTCTCACGAATTTCATAACATTATGGTTTAATTTTACCATTTTACACATCCAATATCTCATTATTGATAATTAAATCATGGAATAACAATTATTATAAAATACCTATGTCTCCAAGGATGAGACGTTTCGCTCAAGAGTTCAAAGTGGGGTAATTAAAATTTATTATAATGTTATAAAATTGATTATGTATTTTCATCTAAAATAAAAATATAATTTAAACTCATATGATCATTTTATTGAAAATCTATAGAAGAGTTGGATGGGTTTTTCTTCTCACAGCTCTATTCCATAGTTTTCATTATTTAAATTATACTTTTACAAAGTAAATTCTCCTTTTTTATATATGCTCCATTTCTTTATTCAAGAAAAATATACTGAATCTTCATGTTAAGTTGAGACATCTTCAGCATGAACCTATAAAAATAAAACCAAACTTGTATATACAATGACCTTTTCAATGTATGATAAAAAGACCGAGTAATATAAATACATCCTACTAACCAATTTCTAAAATGTTTGGAAAATTTAAATTAGAAAAATTAAAATATAAATAATAGAAGAGATGAATAATTTTTCGATCCCCCATGTGGGGTCTGGGTTATAACTGCCACCAAATGGGAAGTACATGATATTGTCTATAGTCTATGGTATGGTGATGTTTTTTGGATTTAAACAATATAAGTTCTCATATATTACATAAATTGTATCTTTGTTGTAGAAAAATCCATAGATAGGTTAAACTAAAAACTCCACCTTTGAGTAAGGTATAACATGAAGGGGGGGATAATATATATGGTTCTCCCCCGTCTCTGTTTCTACTTATGAATAATATTAATATTTATTTAGGAGATTATATAGGAATAATTCATTAAATTTATATTGAATTGGAATGTTATATTGTAGTTTTATATGAAAAAAATTAGACATAAATAATGTATATAAAAATATTCACCTTTAATATGTAATGTTGTGTCTCCATCTCTTGGAGAAGAGAAACCCAGATCTCCTCTTATATTCCCTCTAATAAATGTTCTATATATTCTAGGAGATATATCTTATTCATCATGTTCTTTTTCTTCCTCCACAGAAAATTATGATTTATTTGAATCTATAAAGTATATACAGGGATGAAATAATCAATTCATTTTCTATAAAATTACATAAGGTTGAGTATATAGAAATATTAACTCCCTGAGATGATACATCTTCAACTACTTCTTTAGTGGTGCGTATTCATCCACATTGTATGTTATAAGGGGATTAGAGTAAAGTTAAATTTATGCACATTTGTGAAAAAAAATTATCCAATGTTACATATTCTCCCTTTTTATAATTATCTAAATTGTCAAATTAAACTAAACAATATTACAATAGTTAAGGAAATTTGAATGGTTGTTATAGTACCTCCTCTATTACCTCTTTAGGTTATTTAACTTGAAAGATGTGTGGAGGAATATCTTCCACCACAGGAAATGGTTCATGTTGCTTCAAATACTCTCGATATATTTACTCTATGTAGCTCCTCACAAACTCCAGTTTTCATTCAATTTTTTGAATATAGTCACTTAATGAACATTAAGTAACATCTTGTTCTTTTTTTTCATCTATGATTACTCAATCCATACATAATATGGTTTTTATGGAAGCATCATGGAATTATATTTTTTGAGATATTATTTGAATATAAAAACAAATTAATAATATTTACAAAAATATACAAATTAAATAATTATCAAAATAATACATAGCTATGTGGGAGAAGTTACATGTTTTTGTCCACTTGTCATATGGATGGTAAAAAAGAAAATTTACATTCCTTGTGTAGTGTAATGGTTAACCAAGGCTGTCTTACTTGAGGAGCATTATAGTAAATCCATTATTATTCCTAAAAAATAAAAGTTATATCTTTTAGTGGTTTTTGTTATTTTATAAAAATGACGATATTTTATATTTTAAAATTTTAAAGTAATGAAAAAAACTGAAATTACCATGACTTGAAGATGTAAATATAATAAAGTTTAAATGAATGGTCTTAGTCAATAGGTTTGGTTACACGAGTTCTTTAATTATATAATAAATGTTTAAAATTAAATTTGATAATTCAATTCAAAAAACCTCATAAATAAATTATTATTCATTAATTTATTGAGTGTGGAATTTGGCATTCTTATATCACATTATATATTAACTCTAGAAGTAGTAATGTAGGTTAAACACCTCGATTGGGAACATAATTCCTAAAATAGATAGCTCTAATGTATGCCATTTTATCAATTTAAGCAACATAACCACCACTATTTGAAGAGTTTTCCCAAACTGGGGATGGAAAATAATTGCATTAATGAATAGGGATGATTTTGAAATCTATAATATGGTTGAAAACCACTATACCCATTCATTACTCTATAATTCAATATAAATAGAATAAATACTTTTATGAAATTAAAGTGAAATAATTTCAGAATGGCCCGAATCCTACCCCAAGGACAAGAATTAGGTTTGTTAATTTCCACAAAAAAATATAGAGATCAAAATGGAATGCAATATAGAGAGAATAAATTAATTATATAAGACTAATAATGGATTAAGTAGACATATTAATAGTAATATAAAATTTTAGTCACATTGGATAAGAAATTGTATAAAATAAATAAAATAAAAACTAAATAGTAGTTTCGTAAGGCACTGTGGAATAAAATTGAATTGTTCGTTTCCCAAATCATGTATCTTAACCTATCAATTTATAGAGAGTCAATCATCACTCAGGAATTATTAATTGAAAATTGAATATGTCAAAAACATTTATGGTTGTCAAGTATAATAAAAAATATTCTAGGCTTAATTACATCAAAGATATTCATTTCTGGTCATATTAATCCAATTTAAATCATATTTAGTGATTTTATGTCATGAATTAATTGAGGTGAAATCCTAAATTTGTTTCAATTTTTCATCATGACTATTTCATTTATGACCTTAATGGCATAAAACTTCCATAATTTCATTCCCTTAATATAGGTCTTTCATAAATACAGTATACCACCTATGTCAGGTTCAGAGTGCTAATGAAGTTCCCTTACATTATATCATTAAAATAATACTCCATAAATGAATATTATGATGTGATATTATCTCTATTTTTATTTTGAATTTATTCACAAGAAACAATTCATGTTTTATATTACAGCTAATGTATTCAATTGTTACACCATGGTGCTTTTCATCGCTGTGCGAAGTGTCTTCACCTTTATAAATTCATATATTTTTTTTCATTTTCCGTCAATCGTTAGATGATTCCTTGATTCAATTAAAAAAATTTGAATTGTTGATTAATTATTTGGTAAAAAAATGTATTTATTTTTAAAATATAAAACAATAAAATTGGTTGTTTAGGTTATATTCATTATCAATATTAATGAACATTATCTTTAAAGATGGGGTAATATTTAATAATTGTTAATATTTTCTCATGTTTTAGAAATTGGGCATAGTGTACATATGTTATTTTCTAAATTCTCTGGGAATAGGGATTTCATAAAAATATGTGTTAGATAACTCTCATGACAATATAATTTATAGGTTCCTCAAGTGTTTCTATTTAAATTTATTTTCTATAGATCTTGGAATACATATTTGGTAAGAGATCATATACATATCATATGGAATACAATACCTCATTGTTACTAGGTATGTTTTCACTTTTGGTATATTTTTACTTTTGTTAAGATTTTATTTTTTATGGGGAAATTGATGTTACATGCTAATCAATATGGTCAGTTCATCTTAGATATATATTCGATCCAATATCTAGAAGTTTTAATGACTTTAATCAATATGAAAATTTGATTTTTCTTATATTTATAGAAAATTTAGTTTATTTCTAATTTATTAATGATGTGATAGGTGAAATATCTGGTGTATAGTATAGTGACTGGCGAATCTAGAATACTATAATATACATAAAATTGAATCCATTATAGAGATGTTCACAAAATAAGTTTATTCCATATTCAATATATCCATATTTATTTTGATATATGTTATGATAAACTCCAATGAATAAATAATGATAGAATCTAACATATTTTTCATGATATTAGTTTGGAAGGGACCCAACATATTGGCTCTAAGCCATATATATTCCATGTGATACTAAAAAAAATCAATCATACATATATAAATGGAATGATGTGGTATTTAACCTTCACATTAATTATAATCAGGAAAAATTACTATAAAATCATTTATATAATAAATTTTTAGTTAGATCCCAAAAATATTTCATGATTATAATTTTCAACATTTTTTTGGACTTATAAATTCCCATCCCTAGAATTGGAAATATTTGGATGAAAAACAAATTTTAGTAAAAATAGTTTGACACATAAATTATTCATTCAAATCATTCTAGAAATTAATTTATTAAAGAAAAATAATGTTAAAATAAATACACGAGATGTGAAATTCTAATACCATCAAGAAATTGTTGGATATACAGACAAATGTTATATAAAATCATAAATGAATGAACACATTATATTATACCTATAATGTTTTTTGTCATAATTACAGTTATCATATAATAAATTAAAAGTATCTACTTCAAATGTAAAAACATTAATAAGTAAACTCTAAAAGATACAAAAAAATATAAATGTGGTACATTAACTTGAATATATGCAATAGAAAAGAGAATTAAAGTTCCCCCTTTACACATTATTTGAAAATATTGTGGTGAGAATCTAGTATCAAATTTATGGTTGAATCTTCTAATTGAAATATAATATCATAATCATTTAAACCATTAAGTATATACAGTAGAGTATAATTACTTATGAGGCGTGTCTTATCGTTGTCCATCCATGTCTAATAATAGTGAATAGACACTTTTCCAGTCAAAAAAGAGTCATTACTTTCCTTCTCCAACCACATCTATTTTATACACCATAGTTGCATCATATTCACAATTAATATAAAAAAATTGTAAAATATAGAAAATGGATTTAGCAGTCATCCACAAAAATCTATACCCTTAATTGAATAAAATTATGTAAAGACTCAAAAATTACATTAAGTAAGATCATCATATCCAAAAAAGAGAAATATTGAACTGATTGAAACACCATGGAATATATAACAAACTATTCTAAAGAAGTCAAAATTATACGTGAGAAATGATGATAATCATTTCCATGGAATGCCCCCAAATTTTAAATTGTGATTTTATTTAAAATCGTCCACTATCATTGTAAAAATTCATTTTATAATTTATAGGTAATACATCCCAATTATCTCACTAACATTGTATTTATTAAATATGATTACATATGTTTCTAAATGATATGAGTTATTCCTTCAACCTAGTCATCTAAAACTTGACATGCATCCATCACCGTAGGGTCAACATATTTATCATCACACCCACTAATGATGTTCAATCATTTTTAATCAACAATGAAAGAT
The DNA here is from genome assembly GCA_963277665.1 of Viscum album. Classification (NCBI taxonomy): domain Eukaryota; kingdom Viridiplantae; phylum Streptophyta; class Magnoliopsida; order Santalales; family Viscaceae; genus Viscum; species Viscum album. The sequence goes on along the minus strand of OY728123.1, from coordinate 1,235,524,070 downwards.
GTATTGAATCATTCATATTCATTAAACTAATAATGTCATATCTTCAAGAGAAATGTGATATTATTAATCTTTTATATATATTTTATCCTAGTGTTTGAACAATCTCTAAACATAATATTCTTCATAGGATGTATATTAATAAATTTATACAGGTAAACAATTAGTTTTTTACCTTCCCTAGAACATGACATCAAGTATGAATCATCCATATAAAAAAATTTCTTATTATAATCATGTTTTGATTCACTGTAATTAGATTGGAAATCATGGTCCTCGTATGTTGTGGGAAAAACAATAGCTAGGGTATCAAAGACATATTGATCTGGCCAATTAAGATCCAACTTATTAGAATTGATTTTCTAAAAATCTTGAACAATATCCAAAAAACTAGATAATATTTTGTAGAGATATGAGTCTTATAAGAACTAATAAGATATTTATTAACATATTTATGAGCATGAGAAACATGGGGTCCTGAGGAAGTATAATTCTTACCCTATTTTATCAATTTTTAAACCCATATTGATTTATTTATTATAAATTGTTCTGTGAGGAGAGGCCTCTTTCCATATAAAATTATGGGTTATTTGTTTTTATGAATTTTACAACAATAAAATGTATGGGTTTTAAGAAACATTTCTATAAAAATCTATACTCACATTTTAGAATCCATATTATTTGTGGCATTAGTTGAGATATAAAAATCACTATACATTATCTATAAATGAAATCACATGAATCATTTTTAGTAGAGGAGTCTGATTTCATGGGGTTCATAATTTAAATTGAAAACAAAAGAGGAAATATTTCTAACATAAATTAATTTTAAAATTAGGCAATTATAACCTGATAGGACAGATGGGTGCTTAAAATCTATACTAAATACCAAGGATGAGTTTAATATATTCATGGAGATCCCACCAAAGGATCACGATACTCTCATCCATATATAGTAGTATTCCTTTTCATGTGATGTGAAGAACACCACATTCTAAAAGTTCAATATATTAATACTGTTGGAACCAGGTTCTTCAAAGCATGATTTGGTGTATGGTTTGTGTTTGTTGTCAATCCTCAGTGGAAGTTCAGGGTGTGTACCAACAAAGCGATCATACCGTTCAAGCAGAAAATAGTAGTGAAGGTGGCACTGTTTCCCAGTGTTTGCCAAATTTTTGGGCCTAAAAATCGGCCAATAAAGTAAAGTGTTTTTGGCAAAGGTACTTGCGCGCCGTGCTCTTGGAGGATAAAAGACTTGCGCGCCATATGTTTTTAAGGATCAGAACATCAAAATTTGGCTAAGGAAAGAAGGTCGCGCAAGTGTTGGTTGGGTCGCGCAACTGAGTTACGCGACAGAGTTTATTGAAGACAAGACTTGCGCGCCGTCGAGGGACTTGCGCGCCGCCGCGCAGGGGGTCCAGTTTGCCTATAAATACTGGACCACCCCTCCTCATTTTTAACGGAGATCAAGGCCGAGAGATTGTTCGAGCTCTCGTCGCGCAGGTGGTTGAGTCGCGCAGGTGGTTGTTTTGTCGCGCAAGTAGAGCTTGCGCGCCGGTTTTTGGCTGTGCGCCCAAGGTGGTTTGGAAGAGAAAGGAAGTGGACCGCGCAAGTTTGTAGTTGGGGAAGGGAGAGTCGCGCATGTGTGTTGATGACACTTGCGCGCCAGTTTGTACTTGCGCGCCGTAGTGGGACTTGCGCGACTGTCTTGGAGAAGTGCGCCTGGTTTTGCTGAAGCCCACCGGCGTGTTTGGAGCTGCACGAAAGCCGAGAGACTACTCGGTACATTCGAGGAAAAGTAATATTCTTCTTCTGGTGAGAATCGGACTTCAATAGAGCATCTACATACAACAAAGGATGCACTCTTATGCAAATGAAGAAGAGACCCTCACGTCTATAAACTTAGTGGGACTTCACCAACGGCAGTGAGCCAGGGGGAGTCAACGGGAGTGACCCGAGGGACGTAGTGAGCTATCCCTGAACAATTGTAAAGGCAGTGAGCCTGGGACAGAGTGTCTGTACCCGAACTTTTGTATCTGCAGCTAGTGAAGCATAATGGATTTAGGTACGACCGGCAACCTGTCGGCGTATGCTCCTTGGACGTAGCCCTTAGTGGTGAACCAAGTAAAAATGGCTGTGTCTTCTCTGTGCATGTGAATGTTTTCATTCTGATCATAATCATCATAGAGGTTCAACAAGATCATACCAACGTGGGAACAAGATCCAACACTTTAAAAGAAAAAGTGGTCACCCTGTTTCACCCCTCCCCTCTCAGGGTGTCCCGGGGGCCTTCAAGTGGTATCAGAGGGTAATGGTTGCTGGTGTTGAATCTCCCCTTCTTCGTCATGGAAAACGCCGTCAATGTCAGGGGAGTCCCTCACTTCGATGGAAGCAATTTCCAGATCTGGAAGAATAGAATGAGATCTCATCTAAGATCTCTTGGAATGGAAGTTCTTTTTTCTACTGTGCAAGGAATACATGTCACTGATCCAACAGGTCTGGCTATGAATGAAACAGACAGGAAACTTCTTGATGCAGATGCTAAAGCACAGAATGCTCTCACTGCAGCCCTTTCTGATCAGATTTACCTGAAGGTGATTAATTGCATCTCAGCAAAATCTATGTGGGATAAACTTGATAATATTTATGAAGGTGATAGCAAAGTGAAGGAGGAGAAACTACAAGTGCTACACAATCGGTTTGATGATCTGAAGATGCATCCAGACGAGAATGCAGACTCTTTCTTCAATCAAATTACTGAAGTGGTTGGAGAAATTCGGGTTCTAGGCGAAGAAATCAAAGACATTGATATTGTAAAGAAAATATTAAGAAGACTTCCACCTCTGTATAATACGAAGGTGTCCGCTCTTGAGGAAATAGATCTTTCCAAACTTTCTCTAGATGACTTACTGAGCAGTTTGGTAGCATATGAAATGAGAGTCAAACCAGAAGATGCTACGACTCGGGTGAGCAAGGAAATGGCATTCAAGGCCATGGATAAATTGAAAATCTCAAAGGATAGTAGCGGCGATGATGACGAAGAGAAAGAAATTCTCTCTCTCATTGCAAAGAAGTTCCAGAAGGGGAAAGGGAAATTCAAAGGGAAGTTACCTCTCGCATGTTTCCGTTGTGGAAAAGTTGGGCATATTGCTTCTCAGTGCTTGAAGAATATCAATGATGATGACAGTGAAGATGAAAACTTCAAGAAGCCTCAAAGAAGGTTCTTCAAAAAGGGAGACTTCAAATCTGGTAAGAAAATGCAAAGGAAGAGTTTTGTCTGTGAAGAGGAAGAAGATGACAATGAATTCTGTGATGAAGAAGAACCAGAATTCAAAACTGGGAACCATGCTTCTTTGATGGCCACTGTTGAAAAGTCAGAAGATACTGATGGTGAAAAACAACTGATAACTTGTGTAGATCCTGAGGTGCAACTTAAGGATACAGTTAGTAAGCTTAATATTAAATGTAAGAGCTGCAATAAGTGGAAATCAATTGTAGAAGAATCAACTGAATATGTTGATCTACTTGAAGCTGAAATTGAACGACTGGAAGAATTTGTGAAGGTACAGTATAAAATAATTGAAATCAATGATGATGCAGTTGATCTGAAGCTGAGAATTGAAGAGGAGGCAAAGGTCATAAATGACCTCACATCCAGACTGGATGAAAAATCCATGACTGTTGAGGGTCTTGAGGAGGAAGTAGTTACTCTAAGAAGTAAAATGGAGATAGAATCAGTTCCAAAAGAATCGAGGAAGAAAATACAGTTCGGAAGATTCTCAGATGCAGAATTACTTGCAAGAGCCAAGTGTGGTTCAGATGGGGTTGGAAAAGTCTTGAGTGATCAAAGACCTGCTTGCATGGGAAAGAGTGGAATTGGCTATGAGGCTGAGTCATCAACTGCTGGAAGTGAAAATATCCAAAAGAAATACAAGATGAAAGTTGAACATGATGAAATGTTACCTAGAGTGCTGAAAAAGGAACCCTCAATCCAAACTAAAAGGAGACTTGAATATTATCCTCAAACTTTCAAAAATGGTAGACAGTCTTACTATTCTCCCAAGGAAGAAGCTATAAGGAGAAATTCAAGTGAGAAGACATTTCCTCTCATGAATTGTCAGTTCTGTGGCTATCTGGGCCATACCATGTCTTATTGTGAAGAGGCAGGAAGCTATCTGAATGGAGAAGATATAGATGCTCAACAAAGGAGAACAATCTCATATCCTAATTCTCATAGAAGAAATAATTTCTATGGATATTGTTTTTGTTGTTCTAACTTTGGTCATAAGGCCGTTAATTGCAGGCAGTGAAGAGACATATACACCTCATACCGAAGTTCAAGACAAGTAAAGTCTCATCAGCAAGACAGTGTTGCTCGTTTAAACAGGTTCTTACCTCTCGCAGAAGACTTTGACTATGAAGAACCTGAGTATGCGGAAGAGATAGTTGAAAGGCCATCAGTCCTATATACTCAATCTAATGTCTCATGGAATGAAATGAAGAAGATTGAGAAATCGAACCTTGCAGAGGTAGCCCTCAAAGCTACAAAGAACAACAGTACCTGGATTCTGGATAGCGGTTGTTCATCTCATATGACGGGTAATGCCGGCCTACTAACGAATATCATAAAGAATATTGATGGTACAGTAAGATTTGGTAATGATGGGGCTCTGAAAATCAAAGGGAGTGGAAGTACCCAATTAGCTAATGGAGAACTAAAGAAGACTGAAGTCCTTTACGTAGATGGCCTACGCCATAATCTCATTAGCGTGAGTCAACTCTGTAACTCAGGACTTATAGTTACTTTTAATCAGAAAGGCTGCACCATCAAGGGAAAAACCGGCAATTCACTTATGAAAGGATGCAGAACAGAAGGCAACTTGTATCAGGTTGATAGTGAAGAAAATGTATGTTACATGACTGTTGAAGAAGAAAAAAATTTGTGGCATCGGAGATTGGGACACATCAATCAACAAGACATGGAGAAAATATCAAAATTGAGAATTTTCATGGACATCCCCAACCTGAAGCGTGATCGTGAAAAATCCTGTGATGCTTGTATTCGTGGAAAGCTGTTCTGCAGTTCATATCGGCCAAAGAAGAAAAAGGCATCTCACCTTCTTGATCTGATTCATACAGATGTTTGTGGTCCAATAAATGTTGTCGGAACTCATGGAGAAAGGCACATTGTCCTTTTCATAGATGATTATAGTCGAATGGCATGTGTGATGGTCATTCACCGGAAACGACAGGTCCTTGACTGCATGAAAACATATCGGCGAATCGCCGAGAATGATACTGGAGAAACAATCAAAGTGTTGCGATCTGACAATGGAGGAGAATACACGTCCATTGAATTTGAAAATTATCTGGAGAAGCATGGGATACAACATGAGGTAGCTACTGTGAGAACTCCACAACAAAATGGAGTTGTTGAACGAAGGAATCAACAGGTGAACAACATGGCACGAACTATGCTGTTTGAGAGTCGTATTCCACGACATTACTGGAAAGAGGCTGTTCAAGCTGCAGTGTACATTCAGAATCGAACAGGACTTTATATGGGTGAGACGAAGACACCATATGAATTGTGGCATGGACGGAAGCCTTCTCTAAAATACTTTCGTGTCTTTGGAAGTAAGTGCTTCATCAGGAACAAAGAAGGAAATCAGGGGAAATATGGTGACAACGCAGATGAAGGAATCTTCCTCGGTTACTCAATGAACAGCAAAGCCTACAAATGTTTCAACAATCGTTTGGGAAGGATTGTGGAAAGCAATGATGTTAAGATAATTGAAGAGAAAACCACAAATTCTTCACGGACGTCATATGCTGATGTGATAGAAAGTCATGAAGAATGTGGACATGAAGAAACTACAAATGCAGAAATAGAGGAAGCTGTTCAAAACACTCATCAATCACATAATGATGTTGACTCAGAAGAAGAATATGAAGAAGAAACTATGGCTGAAGAGAATACTACTGAACCTCGCAGGAGAAATCGAAGAGCTGAGATTGATCCATCCAACATAATTGGGGATAGGAGTGCACCCACTCAAACCAGAAGGATGAGGAATACCACGCAATCTGCATTTCTATCAGTTGTAGAGCCATCCTCATTCGAAGAATCTGCAAAAGATGAATCTTGGGTGAAAGCCATGAATGATTAATTAGATCAGATTGATAAGAATCAGACATGGGATCTTGTCCAGAGACCCGAAGGTCACAATGTGATTGGTACCAAATGGATCTTCAAAAATAAGTTTGATGAGCATGGAAGTGTTATCGGAAACAAGGCATGACTGGTATGTAAAGGATACTCCCAGATTGAAGGTATTGATGTTGAAGAAACCTTTGCTCCAGTTGCTAGACTAGAATCAATCAGGCTTTTCCTTTCCATGGCACTCCAAAGAGGATATAAAGTATATCAAATGGATGTTAAGACAGCATTCTTGAATGGTGTACTCGAAGAAGAAGTCTACATTGAACAACCGGTGGGGATTGTCTTGGGTACCGATGAAACAAAGGTCTGCAAACTAAAGAAAGCTCTATATGGTTTGAAGCAGGCACCACGTGCATGGTACTCACGGCTAGATTCATATCTCAAGAAGTTGGAATTCAAAAGAGGAGGAGTTGATCACAATCTCTATGTGAATAATTCTCCAAAAGATCAATTCATGGTTCTTGTCTACGTTGATGATATCATATTTGGTGGCAGTAGGAAGAAATCAGTGGATGAATTTGCCAACCACAAGAAATCAGAATTTGAAATGTCTATGATTGGGGAGCTCACATATTTCTTGGGGCTGCAAGTGATTCAAAAGAAGGAATACACATTCATTTCTCAGGAAAAATATGCAAGAGAGCTACTGAAGAAGTTCAATATGAAAGACTCCAAACCAATGTCAACTCCGATTGCAGTTGGAACTAAACTTGGAAAGCATGAGGATGGGAACTCTATTGATCCCACCATGTACAAGAGGATCATTGGAAGCCTACTGTACCTGACAGCGACAAGGCCAGATATTGTCTTTGCAACATGCCTTGCGGCCCGCTTTCAGAGTAATCCAAAGGATGAACATATGGCAGCAGTAAAAAGAATCATGAGGTACATTCAAGGTACACATAACTTCGGGTTATTTTTTGCTGCAGGCAGGGAAAGTGAATTATCAGCATTTTCTGATGCTGACTGGGCTGGTGTTGTCGTAGATAGAAAGTCCACTAGTGGTGGAGCTTTCTATATTGGGCAGAAATGTGTTGGATGGTTGAGCAAGAAACAAGAATGTACTTCTCTTAGTACTACTGAAGCTGAATATATCTCCGCCACAAAAGCATGCACTCAACTTCTTTGGATGAAGCAGCAGCTAACAGATATTGGTGATAAGGTGCAGCAACCAATGGTGATTTATTGTGATAACAAAAGTGCAATTGATCTTACGAAGAATCCGGTTGAACATTCTCGTATAAAACATATTGAAATACGGTATCATTTTATCAAAGAAAAGGTTGAACAAGGCGTGATTAAAATGGATCATGTTGGAACTAATGAGCAAGTGGCTGATATCCTAACCAAGCCATTGTCCGCGGCTGTGTTCGAGAAGTATCGGTTGAACCTCGGTGTTCGACCATCTCCTACTGCATAAGGAGGCTCCGGAAGTCCCCTCTCCCCGTTTGTATTAACTGTTTTTATCTGCTTATGGCTGTGATGCAGGTTTATGGGGGAGATACTATCCAGGGGGAGTATGGCTTGAGCTGAATGATGAAAAAACTTTTCGGTCTTTGGTTTTATTGTCAATGGGGGAGAAAGGAATAAATTCAAGGCAAGAAATTCTTCTGTGATGAGAAGTGTAAGATTGTGATGAGAAGTTTAATAAGGATAACATCGGGCGTCATGGAGAATTTCAAAACACTAAGACCCAATTCAAGCTTTCTCTCTTGTTTTCTACACCGAGCACTGCTCACGTAGACTTAGAGTGTTGGCTGAGTTGATTCTTGCGTTTTGGATTTGCTCATGGTTGGAAATCTATTGAATTTATTCTGATTGCCAACAAACCCAAAGGGGGAGATTGTTGGAACCAGGTTCTTAAAAGCATGATTTGGTGTATGGTTTGTGTTTGTTGTCAATCCTCGGTGGAAGTTCAGGGTGTGTACCAACAAAGCGATCATACCGTTCAAGCAGAAAACAGTAGTGAAGGTGGCACTGTTTCCCAGTGTTTGCCAAATTTTTGGGCCTAAAAATCGGCCAATAAAGTAAAGTGTTTTTGGCAAAGGTACTTGCGCGCCGTGCTCTTGGAGGATAAAAGACTTACGCGCCATATGTTTTTGAGGATCAGAACATCAAAATTTGGCTAAGGAAAGAAGGTCGCACAAGTGTTGGTTGGGTCGCGCAACTGAGTTGCGCGACAGAGTTTATTGAAGACAAGACTTGCGCGCCGTCGAGGGACTTGTGCGCCGCCGCGCAGGGGGTCCAGTTTGCCTATAAATACTGGACCACCCCTCCTCATTTTTAACGGAGATCAAGGCCGAGAGATTGTTCGATCTCTCGTCGTGCAGGTGGTTGAGTCGTGCAGGTGGTTGTTTTGTCGCGCAAGTAGAGCTTGCGCGCCGGTTTTTGGCTGTGTGCCCAAGGTGGTTTGGAAGAGAAAGGAAGTGGACCGCGCAAGTTTGTAATTGGGGAAGGAAGAGTCGCGCATGTGTGTTGATGACACATGTGTGCCAGTTTGTACTTGCGCGCCGTAGTGGGACTTGCGCGACTGTCTTGGAGAAGTGCGCCTGGTTTTGCTGAAGCCCACCGGCGTGTTTGGAGCTGCACGAAAGCCGAGAGACTACTCGGTACATTCGAGGAAAAGTGATATTCTTCTTCTGGTGAGAATCAGACATCAATAGAGCATCTACAAACAACAAAGGATGCACTCTTATGCAAATGAAGAAGAGACCCTCACGTCTATAAACTGAGTGGGACTTCACCAACGGCAGTGAGCCAGGGGGAGTCAACGGGAGTGACCCGAGGGACGCAGTGAGCTATCCCTGAACAATTGTAAAGGCAGTGAGCCTAGGACAGAGTGTCTGTACCCAAACTTTTGTATCTACTGCTAGTGAAGCATAGTGGATTTAGGTACGACCGACAACCTGTCGGCGTATGCTCCTTGGATGTAGCCCTTAGTGGTGAACCAAGTAAAAATGGCTGTGTCTTCTCTGTGCATGTGAATGCTTTCATTCTGATCATAATCATCATACAGGTTCAACAAGTTCCTACCAACGTGGGAACAAGATCCAACACTTTAAAAGAAAAAGTGGTCACCCTGATTCACCCCTCCCCTCTCAGGGTGTCCCCGGGTCCTTCAAATACGAAATCCAAAAATCTAATGCCTTCTATATAAATGTTTAGGTAAAATGTGAGGGTCTACCCTTGAAACAAATTACACAATAAACATAACATAGAGGAAGAGAAAGGAATAGTACATAATCCATAAAACATAGCTCACTGATAAACCCCTTTTCCTATATCTCTTCACCTCAATGTGCATTATTGTTTTTTAATCAAAAATGGCCTTCATGAAACTGTTGGTCACACCTACTGATGGCATACAAAAATGATCAAAAAACCTTTTTAAGGTTTTATCCTTATTCTTCCAATGGATCACTCTAAGGGAGGATAATCTAAAATTTCTTCCTTAAATAAAAACAATTCAATACAAATGAAAACAGTGATTTGGGGGTGGTCTAAGTGCCTTTGGAATGACCCATTAAAGAGAAAATGTAGCCAATTGTTCTATGGGTAAATTATTATTCACCATTATATAAACCACAACTTTCTATCATATCTTTTACAAAAAAAATCCATTTTTCTATGATTTATTAACATGTACACATAAAACTATAATCCTTTATACTGAAATTAGAAACCGATTTTAGAATATTCCACATAGAAACTAGTTTATTATGAAATTATTTCCATGTGATGGTATTCGTGTTACAAATTACATTGCCACAATTTAATAAGTTTTTAACACCATCCTACATTATTTAATTATATAATGTTGTATAATATTTTAAAACAAAATAAAAATATTTTCTACATCTAATTCAGAAGCTATATATTTTATTTCATATCCTATATCATGAAGTGCATAAAGTACATGTACCTCAGTGGTCAATAATGTTGATATAGGCTTAAATAATAGTGTTTCATTTGATAATTATTTCCTCATAAATATTTTATAAATATTATATATATTACCAACAATTACATAGGATGACACTCTAGGGGTTTCCCCTTCAAGATAATCATTTAATTTTATACCCTAACCACAAAAATCTATTAGAGTAAATCTTAGATTTAATGGGGCACACTTTAGAGAATCTTTCACACATTTCATCATATTTTTATGTTTATGAAGATGATGAGGTGAACATTATTAGTGATTATTGAAGGAAAATTTATTCTAAAGTTTGAATTCATTTACACAAAACCTTATCCAACTATTGGATTATTTCATTATTATTAAATATTTAATGACTAGTAGATTGATTGTATTGGTATCATCTTGTATTAAATTTTTTTTTGATAAATATGAATGGATATATCTGGTAGATCATAGTTAGATTGAGTTTTTTAATAGTTGAAAATATTAGACCAATAGAAGGTATTTTGGTTTTCAATGTTTACAATTTATCAAAATAAATCAATCATTTACCAAAATCTACATGTTTCATGGGATTAGATATGAAAAACATTTATATCTTATAAAGGGTAATCCATACCTTACATTAAGATACATAGTGAATTGGTGGAATGATGATTTTAGGTGATATTAGTTATGAATTTATTCTAACATAAAATGTTAGGAGTAATTTCAAACAAACTATTTTTTTGTGGAGTATCAATAATTGAAAAATGAGATACGACAATACAATGAGATTCAATCTCGTTAAAATTAATTTTTTAGTGACTAGTTATAAATTTTTCCTTATCCATATAGATTAATATTGAAATAAGTAAACCAAATTTAATAAAAATATCTTCTTATTTGTGATGTTGATGGTTTTTATTGATTAATTAAACAGTATTATTGAAACAATTAATTTGGTAACAATTTCATGTTATGGGTATCCATGTTTCATCATCTAGTATGGTTTCCAAGATATGTTTCACAGTGGATGACAATTTATATTAATGTTCACATATTTAGAAATCATAGATAATAACAAAATTATAAAATATTAAATAGTTCATTTATTGATAATAAATATTGTTGTAAAATTGAGATATTAAATTTTTCTATTGATAGGTGATGTCTGTTGAGGATATACACCATAATAAATTATAAATATATTTTATTTCATATATAGTTTGATATAAGAATTTTTTTTAATTATGAGAGACTATGTATATAATTTCCCATCGATTTATTATTTTTCCCATTATTTCCAAATAATTTTTTTTAATTTGACTACTTTGTCTTAATATTAAGGAAATTTTTTATATAATTAAATACCATTTCAACTTCAATTTTATTATCAATTAAACACCACATGGGTTATTTTAACAATTCCAGTGACTATATGTGGAATCGAATTTCATAATATTCAATTTGGAAAGACTTCCAGCATCTAAAATTGATGTTATAATTTTTTTCGAACCTATCGAAAAATAACGGTATACATGAAAATTTAAAGGATAAGAATAGATCTCCCAAGTTACCTACCATGAGGTTTAGAATCAAAAAAATAACATGATGGAACATCAATTTTTATTGATGTTAGTGCATGAGTATATGAATATTCCAATTTTTATGCAACCTACACATTCACCAACTATTGTTCATAGGAACATAATATAATATAGATGACATTATAATATAATATGATGTTGGGGAAAATTTAATGCTATCATTCTTCATATACAATATGTGTCACTAAACAAACAATATATATATAAAGATTTCCCAAGTTGCTATAGTGTAATAAGCATGAAATCCAACAGAGGGTACCATTTCAAATATTAGAACAATAAGGTTTATTTATTGATGGTGGAAAATAAATAAAACCCATCATAATTGAACAATTCCTCAGGGCTATCTGTACACTAGTAACTTAATTTATACCTCCATTAGTAAAAAAATTGAAAAAGTAAACTTATCATTTTTATTAAAATACTGATGATGTGTGTGTGTATTTAAGTTTCATGAATCTAAAACCCATGAATATTACTGATATTTAAGATTTAATTCTATTACTTCCACACATCATTCATCTTATTGCAACCTAGAAAATATTTGGTGAGAATTGTAAGTTTTGTCACATATGGTTATAGTGGATGTGTTCCTCATAACAATACCTTATGAGTAGTTGTGTTCAATGAGAGCTACACTATTTCATCCCATCACTAAAGATCCAAAAGTGGAAACATATTTGATAGGATTTTTTATTTTACATGAAACATAGAGTAATAAACATGGGTATTAGATTTATATCCAAGAATGAATAATATTTTTTATTAATGGATTTGAATAATTTCGAAAGTCCTGTTCATAAAAATTAATTTATAGATACATTATTTTCCCTCTTTATTAGATATATATAATTGTAGACTAATATTTTGTTATATTTTATTGTTTCATTAAAAACAAGTTGAAATATATTAATTATGATTGAGTTCTAAATGATATATTTAGTATTAATTAATAAAAATAAATAAATGATGTATTATGTTGAACATGTTGAAAATAATGTTTTCATTAATTCTTTATATTATATAAAAATTTAGTTTTTTAATAAATTCAATCACTTTAATATATTTTGATGCACACAACCCCAATATTAAATGAAACAAAATACTCTATTAAATTTTTTTTTATATAAAATGTGACCGTTATATCCTAGATAGTATGTTTTATTGTTTGAATTGGACTAACTAATTTATGAAAATATATGGTTCACACATGTTCATTATTTTACTATTGATTATAAAAAAATAAAAATTATTTTGAAAGAAAATTTTCTTCTTCTTAAAAAGAGTATTTTTATAAAAGACCAATTAGAAATGCTTTGGAAACATAAATTATAAATAAAATTTACCTATATTATATTTTTTATTTGATAAAATTAAATTAATTTTTCAAATTAAAATATCGAAATTATTTTAGGGTGATATTTTAGGATATTTCTGAAAAGTTTCATTTTTTGAAGAATTTATAAAAACACCATTTTTTTTGAAAACCACATTTTTATTGAAAAACAAAATAAATGGTTAAATTACAATAAAAACCAGTGTTAAAGATATAAAAACTAAATTATATTATTATTTAACTAATTTATGTCATTTTAATCATTTTCTTATTTTTTTTATATTAAATAATTCAATACTTATAAAACATTTTTTTGGAAGCCCCCTTTTCATCGCTTCTATAGGTATCTTTTTAAATTTTATTTTGTCACTAATATTGAATAAATTTATAAAAATATACTACATATTTTTAATAATAATATTTAATATTGTCTAATAATCTCAGTTTAATTTTTTACCATACTGAATAGTAAAAGTAGTAAAAAATAATTATCATGGATAATATAAAAACTACTTTATAAGAGAATATCGTATATTGATATTGGTTAAAATGATATAAAATTACTAAAAAAACAATTATAAATCAGTATTTATTTTTTATAACCTCTACGGGTTGATGAAAAACCATTTTGGTTGATTTTGCAATGATAAAAACATTGGTTTAATTGATTCCTTTCAAGAATTTCATATGTGACCTCTCCCCCACTAATAAAAGATACCCCAATATCCTGCACTCCTCAAACATCCAATTCTATTTTAGAATGAATATAACCACCCTAACCACCAACATAAACTCCTCCCAACATTATATATCAGTTAGGTTGTTCATAAATCCGTCTATATAAGGCTTTAGGTGTAAACCTAATGAAGTTGTCCTTTGTGGAGGTATTTTTTATAAATGTACATTAAAATTATGATTCTTATTAAAACTACATAAAATAATATTAAAAATGATTATATAATATTAATATTATATTATATATATTAATATGATATTATATTATGTTAGTTATCTATATACATCATCTCTTCAATCAAATTGAAAATGAAACCGCCGATTGTTTGTACGGCTGACTGTCGGCTCCCAAACTGATCTAATTTATTTTCCATCACCACATTTCAAGGATGTTTATAAAGTTTGATTTAAAATATTTATAGAATATTTATCATATTTTGATACATTTCAAATTTAAATGTCACATATACCTCACTACCATCTGTTCCGGTTAAAATACAAGAACGTCTCTTATGTGTACGATGTATAATCTCCCATGCGAAGCGATGCTATTCATTATTAAATTGAACTTTAATGGAAGGTAATAAGGATAAATTCAATTACTAATTATGATATATATGAAATTATATTGATTCTAAAAAATTAATATATCTTCTACTTATTTACCTATTCTCCCATTAATAATATGATATCATCGCTTGTGCATAAGTATGGTCCACAATATCCACGAAGAGAAGTGATCCATGCTCTATTGTCAACATTAAATAATTATTATAAAAATGGATCAAATGAAAAAAAAAATATTTATAATATTAAAATCATTCCATATATGATTTATCTATATAATATGCACAATAATTGGAAATTTCCTAAAAAAACATTCATTAGAAAACAAGGTAATTAACAATTGAAACAATGAAAATAGTTGAATATTATTTAAAAATGAGCGGTAAAATGTTATAATATGATCACATATGATTTTTTAAATATGAATATCTTTTTATAAATTAATAAAATGTATAAAACTATTTATATGAGGTTAAATTTTGGTTAACCAAAAGGAAATGTAATTTAAGGGAATTCATCTCAATATACCTCCACAAAGGAATATTATAATTTTATAAACCTAATTTTCATTATATAGTGTATATAATAACCTTTCTATTTATGTCATGAATAGTTCATAATTCATGGTATTTTATTTTTTATTTATATTTATTTCATCTAATTTAATTTTACTTAAAAATTACCATGTGATGATGAATTTAATAACTCAATTTATTTTCATTAGGTTATATTACTTTTTATTATATTTTACATTATTATAATATGTGTAGATTATTTTTAATAACATATTATATATTTCCAATTTTATGTGGATTTTCATTTGACACACATAACTGATTCCTTGACTTATTCTCTCTTAAACTTTATGATTTTTGTTTGGGTTTATTACAAAATCTAAATTTTAATCAAAATTATTTACTCTTGAATTTCCATTTAAGTTATTTATTTATCCTTATCTAATAAAATAATTTAATTTAATTCTCATTTATTAGTTATTGAAATATTAAATTAATAGTTCACTCTTTTGTACTATGAATTACTGAGTAAATATTTTCAATAAAAATTGACTTTATTAGCCTCATTAGTCGAAAATCTATTTCCATCCAAATCTAGGATATCTAAAAATAGTTTCAAAATTATTTTTAAAATTATAAAAAATATTTATTTTGTATTTTTTTAACAATTTTGTTTTTAAAAAAAATTATTGGAATATTATTTTGGTTTTCTAAACAAGGATCGTTTGTCTTTTATCTAAAATGTGAGAGGAAACATTATTACAGTGTGTATATAATGAATAAATTTCTAGCCAACATGACCAATAAATGTTTAAATTACTCTTTTATACATTTAAATGTTTATTTTCAATGAATATAATATTATTTATACCTTGTGAACTATTAGTTCGAAAATATATTTTCAATTTGGAATGTTTATTTCCCATTATAATATTTTTAGTGATATTTTTGTGGTATTTTTATTTATCAAAGACATGAACTCTTTATTGTAAAAATTATACTCTAATGATATTTTGTATTTTTAACATCCTTAAAATTTATTTAGATGAATTATAATTAGTTTGATTGGGAAAAGTATTCACATTCTCATTCAGGATTAATTATTGTAATAATTAATATTACCCTAAAATATTCACGTTCTCATTATAATTGGGTGTCAAATTTTATCAAAACATTTATTTAAATAATAATGGATATATTTATTACATAAATCATATATCATCCCTATATACAGTATTTCGCATTGAAATTTCTATGATTGAATGGGGAAATTATTGTTAATCTCTATTCCTTATATGATGCAATTTTTTTTATAAGGAATATAATTCATTAATTAAATAAATTATTTGATATCTGATAAATTATTTAAACATGAAGATATGGGTGGGTCCATATTATAGATATCACCTCAAAGCATTAGTAAACTCATGAGATAAATTAGTTATCTATATAAAGTAAAATGGAATTATAATGTATACCTACTCATCAGTTTTAAACTGGATAGTGGATAGACTTGATGGTATAGGTATCATGATAAATGAGATCATGTTGTACAATAATTATTAATTACATTAATTAGTAATTTAGTAATTATTATACATGGGATTTTCATTATTATTTTTTTCTGGATGAATTTCATTATTAGTTTGTTAATTAAATTGAAAGTGTTTTTAGATATTTTCTTTACAATATTGTGCATTCATAATAAGATCATGATTGATAACATATTTAAATTGAATGTGTGTTAATTTATTTAACGTTTCATGTTTATTATGGTTATTGATTGTTGATAGATTTAGATATACTCAACCCCTATAGATATTTTTAGCTCACCATTATTTTTTTCCTTTCCCTGGAATCCATGAATATTACTCTGAATTGTCTGAATATATATTATCGAATAAATAATTATATTCTCAAAAACATGTGGTTGTAAGTTTCGTATGAAAATATAATTTTGGGATCATATATGTCTCTACTTGACCAAAAAAATTCCCTTATTCTATTTTTTGGAATGTGATTCCTTGTATCTTATGAAAATGTAATAAAATATAAACTAGCACTGAGTTACTTGGGTTGGGGTTATTATTGTTGGTATTAGAGTAATTTTAGAAGATACAATGGGAACTATATTTAAGAAAACATTGATAAAGGATAAAAACTCTATGATTGACCTTGAGAAAAATTATTTATGAACACCCTAATGTTTTGATAAGGTATAGATTATGCTACTTTTCATGGGAATATATTCTTCTTAGGATTCTACAAGTAGAAATGGTTCTAGAAAATATGTATCTAGGGATAGTAAATGGAAAAATGGTATAATGAGATTTAATATACCATTACCTAGTAAACGAAAAGGGGTTTTACTCTTCACTTGGATTGATACTCCTCTGTGATATTCTTTAGATAATTAAAATTTTTAATACATACCATCAAAAAAGATTTGTGTATAGGATGACAATGAATAAAATATATTAACCCTAATGTGTATTATATTATAAAGAAAATGTTGTGTTTTAGAAAAACTATATATGATTCTTCATGATTATATAGATTCCCAGTTTGATTATTGTTACTCAGACTGTGATTTCAGTCTTGGTCAATAGATAAAACCCTAAGGTATCTTGTTAGAATTCACATCAAATAAAATGTGGTGAATATGAACAATTAAATGGGATACTATATTGAGTTAATGATATCATGATTATACCTAAATAGTTATCCAGAAATACAATTAACAAACTATATCTTAAACAAAACCATGATTCACTAATGATGATGAGGATTAAGTTCAATATGAGCTTAAATGGTGGAAAAATGGAGGAAAACATGTTCTATTTTGGGTGTGTCAAAAATTTGGAAAGAGACACCCATGATGGTGTTTCAAAAGAGTGGGGAACTTTTTTTCGTTTTTGGGGAAAATAACGGAACAAAGTGATGAATTCCACAGAATAAAGTTAGTGGATGATAAATGGAAATAAATTTAATCCAACTGACCAATTTGTTATACATTGCCTTAAATGTTTGTATATTTTTTTTAATCGGAGTCAATTACCTGTTATAAAGAAATAACCATCGAACTAGAAAATACCCATATTGAAATA
The DNA here is from genome assembly GCA_963277665.1 of Viscum album. NCBI lineage: Eukaryota > Viridiplantae > Streptophyta > Magnoliopsida > Santalales > Viscaceae > Viscum > Viscum album. The sequence continues at coordinate 1,235,506,079 of OY728123.1, read as the reverse complement.
AATTGTTAGATCTATTTATTTATTATTCACTAGAGTTAAATTTCTGAATTATTTATTATATAATTGTTATTTTGATTATAAGAATCATGAAATATTGATGGATTTTTAAATTTTAGAATCATATATGATTGAATTAACATAATTATATGGGATACCATAAAAGATGATGTGTTTAAGGTTGATCACAAGATAAATTTATTGAAAAAACATTTTGAAAAAATTTGTGGGAATATAACATGATTATGGATATTTTCAAAGAACATTTATTTTAATAAAACTCGTTGTTTTTGTTTATTTGAAATTATTTCAGGAATAATGCATTTATAATTTTTGGATGAATGATTAAAGGTATTGTCAACCACTATATATTATTTTATCATTGATGTTTTTGTAATTATGGGTATACAAAATTTTGGAATATTATATTAATTATATTAATATGGTTTTATAAAAACAGAACACTACATACAGTGTGAAAAACCATTTCATTTGAATAAGGCTGTAGGTTTTAACCCACAACTGAAGGATGAGAATAGTTTAGAAAATACCACAATTTACATAATTTCCTAGTTTATATGTCATTATTATTACTAAAGAAGTATAATAATAAATATTAATGATAAACTAGGGTTGTTAGTACTAAGGTTTAGAGATAAATAACTTGTGAAAACAATTTCGGATTTATATTTTTTTTGAAATGTGTGCAATGAATTTTAAGTATTTTTAGATATTATGATATTTTAAAAGTAAATTTTAGTTATTATTATTTCAAGATTCATTTTGGATATTTAACTCTTTAAGTAAGACTTGAAGTGGAAATTGGTTGAAGCACAACCAATGAATGAAATTGGACTTTTGAAATATAAACATATCAATTATATTTCTCCACATTCTAAAATAGTTAAAGAATCCATTAAAATTAAGAAATGGATTTTAAAAACGAAATTTTATATTACTACATTCATATTTTTTGAATGTAAAGATATTTCAAATCTTCACATATTTATGGTTTTGATTATCTATATATTTTTCATTCAATTTATTATTATCGATGATCTCTATCACTCTCTATAATTATTTAAAAATTGATTCCTGGTATAAATCTTCAATTGAAACCTATGAAATCCAAATTTTAAATATAGTTATGAGTTTTACAAGATTATCTTTATATTTTTCATTCCCTTTTTATGAATATGTTATGTTAAACCTGTTATGAGATGGGTTCCCAATGAAACTAGTTATGATTTTCAAACCCATAATTTATAAGAGAATGTTATATCTCTTGATAACAAAAATATTATAATTTAATGTAACATGCCCAAGAATATATAATAATTTTTAAAAAATAAATTAAATATCTCGATGGCATGTGAAACATGAAAGACAGTGTTTAAACAAAATAAAATACTCTATTAAATTTTTATTTTTTAGAAAATGACCATTATAACCTAGATAATATGTTTATTTTTATTAATAAAGATATATAATTTATGAAATTATATGTTTTAAACATGTTCCTCAGATTTCTGTTTTTGATAAATAATATAAAAACAATTTAATTGAAAAAACAAATCCCTGAAAAACTGGATTTTTCTAAAATACATTTTAGTCATGGTTTCCATTAAAATATGATAATTAATTTTTACCACATTTAGAAATTTTATTTTTTAAAATTTACTTAATTTTCAAAAAATATAAATTTTCTTTGGTTTATTTTTTGTATTATTCTAAAAAATTGCATTTTTCTATAAAAAGTGGAAAAGTTTGATTTTAATTGTGAACAAATATTTCATTATGATATTTTACAGGGCATAGATATATTTTAAATTTTTCATAAAAACATAATAATTAAAATATATTATAATTTTAATAATTTACATCATTTTAATTAAAATTATATTGATATTTTATAGTAGACCTTATATACTAATGATAATTTTTCTTTTGAATCCCACTTTTTTATCGCATATATGGGTATAATATAAATTTGGATTCTTTCACATTTATGAATTAAAATCATGAGATATATTCAATACATGGAATAAAAAAAATTAATAAGTTCAAGTTAATTTTTTAATATAATGAATAGGGGAAAAGAAAAAATTTATTACTGCAGTTATGGTAAAAACAGGGATTCTTAGGGGGTTAAACAAAGACGAAAAGGGTTAAAACGACCTAAAACACATCCAAACCCCATTTTATTGCCATAATACTACTTTATTACATATAATGTTCTATTTGGACAAATATTTTGGTTATTTTCATGATAAAAAGATGGGAGTTGTTGCTTCATTTGAAAATTTTGATCCACGTCCTCTTTATAACTTATAAAACGCCACCCATATCGTCCACTCTTTAAATATCCAAATATATTTTTCTTGAATAGTGCCTAGAAAAATCACATAATTACTCCTCTTGAAATATCCCAGATACCATTTATTAATAATAACTCCATCTTATAAAGGGTTTTGTAGCAAACCTAAAGATGGTTTCCAAATTATTAGTTGCAATCTTAAATGAGCACTTTTTATTTTTTTATTCCTCACAAATAGAATTATAATAAAACAAAATTATATAAAAGCCTCAAAATAATATATATACTAAGATGTTTTTAATTCATGATAATGACCTATATCTATCTCTTCTTCCATTAAATAGGAAATAAAACCATCAATCTTGTGTATGTAGTACTGCTACCTCATGAACCAATATAAATTGTTTTCCATAACCACCTTTCAAGGATGGAAATAATGATGGATTTAACACATGTATATAATATTTATGATTTTATTATACTTATGGAATTTTAACATCAAATATTATTTCTTTTTTTCCATTATTTTTAAAATATGATAATGTCGTTCATGCGTTTGACAAACTACCACCTCATGAAGCAATGAGAATCATTTTTCACAAACACTTTAAATTAAATGTAATAAGGATATATTTAGTGAATATATGAAATATATATGAAAATTTATTTGTTTTTTAGGATTAATATATCACCAAATTCTGTACAATTTCACTCATTAAGTAAATTATAATGTCACTCATGTGTATGTATAACTAATCATCTCTATGAAGTGATATGAACCATTATGCATGTTAAAATTTTGATAATGATTATAAAAATGTGTATTATAAAAAAATGATATTTATAATATTAATCTAATTCTATATAAATTGAATCTATATAATATCTACATTAACAGGAACATTTATGATAAAACATGTATGGGAAAACGGGGGAAAAATACCCGAACTAATTAAAATTCTGAAATATTATTAACAAATACCTTGTAAATAATTAAAACAAGATAATATAGGATATTATAAATGGAAATATGGTTAAATTATAATATAATACTACTTATGAAACCATTATACCTCAGGTTAAATAATTTTCAACCAAAATGAAGCTAGATGTAAGGGACTTCATATCAATTTCCCTTATTTGGGGAATTTTGTAATGTTATAAACATAATTTTTTTATATGTGGTATATAATTTCCACATTAAATGTAATATCATTAATAATACATAATTTATGGTATTTTATGTTGTAATTTTATTTATTTATTCAAATAGAAATTCACTTGAAATTACCAAGTGGTAATGAATTCCAAAACTCAATTTCATTACATTGGATTATATTAATTATTTTATGTCTTTGAGAGTCTAATATTTTTTTAATATTATTAAATAAATTATGATTTATTTCAACTAATTTTATATGTACTCTAAAATGATGCACAAAATCTACTCATTGATTAATTATCACATCAATTTTTTATCGTTGTTTGGTTAATCTCATAATCTAATTTTAATCGTGATTATTTTGGTGTTTATTTACATTTAATTAAATTATTTAATTAGTGTACTATAATAACATTTAATTTTACTCTATTATATTTATTCACAAAAATATGATTTTAAATTACTATTTCCAACTATTTTTTGCTTTAAATTACTGGGAAAATATTTTTGGGAAAAACTGACTTTACATCTATCTTCAGTGAAAAATCCATTTTAATCAATTCAATGTTTTATAAAAATTAATGTGAAATTATAAAATTAATTTATAAAATAATTTTTTAACAATGTTTTAATTTTTAATAAAAAATTTAAATTGAATCTTCCTTTCATTACCCAAACAAGGCCTATTTGGATTTCACTGAAAATGTAAACAAAATCATTGTTTTACTGTGTATAGAATGAATAGAAATTGATGTCATAAAAACTAGTCATTGTTTTAATCATTATTTTATAAGTTTCATATGTTATTTTAAGATAATAAAATTCTCTAAATTAAATGTGATTGTTGTGTTTTAAAAAATTTTTTTCATGTGAAAAGGTTATTTTCCTCAAGATTGTGTTAAATGATTTTTTTGGTATTTCTATCCTTAAATGGAATTAAACCATTATTATAATAATTATTATTTGGAGATAAGTTGTATTAATTCCATAATTTTTATATATTTATATTATTTATGATTAGTCTAACTTGGTAAATTATTTACACAAACTTTATTTAATAATTTTCTTCATCATTAATTTTCCCATGAACTAGTCACTTTTGTTTCTTCTTTAGAAATTTAAATTCCCCTAAATATCAATATTATTTATCATAGATAATTTATTGTATAAATTTTATATCATTTAAAAATATGGAATTCTACTTTGAAAATTAATATTTATTCATATTCCATACACGAAATAAATGTTTTTTGATAAGTCATATAATTCAAGAATTAAATGTTTTATTCGATATATGTAGAATGATATGGAAAAGAAGATAATGGGGGGTAATAGTTATATCTATCCCTTAATTTTTTTTCATAATTATCATAAGAATTTTTTTGGATATCCTTAAACAAATGGTTTTATTGTATATACCAACTGATTAGTTTTTATCCATTATCTAAACGGTCTTAATTGTATGTGTATCATGAATGTTGAGATAGTTACTTCCAATAATTATGAATTTCCTTCAATAAAAATTCAGTTATTATTATCCATGATATTGTCACCGTGATATTATATATGGAATCATTTTTCTTAGTTTATTGATTAAATGGAATGTGATTTACAATATTTTCATTTTCATATTATTCATGCCTTATCTAATAATGTCTCTAAAATTATTTAAATGGAAGGTGAGTTCAATTATTTACCCTTTCAATATGATTATGCTCATTTATTCATGATATATTCCTCTGTACATAACACTTACATAAAAAAATTTCTAACCCTTATTTTTTTACCTTTCCAAAGAATCTATAAATTGTGCTACGAATGATATGTAAGGAATTATAATAGTGAATACTGATATTCAAGATTTTTTTTATAATTTTTGTACTCAAATATAATATAAAAATTATGTATATATCTACATGAGCCAGATAAATAACTGATTTGGTCATTGTATATTTAATTCCTTGTATCTTATTCTATCTTAATAAAATTGAATCTTTGTCCATGTTACTAGGGTCTAGGTCATTACACTAAATTCCTCATCAAACTATCTTTTGGTTTTCTACCTGAATTATTTTACATATATTTTAATGTTTATTGTTACATATTTTGGAATAAACTATTGTTTAAATTAAATGTTTAATTTTTTGACCAATGAATATCGAATTGTATGGATTAATCATTATTGATTGTTTTTTGGTATATAACGTTATAGACATTTATTTATAATAAATATAGTTCCATGGTTAGAAATAAATTTTAAAGGGTCATATTCTAAAAACAAATATCTATTTTTTTCCTTTATCCATGGTCATTTCACTTAATATTTGATAATTATAGGGAATGTGTACCTATAACATATTTTTGGGGTCTCCTATAGTTATTTTTTTAATTTTTTTCTAAGTCACTTTAAGATATTAAAATTATATTTTTCTCAATTCTTTTATATTTTTAGCAAAAATCTTCTTGAATGGGTTTCTATAAGAAAAATCATAAATATTGATCAATATTTGGAAAATTATTCTTTTATTATATAATATATATTTTTTAGTTTTATAAAATATACTATATATGGATGTAATTTTAGGTAATATTATTTTAACATAAAATGGGGCCACTTTTCTAAATATCAAGGAAAAAAAATGCCAAACTAAAAAATAATCCCCACATCAACACATATGACCCTGGTTGGTATAATGAGTCTCATACTAAGTATGGTTAAATGATTATGTTTATAAGGTTTTGAGTATGTGTGTGTTCTAATTTATTTTATTAAGGCATCATATTAATAATAAATTTTTAAGTAATATTTAATGAAACATTAACAAACTATTTGTATAATATATTTTTCATACGTAATGTTTGTTACAGTGAGTCGTATACACAAAATCGAGGTTAAAATAAACTCTTATATACTATTATTATATATATATGATTGTTATTGCCTAATAATTTTTTATGGTAAATTGGTATATTCGTATTATGCTTTTTTTAGAATTATTTTTATTAATAAAATCATTAATTAATAATTTTTTTATTTTCAATTGGATGGAAACGAAGATTAAATATTTTGTTGATATAAAAGAAATTATACCAAAAAATGTTATTATATAAACATTCTATGATTAACTTAATAGATTATTTCCATCACTATTTATTAATGACTCACATGATATAGGTAGATTATATATCCAAATGGATGGATTGAGAATAATTTAATTATGTTTATTTGGATTGTATATAAAATAATTCCATTTTATTTTCCAAAAATTAATATCATAAAAAATGGTTTCTTTTTGAATATGATTAATTAAAATATTAAATTTCAATAAAATATTCATTATAATTTTAAAAAATGAAATATCAATTATTAGTTCATCTATTAAAAATTAAATTAATGATATCTATTGAGATGATTATGAAATAATTTATTTTGTAGTAAATAGTGAATATAATACAAATATTAGAGAAATCTTCCTTTTCATTTCAAGTATTTACAATGTCAAATTCAACATTATATTGGTTTTTAACTATATTATTTCATTTTAATTAAACATAATATATTCAATTTACTTTTAAACAAATTATAATTGAATTTCATATAATTTTTTAATGTTATTTTTATCATGTTTTGTAGGTTAATATTAATAGTATATTATGACACATATAGAAATAAAAATTCATTAAATAGAGTGCATATTTTGAATCATAATTCCAAAATTTAGAATTTACGCAACTATCAATTTTTTATTATTAACAGTAACTATGTAAAAAATATAGTTACCCTGATAAAAGATAAAATGTTTTTAAAGTGTTAAAAAGAAAATGATACGGTTTAAAATGACCTAAATAGTAATCTTATTATAATTGGATGGCCATATACCAACCGTGTAATATTTTTTCTTCAAATGTTAGTCATTTTATATCCATTTAGATTGATTAATACAATAATATATATTAATCTTAAACAAATTTTCAATTGTGTAATATCCCAATAATATTAAATAAAACCACCTAAAATCTATTCCTAACACTTCAAGAGAATCTTTTATTAGTAATGACATAGAGTAATAACTTCTTAAAAAACTCCCCACATCCTGGAGTACTTGTTTTGATCTAAATTCCATTTTTGAAGGAATTCGGTATCATCCTAAGAATGTTTTTTTAAAGATAATGCATACTTCTTAAGAGTGTATTTTCATATTATTTATTATTATACCTCCCCTAAAACTAATTCAACCAATCTGAAAAAAATTTATAAATTTACTATAATGTTATCATGTTTATTGTATTAGAACCCCTTTTACATTTTCATAACAATGATTATTATTATTATTTCTTCAATATATTTTGTTTTGAATGATTTTGGTAAATTGGTAAGAAACAGTTACTAGAAGGTGAGAAAGTTATTTTAATAATGTTTTAAATGGAATTTATGATGTTTAATCATAATTGTTATGAAACATTCTTACATGGTCTTATTATTTTAATCTATCATCAATGTTTTTTTACATCCTTAAGAATGTCATGATTTATGAGGATTTTTGTTCATTTTATTGAAAAGGAATGGATGGAGATTTCAACCAGATGAAGACCACTAGACATAATTTCCTAAATATAGGAAAGAAGAAAAATATTACTGTAATTAGGGTGTTTTTTAAATATGTTTTTGAAGGGGATTGAATTAAATCACTTTTCTAGAAGCACATTATAAAATGATGATCATAAGAGGTAGAGTTATAGTTAATGTTATATTGATATACTAGACTCTTCATGAACAAATGGAGATGTTGATGTCGGATTTATATAAAAAGATAAGATCTACATTATTACCAAACACTAATTTATGAAGGTATTTTATCATATATATAACTAACAATGTTATCAAATATATGTTTTTTAGAATTTTGATATAATGAGTTATTTATAGTATTTTACAAAACATAGAATGTCGTAAATAGATTTTGAGTATAATAATAGAAAAAATATTTCTATACAGGTAAACTATAACATACAACGTGTAAAGGATATCAATGTTTTTCATGAAACACATAATGGAAATAATCAGATATAGTGAACAAAATAATTAAAACATATAAAAAAGTTATATGTGACAGTATTTTCTTGATGTTGTATAATTGTGGTTAATCTTATTGAAGAACTCAAGTGTAACAGGTAGTGGATGATAATGTTTTCAATAATATATTTTTTAAGGATTTAAAATGGAATTGTATTATGTTACATATTTTATGTTGTTGAAATATATTTGTGCACCAATTTAAGTATCCAAAAAATTTATTTCATCCATTGAATATTCATCAAAAGTATGATGATTAGACCAAAATTCACAATTTAATTAGATAGATTACATAGAGAAATTTTACTAGAGTCAATCTTGTATATCAAAGAAATGTTAGTTTTTATGATATACGAGGTGAGATGATAATTGTCAACCAGATGAAGTGAGGTGGAGAATTGAATTTTTATCAATGGTTAAAGGAGTTAAAAATAATACATTTGAAATATATTCAACAGACTAGATATTTCAATAAGCATTATATAACATTTTAAAGACCATTAAAAATATGATGAAATTATTATATTTTCAAATGGATTTTTATCTATCTGAGATAAGTAGGATCAATTATATTACCTTATTTTTTATGTTTAGGACATTTAAAGTCATTTTGAAAAACTAGATACTTCATTAAGGTTCATGATTATTTAGAAATACTCTTGAAGACTCAAGAATATTCATATGAATTTTAACTAAGGGGGAAAATGAATGTTTGTTCACTCCTTTTCTACTTTAGAAACTTATATATGTATAGGGGTTTCAAATTATAATTTTACAAACACTATTCATCCCAAAATATTTTTCATTATGGTGTTTTTAGTAGTCCGATTTTATAACAATTTATTTGAAGAAGTTATGATCCAGTCAAATTGGTATTAGTATTTAGAGGCCACAATTATAGATAGAGTTTTGGTTTAGAGTAACTAGTATGAGGATTACCGATTAATGAAATTTTACACAACACTAGATAAATTTTATTCGACATAGTATCTAGGTTGATTTTGAGGAATGTAGTTTTATTTAGAAGATGGAACTCATAATAGAAAATAATAACTATTTTAGTGATACTAATCAGATATAAAACTTCTGAATTGAAGAAATCATATGTGTATTTTCTAATAAAAATTCTCAAAGCTATTTTAACAATTCTAAGATATTTTTGGTGGTTCAGTTTTGTAAGGAAAATAATGTAGGATGATGGGAGTCTGTATAATCAATCTTATTAGAATTTGAAAATGATTAATTTGAGTTGGAACACTTTTTATTCACTATTATTAATTGTGGTTTTACACGGATCGATGGGAGTCTCATTGGTTAGGTTTTGAATTCTCATATATAATATGAACCTTGTAAATATTGTATACCTTTAATTACATTGTTGTTATAGTATGCATGTGAGATTTTAAAAAAATTATTAGGATTAAACTCTAATAATTTTTAAGAGTTAATTTTAGAGAGTATGAAATTATAAAACCTAACCACCAATTGAAAACCCCTTCTCTATGGTTCCCACAATCCAAAGAAACATCAATTGGTATCAGTGTCAAGGATCTACTTTTTTATTGTTATCAGGGAAAATATTAACAGAGTGTATAACATAAGTATCTCTACCATTGATGGAAAAAATTATCATGTCTTGAAAAATAAAATTATACCTTATCTTTTGTCTCTTCTCATGGAGATAACTTATCCATCTGCAACAGGGTTTCAACTAATTGGGATAAATGATACTTTTTCATTTTTTGATATTGTAAACAATGAGGTTTATGGGAATTCTAGAAATTATATTAATATATAACTTTTTGATTTTTTTTATATTATAGGGATGAGCGTCAAATAAACCAAATCCTATATATAAAAACATTAAATTATCATATAGGGTACACCAAGGTGAAGGATAAATGGTGAAGTATCATGCTTCAGTTTTTTGTAGAAATCAGAATGCCAGATAGTGAAATGGTTGACTTGTACATCAATAGAGTTAAATTCATTATCTTTATCATATGATTATGTATACATGTCTTGGATGATTCTAACATTTTTTTTGAAACTAGGAGAAAACTTCCTTCATTGGGTTGATTCATAAATATCATCATTAGAAGATAAAGATTATTAATCCCTTATTGAATTTCAAAACATTCCTGTTTCTTCAGAAATGACAGAAACTCAAATGTTCTAGATGAATATAAATGAAAAAATGAATTTTGCGAAAATTAGGATATTTAAAACCCAATATATAGATCATGAGTTTGTTATGTTCAATGATTTATAAGATAAATAATATTATGAAATAAGTAAAACAAATCTTCTCTGTTATCATAAAAATTACTATATAGGTTGAGTAAATTATAGAGGTATACTGACACATAAATTTTTCAACATTGTATGAATAATAAAATTTTATACAAATTTTCATTAGATGAAATTTGGAAATTATTATACATATTATAATGAAAAATCATTGTGGAATAAGTGAAACAAAACTATGAATGATCAGAAATACTTTGGTGTAATGAAAATATTTATTGGAATATGAATAAGTATGTTCACTATAAATGGTGAGTATGATTATATATAAAATTCTTAATTGATGATGGAAATAATGATAAGATCAGAACATTCATTTTTAATGCTGATAATAAGGTAGATACTTCAAATATTGAGGATGAAGAATATCTTGAAAAGTCTACATGGACTAACAATTGAGACAAGAAAAAGTGTCATGTCTTGAGAAGAGAAAAAAACTCAAAAAAATGAAATAGAATGATGATGAACTATTGTTTGAAATAGAAAATAGGAATGAGTGATATTTTTAAAAAACAATAAATGTACATTAATAAAATAAATAACATAAAATTGAATGTTACTATTAGAATCAAAAAATCATTACCACACTATTTTCAGCATGACCAATGATAATATCATCACATAGAAAACTCATGTTGCGTTTGAGTAAAAATTTGTCTTCATATCGAAGGAAGAATAATATTGGATTTCCATACATTACAAGAATGATTAAATACTGAGAGTTATATATTCATTAGAATCATTTCCCGATATAACGTCTTGGTGGTGCCAACCACCCTCCATTACTAATTTTAGGGTTCCATAAATTACTAATAATAATGTTTTACTACTTTTATGCCAATTATTGTGGGTCTTTTGAGAATGTTTTGAAATAAAAAACCCTTTTAATATGAATACATCATAGATTAGTGGTTTATTATACTTCATTGACATCAAATTGAGTACTTAAAGATCCCAAATTAACTTATGGTTCATAATTTAAGACCATTTTATATCAGGATTCATTTTAGTCCAAATAAAAATTTAAATTATCCAACATCCTATATCATTATTTTCCCTGACCATGTATTAATTAAATAAGTTCATACATTGTCTTTTCTTGGTGGCTCATATGTGGTTATTTTCCAACAACATATCCCATGGATCCAGACACATAATAGATCATTCAGTTCAAGGATACATTATCATTTGTATCTTAGAGGTGCTAATTTTTTCTACTTGATAACACATTAATTTTACCACATAACACTTCAATCGTTTATTTGATACACTTTTCATTAGTTCTAAAACGGGTGATTTTATTGACCATATAAATCTCTTATGTTAATTTATAGAGCTAAACATTGGTTGGGAAACACTCTTTATACAAACAAAATTCATTTCTAGTATGAGTCGACAAATTATGGCATTCTGCAGAGAGGAACAAATATGTTCTCACATTTTTCTATATGCCCACCTATTTGTATGTTTCTATATCTTCGTGGGAATCTATTTCAAGAAATAATTTCATGAATATTTTCTATAAATACTGAATCCAACATTTGGAATAAAGGGAGAGAAATGTAAGACTCATTACTGGGCTCTGAATGGACTCACTCTATCATAACAAGTAAATTAAAATTTATGGTATCTTTATTAGTGATTTCCTTTGTGATATAATCCCATGAAGTCCCTTTAAAATGATATTAATCCATAAATAGATCCATATAAAATGAAAATCTAAATAATACTAGGATTATAGACCTACATGGACGTCCACTTTGAGGACCCTATATGTCTAATTCCATGTAGAAGCTTCTATTTAAGGAATTATATAGACCCCTTATTGAATATCTATTTGTATGAACACATATGGTTAACCCTACATAGAGCTCTTAAGTTGATTCCCCCACATTAATCACCATGTAGAAACTTTAATTTGAGCATGTGATCCATTACAAATATCATTATTCTTAGGCCCCCTACTAGAAACATTGACATCCCATTAGGTGAATTACCCAAATCAACTACATGTTCTCCCTCCCATGTGTATGTCTTGATGAAACCTTCAATTACCATTGATTCAAGATACACCTCAAGCTTTTTAGTTTTTAATTTTAGTCCAGATACATATATTAGATCCAGATACATGGGCACCCTATTCGGTGAAAGACCCAACTCATCTACTTGAGAATCCTCCTATGGGTTAAACCAAACTGAACCTCAATTACCATTGAGTTGAGATACTCCCCATGGATATCATTATTTTCCATGAGTCGAGATAATCCTCTTAGATCTATATAAAACGGTATCCTACTTTGTGTATCCCCAAACTATATTATATGGTAAACTTACTATTTTTATTCCCCATCCAACCCTTTAATTACCATTTTGTTGAGACAATCCTCATGGTTATCATTATTTACTAACATAAAGATACTTCTCTTGGTCCTAGTTTTAGGGTAATACTCCATGGTTTAAGCCCCAAACAACCCATTAATTACTATGGTGTCTAGATAATTCTCATTGTTATAAATATTTACCATGAGTCAATATTATCATGTTAGTTCAAGATAAAATGTCCTCCTACTAGTTTTATGACCCAAATCTACTTCCAGGGAATCCTCTTAGGTGTAATCTACAACCAGACCATCAATTAATGTTGATTTGAGATACTCCAAATAGTTATTGTTTTTAAATTTTTTTCTGGATACCCATATTGGTTCTTGATATAAGAAAATCCTCCAAGGTATATGCCCTAGAAAGAACATCAATTACCATTGATTCAAGATACTCCACTAGGATATAATTATTCACCTTAATTAATGAGAATACCCTTCATTCCAGATACATTGGCCTCCTACAATGAGTAATCCACAATAATAAAACATGGCCCAATAAATCCTTTATTTATCATTGATTTGATATTTTCCTCACGGTTATAAAAATTTACCTTCTGTCGAGATACATCTCTTGGTTCAATATTCATGGGGCACCTTCAAGGTGTATGGCCCAACTCTAATTCATGTTAATCTTTATAGTTGCAATCCCCAACAAGACCATTTATTACCAATGTTTCAAAATACTCCACATGGTTTTCATTATTCACATTGTGTTGAGATTATTCTCTTGGTTTCAAATATATGGGTATCCTCACAACCATAATTTTCAAAACATAATATCAGTTTACCCACTAACTGAGATAAGAAAATAAGAGAAACACATGCATAATCCCCACATTATTTACTATTGTATTTCTATCCATTGAATAAAAATATCATCTTGATAACCTTAGTGAATAATCCCACCATTCAAATATCATGTTGTGGTTTCATGAAAGGTGACTGATATTTTATTATCACTTGTTTCTAACACCAATCATAACTCACATTTGATTAGATATCTCTAATGATCATTCCATTAGAACTTTGAATGATCCTCCATCATGGCCCTCCTTTTATGGTGTATTCTATGATAATTCAATCAAACTATATGGGTATTGATTCCAATTTTCATTGGACACAAATTATTCAGCTTCGATGTTCAATCCAAACTCTTAAACATCAACTTCTTCCATAGATAAAAATAATCCCTATGAAGACTTGATGGTCTTATTTAAACTAGAGAATCATGAATTTTCAAGATAAATATGTGAATCCACTAAAACACATGTATGTTTAATCATCTTCATTATTTTGACCATATCATTTGAGAAATTTTAACATTTTCCCACACTTGGATTTTAAGGATTGATAAATATATAATAAATTCTTAATAGAGTCCCCTATTAGGAAATTATCCACCTGACAAGGGTCTGGTGTTCCTGGCCTACCATAATTGTGACCAATGTGAATTCCTAAGTATAATTGGAACAATTCCATGTTATTTCGTTCCTTTAGAAAAAAATACGTGTCATGTATTTGGGAATTATTTGGTCTTTCCAATTACACTAATCAACCTCATTAAAAACATCTATGAAATGAGTTTGAGAAAATATTGATCCCAATATGAATCTTCAAAGTACTCTAGCATTCCATTATCAGCTGTCAGAATATTCTCACATAAATCAAAATGACCTAACATTAAACTATTAACTTTGAATATGATAAATCTACAATGAACTCTTATATGTGTTTCTACAATAACTAGTTTTTTTTCATTTCAACCAACGGACATTTAACATTTTCGACAATATATGTAATCACAAAATTTGTCAAAAAATTCAAAAATCAATGGAAATATGGTGAAACTCATAGGAACCCTCAATCAATTTCACACAATTAGTGGTATTTCTAAACATATTCCTCAACTTCCGTAGAGATAATGACTTCATGGCCTCACTATACATTATCATCAACCCAGCACCACTAGTGCCCAATGGATAATTCCTTAGTATGATGGTATCATTGAAATGATACATAAAAACATAGGAATCATATACTGAATGTCTCTAGAGGATGAATCCCTATAGTCTACTGCATCTTTAATGGGTTACGAGGAAGCATGGGGAACTTATTTCCACAAGAAATAGTTTTGGTATCCTATCACCTATGTTTGGAAACCCATTCCAAACCTTTATAAGGGAGGTTGATGATTAAATATGACAAATTAAGGACACCACATAATGTATTCCATATAGGGCTCTAATATACCATTATAATTATCACCAATAGGTAGCACCAATTCATCAAGAAACTACAATGGAAAATATAGTTGACTTAGCTATCCAGATTCAACCATCCAAAATGATAACTCACCATGGGTAGCCCACCACAGCAACTCAAGATAATTTCCATGTAGCTACTAACCATAACCTGACTAAGGAAAAATATTGAATCTTTTCCATGTCTCAAATATGATTCTAGGTGAGCCCATTCCAGAATATTCAAACATCAATAGTATGACTCCCGATGATAGTAAAATACCCTAGAAATACCAAAATTATAGGACTGGGTAAATATTTACCTTTGATAAACCTCTAATCACTTATAGTGTCATTATATGAGGAATAATTCCCTATTATTCCTAACTTTGTTTAAAGGTATTATATAATTCCTATCACGTGTTTCACATCAGTAAATTTCATATTAATTTGAACAAATGAACATGTAAACCATGAAACTGTTGGAAACAATATTTGTAAGACCACATTGTATATCGAACTATCAGGTAAACTTGGTGAATCCCTATCAATATAAAATTATTTTGTTCATGTTGAATTTATAATTATAGAACATTATAAGGTCAAATCCATATTACTTAAGGTATGAATATTCCTTGAGAACATTCATCATATTGAAGTTGTTGTGATTTATTAAACTAAACTACATTAATGATAGAATTTTATTCAACCCATAATGGAAGAATCAATCAACCTCATCGAACTTAGATTACATCCATTAGACTATTCTACCATAATATCAATTGATTAAATGAAGTTCGCCCTATCAAAAATATTTTTGAAGCCATTTCTTGAAACTCATCTGAGTTTAACTCAGAAATTTATATATCAGGAATTAATGGATACCCTTATTTCATAAAAGTATTTTATTATTGGATTATGTATAGTACAAAAATGAGTATAAATTATGATTCCAGAGTCTGTGTATTTGAATTCTCCCCCTCCAAAATTATAGAACCCAAATTTTAGGAAATTAAATAGAATGGGTGATATGGAATGACATTGCACCCATTTCTATTCTTGGTGTGTAAAAATATTATTTAACACAAAACAATAAGATGATTCCAAGATAAAATTATTTTTTAAAAACATGGAAGGGGTATATATTTACTTGAATAATATCCTTGTTGGTGGATATTTCTTATGGTATAAAAATCACCTTCTAAAATTAATATAATAATTCAGCTATACACAAAGTAAAAAAAGATAATCCTTGATATTTATAATTGAAGGAAATATAAAAATTAGAGAATAATGGATTGAATTGTAATATTGAAGGGTCTAAAAAATTATATAGAAACAATGTTTCCCCCAAAATTGATTCCAGATATTTGGTTGAAAATTTTACTAGATGAGTTTTCACCTACACATATTCTTTTGATGTAACCTAGTATTTATTGATAATTTTCAAACATTTATCATTGTATAAAGGATTTTATTCTCTCGAACAATGAAAGATCATAAAAATAGACAGTAAGACATATATATATTCCAATAAATACTTAAGTCACATATATTTACAACAATTTTAAAATGGAGATGAGATTATGCATTGGGTGATGGTAGGATAAATTTATACATTCTATAATGATCTGCATCCCATAGACAACAACAACACTCTATAGGAAAACCTAACCATGCTTCCAAAATATTGGAAGCAAGATGATGCATTGTAGAATTATCATCATTATAACTACCCATACCATTTTATAACTTGTTAAAAACCCATTGAATTTTTAATTATATCATATCTGTAAAAAATATGATATATGATGGTTAAATGATAGTGGAAAATTCCAAGGAACATGTCATGAATTTTTCTTCCTTTCTTTCTAATAATGAAGAAGAATGGTTAGGGTGAAAATCCCCCAAAATGGTATCAGAGGCACTATCCCATCATATGGTATCATGGGAAACAACCCAAGAAATGGACTAATGGGCCATACCCCCACCATGTTAACAAACATTCCCTGACCAGTCAGATAGGATATTCAACTAAAGAGGCATAATGGTTCACATATATCTCAATAAAAATTGTATCCACCATATCTGAATATGATACACTAGTTTCTAATGATATAATTCTTTATGAGAATCATTATAAATCCTTAATATCCTATAATCCCTAGTATTTTTTCTCTTCCTTTTCACAAACCATTTCTTAATAAGATCTTACTGATATACTTTATAACATTACAAAAGGAATTATTCACCCTATTTATACTTCTTGGGGAAAAGATTATAAAACCATTGACCTATGTTAACACGAGATCTAATATTAGTGTAACATAAGGAGACTAACTTTACTATCCACCCATCCTACAATTAATAAAAGGAAGTAGTGTAACCAATTCATCTATATGTATGCCCATTATGATAAAGGGTACTTATTTGTGGAAGAATAGATTGTACAATTGTAGAAGGAAAATTAGGATATTTATAAAATAATTCTGAATATGATTCAAAAAAAAATTCCCCATATAATACTACAATACTCTTATAGTGGTCAATATTTTAGTTATATACCCCATCCCATAACTCTATGGGTATTTTCAAAAGTTTTACCCCCTCTTCGGGTGAATTTCTAACCTCATTCCACTTCACCCAAAATCACATGGCTTGATGTTGTTTTCATATTTTAATGTTCTCTATCCCACTAGGAAGGGGGAATTTCCATACATTCAACCTTATCATAAGGTGAATTTGTGATATTTTATGACCTATGTAGTTCCATAGAACATCTGAGATTATCAAAATTCCCAATTTTGGGGAGGCATAATCAATATTTTAAACCTATAATTCTATATATTCCAACCCTGAATAGATTGAAATCAAGGGGATACCTCCTTGATACAGAATTAAACCACATGACCATACAAATTGATGCAAGTTTAATAGAATAGAATAGAAGTAATCACATCCATATCATGATGATATTCAATGGAAACTATATTCCTTCCATCTAAACAGAGTCATCAAGTATTATCACACACCATAGAAATTTATTTCATCCATATCCCTTAGAGTAAGCAACAAAAATAGGTATATTTGAGATAAAAATAAACATACCACCCCTATCGTCGACTAATAGGAAAAACAATCGAGATTGTCTTCACCTTTAATCGTTACATTCAAAAGTTGTTTAACAAGGTGATACTGGATACAATTACACCCATGTTTCCACTTAAAACATGTAGAAGTCCTGAGTAAAACACACAATGTATATCAAATACTATGGGATTTGTATAAATCCGAGATAGATTAAGTAGGGTTTATTGCTTTATGTATGAGTATGTGGCCACATATTTCACATACACATTCATTCATGCCTTTCTCATGGTTCTAAAGATCTCAAGTCCTAATGTGTTTCTCATGAAGACCATCATACAAGATTATTTATGTTATATTGGTCCCTACTGCATGACCCAAAATTTCATGAAACCATATTCCAAGCCATATACCTATAAATTTAATAGTTCCTGTCCAAATATCATGATGATAAACTATAATAAATAGTCCTTGTTAGAAGAACATATATGGTAAGGGCCCCTCTCATCACTGAATGATGTTAAACTGAGTTTCCAAAAACCATTACACAAAATGTTAAAATACATGGTTTATATAAAAAAATATGTTTTAAAACTACTTGATAATATTTTCCTCAGCTAGTAGGACCACCATATAGAACCATCCCTTAACCAAGGCCGTTTTTATCACTACATACAACTTGATTCAGATTTTGTGGGATTCATTGTTTTAAAAGTAAGAACAATGTATGTTCCCCCAACTTATGGAAATTTATCAACAAGATTACATAGGGATTAGAATACCTCTTTCATGAAAACACCACATATAATGAATAGAATCACTAAATATGTTTTCCAAAATCATCATGTGGGATCACATTGTCCTAGTCACATGACGTCAAAAAATACAACCAATTTCTTCACCATACGACATTAACCTTCATGTTTAATTCCATTACTGAAATAAATTGAAATAAAGGGTCAATATCCTAACCATATAACATTAAAATGCCTATCTAAAACCGTTACCATATGAAATTAATCAACACTATCAGTGTCCTTATAGAATATAGTAATATTGCATGTTTCTTTGACCCTCACCCAAATGGATATCCACTCTCAGTGATGTCCTTATAAATATGTGTATCTCAATTACCATTTGTGGGATTTTTTGTGAGTCTTTTACATAATGTATAAAGAATACTCATGAACTTCTATGTCATTGGTGGGATTTATTGTTCGAAAAATGGATCCCTCTAGGTCTTTCTATTAAAGATGTGTTTGTTTTTCCTCATCCTATGGTCTCATCTCCATGTGTCCCCAACATGTATAAACTTAAATCCCATAACACAATGGTCTTAGCATCATGAACCTAAAAAATATCCATAATAGTCCTAATAGTAAATCTTTCAAAGTAATAATCAGTCAATAAATCTATGCGACATTGATCAATAAAAACCAAATGTCCCCACAACATGAAGTTAAAATGTGTCTCCAAAATCAATCTACCATGAAATGAAACTAAATGAAAATTTTACAAGATTCTTGATGTTAAATTACAGAGAATGAACCTCATTACAAGAGCATAAATCATTAGACATATGATTCCTTGATGAATGTCATTAAAATATATGACACATTGTCCATTCTACGAGACCCATTACATACATGAGAGATAGATCCAGGTAATGGTACTTGATATATGATCCCTATCTATAAATAAATAGAATTATTAAATTCTATATTTCTAAAAAATACTATGAATTATATATTATGTGCTATCTATTATGATTTACATTATCCAATCCCATACAAGGGTGATATATTATAATTTCCCCCAAAAGTTACCTATCGTGAACTCTCTTATGTTTCAAATGATATAACAAGTTTCCAATAGTATCTCATGATGAGAAAGAATCATATAAAATTAAAGGAAATGGATATGTAATTTTAGTAGCATGATTTATATTCATTTTATCCAATGATAGTGAGCATGGACCTCACGAAATGAACATAGGCTTTAAGGTTGAATTTCATCCCATTGGATTGACAATTTGTATGGGTTTAATTATTTATATAGGCATGTTAATCCATACATGAGAACACAATCCATGTAGATTTATTTTGAATGAAAACCATCCATTCCATTGAGAATTATTAAACCCAACTCTTATTCATTAAAATGATCTTCACTAGAGGTTTTTGTGTGTGTTCTATCCTTTATATCACCACCATTATAATAAAATTCTTTTTCCACCTATATAATTAATATATTTGTGTTAGAGAATTTAATTTCAGGAACTATGTGTGTGTTGATTCATAATACAATTATAAACATAATGATGCAGATATTTCTTATTCTAGGCATAACCAAAACCTTTTTGGTCCATGATTTTTTATCATAAACCTCATTAATAGTTTTTCAAATCTATACCACCTAAATTGTTTGACCTTCATCATCCTAATTCTATTACAATAAACTAAAATTCAATGTAATAATTTCAGATTTATAAATTAAAAATTATAAAAGGATATCTTGAAATGAAGTAAATTAGTTTATAAAAATCCCTTTATTCTTATGGTTTATACAAATTTTATTTATAAAAAGGGAAAAAAGCCCATTGGGTTCTCTATGTTACTACATTAGTATCCTAGAAACATCCACTACATGCTTAATTTTAGAAAATTATAGAGTAGAATTTCCATTCCCTTCATAGGTGAAGAGAAACTCCACAATAAGTATAATGTAATTTTTAATAAGATTACTCTTTGTATTAAATTTAACACCCATTTATACAATTTTTCAATAAATAATATAAGGTTGAATACCTTTTCTATGAGAATGTTTTCAAGGTATAGTTGAATAAAATTTTCTATGCTCAAACCCTTCATGAATATTCACAATATATGTGAAATCACTTCTTATCTCTGAAGTATGTTTCAACACCAAGAAGTTACTTGAGTTCATATACTCATCTTGAAATAACTCAACATTGATCTAGTCAATCCTCATATTACCCTTATGGACATCCAAATTTGATGAATGAACTATTTGATCTTAAGGGAACCTAATATGATTTTATGGTGAATAGCATAATTGAACATACAGCCTATGAAGTAACTTGTAGATTATGTTTTTGTCCTCAAACAATGATCCACCTAAACGCCATAATCTATATTTGGATGGAATGTGTATTTTCTAGACTACTACTACCAGTCTATATTTACTAGGTTTGGTATTAGTGTTTTGATATTTCAAATGGCCATTCAACCCCCACCAATATTCCTTATATATTTATTAATACATTTATATGTTATGATTTATACACTCTCTAACCAAAAAATAAAAGTTTATTCAAATAACCCCAGGCTTACACATTAATGAATTGTAAAACATTCAAATAATTATTATGATATTATATTCTTATTCCCTTTATTATCTAGATGCGACTACCATTTAGAGACTTCATTGCCTTAAGATGATATTATCATTTTGGAAACATATGTACACCATGTGATTTCAGATTTATGTCCATAATATATATTAATCCTCTTTTTTAGGGTAATTTATGTTAGAATAAAACCCTCATCCATGTTTTTATTTTCCTTTTCCATGTTACCACTCATTTTTTGGAATCATCTAGGTCAGAATTATAAATAACTATCAGTATAAGAGTTGTAAAATTATAAATTGTGTTCTTATATATGAGATTATATATAAAATTATTAACCACTAAATTAATGTTGAGTTTATCCATTCACTTATTTTATATGCTATCTCACCCACATTTTTGGTCCAATCTATGTCAAGTTAAATATCAAATACATTTGGTCAATGCTATATGATGTTAAACATGAGTTATATGTGTCCATATTATAAGACATTTTATTAATATTATAAAAAGAAACTATACTAATGAAGTAGAAAACCTAAAAAGGGAATCCTATGAAAATGAAAACTCTCGTCTCACGAGGCACGCATCCTATAAAGCATTGGGAAATTATGAGAATTCGAAACAACTTGAAAAGGCATATATAATTTTTGGTTGAAATCCAAAAAGGATTCCTATTTAGAAGATGATTTTCCCCCTCTAGGATTCCCCATGAATGGGTTATGAAAAATTTAGGTTAAAATTAAGATGATATAAAGCTCATAACAACCCCATTTGGCCTTAGTGAAACCCAATCTCGGATCACTTGGTCCATTGAAGTAAGGAAAAATGGGATCATGTCTTTTCACCTCAACACATGTAATTGGTAACGAGTCCCCGATTGGATTGCTAAAAAATATGGAATAATTGGCCTTTCCAATATCTCATTAATCTTCTTATAGTGTAATAATCCCATCTGGGCTAATATTATGTTGTACGAGTACTACCTATGCATAATCCCCATTGAAACATGGGTAAAAATAACTGAATCCATGGTAAAGTGATTATGTCTCCTATGATACAAATGAGATAGATCTATATTGAAAAAATCATCATAAAGATATTCAACAATGAATATATGTTAAAAATATCATCCCTAATGTTGGAGAGTGATCTAAAAATGAGTCCTATTATAAGTACATTGATTGGATTGATTAATTATCTCATATGATATATACTGGTATATAGATAAACTATCATGGATCAAGAAATAAATAACCTTCATTCCACTACCTTTTTTCACACTAGAATTTATAAATTTTCCTATTTAAAAAATCAATGACTTTATATGATATTATTTTTTTGACAGCTCAAACATCTCATGTAAATCGTCTGAATCAGCATTCTAAATTCCTTGAGTTGATATTCTCTTCTTGGTTAAAGACAATGTGACCTATGTTAAGATCTGATTTTTTGGAATGTGTCCTCCCACTAGTGAGTGAAATAGAAACATAAAAATATAATTTATTAAAACATCAAATTTCACAACATTTACTATAGTATCATATTGATTTTATTTCAAATGAATCTAAATCTATCGATGTATTTTTTGCAATATAAATAATTCATACCATGTAAATTTACCCTTGGCCCATGATGTAATCTTCACTTAATGAAAAACATGTCATATTTGAGTAGAAATTTGTCTCCATGTACAATGATGATAAAAATTGGATTTCAATGTATCGAATGAATAATGTCTTGCTGTTAAAGAACACCCTTTAACAATAGTTCTATGATCATAAAAAATTATAGATAAAATAGTTTCCATCCATTTAAAATAGCATAACGTCTTAAAGGGAATTTTTGTAATTATAAAACACCTTTAATTGGTTTATAAACCATATCATGGGGGCTAGTTGATTTTTCATTCTATGTATTAATTGTCATAGAGCCCAAAAAGACTTCTGAATAAAATTTTACTGATAAAACTATGTCAGGATTCATTTTTTCCAGAATAAAAATGGCCAATATATATAATCCAATACAGTAATTTTCTAAATTACCATTAAACATTAATTATTTCATGAATCCACTATCCTTTTTATCTTTCAGGTAGTGATTTTCTCCAATGAATGGTGTATTCCTATGACCAAATACAAATTTAATTAATGCATGGATCCACTATCAATTGTGGTTTGGAGGCGGTAATTTTTTCATCTTCATAACTATTTTTTATGAATTAATATGAATTTAATTTGTTCAAATATCATATTTATTTTTGGCTCATTGGTTTTTATCTTATATAACATATTGAAATTTTCTTAGAGGAAATAAAAAAACATTTTGAAATATTCATCATATAAACTGAAATCATTTTCAGTCTGAGGTGGTAAATTTTGGCCTCATAAAAAGAGAGACAAAATGATACATGATATCCAATTTCATGATTGATGACTAATAATATGAATGATTTATTATAAAACCATCAATTATATAAATATTTATATTCACCATAGTTTATAAATACTAACACCCAAATCAAAACTATGCTAGAGAAACATAATATCTTCTATGAGGCTCTGACAAGAATCACACTCAAGGAACTACTAAAGTAAAATTAATTATTCAAAAAAAAGATAGTGTCTTTGAGATGTAATACCAAAAAAGATATTCCATAAGGAAATACCTATATAAAGAAGAACCACTATAGAGAGAGTTCCTGAATTTCTATATAGCACACTCTATATGGATATCCTCTATGAGGACCCCATGTGGAAAATACCTTGTGATGCCCTAATGTGGAGGTCCTATGAAGACCCATTCATGACACACAATATGGAAATACCTATGTGGTTGGCCATATGTGGATAACTTATGTGTTTTCCTAAATCATAATTCCTAATAGGAAACTCAAATTCAAGCTTGTGATCATTCAAAATTTTCTCCATTTATGTGACTTCGACTAGGTTTAAGCCCCAAATCTACTATTTGGGATACATCCAATAAGTAGTCCCTATGAAAATATCCAATTACCAATGAATCTAAATACACTTCATGGTTATCATTATTCAAATTAAGGTGAGATACATTTATTTTTTTCAGTTAGATGGGACTCATACTATGTTTTATCCATAACACTACTACATAGGAATTCCCCTAGGTATATTCCCCAACTAAAAAATAAACTACCATTAAGTAATGATACTCTTAGTTGTTATCATAATTATCCTTGACTAAAAAAATCTTATTTGATTAAGCCCCCCCATCTTCTAAATTTTTATCCTCATTGGATTATGCCTTAACCCAACCATTAATTACAATAGATTCAAAATACTCGTCATTATTATCAATATCCACATTAATTAAATATACTCCACTAGGTTTCAAATATATTGTCCACCTATTGGGGTAATCCCCAACTTGACTAAATGTGTATCATAGTATCTATAATCACTAACAATACAATCAATTTTTATTCAATTAAGATACTCCACATGGTTATGATTATTCTCCTTGTGTCAAGAGACCCCTCATGGTTCCAAATAATGGGAATCTTAAAAGCAATAGGACCAAACCAAAATATCCATTTTTATGGATTCTAGACACTACCCTTAGTTATAATTACTCAATGTGAGTCAAGATACTCCTCTTGGTTCCATATATATTGGTCTCCTAAACGTTTTAATCACAATACCCATTTCATGGGAAATTTATATAGAGGAATAACCAACCAAAAATTCTGTGAACATTGAGTTGAGATACTCCTCATTGTTATCAGTATTCATATTGATCCGAGATACACCAGCTTGTTATATATTAATGGAAATCATCCATTTGTAATCCCTAAAAAACATTAAATTACCATTGAATCTAGACAATTCTCATTGTTATCATTATTCGATTTGAGTTGAGATACTATTCATGGTTCAAAAAATATGGGCTACCTACTAGGTAAATCCCCAAATCTACCACATGGGAATCAACCAAGGTTTAAACCCTGAATAATCCTCCAAAAAATATTATTTGACCATACTCATCATGGTTTTAAAAATTCAACATTAGATGATATAATCATATTTTTTTAGATACATGGGCCTTCTAATAGTTTGAAACACCACCCTCTCTACATGGAAATAATACTAGGTATAACCCCAACCATTGTTTTTATTAAAATATAGTTGAGCTAATCCTCGTAGATATAATTATTCCCAGTGTTATTTGATTCTCCTATTAAATTAAAATAAATTTTTATCCTCTATATTATAAGCCCCAAAATATACTCTCGCCTGACCCACCTACTATGTTATGTATCTCAGGGCTGACCAAGCATAAACCTGCACTTATAGAGTATTGTCACAAATTTCAAGGAACATGAATATCCCCAGGGAATCATCATTTCTTAATACCCCCATTTTAAATTTATTTTTATGTTATCATTCATGGTTTTTTTACATATGTATCATATTTGTTTCTCACACTGAGCATGAGTCACATGGGTTTAGGGATGTACAGTGATCATTAAATTAGTTGAGTGAAAGAACATCCATTATAATACCCACATTGAGGGTTTTTACCTAAAAAATAAATTGAACATAATGGGTATTGACTCTTGTTTTTATTGAATATTTAGTAATCTTACTCAGGGATCAATCCTGACTCTAAAACACCAACCATCACCCTCAAAGGTAATGAAACCAATAGAGTTCATATTGTCAGTTAAACTATAATGTATCATTAAATAATAAGTGAAATGTGTGAAACCTCTAATATATAGGGGTTTTTATTCATAAACATTGTTTAAAAACTATCATTTTAATAGGAGTAAATTTTCCCAACCTAGTATTGGGGGAGGATTCACAAATATCTCTTAAATCAATCAGAGTGTTCTAAAGTTGGCAATAATCTACCAAAAATTGGTGGGGTGAGCCCGATATTCCATTCTGATGTACAACTTGAGTCAATAAGAATCAAAAGATAATTAACAATGATCTCCTACCATTAAATTTATGTTATTTATCAATTATATGAAACCCATTGGGTGTTTTAGGTAACATGAATCCTATCTTTTAGATGCTTCCCCAAAACATAAGAGAAATTATGATAGACAACAGAATTATGGAAGCCAATTTTAGTAATTATTTCGGATATGTTATACATCTTTTGTAAAGATTAATCAATACTAATGAGTATTAAGGTAAATTATGTTATATGAATGAAAATATCAATAAATTCTTATAGGGACATTATAAAACATCTTAATCTGCTGAGAAATATCATTCCAATAAATAAGAAAAAATATCATCTAGTAAATGTAAAAGTTCACTATATTTTTATACTAATGTAGATTATATTACAATTTTTATGGAATCATAGGTTATAAAATGATTCCATAAACCCACCAAATCAATAAATATTGAGAAAAACCAATGTTTTAAAATTAACACACACTAAGAGAAAGAAAAACATATAATTTAATTAAGAACCTCACCAATGATTTAAATGGGAATGATATTTCATCTATATAATAATAAACTTACATGGATTATATTAGTGTTTTGAATTTATGTACAATATAATATAGATATTTTTAACAACAGTTCTATTATAGGAAATAAGTGAGAAATCAAATTGAGAAATATTAAAATAAAATAGTAAAACACTCCCATGCTGCAGGAGAAATAAATGGAAAAGTATTGTATGTTAGATGTTATTAAGAGAAACTGGATTTGAATATTTCGAGGAAGATATTGGAATATGGGACTAACCTAGTCAATTTATAAAAAAATTATGAAAAATCATCCAGGACAAGTAATTTTTCTAGAAATTAAAATGTTGTTAGAAATGAGAATGTAGTGTAAAGGGACTTTTTTGAGACTGCTATTAAAGCATCTAAATTGAAATAAAAATGGATTTTTTATAGTGTTTCTTCATCACATATTACATGTAATAAAAATATGTTGAAATATATTTAGAATAGTAAAGGTGTAATAATTATTTTGGCAATTCTAGATCATTAAAAATTATATGAATATGAAAAGATGATATTAAAACTAAAATATTGAAATCAAAATAAGTTTTATATTTTTGTGTTCTCGAAAATAGAATTTTTGTTATTCAAATGTGAATTATAAAAAGGATGGTATCCCTAGAAAGTATTCATGTTTCAATAAAAGCCAAAATTGTGGAAAAATAGATATCATGGTAGAATAAACTTGTGGAAATATGTTATAGAATAAATAACTCTGTAATATTGTTACTTGAGTCATAATGGTGAAAATATATTGTTTCGCATTAATGAATTTGGAATAATTGATATAAAAGTTTGAGTACAATTTTTATTTATGACATTGTAAAAGACATTACACAAGTAAAGAATAATGGTGATATTATTTTTACAACTTGTGTGAAAGGAATAATGGCTTGTAAAAGGTACATGATAGATGAAATTAAATATACCATAACTCTTGATCTTATACAATCATTTATATTTTAGTTGATGAGACATAAAATAACAAATGAATATTTTTTCCTTATCACATATAAATATCATTTCATATAGATTAACATCATAATATTTATGACGCAAAATTCATAGCCAACAGAGACATAAAAATTTTTCAGAATGGATTTTAAAGATAAGTTTGTGTTTATATGTTGAAGATGATAACTAATAATGTAAGGGAGGACAAAAATATTTATTTCTAACTACATCTCAAGATACATTTATTCAAACACCTGTACAGTTCTCTGTACACATAGTATAATAGAGTAGTGAAAATGGAATAATAGTTTAAAATAAAGGGTTGATGTTTGTTTGATAAATATTAATGCTCAATGTTTTTTTGGAGATAATAGGATAATACTACTATTCAGGTACATAAATATTTATTTTTTAGAATCCAAAATGAATACATATGAGATGTGTTATAAGAAACAAAATCAAGCAAATAATTGTTGGTTTTTTGGAGACCTCTCATAAACAAGGCAAAAATACAATTCTTGATTTTTTTTGAAAAATATAAGGAATCAATTTTAATGTTATATTCATAAAATAGAAGAAGTTATTTATATTTTAATTCTCACTATAAAAGTTGGTGAATTTTTTTGGGAATGTTGTTCAATGTCTTACTTCCTTATAAAACGTTGGTTTATATGATATAGAAGATAAATTGATGTCTTTTAATGAGTGTAATAAAAGTGATAATGATTGTGAGCCAAAAAAGTACGTGAATATTTATATGAATCCTTTTATTAATAATGTGAGAAATGTATAAAATCATTACAATTTAATTTACTCATAAAATATATAGAATCTAAAAACGTTATTAGAATTTATAAATCTCTAGTTCAATAATAGTAGAATGCTAAGATTTGAGAATAAGACATCAATTATCTTACTTGTTGAGTCAAAATTAGTTACAAGGAATTTTATCATAGATTGTTTGTATAATATTTGATTGAAAAATTAGATTGGTTTAAGAAAAATGAAACTATGGAACTAATTCAATGACCATAATGGAAGAATTTTATATGCACAATGTTGGTGTTTATAATAAAGATGAATTCACATAGAAAAATTTCCAGATGAAAAGATCAAGTTGTTTGAAAACGATAATCATTGGTGGATGAATTAGATTTTGAATAAAAAAATTCCCATTATGAAATTGGAATATATAAAAATTTTCATTAATTTGATGTATTTAATTATTATAATGTTTATCAAATGGATGTAAAATCATTATTTTTAAATGGGAAATATATAAAAGATGTTTATATTCATCAAATTGGTGTTTTATAAAATGATAATGATACAATGATGTTATATAGGTTGAATAAATATTTTTATGGGTTGAAACATTAACTTAAATCCTTTTAATCAAAACTAGAAAAATGATTCAATAAATTAAACGTTTCTAAATTAAAGGATGACCAAAATTTATATGAGGTATAGATGAAATTAGGTATCATTGGTGTTGTTTTTTATTTTGATGAAATAATTTATATTGGGGTTATAGAAAACTTTTTTAAAGTGTTTATGGATGAAATTAAGAAATATTTTAAAAATTAATCTTAGAAAATTAGCTTACATTATGGTCATACAGGTTTAAAAAATTTGTGATGATCCTTTTTTATAATATTGTTGATCCTTTTTGATGTTTTTCATAAATTGTTTTTTATTTTTTAAAAAAACGTGTTTGATTTTTCTGGTAAATATGTGTGATATGGTTAATTTATATTAATAGTTTTTTGGTAGGATGTTTCTAGGGGAAGTTAAAAAGTTTTCATTCCTTTGACTGGGACCATTATTACAGAATGATTCAATGTAAATCCAGTCTCACATTTCCTACATCATCAAGAATTTCATTATAGATGTTAATTTTTTTATATTTTCATACAATTGGAGAGATGTAAATTATAACCATATGTAGACCACTTGACATAATTTTCCATTTGTAGAAATGTAAATAAAAATTATCAAATGAAATGTTACTTAAAAATGATATTTCTAAAGGTTAGAGAACTAATTTTTTATAGTATGTCCATCACGAAATAAATATCACTAAAGAAAATGTTCCAGACATAGTTTTTTGGGAATACCATAAAATTTATGAACCGAAATATATATAGTTTTATGTAGTATATAATAAGATAATCTTCATAATGTTTTGGGATAGATATTACCAAATTTAAGTCATCAATTAGAAATTTTCTAAAATTAACAGACAATGATTTGTGAGTGTTTTAAGGTACTGTGTTATTATATGCTCATATAAAATAATGAAAGAATTATAAAGGGTAATAACACTATAAGAATAAAATTTTTAACTATATATGTATTGGTAGAATATTATTTTTGTAATTTTTATCAATATTCATCCTAAATTATGTAATGGTATGAATTAGACAGTGGAAATATGAGCATGTAACTATAAAGATAAAACTCTTTTAAAAAGGGTTTTTAGAAGTTTCAACATAGTTGTAAACCATGTTTAACAACTTAATTGTGAAAGAAAGTGGTTGGTAAACTTTCTAGATAGATAGTTTCCTAGGAGATAAAATTCAAAGGTATTATTTTATGTTATCTATGATGTTTCATTTTATGAATATTGATGAGTAATTAGGCCAATAGCTTATATCCATCATGTGACGAATAATCTGATGGATACAAAATAGAAGAAAATCATGATTTCTGATGTAATTGATATAGATAAGTTTTCCCAGACCGTATATTGTACATAAAAAAAATGAATTAAGTATCAGTTGAGGTACAATAATTTGATAAATTTATATGAATAAATAAAAGTGTATATGTGAATTTTTTTACCATACATATGAGTTTTAAAATAAGGAATTATAAAAAAATCATCCAAATAGAAAATTTTACAAGAAATATTGAATATTTTAAATAGGTTTATAATATCGATACCATGATAATAATTTAAATTAGTTTATACATATATATGAGAAAAGTATAATCTGAAAAATTATTCAATTTTTTATTATTTGTATGTTTAAAGAATTTTAAAATCATTGGACTCTTCATAAATGTTTTGGATTTTTCTAAAATAAATAATATTTCTCAAGAAGTGTCAAGTGGATTTTAGATAAATGAGAAAATAAAATTTATTTACCTAAATCTTTATTTCTACAACACATGCAAATATATATTTTGTTCAAAGTAAATTTATAATAATACAATAAAAAAATAAAAAAATATTGAAATATTGATGTTTTGAGAATTAATAGTTTTAACCAAATTTTTTAAGAAGAAGAAAACCAATCAAATAAAATAGACTAATCATAGTTTAAAATAATTGATAGTTTTTTGGTTTAGTGTTACTAGAAATTATATTACCAAGTAGTATAGTCAAATAGATTACTATAGATAATATAATAGGTATATTGTTTTAGAGTAAATTTAAGAAATATAGTTGTTTTAGATTAAATATATTTAGTTTAAAAAATGAGCAATTTTAGTGGCATCCACCTGACAGTCACTTATTAGATAGAGGAAACTGTAGATGGATTCCCATAATATTATTCTAGGAAATTTTTTAAATAGTCATGTATATTATTTATGGAATAGTCTTTTATAAAAACAGTGTTACATTAATGAAGTCAGTATAGTAATTATTTTTGGGGGATAGAAAAAGTCTAACATGAGATGTCTCAAGATGCATCCAAATATTAATGATAGTAATTTAAAATGGAATGATGAGATGTTATAATGAAATGATGTAGGTTCAAAAAATCACTATTGCGTATGTGTGGTGTACCACCATGAGGGATGATGTTTTTCATTTTTCATCACCGACTATTATATTTTAGCATTACAATGGATCCAAATTATATAATTTGATAAATCTATTTAAAATTTCACTATGTAATGGTAAATAAATATTATAATTATTTTATTATCATCTAATAAAGAATAAAAATGTCGCTCCTGTGTATATGTAGAATAACACCTAAAACCATATCGTATTTTCTTTGTCACCACCACCAAAAATGGAATGTTTATATAGATGAATTTATATCTTGATTATGAGATTTAATTTATAAACATTATTTAATACATATAATATTATACCAACAATATATCCCTATTTTTGTTGAAAATTTGAAATGTTACTCATGTGTACTGGTGATCTACCTTCTCCATGATTGTAAGATAATTCATTTTTCAAAACTAAATGAAATATTTGGTTATAAAGTATAATTAATGTATATAGATGATAACTATATCATGATTAAAATTATTGAAATGATGTAATCATGATCTATCTCATTATTGTGTACCTAATAATGTCATGTTGGACTTATAAAACAAACATTAGTAGAATGATCGAACTAAACACAATAAATTCACTAATAAATTTAAAATTGAATTAAGTGAAATAAATGGAATAATAAAATTTAATAGTGTTATTATGAAAATAAATATATAATGTAATTTTTTTGGGTGACAATGAACATACGTAACATGTTAAACTTGAGGTTAGGGACCATAATCCTTAAATCTTATTTTCTTAATGTTTTTATTATTTAGTTATGTTTTTATTATTCTATTTTCTTATTCATCATATTATTTTATAGATATATTTATATGTAATGAGTTATTTTATAAAGAAAAATATATAACACTTTTTTACTTTCATTCAAATTTTTCTAACAAATTATTGTATATATATTTTAGATGGTATTGTTTTTACAAAAGAAAAAAAATGTTTTATTTTATCATTTAAAAAAAGAGTGAATTTTCCCATTTAATATAAAATTATTATTTAATTTTTTTCCTCTTAATATTCTTATATTTTTTTAAACCAATTTCATACATTCCATTTTTTTAATTCTTGTTTAATTATTTTTCAATGAAAATAGAGTTTTATCTCTATTTTTCAATAAATCCTGAAAGTTCATATGAAATATTTTTAAAAATACAATATAATGATATTTTATAATGGAAATAAAATATTTTATTATATGTATTGTAGAATTTTTTTTTATTAATTTTTAACTTAATATATCCATCCAATGCATTGGATAACAATTATGTTCTTCAGAGAAGTATATTAGAAATAACTGAGTTGAAAATTCCATTTGTATGAATTATTTAAATGGTTATTTTAAAGGTTCCATGGAGATAATGTCCCAATCAACCTATATTATTTACAGTTATTTCCAATTAATTCCCATTGATATATGATTTATTTAAATGGGAATAAATAGATTTTTTTTAATTGAATGTTTATTCATTTTTTTGTTAAAAATTTCAATCATTTGCAGGTTTTTATGGGAAATCATATCTTCAATGAATCCATACACATTATGATATTTATTTTATGCTATAATATAATGTGTTTTCAAAACCTTTGGGAAATAATATTGTCTTCATATTTGTATAAATTATTTTTTAAGATAAAAATTATTATATTAATAAAAGATTAAATTATATTATATCGTGGTTTTCAAAAGATCTAACAGGTTTCTGTTTTTCTTTTTAAGTATCCCATACTGATATTTTTTTTCTCATCTAATGTTTTAAAATGTTTTTCACATGGATAAAGAATGAGTGGGAATTATGATGATGTGAAGATAAAAACCATGACACTTGTTTCATGAAAAAAACCAATTTATTTTTCAAATTACTATATTGTAAAACAAAATTGATATTAATAGGATTTGTAAAACAACTTATGTATTTGAATTTTCGATAATAAATATGAATTAATTAAAATAATACTCTAATTTAGAAAATTCCTTTGGGAATGACAGAAAATAAATTATTGTGTAAATATAAAATTTGATGTTTAATAATGATTGGGTCCTTTTGATGGTATCATCACATTGGTTTAAAAAAAAATATTTTTTAGGGTATTAACTGAGTATAAGTTCAAAGTCATCAATCACTACAGCAGAACCGTCATTTAGTTGCGGTTTTAACCGCCGCCAAATAAGGCGTCAGCGATCTATTAGCGGCGGTTATTTGCGTTTAGCGGCGGTTTGAGGAAAGTGCCGTAGCTGTCTCATTTCGCGGCGGTTTTTCTTAATTTAGCGGCAGTTTTACGAGCCGTCGGTGTCCCTTTATTCGTGGCGGTTATAACCTCCATGAATAAACTAAAATCTAGCCACCATAAACCCGCCTCTAAAGCTATGGGAACTGCCGCGGGATGAGGTAGCTGATGTGACTATTTAGCACGGTTATAACCGACACAAAAGGTAAATTAAAATTCATGATTAGCGGCGGTTTAAACTGCCGCCAATAATGATTAAGCGGTGGATTAAACCGCCGCTAAAAACTGCCCAGAAACAAAAAAAATATATTTTCTATTTCTGCTGCACCACTTCCCTATAAAACAAATAAAACCAGAAATGAGGGTTGATGATACTAGTCATGTGGAAGATCTGGCCAGGAATGAACCAAATTTGAATGGTATAAGACAATTGAGAAATCAAAATTCATGGTGATGGATTTGATGAAAGGAGGAATCATGTTCGGAAATGTTATGTGATTTTCATGAATATATATATGGTTACATGAAGTGAAAGGGTTTATTAATGTTTAGCTATCTCTTGAAGGTTAGAGATTTGTGAAACTGGGTTCCCTAGCCTTGGGGTATTGCCTTAGTTCCTATAGGACATGTTTCATGAATGAAAAATGTCCCACAAAACCATAAGAAGTGTAAGGGGTTTTACCAATATCACAAATATCATCAACCATTGTGAGAGTTATCACAACCATGGTGTTGAGTTTCAAGAGATCAAGGGTGGTTGTTCATGAAAGATAACTACATATAGGGGTCAATCATCTGTTTTCCTCGTGATGGTTTAAGTTTACTAATTTTACAGCTTCTAAAAAAACTTCAATGTTTTAATTCCATTAAATGTCAAATTATGTTAGGTATTTATATGTGATTTTTAGGTGATAAGATACTTTTAATGAATGTTACCACCTATCAGGTACGTTTCATGAATGATGGAGACCTTCACGAGTAGACATACATTGTAAAATGGTTGTCATCATTTATGTGTGTCATCATTTATGATGCCTTATATACCATTATGAAGAACCATTTTGTGTGTGAAGGTTTAGTCCTTCATGAATCCTTATGTTGATTTCGATCCATTTTTGTCATGTATTTTCCTCAATATTTCAATTTATTCCATATTATCTCCTGTAATGAGTGAGTTATTTTATGTGAAATAATTTCTCCCTCATAATGAGATTTGATGAAGGAGAGGAACTGCTAAAAATTGGAAATATGGGCCTCCTGCTCATGAAACTATTCTCTAACTTAGGCCTATAAATAGGCAGAGGGGTTTTGAGGGGGATACTAACCTTTCATTTATGATTATTTGTACCTATCTTTTCAAATATGACATGAATTTTACACATTGATAATATTTTTATCCTTAGTGCTTGTGATACATTACTCTTACCTGACTTCTAATTCAATGAGAGAAACTTCATGATACCTAGACCATTCATGTGTATACCTTCATGAAGAAGAACTTTTTTTTGAAAAAGACTCAATGAACTTCAAGAATTTCATTTAAGGTATTGAGACCGTTGTTTCTAGGTGAAGTGAGATAGATGAGAATAGTATTCTTAGGGATAGATACCAGGATGCATTAGATAATTACACACTAAAAATCCATTCTTAGCCTCACCAATTAAACCCAAAAAAGATCACGCCGAATCACATGAAGTCTAGGAAACAACAAGTACAACATTAAACCTCAATGATCAATAGTAATATAAATTATTATATTCTAGTTTCCAAAAAATTTATTTTTACTACCATCTATAAAAAATTATCTTATTATAATGGTCGAGAGTTTCATAAATGATAAAAGCAAGAAGTAATCCATATCATCAATTATCAATCAATAAGATTCAATGCATAGTAATATCTTGAAAATCCATAAAGTACAAGCGACTCACTTTTTCCTTCTAATTTACTCCTAACCAGTTTACTATCTTTATTTAGTTTTTTCTTCTTTGAAGAGTGTTCCCCCATGTTCCCATTCCTCATAACCATAAGTAATAAAGTAGTCATAACCAAACACATAAAAAAATAATAATATAGGACCCTTATAAAATTTCTTAGTATGCTAGTCAAAAAATTTATTCCTAAAGATAGAAGATAAGTTTAGAAATATTCTACCTCACCAAAGTGTCCACAACACTATCCCCTTGATCACTATAAAATGACCCAATTTGTTCAACACATCAACAATGGGTTTAACTCCTAATCATCCAAAATCTCGACTACCAATTCAAACACAGGCCTAAATGGAATAATTTATACCACACTCGAGAAATCCGGACATAAAAAGAAACATTAGAAATCAATAAAAAGCATGAAAGGAAAATGATAAATCAAGGAAATTTTAGGACATGAAAATTTGTGGTGGCAACTATGTGCCACAAATGTTACATCTACAAACCAACTGTTTCCATATGACACATCAACAAAAAAACTACTCAGGGTCCGATGATGCATCATCACCCTCTCCAACTTCATTTCCACATTGTGTTGTCACCTGTAATAACATTATATTGAAAATTAAATGCGGTTGCTTATTTATATTAAAACATAAAACCAATTAATGTTAGAAAACTAAATGATTTTTATTTCTTGTGATTTACCTGCAAACCACCAATCGATGCACTCCCAGTGGGGGCATATCTTCTCATATGCTGGCGTATTTCAGTCAACTCTTTCTGCAATGTAGATATCTGATCCCCCTGTTGGTGAAATGTGTTTCCTAATGAAACAATATCTTTCGTAGAATCTCCGAGTATGGGCTGACTAATGTCAGGAGTAGATGCAGCAGCTATCCCCGATGTCCTGCTAAAAACCTCAGATGGCACGGGTCCCAAACCCATCCCGCACACTCTCCCAGGATGCTCCTTCCCAAGGACTTTAGCAACCGGGTCATCTAGGGAGACAGAGTAGGAATGTGCAGGATTGGCATCCCATAGTTCATTAATTTTGACCTATAAATCAAATATCAATATATATAATCACAGTAAAAACTGATAATAAGTTATTATGATAAAAAATTGACTTCATACCCCAACATCATTAGCAGGCTCATTAACAAAACATCCATCTGATTTCTTGTGAACATCCAACCATAGTTCAGTTCTGGATGCTTTATGGCCTAAACTCTGTGACTGTATTAATCAAAGATAAATCAACAATTCAATATATTAAACAGATAACATTTATAAATATTTAAAGTAATCAAAAGATTACCAATGTCGTTCGGCTTCAAGAAAAACTTTTTGAGCCCGCAGTGTGCAGGATGACTTGCTTTGATCGGTTTCACGCATTCTGTCTTGAGAGGTCCTGAAATAAATAAAATTCAATTTAAGGAAAGATGTATTGAATGTCATGTCCTTTTCATATACATGTATAAATGTAAAACAAGGATAATATAATAATATATATATTTCAATACCATCCGCTTCTGATCCCGACGCCTGTCAACAAACACTTTCCGCTGCTCTTTTGGTACCCCACTGGGTAGCTTCTCATTCATTTGCAGCACGGTCAACGAAGCATTGTTGACATCACACAATAATCTCCATTTAAAATCATTCCACTTCTTACCTAGATTTTTGAACATCCAATTCTGTGCTATCAAATCAGCAACGGAAAAGTGGAAGAACATCTATATACAGAAATTCATTTTGAACATATTAGTAACATGACATTCAATTAAACAATAATGTAATAAATTTACCTTGATTTGAGAATAAAACACTTCATTTTTCCATCTTGGAGGCATATGTATCCAATCATCATATGAAATGGGAAGGGAAATGGGATCTTCTACCAGCTGTCCTAGAATCTTGATGAGTAACCCCGCGGCATCATCCGTAGGGACCCCGTAAGAATCAAATGGCACAAAAATTTTCTCTCTATTCAGATTCCAAACATCTTAACTTTTTATGTTTTTTCCACAGTTTCATTTTTTTCATCTTCAATGAGCAAACAATTAGTATAAACACAATGCAATAAATTTATTTAATTAAAATTTGTACCTATGACAGTGACACTCCAGTATGACCGAGATGAACTGGAAGGGGCGCGTCGCTGCCCCACTTCTGAGGCTTATGAAGGGGGAGTCAAGGACTCACCCTCTATTGGGACATCCAAATATGGTGTGAGAGATGGTGCATGGGGAGATGGTGCAGGGGTGTCGGCAGCTGGTGCCTCAGATGTCGTGGGGAGGGAGCTAGATGGATCATCATCTATCACTGAACTGGATGAAATAATGTACCGCTTCTTCCGTGTAATTCCTATCATTTAATCAAATAAAATTATTTTCATAATATATATTTCAAAAAAATTATGCATAAAAAAATAAAAATGATAATAGGCGGAGTAATAACAGACAAAATATAGATAACAATGATAATGAATGACTTCAGAAATGTAACAAGTGGTTTTTGAGTAAATAAATAATTGTACATACAATCATTTTCTCCTACAATCATGTCGGTTCCCTGCTCCATTGCTTCATCCACTTCATTCATCCTTGCTAGAATAATATTTTCAATATCATGATGGAAAAATAATTCTGCTTCATGTTGCGGATTAAATTCAATTTCAGAGGTCAAATTTTCCACTTCATCACCCATATCATACAGATCTCTTTGTATTACGTGAGCAACTACACTCCACCATTCATTGTCAACATCATTCACATAATATACCATTTTTTCTTGCGATGCTAAGATATATGGATCATGTAGTTCATGATCACCAACATCCATCAAGCGAGAGAAGTCCACAGAAGTAAATTACAAGGAATATCTTTTAACACCTCTGATAATATCGACCCATTTTCATTTGAATAAAACAACCGAAAAATGTTCATGGTAGTTTAATTCAATAATA
Source organism: Viscum album (assembly GCA_963277665.1). Lineage (NCBI taxonomy): Eukaryota > Viridiplantae > Streptophyta > Magnoliopsida > Santalales > Viscaceae > Viscum > Viscum album. Next base: position 1,235,466,745 of record OY728123.1, on the reverse strand, counting down.
TCATGTAGCTTTCCATAGTATTTCACTTCAAAAAAGGTAAATATACCATGATTCTGTGTTCTCAAACTCACTTCTCGAATGACAGTACGAAATCTAAAGCCATTCACATTATAAGCGTAGAACATTCTAACTTATTTTAGAGGACCTCTAGAAAGAAACATCAAATATTCTGACACCTCTGCTCGACAATCAGTATTCATGATCTAAAAAAATAAATATAATTTATTAGATTTAAAAAATGTATGTGTCAAACTAATATTCATATTTATTGCAATATTTATGAACTTACACGTTGGGAAAACCATTCTACAAGCTCTTTATTAACAGATTTCGTTATATCTTTCTCATATCGTGTTCGGCCTCTCATTTGTCTCTTTGTTTGTATCGTCAACTCTTCAATAAATGGATCTTCAATTTTAATATTCAGTAGCACATATCTATATGCCTTTAATAATTCCAATTCAGCCAGTGTCACATTTGAAGTCCTCCCAACTGATCGGCCAATAGCAGGAATTTTTTTGGATTTCTAATTTATTTTAGATTGAGTTGATGTGTCGTCAACATGTCCAACTCGATTAAATATTTCCTCAATATCATCCATATATTGAGAAAAAAAGGTAAGACACTCCTCAGCCACATAACCTTCAGCAATTGAGCCTTGGGGTTTAGCTTTATTTCTCATGTATGATTTCAAATGCCCAAGATATCTGTGAAATAAAATAAACATAATTATGAATTTAATTAAGAACCAAATTTTTTTTACTTAACTGGAAAAATATAAATAAAGTACCTCTCAGTTGGATACATCCATCGATAATGAATGGGGCCTCCTAATTTAGCTTCCTCAACCAAATGCACAGTTAAATGCATCATTACAGTAAAAAAGGATGGAGGAAAGATCATCTCCATTGCAAAAAGGTTCAATAAAAACCTCTCCTGGAGGTTGTCAAGATGAAATGGATGTAGATATTTCTCACATAGTTTTCTGAAAAATGTGCAGAACTGGAGTACAACAGCAGTAATTTTTTCAGGTAACAATGTACACAGTGCCAATAATAGTAATTATTGTAACAAAATATATGAATCATGGCTTTTCAATCCATGTAACTTACGATTCTTCAAGTCATCACAACTCAAGATGTTACTTGAATACCCATCAGATACCCTAACATTCTTCAACATTTGAAGGAATGTATCTTTATCCCTATTTTTCATTGAAAAAATTTCCGGAGGATACTTTTCATTCTCATCTGGCCAGAGATCGCATTTTATGTTCATTGATTGTAAGTCTTTGCGAGCATTGAGATGATCTTTCGACTTTCCATGCTCATTAAGAAATGTGAAAATCAAATTTTCACAGTCACTCTTCTCAATATGCATCACATAAAGATTATGGCACAAAAAATTAAATTCCCAATACGGAAGTTTGAAGAATATACTTTTTTTTCTTCTATTGTTGTGTTCTGGTTTCGCTTGACGATGCACTTCGGACCTGTTTTCTGCTGTCATTCAAATGATGAACCTTCACAAATTCTGTTTCAACATTTTCAAGCTGTTTCAATATTTCGAAACCATTTAACAACTTTGGAGGTGGTCTAAGATCAATGGAACCATTATATTTTGATCTGTTCAGCCGAAATCTATGAGATGCATCGAGAAATATTCTATGACACAAGAAGCACCATTTTCTACTGTGAGGTAGCTGTTTGGGCTCAAAATCAAAGTCACAAACAGGACAACCCAAACCCATGTAAGTTTTCCAACCAGATAAATTCCCAAGCCCAGGGATGTCACTAATGGTCCACATTAAAGCAGCATGCATTTTGAACATTGTTTTAGAAAAAGCATCAAATGTCTCAACACCGTTGCACCAAAACTCCTGCTATTCGTCAATCAAAGGCTACAAGTATACATCAATATCATTTCCAGGAATTTGTTTTCCAAGAATAATCATCGAAAGGATAAAATATTTTTGTTGCATACACATCCACGGTGGCAGATTATAAGGAATCAAAACAACTAGCCAAATGCTATAATTGGTACTCAATGTCCAAAATGGGTTGAATCCATCAGAAGCTAATCCCAATCGAACATTCCTAGGATCATCTGAGAAATCGAGATGTAATGAATCAAATGTCTTCCACGATTGGGAATCTCATGGATGTCTCATTAACCCATCATTGTTATTATCTACAGAATACCACTTCATGTGTTCGGTGGTTTTTGATGACATGAATAATCTTTGCAATCGAGGCTTCAAAGGAAAGTAACGCAAAATCTTTGCAGGTGTGCTCCTTTTCTTATTCTACATGAAATTATGTTCATTCAGACATCTAACATCACCCTTTGTCTGCCATCTAGAAGAAGAACATTTCATGCAATTCTATCTACTTGAATCCTCTCCCCAATAAAGCATACAATCGTTGGGACATGCATGTATTTTTGTATAATTTAGACCAAGCTTGTTAACAACTTTTTTCATATCATAAAAAGATTCTGAGATTTTTGCATCAGGAAATGCATCATGAATCAATTCCAATATCGTGGACATTTCCTTATTTGTAATTCCACATAGACATTTGATATGGTACAACTTCAGCAGAAATGAAAGATTTGAATATTTCAAACACCCACTATACAACTCTTGATTTTCATCATCAACTAAATCATGAAACACATTTTCCTCAGTGAAGTTTCCTCTTACATTTGGCTCCACAGAATCAATTGGAGGATCCAATGATATGTGACAATCTTGATCTTCCTGTGTTACACTATAAAAAACATCACTTGTCACGTTGCAATTTTTAGCACCGTCTTCTGGTTGTTCTGATATGTTTTGATTCTGATAGTGGTGTCTTGCAGTGTCGAATGCATCATTTATTAGGTTTTGCATTTCATTTTCCATTGTCAACGAACATGGGACCTCATTCTGTGGATTAACATCAGTGCTCAATCATTCTGTAACGTTCGATTCTCTATGCCAAATCCAACAAAAATATTGAGTAGGGAATTGCTTCAGTATTAAATGTTAATAAACCTTATCTCTCTTTAACCCTATTCTAAATTTACATTTAGGATGTAGACATTTTATTCTCCCTTCAACGGATCGATTGGAAATTTCAAAATCTAAAAACACATTCAAACCCTTAACATACTGAGGTGTGTTCCTCGGTAATGTGATCCAGCTTTTATCCATGTATATCACAATGTCCCTACACAAAAATCAATGAATTTTATAAAATTTCATTAAAACAATAAATAAACATATTCAAAGAACCACCGCTAAATAACCGCCGCTAAACATCGGTTTTTTTGTAGTGACATCACATATTCCAAATGGAAAATCCAGTATCACCCATCCTTATATCAGATGCCCATGATCAAAATAGATAGTTTCAATAACAATGAAACATCTAGATAAATTAAAATGCAGTAATAATAATAAAATACTCATGAACCATACCATCACATAAAATAAATATAAATTAATCGAGTACATTATAGAACAAGATATCCAACATAATAAAAAGGATGGATAGGCTGAAACCTAAACATCCCCAAAAATAAAACCAAACCTAGAACACTATTAACCATGTATGTGTAACCCTAGTCACCACTCAAATGAATTCTCCTAGACTCAAGCCTAAGGAAATTCATACCTTCCAAAATAAAAATATTCTACTGACCCCCCCCCCCCTCTCAAACAAACTCGTTCTCCCTTTCATCCCTCTCATTTGAAGGAACCCACATGACAAGTGCTTATAAAAATGCCCATGTGGGCATTTAAAATTGTTTAAAGTGGTTAGTAATGTTTTTATTGAATTTATAATTCTATAACATAACTGTGTTGGTTTTATAATGGATTTCAAACCAATTATGTCAAACTACTCAAAGGGAAGGATAATAAAACAACAATAGGTTGACCTCATTAGAAGAGATCCACTGCTCCCAGATAATAATCATCACTACCTGAATATGATGGGTTTACCATAAGATGTGTATTTTTATTTCTCAAGCATAACCATTTAATTACATCACTAACTAATGATGCCTAAATAGATGGCATGCATAGCCAATCATTCCATCAGTGTGTTACATTGCAGGAACTCACACGTTTCTAATGTATACACCCCCATGGTAATTCAAAATAAACATCAACCATTATCAAATGGTCCTCCCCAGTTGTGTTCCTTATACATAGAAGGACACGCTAACCTATATGGAATAACACTTCACACCACAGGAGTTTCCTAGTCATAATTTGTTGAAAATGGATCGCATACTATGGAACACTCTACACAGATCATTGAATGCAGATTTTGGATGTGTCCAACACACTTTAACCATCATTATATTGAAGAGATAAAAACTATATTCTAAAAGTCATTCTAGATAAGATTCAAATTTGATTATACACATGAAACTCCTCTAAGTTATGTCAACATGTTCTATGACATAAAGTATATAAGCCAATAATAACATATTAGTATATCAAATCACTTGATCATTTTTATGAAATCATCCAGATATTTGGAATAACAAATATTTTTTATTAACACTAGGGTATCTCAACCTCATAGATAAATGGATATTAAATCATATATGATCATTGGTTGAACTATTTCCACTGAATACATATGGTTTCATAATCAATTTTTGAAACGTGACGGTTACCACATGTATCAACATATAGTGCCATGAACTTTCAAAATCAAAATAGGAAATACTTTATACTATCCATTGTATTATCAGACCTATGAATCTTGGTATTCAATGGTCCATAATAAATACTTTTGTAGAGTTGTACTGTCCTGTATGACTATAATGTATGCTAACGACCCCTTGAGTCATCCAACACAGATAACAGTGAAGAAGAATAGTCAAAAAACCTTATATATGGTTTAACATTAACTAGGAATTTCAATCCGATAGAAACTAGTCGTTACATGATGAGCATTCTTGAAAAAAGGGTCAAAATTTTTCATGACCACCTATCTTACCTAGGTTTCATTTTAGAAACTATGTGTTATAATTATGAACAAATTGCACCTGAAATTCACCTCATGTCTGAAACTCCCTATAAAAATTTATCACAGATTTTGAGTTTTAATGGAATTACATACCTTTGGAAAGCCCATTAAAAAAACATACATCATCGACCATATAAGGGGGTAATGCCTAAAAGTTCCCTAGGCTTAAGGTCTTATCATTTGGGTCCAAGCAATAGAAAAATAGGCCTACAGGTAATGATCGTAATCCCATTTCATGGAAACTACATAAGAAATGTTTAAACTACCATTACTCTATGGTCAAATCTAAGAACACCACATTAAGGATTTATTTGAGTCGATATATTTCATTACATTCATTCATGGAACATATAAAGGCTAAATTTAAACATAATGTTTAATGAATGTGTGAGTCCTCTATGAGCCTCGTTTGTTATATTTTATAGTTATGGATTTTGACCCTTTGGGGGATTCTTTTTATTGTCATGAATGACGTGCTGATTATGATTGTATGTGTGTTCGGGGCTCCGGCAGGGGGGTTTTCCAGCTATGGGGGACGGGTTGTCCAGCCGGGGGGAGGGGGCTGGGGGGGTTGTCTAGTCTGGGGGGATGTGTAGCCAAGGGGGAGGGGCTCCATTAGGGGGGTGTTGTCTAGCCAGGGGGAGATGGGGGCTGTCCAGTCCGGGGGTTGTCCATCCATGGGGGCTGTCCATCTGGGGGGCTGGGGGATGTCCAGCCAGCGGGGAGATGGGGGGCTGGGGGCTGTCCAGCCAGGGGGGGAGGGCTCCAGCAGGGGGGGTTGTCCAGCCAGGGGGGAGCTAGGGGGATGTCCATCCAGGGGGTGGGCTCCAGCAGGGGGGCTGTCTAGCCAGGGGGAGCTGGGGAAAATAAATCATAATAAGGTTGATTAAAAATTCTCATAAAAGGTAAACATTTTCATTAAGAATAAAATATTATTAGTGAGTATATAATATTATATGAATATGATTACATAATCAGAGTGCATGAGCATAAAATTATAATATTTATAACCATGAAAACCTAGTTCATAAAACATGAAAACATGGTGTAAAGATTTCAAAAAGATATGTAACCAACCACTTGGATGCATGCTTGATAAGATTCACCATCATACATATGTGTGACCCTCCTCCTGTGGCACGTACATGTTTACCATAACATATAGAATAAAATCCAAAACTAAACTCACTCATCATTTTACGACACTAGATGATTTTATAAAATCTTACCTAACATTAGGTTGAATTATATTTCCTTTAAATTCAAATTCTCTCTAACTTGGAGATTACACATGATAAAAATTTAATAGCTCAATGATTTAATAATTTCAACCATACTTGTATGGATCATTTTATCATTCAATAAATCAATGGGAAACAAGTTTATCGATGCATCATCCCTATGATTTACCAATAAAATGAAAAATTCTTCAATAATATCCATATTCACATCATACTTATACATCCATATATCTAATGATCAAAAAAAAATATAGCCTAGAGTTTCACTATTCTGTACTAATTATAATCCAACTGATGACAGACCTAGCCTTTCATTACAAAAGATAATGAATTTCCATAGTACCTATTAGGTGCCTGATCATGATCTAGGAATGTATAACCCACTAAAATGAAGAATTATGTGAATATAACACCCCCTAAAATGGGTCAAAACACCATATGAACACCCATAAAACCTATATTCCATTTTAGAAAACAAGTTCCTACTCATGAAAAATGACACTTGAAAGACACCTCGTATCTAAAACACCTTTTAGTCACATTGCAAGGTTTTTGATGTTCTTGAGGTGCTAATGACATCATTCTGGCACCCGGTAAAGCCTAAAACCATAGATACTATTATGTTATCACTCATTAAAAGATCACTAGTAAATATCTTCTATCATTTTGTTACAATCTAAAGAATATGAGGCCAACGAATAACTCGCATGCTCTCATTTAATGGAGAATCTCAAGGAAATTATTAACTATCCTTACATAAGGATTGGAACTAATAACACCTAGTAATGTTTCAATTTATGGGATTACACTAACTCACATTTAGTTTGAATTTAAAAAAACCAACCTTAGGGCTTCGTATAGGTCACCGGGGATGCAGCGTCACCGGGGTCGCCGGGGTCGTGGTGGGTGGGGGTCGCCGAGGTCATGGGGTCGCCGGGGTCACAGGGTCACCAGGTCGTCTGGGGAAGCGGGGGGCCGGGGTCACGGGGGAAGCGGGTGGGCCGGGGGAAATGTGAGGAGGGTCGGGGAGGGGGGAAGGTCCAACTGTAAAAAAACCAGGGTTTCGCGGTGGTTCATTATAAACCACCGTGAAACCTTTTTTAAAACATGTTTAGCGGTGGTTCTAAGAGTCGTCGCTAAACAATCGCCGCTAAATAGTGGATGTGTTGTAGTGAATAACCTAAAATTTTAGTATGTTATGGCTAATTAGGGTTATTTAGGATGAATTGAAAAAGTTACATAACTGATGACATGGGTAAGGATATTGTAGTAGTAGAAAAAATAGACATAAGTAGTAGGAACCAAAATAATAATGAATGTAATGGAAAATAAATGGTTATATGAATGACCAAAAGAAAAAATATATTATTGTATCAAACAATATTGTGGGTGTTTAATCAACTATGAAAAGTAAATGTTAAATTCCTGAACCAAGGTAGCTTTTAGAACAAAAAAATATGATAAAAATAGTGTTACTTAAAAGTTTAATTGATAAAAATCATAATGGTAAAATGATTTATCATACTATCTGTCAATACTTTTGGATAGAGGGAATTGAAAATTTTCATAAAGGGTCTTGAAGATGTATTTCATGTGGTGTATGATAGTATTGGGGAATAAACTATAAAGGAAAATGGAAGAGTTAAGTTATCATATTGAAGTGGAATAAATTTTATATGAATGTATCAATTGAATACTTTTGATATAGGGTGTATTGGAATTATTTAAAATAATTGTGTAATGGGAAGATGATGAATGTGATCAATAATAAAATTCAATTAATGGTTTGGAAACATATAATTCAATTTTTTATAGTTGTGGAAGTATAAAATGACCCAAAAATAGGTAAGGATTATATTTTGGTTTATGTATTTATTTTCATAAATCATGGTGCATGATTCATAACTATGATTATTGGAATGTATTATTAGGTAATAACAAGGAATGGTTTGGTTAATTTACTATTATGTTCAATAAAAGATTAATGTGGCTAAATATAATTATTACACTATTATGATTTAGAGATAATAGAAGGGGTGATCATATGATTAAATTAATTAATAGTATTTTTATATTTTATGTCATAAGTGTACACGATGAGACGTTTATTAATTCTTGATAAATGTATAATTTATATTTGAACATTATTTTAAATTTTATATTTTGGTAATGTTTTTTAGGATTAATTAATTTATATTTTTAATATATGTTTGAAGGAATTGTTAACGTTTTGGGTTATAATGACCATTTATGTTAATGTAATTATTACTAATTGGGATAAATGGGTCATTAAATTTTGGGGATATATGTTTTATCATATTTATACCAATGTTATTGAAAATTTACTTAATGACTATGATATTAGTGCTATTATTGATTTAGTTCACTATTTTAGTAACGTTAAATGACTAATGAAAATTTGGATAATTTTGGGTAAGTTGGAATTATAATTTTGGAATAAAATATGATTTATAATTTGGAAGTATATAATATTTTATTAGGGATTTATGTGTATTTAGGTTTTATATAATAAATATTAGCATATTTTTCACATTTATGATTATGATATATACCTTTTTTGGTATATGACATAATGAGTAACTAATGATGCCTGGAGATAAAAATTAAAATTTCTTTGGAAGTATTTTTGAATAAGCCCCTATATTGTTTAGGCTCAAAACATGGTTAGGATGATTTTTAAGGCAATTAGTGTAAGTTACTTATGTAATGATTAATTTTTAACAATTTTTGTTATTTTTGTGGATTGTAATATTAATGTATTATTTTTTTCATTGGATATTATCATTCTCTATGGTACTCATTATGGTATTTCATAATATATAAAGACACAGGGAATTAGTATTTATCCTCTAGTGTATAATTTGATCATTTAGAATTTTATTTTTTTCACTTAAGAGTTAATAATTAATCATAGATATTAAATTCATATAATTAGTGATTATATAAAAGGTGATGTTGAGAGAAGAATCACCAAATGATGAAATTATGATTATTAAATAGAATGAAAGCATTAAAGTATATTTTTATTTTTTTTCTCAATACTAATAAAAAATAATCCCAAGAATTTTGTATAAGTATCTTGATATAAATATATTATCTTATTATGGCCATTTATGATGAATTTATGGCCTCTAATCCGGTAAAAAATGACATTGTCTCTTGAATGTATATTCATTCAGAGTTAATGTTTTCCATTCCCCCAAAAGTTCTCCTTAAATGGAAACCTATTTATGTTTTATTTTATATGAAAATAATTTTTCTTTTTCCATCTATTCTATATAATGTTTAGAAACCCATTTTATAATGTTGGTTTTCAAAAAAGGTGTTTTCAAATATTCAATTTTTTCATTTAATAATCACATTTTTATCTTAAAATCCATAGATTTTTTTTCAAATTATTATTTGGAAGGAGATTAAAATTCGAGGAACAATATCTAAAATGTATTAAGATTGTAAGACTATAAGTCTTTAGATAATAATGTCTTTATTTAATATATATGATAATATGTGGTATACATAATGCTATGCTTAAGTTGATCTACAAAATACTATTATGATTTAATTTGAACATATATATAAAAATACATTGGTAAAATAAATATAAATAGGAATAAATATACAATAATATATATATATAGACATAAATATTTTCATTAATAAAATGGATAATAATATATTTTTTATTATCAATTGGTTTGAAATGAAGATTAAATAATTTGAAGGTAAACTTGAAGTTATTTAATAAAAAAGTTTTTACATCCACAATTTAAGTTTATAATAATATATAAAATTTATCTGTATTGATAAATTATTATAATTATATGTCTATATTAAATATCCAATTGAATTAATTAACATTAGTTTAATTATTTTTATTTGGAAAATAATTAATGTTGTGTCCTTTTGTGCTACAAAAAACATTTTCTTCCAAAATTATTTAGCTTTCATGCGTTGTGAGGTTAATATAATTAATTTTTTCCTCTTTTATAAATTTTAATCTAAAAACTTGATGTCATTTTTTAATTCATAATTTCAAAATTACCTTCATTTTATGTTTTCAGAGTTTTTATAAATATTATTTTTTTGGATAATGAAACATACCACTTTTTTATAAAATATTATTTTCTATTTAGTTATTTAAAAAGTTATATAATATTTTTTATTGGGTTTGAAATGAGATTATACATTTTTATTATTCATATCCCAGTCAATATAAATTTAATTAAACATATAAATGAATTTTGTAAGATAACATTATTATACTAAAAAATTCATTTGTCTAAAAAAATATTTCATCACGTTTTGGATGTTTATTTTAAACATAATTACACCCATATAATGAAATAGGAACTGTTAAAATGAAATTAATATTCAAAATAAAAAATTAATATTATTTAATTATACCAGTATCATTAGTTTTGAATTTTAATTATATCCCTTGTAAAAATATTATTTACCACGGTAAGAGTTAAATTGGGTAAATGTTATAAAAATAAAATATAATAGTTATGATAACTTAAAACCTATCTAAATACAATATTTTTTCCATATGGATATTCTATATTAATTCGTATTATAATATTGGTCATTTTGGTTCAATTTTCCATGATTAATATGTTAATATATTTAAATCATGTTAATAATTACATGTGTATCTGTTTAGCCACATGTAAAATGACACCCCATATCTTATCTTTTCCCCACATCAAGACCCACTTATGTTGATCAATCCACACCCATAAACATTCCTAAAATCCCTAAAAATTTTCTAGAGTTCATGTTTTGATCATTATTTCACCCTATAATGAATTTATGAATAAACCTATAGAGGTTGTCTGTAGAAGAGGTGTAGTTTTAATCCATGTGTTTCTGTTTTATTTCTTCTCCTTACTCATTCTAAAAATCATAAACCCTTGTTAATTAATATCATATATTTTTAACATATAAAATAATTTTATTATGTTTATGGTATTACACTTTACTATCTATTTACCTATCTATGAAAAATAAATATATCAATCGTATGTACCTGTAGTCTATAGCCTCACGAGACAATGATTTTCATTTTTTATTATCAACCCCTATTTTTAGTCATATTAATGGATTAAAATGAAATAATATGTTATATAATATAAATTTATTTCATTACAACATCTTAAATATAATATTTTACAAATTATTTTATTATAAAAATAAAAAATAATAATTTTCTCATCTGTACCTACAGACTTTTACTTCATGAAATGATGCATTTTATTAATCATCACTATTTGAAATAGCTTGTATATAAATGTATACATAAAGAAGGAATGTTATATTTATGATATATCCATCATTATTGAATGATAAAATGTTACATACATATTTCTAATCAATCACATTGAATAATGTAAATGTTAGACACAAATATTTATGGCCTACAGTCTCCAGGGTTATAATTCAATCCATTTTAACCATTTTACAGAGTTGGTTTTAAAAGTGTTATTAATGTATAAATTTTTTATTTATAACATAATTATTATATTTAAACTATATAATCTCTATCCATTAGACCATTTTATCCCAACTGACATCATTTGGGTCTTATAAACCAACATCCTATGTACATTTGAATAAAAATTAAAAAATAATGTAATTAACAATAAAATGAATATTAATGAACTAAAAGGAATAGTAAAAATTAAAATTTTGTAATGAATTTAAATAATTAAGATATTATTATTATTCAATATGGTAAAGATCATATGTGACATGTCATGCTCTAGGTAAGGGACACTTTACCTTAATAACTTGTTCTAAATTTTTTAGATATTTATCTATTAAAACAATTTATACCATGTGAAAATTCATAAAATTCAATTATGGATGTATTTATATTGAAATAAATTAATTTTAAATGTTTTTTATAGATTTAACATTCAATCATATGATTAGAAAAGGAATTTTTTTACATATTTTTTAGAGGTTATTTTTATAAAATGAAAAAATGAGCATTCTATTTTAACATATAAATAGTGGGAAGAAATTCAAACTGATATGAATATTATACTTTAAAATAATATTCACAAATTTATGGTTTTATAATGTAATAAACTGTTTCCTATATTCATGGACTTTTAAAATATATTTTTTCCTCAGGATTGGGCTTCATGTTGATGGTGATAACACATTTGGAAAGGAAAAAATGTTCTGATGAGGATTGGGAAATCAAGTAATTTTATCTTATGAAAGATAATCAACATTCAGATGATTTCTCATTGAGGTCACCATTTTTTATTCATCAGAAATGACATGGAGGGGGTTTTCCTGACAATTTGATAATTGGTGTATTATTTATATACAATCATTCACATCAGGTTCACCATTAATGCTTAGCTTTTTTTGAAACACCCAATAGTTCCCACATCAATAGATATATAAAGGCTTACTTTCAAAAGGAAGGTGGTCAATTGAGGTTTTAGACCTGATGAAAATTAAGAAATATCATTGGTCGAGATGATGGGTGGTCAGGCTCATCAAACCCTTTTGGGGGGAATTTTTCATACTTCAGGACACTCTTATAGATTTACGATATGTTTGATAATCAAATTCTAAAATTGATATGGGAACAATCAACCTAAATATTATGATAGGTAAGACCCTTTTATGTCAAAATGGGAATCTTGTAGGATTATTCCTCTGTATGTATTTGAGGATCTCAATAAAATTCCCCTAATGGGGAGCTTCTTATATATTAAATACATATATAGCTGGTAAATTCTAAATATTATGTCATACAAGGAGGTGATTCATTGATCTAGGATGGTATTGATCTTGTAGGTATTTGTGAGACCCATCTGATTTGTGTTGGTGCCACCATGTAACATGGGAAACATTTCTTGGAGAAATCAAAATATATAGATAGTGATCCTAGAGGACTATACAAGACTCAAGTGGCAGCCTAGAGTACATCATTTTATTTGTTCTTACTTGTATAGGGGACATCAAATGATCAAAATAGTTTGTAAAATGAGTGTCTCACAATCCGGGAGACATGTCCCAGTGATATTTCATGACCTTGGTGGTTTATGTGAACCACAGAAGGATTATCGAATCTGTCTTTATACAAGTCTGGTATTTTTAGTCCTTATTCTAGTTTTTTTACAAGAGCCTTATATTTGTTCAATATTACCATTTTTAGGAATCTCATTATTCTATAAATCCAGTTTATATCCCCTATATAACCCACCATGATTCCATTGAATTATCTCAAGGGAAAATGCTAGGTGCCTATGTATGTTTTCGGACCCCCCATTTTTCCCTGGGTTTTACCCAATAGAAACATGTCATGATCACATGATTAGTTGATCTAAGAAGTCTGCACTGATGCTTATGATTTCTAGTACATTGATAAAAGGATTCAGTTTTTCAGGCGGGGGTGGAGGTTTTAAAGGTTTTGCGACCTTGATTATACGCTTATTTTCATAGTGTGTATTATACAGATCTATGTTGGAGTCTGTAGAGGGCTTCAATATCATGAATTTATTGATACCATTTAATAGGTCTTCTCTGGGGAATCACATGATTTTTAGGACCAAAATATTATCCCATCAAAGCTCCCATTAATATGGTTTTGGCCAATTAACGGGGTCTTGTCTAATCATGTTGACATTTCTATGGTTTTAACAAGTTCACAGTGACATTTCCAAGGGGATGCATGAGATGGGGGAACTTATTGAAAGGCCATAACATGATCTAAAGTGGCTTGCTCTGGATATTAATCAATATTTATGGTGTTTTGAAGGAGAACAACAAAAGATATAGGTGGATTTTCAGGGTGTCTTTTCATGATCAATGGTGATCACCTGAGGTTTGTGACCATTCTCACCTAAGATCAACATATCATCTCCTTATATAAGGCTTATTTTATTTCCCTTTTTATTTTCATTTTTATTTTACAAGGGATAGGGACCTCACAATACTATATCAGTGTTGTTTAAGGGAATTGGTCTCCGCAAATGTGGTGCATCATGTTACCAGAAAGGGTTTTTTTGTGATTCTTGATCAAGATCATGTAAAACAGTTATTCTTTAGAGTTTATGGTGGAGTGAAATTACACATGGACATGTTTAGGCCTTAGTTTGAAAAGGTTTCAGGTATATGGTATCTTGAGCGACAAAAAGAACATGTCATAGGGGTCTTTCAGTGTCTTAAAAACCACAAATGCACATCATGTAAAATTTATGACCTCAATAGGATCCCAAATTATGGATATTTTTGTCCTTATTTTACAAGGATTTTTGGAAGGTTTGTTAAGTGTTCATTGACTGACATGTTGGCTGACTCTAGCAATCATCTAGTAGCCATTATGAGATTCAGGGAGTGTATTGGATGCATTGAAAAGAGAAAAATGTAATTTAAAAGGGGCTTTATTGTATCACCTATAGTTTATGTACTAAACATGATTTTTCACATGACCTTCTAAGGGTCTTGTGATCATGTTTCTTTTGGAGGCTCACACGATGATCATGATCATGGCCACTATCATCTAACTTATATTTGCAAGAAAAATAATAACTATATGTAAGTATTTTGTCACATAATGACTTTAGGATTCTCAATTAGTAGGAATTAATTAATGCCCCCTAATGAGTGATTTCCATAAATCAAGGGATAGATTTTTCAGAATTTAAATTCATGCATTAGGAATTGATGCTATTACTAATCTATTTCCTAGTTGACTCTTTGTATTTTAGGCTACCTATGGTATTCCGTAAAACACTATATTAATAGGGGAATTGGGGTTGAATCATTCACCGGCTACCCAACCTTCGTATCTCTTACACCCTTCCTTGTTCATGTGACCTTATAGAATTACCTCCAATAACACTCCACCATGAGACCTATTCAGAAGACTTTTTTCATGAAAACATATTCACAAAACCAACTATACTTAGTGCTTGTTCAAATTAACAATGAATTGATTGTTATTAATTAGTTGACCTTTGGACTTTGGTTATGTATAGTTACCTTTTACGATTTCATAGGATATTTATGCTCGACCACATGACCATTCGACTATTATCCAACTCACGTGACCAAGTCCAAGTCTGGTGATTTCTAGTCTTCTAAGTGGTCATGAAATCAAATGATGTCCCTGGGTTTATGTAGAATGAGAAATCATTAAGGAGGCAGGTGATTCACAAGTCCTTTATGTGATGTCAAATCCATTTGATCATTATTGTGATGCACATGAGGCCGTCCAAATTATCAATTTCATTTTACATGTTATTTTTTTTATCTTCTTAACTTAAGCCACTCACGTTTGTTCATATGGCTTCCTACTTTCAACATAATTTCACAGCCATAGCTAAATAGTACAATATGATTAATAGGAACCATAATTCCAACCCTAGGTATCTTGTGAAATTAGGAAATGAGTTTCTAAAGAGGAACCTCTGATTCGCGTTCCAAATTTATCCTTTATGACAATTGATTCATCTATATGGGTTTTGCGTCCTAAAGGAAGTCACCATCGCTTCTTCAGTATTCAACCTATCATCATGATTAGTGTCATATTACCTTAAATTTAGTCCAATGATAGTTTATGATAATATAAAACTAGTTGTAGCTCAATTCGAGGGGTTGCCTAAATTGTTTTAAAACTCTCACTTCAGTTGGTGCGATTGTTATTATTCTCACTATCCCATCAATCATAACTATTTGAGAATATTTTTCTCTTCTATTAACAACCCAAGTGGTGAATGGACCTCAAATTGGGATCTTCATCCACCTAGAATATTAATTTATTGATATTGAATGGACATTCTATGTTCAGAAGTGATTCTTAGTGTTCTCGGACCAACTATTCATGGTCCATCTCTATGAAGCAGTATGGGTTTCCCAATTTATCATTTATCACTAATATGAAATTCTCAAAAAACAATTATTCATTGGTTACCTGAGACTAACTTATTTCATCTACCAACTGTGAGGTAGGAATTATCCTCTAGAATATTTACCGAATGGGTGTTATACCTCCTCTTGGAGAGACGTATAATAAATTCATTTCATCCAAATATGTATAGGATAAACCTTTGAAAAAATAGTCTCAATGTGAGAAATTAAAAATAGTGTGAAGAAAAAGTTTTGATATGAGTATATTATGCACTCTCTCATCTCTTTTAATGATTAGGTCAACAATTTTCTTTAGCCCAAAAGAGTTAGGCTGATTACTATACACTACCATAAGAGACCTTCCAAGTAAGTTTGTGGAAGTAACTATTAATATTAGGATATTTTGGATGTCATTGATCATATCTCATGGGGAAACATAGTGAATCCGTAAACAACACCAAGTTATAGGCTGGTGGGATTCATGGCCATGTTCCTGAAATAGTTTCTTTTCATTGATCTAGATACATGCTCAATGATTAAATTTAGTATACTGGTGATGAAAGCATGACTACCTAAGGATATATTCTTCATTCAATGTGTACTGACTCTTTATTGACTTTATCAGCTTCTGGGACACATTTAGTAGAGATACATCCCATATTGGATCGATGGTCCTCACTAATATTTTTTGCTATATAGTGGAGCATTCTATCTACTATAGATACTAAAATACCATTGGGAACCACAATTCCTTATTTCATCCCAGGATGATGAAAATATCTGGGTTTGAGGACATGTAGTTGGGCCCTTATAAGGTTTTCAATGTTTTGTGTTGACATGATCTCTTTGATTTCATGACTTATACTACCCCAACTTGTCTGGTCAATGATAATGGTGAAAACTATGTTGAAAAAAGTTCATACAATATTTCCCATCTGGATGGGGTTCTTGTGGCATGGATGGATGAATAGATCATTTATGATCTATATACCCCTTATCAGTCATATCCCATGTTTGGCGACATCATAAGGGTGTCTAAACACCACTCAACTGGCGTGTGGGGGGAGCAACACCTTAGGATCATCTACTGGTTTTGGATGATATTGGAATGTGAATACATTAATACCAAGATTATCCATCCAGTTTTTGGAACCAACATCATCTTATTATATGAGTATCCCCATGTTTGTGTGGAGTCCGATACTGGTGGAGTGCTGAAAAATATGGTTCATCTTCTGGAAAACCCATTTTTATCAAGGAACTGTCTCTATAGCATCATAGGATTTGATTTTGGACTCAGGAAAATCATCGAAGAAACATCCTCTTCATAGAGATGACCATACCATCAGGGGGATAGAAGCTGTAAAAACAATTTCCCTTTGGGACAAGAAATAGAAGATGTATACATTGAGGAGATAATATATAAGGCTTCCTATCCAAAATCTTTGTCAACAAAGCTAGATCTTCCTCTTTCCAATGTGCCTTTTCCAATAGCGATTGAATCTCAAACAAAATGTTGGAATATTTAGCATAACATTTATAACATGGTCATCAAAATCCATTAGAAACATTTTTTGACCAAGAAGAATGTCCTATTTGGCTATTTAATAATTTAGAGGAGGATGGATTTGACAAAAAATAATTAGAATAAATCATGACTGAGATCATTATATATGAAAAAATATGGCCACTAGTGAGACATTCTTGAATGGCCTTGATGACAAGGCTCCCTTAACCGAATAGATGAAAGAAGATTCAAAGGATTTGGACTAGATTTGTTAGTACATATCTGAGCTGTATTCCCAGAAGGATGCCTTGACCATATATATATATATATATGTAGATACGAGGATATCCTAGCTCTCAAAAGGTCGGATATTTTTGTATTATCATCCCCATTGGAAACCTCTAAAAAATTTAAGGATATTTCTACTCTTATCGAGACACTTTTTCCTATGGAATAAGTAGAATAAGTGAGGTTTAAGGAAATTCAATGCTCCCCCAATTCTTCTAGTCAAAATCTTACAAAAGTTTCCAAATCATCCAGTCCAATTATGTTTGTGTTTGATTATTGAAGTATTTTTTTAATGAATCCTCCTAGTGTCTTTGGAATGTGGAGATCCCTCCTATGGTATGTCATCAATGAAAAGATCCAATAAACATTATAAGTTTTTTTAGTATTCCTTATTTCAGGATGAACATAACATTTTGATGATCCGATGTTTCATAAATAACTAATGATTAACATGCATTTCATTATATCTAATAAACATGAACTCCTAGATTAAAATATTTATATCATAACTGATTCTTCATGTGAAATTTTAATGTATAAATAGCAATAAGATATTTCTTATTAACCTAATTTATCTAGCTATATTGAGATTACATGATTCAAAAAAAGGATACTTGGGTAGAATATATGTCTTAGTGGGATAGTTCACTATAATTAGAAAATGTCAAGGGACTTGGAGAGCGTATCTTGATTTTGATATGGTCATATGGTGACCCTGAAAATAATTTTGTTTATTTTATTCTTGAATATTAAATTATTGTTGGGATGTAAATTTATAGTCTCTTATCATAAATTTTATATCACTTTAGTTTATGGCCTTTAATCTCAAAACATCTGTTTCTATAATTTAGGGTCTTTTGGCTTAGATCTTCTATTGATGTAGTATATTGTATTTTTTATTTTGGACCTTCTATTAATATAGATTAGGGTCATTTAACTTGGACCTTTTAGATATCTTACAGTTGAGTGTCTTGCATCTAGGAAATTTCTAATGGGTATGTGGAGTGAGGCAGATAGGATGAGGATGACTGAAGACACCCTAAGTTTTTGAGTTCCACCATGTGGTTTCTAGAGATCATGACGATGGGAGTTCCTTTTCCTAAAATATATTATGCCTGTAGTTGGTCACTTCAATCCCTTACATGTCAATTGTATTGTCAAAGAGAGATGTATCCTCACTTCTCAATGGGCCATGGAAGAATTATAGGGGTAATATAAGTACAGGAAGAAATATTAGGAATGATAGGTCCTCCTAGAGAGTCAGAATGTGGGTAATATAAATGATAACCCAAAATTTGAGCTTGTGAATTTGATATTTCCAAAATGTTCTAGGAATGAACCATAACTCCCTGAGGTGCTAGGTTCTACCACTATGTTACCAGGGATCACAATGCATATGTTTATTTTCTATAAAGGAGGGGACTCCTCTAATTAGTATGTCAAAGAACATATTCATCTTCAGAATGGTCAAACATAGGTCCCCAATTTTCCAAGGTTAATGAGTGTTTTCTTAATACTCACAAATCCATATGATTATGTAAGTAATGGGGATAAATCTATCCATGATGTGTTCTGGAACCCTTGACAAGAATATTTCTTATGTGATGCTCGAGACCTAAACTTTGAGGTTTCAAGTAATGAGGTGTGTTCCATCAAAACGTAAGGCATTCGAGTGTCATGAACCTGTACTGAGAAAGGGTACACAACATGGTGACATCATTTTGGGGATGCCAAATCCCATTGGATAGTATGGTAAAAGGGGTTCTGAATCATGGTCCAATGTGCCTAGTTCCTAAAGATGGTGTGTGATAATAATTCCAAGAACGAACCAAAACACACTATGGTCCAAAGTTTATCCATTATGATGTCAAGTATCGAAAGGATTAGAAATTCCATTTTTCAAAGAGACACATTTAGTTGATGATATTATGCTCATTTTCTAGAGCTATAGGCATACATGAATTGTTATATAATGTGTCCCTTAATGCGGGTATCATTTTCCATGGGATAAGTAT
The DNA here is from genome assembly GCA_963277665.1 of Viscum album. Lineage (NCBI taxonomy): Eukaryota > Viridiplantae > Streptophyta > Magnoliopsida > Santalales > Viscaceae > Viscum > Viscum album. The sequence goes on along the minus strand of OY728123.1, from coordinate 1,235,446,767 downwards.
ATTTTATGGTGATATAATATACTCAAATCAAAAAGTGTTATTTGTTCAGATTTTAATATCCAAGAAGGTTTTAGATAGACCTAAAGGTTTTCGTGTCACAAAGAGAACATGTTCTTGTAGTGGGGATGGTGTAACAAATCCTTACTCTAACCTTTTCCTAGAACTGAGTGTTATTAGATTATAACATTCCTTTTAATAGGGATAAAAATTAGGCTATAAGAGCTTTATGCATTTTTTATTTATTCCCTAAATGTTTCTTAAACATGGTGATGAGGATTTTAGAAAGTAAAGACTTGAATTTTTCTCAGGTCACCTTTTGTAGTTTCTCAACCTGACATGTTTTTTTCTTTTTCTATCAGTTTACATTAATAGGATTTGGGCCATCATGCGATTGCGTTTATGGTCATACAACTTTTACCAAAGTGTAAAAAGTTTATGGTAGTGATGTATATAGGCCATTATGATGGGAATGTTATACTAGAGCCCAATTAGGATACTCATGGTAAATGGATCTCCTACATCCATCTGAGTAAGAGATGAACATATTGTAAATCACAACTCGAGGTTCTTAGGTAGTTGGTAATGATTTTGGACAATAATACCTAGAATTTCTTAGAACACTCTAAGGGAATGAGATTTTATATGATTATGTCAGGCACAAAAGAACTAGAAAACCCTTTTTAGAGTGAAACATTGTGTTGGTGACCATAAGTGAATATTCAGTAACTATAGTCCTAAATTAATAATAAAAAATTTTCCCTTGAAGTAGAAAATCCTTCTCTAAGATCCAGGGAAGGTTTGAGAGAAGCTGATGAATTTAAATAATGATGTATGATTTATGGATTGAGGTTCCAAAAAACTTGTGCAAGCAACCTATTCACTATATCACTGGGTTAAGGGTCTTATGGTCCATTTATAAGGGAAGATGATGGGTGATGGTATTCATCTTTTAAAATTATGTAGTAAAGAAACATTGGTGTTGATGTTTTATTTTCATACAACCAATATGTTTTCCTTACTGGTTAACATCATTCGGTGAGGACATGGGAACCACTATAAAATATTGTTCAAGCTATATTACATGAACAAGTAATCCATACAAATAACTAACATATATATAAACGAAATGAGATTTAATGACTCATCCCTTGTGCAGGTGGGGTGATTTTTTTTCGTTGTTGTAGCTAGTACCGTGATTGGAGATTCCAACATCACTATGTATCATGTGATTCTAGGAATTAATCCGCCCATATTTCTTAAACGAGAAACATTGTATGATGTTCTGACCCATACATAGAGGGGGAATTGATCCCAATGATTTCTGTATCTAGGGATAATATTGGATATTTGGGTGTCAATTCATATATTGTGATTGAAAGAATAAATCCTCACATAGTTCTTATGAGACCGTTCAGTTTAAAGTCAAGCGGTAAGGATATAGGATACCCAACATAAAAAGGGGAATGTTATCTCTAGTCTTAATAATGGAAGTTTGGGTGTCACTATGTATCCCAGGATAATAATAATTAAACCCTGTGTAGATCTTAAAAGGATATCTATACACATGCCTGACCCGTTCCCAAGGAGGAGGGATTTTTATGTTTATTTGATATAATTGGGCATAGAATCTAAGATTTGGGTGTCACTATGTATCCTCTGACCATAAGAATCAATCATCACATAGTTCATTAATGTATATGTGGCAGGAGTCCAAAACCATTAATATTGGTACTATCTGGTGAGGTCCACATGAATGTGTAGTTTTATGTCCTGAAAGGGACATCAACCATGTAGTTTTACAACTTATGGTGAGGTCACACTGTGTTCCTTATAAGGTATTGTATTAAAAACAATGATAAGACTATTTTGAGATAATATTACTTGTTTTTATCGTGAATCATGTACCAAAATTCCTAAGCTCATGTGAGTTATGCTCAGTGGGTGAAACAAGGAATGTTAAGGATTCCTCTCACAATATAGAGTATGTTCGAGAATGGGCCAGGGTATTTAGTATCATGCAGTGTATGGTCCAGGATATATGATCTATGTGTCCCAACATATCTTATTATAAATATAATCAAGCCATGTGTATGTGTAGAAACATGTTTAGTTTAATATATTGTGATACAGACATTAGTTTTGAACTTTAATTTCTTTCAGTAAGGACATGTGACACCCAACATGGAGGTAGATGACTTTTGTAGTTGGGCCCAAGACTGGAGGATTGGGAATCACTATTTTTCATATGATAGAAGGAATCAATACACATATAATTATTTGGATGAAAATATTCTTCATGTTGATCTATCTCTCATTTAGGAACAAGAGAATTTCATCTTTCCTTTATAAATATTTCACCCATTTATAGTGAATTGTTGGTGATAAGATATCTACCACATAGTCTAACATCATTTAATGGTGTCTTCATCCATGAAGTTAATAATCATGAAGTAAGTATGAATGACTCCAAACATTAATGAAAAAAATCATTGGGGATCCATGAAGTTTATCATCATGATGTTAGGACAAAGTAAACTATACAGTTTAGCATCATACATCCAAGACATATTTTTAATGTTCAACATCATAAACGAGGAAGAGATCAATATAGATTAACATCATTTGGTTATCACGAGTCCATAGTGTTTAATATCATGTGTTCAAAATGATTCTAATTAGTTTATCATCATGCGACTAAGATGTGAGACACTTTTTTGTTTAGTGTCTTACAACCATAACCATTTCTATACAGTTTATAATCATCTATTAAAAATGTGAGAAGATTTATAGAATCTATGAAAAGTATTTCTTTATAAATATTGTACTGGTGGGGGTGTGACATATTTCTCGTTCATTATGTCAAGTGATAAAGTTTTATTGTGATATAAATTATATATGATATAGGGCCCTTCAAATTTGGGTTAATACTTTTGAGGCTTCTTGGATGAAATAATTTGGATTCTCATAGCCTTCAGTAGTTCTCATTAGTAAAAGGAGAAAAGGTGGATCTTTTTATGAAAGGATTGCGTGATAAAATTCTAGTGGACATAAATGTTGTGCAATGTATGAAACCTTCCTTCATAGAGACTCTCTATATCATCATGTAATTTTTTCAATTTATCATCATCCAAGAGTTTTTCCAAATTTATATTTAGATTGAAGGAAATTATACCTATATGGGAATTATTTTATCATTCACATACACTAATTAATAAGGGGTTTCATATGTAGTAGTATGGGTGGTGTTATGGATGAACCATAAAGTATTGAGGATATTTTCCAGCTATGCCATCTTTCCCTTAATCTCAATCTATTAGAATATTTTTTAAATAGTCTTATTGGTGGTTTATATCTATTCATTTTCCCCTACATTATAGCATTATGGGTGATTGGATTTGATATTGTACTCCTTCTATAATTTTGTCATCTTCTTAGAACATACGTTGGTGTTGTTGTCCTTCATTATTGTGTAAGGGACTCAGAACCTAATGATGTCATGGAACATTACGAAGTTGATTTGGATATTCGTCCAGACATATTTGAGGTGTATTTCTTGATCTAATCAGGAGAAGAAGTAGATTCCAATAAGGTTGTACTTGAACTGCTTAGCCCTTATTGAGGGATATGGACCCACAAAATCTATTCCACATTGAAAAAAAACCAAGAATATTTATCTATATGTAGATATTATGGGAGAATATGAGTGAAGTTATCATGTATATGGTATAAATGGAATTTCATGGTGAATTCCATAGAATCTTATATTGTGGTTTTCTTGTAGTAACCCAGCCTTCAGATTTGATGGGAAAGCTTGTTCCTATATTGATGAGTGTCTTAGGAGTCTGCATGTACTTCTTCTAGGATGGAAGAAATATCTCCCTTTTCTAAGAATCTAAGCGATGTTCCATCAAATACCCTTTTCTAGAGAGAATTCTAGTCATTTGGACCATATAAATGGGTAATGTTCACCACTCAACACCAAATATGTTCCTATCTGGTACCATCTATCAGCAAAGTCCCATTTTGGAGATAACCGATTATGGGATCTATCCATCCTAGGGTGGATATTGCATTATCATAGTATGGGGAATTATTTACCTGAATGATTTCTTCCATGTCACAAATTATGATCAATTAAAAAATTCATCAGTGTGAGATTTAGAAGATTTCTTCCACCTGATCATGGTGATCCAGGAATGTGGATACATTATCTAATTTATCAACACATGCATTCTGTGATCTGGAAACATAATGCAAGTTGGGATCAAAAGGAAACTCTTCCATTAGTCCCCTAAAATATCTAGTGAGAGGGGTTGTTTTTTTATTTTTTAGGAATATTCTCTATTAATCTTCTTTAGCTCTTTCTTAAAATCACTTTTGATATTCTAGTAGTCTATCTATAGATATAGGTCTAATAAAAATCTATAGATGGCTATTTTTATTCATCCTCATTATTTATAAAGCCTTCTAATAATGGGAAATAATATGAAAATTTTTGTTTATCTACAGAGAAAAACCCAATCCGTTAGACAATGGGGGTTTAGTCATTGTTTTTACATTGTATTGTGAATATTACTATGGGAGGAGATATTTAAATATATCTCCCATGTTCGAGGAGTGTCATGGGGATAAAAAACTTATTATTTAATTTTTATGTTCTTTATTGTGCTTTGAGGAATTGGATGTTACATTTGAAAATAAACATGGCATTTCCCTTTCACTTACATAGGTGGTACAAACTGAATGCCTTATTATTGGAGAATTATTCCCAATCTCACCAAGAATCCTGTCAGCATGGGATGGTAAAGGATATACATGAACATATCAATAGGAGATACCATATGGACTTTATGGTGCAGTAAGTAATATTTTAGAATTTTCACTGCAAATATTAGTATGAGTTAGTTCTTCTCAACAACATAGTATCAGGTATCAGTACGAACAATCATTCTGATGAGGTATTTGATAATGTTATCACTTCTATCATCCTTCTTCTAAGTGATAATGTTTCCCAGTGAGCATTCCATGAATACCACATATAATATGAGCGGTGTATATTCTTCTGGAAGAAAAAGGATCATTGGGGGTTGTAGGAACTTCATGATTCTATTGAAGGCTTCTTGGCAGTCCCCATCCCATTTATAAGAGATTTCCATTTTTTATTTTCTTGGTAAAAATGAGATATTTTCTAGAAAATATGGCTATGAAACACAAATTATAAGAGAGGTTCCCTTAGATCCCCTTAGTTATTTGAAATTAATGGGGTCAAATTTATAGAAAAGGTATAATATTTTTATGGTCAACCTTAATGTCATGGTGGTCTTCTACAATGCCAGATAAATTCTCTTATGGTACCCTAAAAGAAAATTTTAGAAAATTCATATTTAGAATATGCAGTTACAACTTCACAAAGAATGTTTTTGGATATTTTATGTGATCACATCAATCTTATGATTTTATCACCAAGACGCTGACATAAAATTTAGATATTCATCTGAATGTGGTCTAGAAGATTTTATGCATGGTGTGTTGTTATGTAGCGCTTTTATTCTATAATTCAATGAGAATTACTTGATAAAAAAGGATCCCCTGGGTTCTATAAAGGCTATGTATTCTTAATCATGATAGAACATGTTTATATTATTGAACCTTCAGTACACATCCATAAAGGAAAGGTTCTAGAATCTAGTAGTTATACTAATAAATAGTTATATGATTGGAAGTGTGTAATCTTATTTTTGGTATAACTGATTATATTCCATAAAATTGATGAATATACTAGTATTTCAATTAATTTTCATGATTGATATGATGGTGTAGTCCCATTTTGGGTATTTCACTTCTTAGAAAAATGTGACTTTGATCAATATTTTATCTTACAAATCTACATTGGTAGTGTAATAGGGGCATCGTTCTAGATACTTATATAAAGCATTGATGGTCATCAAGTAAGTCGAGATAGTATCTATCCATATCAGTATTTAGTTTTTGAATTTGTTTATAATTCCAAGGGTACACATATCAGAATATATTTAAAAATGTAATGAACATATCTTTCTCCACGAGAGGCTTGGTGATAGTAATAAATATTGGTTGTGGGTTTCCATTTGTTCCCAGATTTACCTACATGGGATCATCCATGGTGGTGGTGATGTCATCCTCAAATTCAGGAGGGTAGGATATTAACCTCATCTACTACTATAGTTGTTTTAGAGAGATTGAAAAGCTTATTTTCTTTTACCTTTTACTGGGGTAAAGAATGGGATTGGATGTAGGGAATTAGATCTATTACCTCAACTAGAATTTTGGGTAGCGCTTAGATTTTTTAGGTATATTACATGGATTTGCATTGCTTGTCCATTTTCTATTGGTTTCTAGGACCTATATGTCATCACCCACCATTGGTTATTTGCATTCCCATTTGTAGAAACATGAATATGCATTTGTGTATTCTCAAGTTGTGATGTGGAACTATCATAAAATAATAGTTTGACCATTAAATTGATGGGATATTTAAAGAACTGATTGAATGTTTATGGTACCTCCAGGTGACTATGGATACAGGGCGTTCTGAATAGGAAATTATATATAGTGTCTAGTTGGTAAACATAAACTCAGTGTTATATGCAGGATCCTAAAAATGATCTTTATAGTTGATCTTCTAGAGAGGTTTTTTCTCACACTTATCATAACCTTGAATGGTGAGATTTATGGGAGATTGGTCCCCTTCATTGTATCCATAATTTAAAATAGGTGTAATTAGTAAATAGTTCATCCTAGACTCTTTTTAAATAATTTCCCTTCAGATGTCATCATTATTGAGTCTTTACAAAACATATTTGGTTTGATGTGTCGCTAGAGAACATCTTTCTAATCATGGTCTATAAACAGGTTGGCGACATTTAAGGTTGATGGAATGATATTCACTGGATAAAACTTGGATGTAGAGACTTCGGTTTTGAACTCCTATGGTATTTGGTAGGATTCAACAAGTTCCTATCTATGTTCTTCTGTTAGTGGAATAGGTCATTCTGGCCATCCTTATTTTACTGGTTAATCAGATAATCATACCCTTGTTATGTAGTCTTGCAATTATGATGGGAATGAATGACCACAAGTGGTTTATGTAATACCTTCATGTCTCTTTTGGGATTAATTTAGTGTTTTACCAAAGGTCTTAGTTCCATATACTTCCTCTATGGTGACACGAATGAAATAATGGGTTCGACCACATCCATACTATCCTTTGTAACATCTGCTTCTATTCCATCAACCTATATCTCCCTATTTCGGTAGGGTAAACTCATAATCAGAGGCATATTCATCATTAAAGAAGGGGTATTCTTCACATGTCAGATTAACAGTGCCAAAATGATCTCTTTTTCTGCTGATAGGTTTTTTTGTGGTGTTGTGCCCATTTTTTGGATACGACATGGAAGAAATATACATGAGGGTGTGCTTGCATTAGAGAAGAATATGAATCTTAATATTCTATATATTTTTGTGTATAATGTTCATTTACCCATTCATGAGACATATCTTGTGCTTCCTCCCAAGGGGGTTGAAGTTTTATGGGTCTTTAAAACTATGCTCTTTGGGCGCCATGATCTCAGTCAAATGTCTTCTGATTTATCCAACTGTTGAAATTCTACTTATACTAGGCTAGAATATTAATCAAATAATATTTTTCTTCTAACTAGGAAACGATTATGTAGGACACCTTCTTTTTAGATTTATCTAACACCACATGTACCAAATAGACCATGGTTTGAAGGGACTCTTTGAAGATGAAGAAGTACCTAATATTATAATCCAACATCCTATGGAAATGGAACTATTCAAGATAGACAGTGATGTTGGAATCATTTGGCTTCATTTTATGTGTATACATTAGGAAGTTTTTTCCAATGGTTGAAAGAAAATAAATAGAGACTTTTCCATATTAGATGGATAATGATTTATTTATCCATTTCTAAAATACACGAAAACCCTAATCTCTTCTGGCATCTGGATGAGGGTGATTTTGTGGTTTTTTTTCTCCACCAGAGGTTCTAGGTGGTTCAGTAACAACCTGAGTTCCTATATTTGATCATCTATGGTGATTAGAGTGAAACCTCTGTTTTTTTCATTCCTAATCCTTTTCCCCTGTTCTGAAGGCACGGGTCAAGATTTTGTTCAATTCCATTAAATAGAGTATTCTAAAAATTGCACCATTTATATGAAGATAGAGTACCCGACATGATTCTTCATTGGGATCAGAGGTGACTTCAACTCATCCCATATATTATCAAAATATAATTCCAATAATTGATCATATGAGAGAGGGATGTTGATCAAATTTGTTAAATACTCTTATTTTGATATGAAGCTAGACACCCTTTTATTATCGATTTTCATGTAGTTCATTAGGTCTGAGATTTTCATTTTCATCAATGTGGGGCTAAACTGGTAAAATAATTTATAATGAATGTATTCCTATCCTACAATATATCTTGTTAGAATGTTGTTTTACCAAAAAGGGATGTACCTAATAGAGTCTTTATAAAACACCTAATCTTAGTTGCATCATAATGATATCAATGGACCATTGTTTAAACACATCAATATACAAGTTTAGTGAGATGATGTTCAAGGTTTACCACTACATAAACTGTGGATAAGGTAGGATTGATGAAATTTGGTGGAGGAAAAGTGTCATCCTCCAATTTAGGATATGGAATTATATCATTCTACCTAGGTTAATATATCTCATCTATGGTTTCCATTAATTTATCTAGAGACTTGATAGATTTTAGACGTTCTGAAGGCACTGCTATTTGAGACACTTCTCATCCATGGAAAGTAGGAAAGGGTTAGATAGACAGAATGTTTTTCCATCTCTTTTTGATTATCATCTCATTTGATGAATGAGTGATCAACTTGATGATGGAGAGGTTTTCACTACAATGTAGTGATTCAACGATCATTTTCGACATCCTAATTTATGTTGATAGGTTGTCTAGATGTGGATCTGGTATGATGCACAGATGTGGTGCATGTAGGTAGATCAAATCTTGTAGGGAGAATATTTGACTTATCTTGAAGGTGATACCCAATTGGAATATATTCCCAGATTAACTCCACATTTATTTTCTAATTGTTTTTATCTCATTCACATAATGTGAAAATTGTTCCTCCACGGAAGGATTTTTGGTTATCCTAAGAGGTGATTGGGATGTAGTCACATTCTTCCCTTTATCATTGGCAGCTTTCCACCATAGTTTTGGTAGCTCGATATTCATAGGTTCGATGTTTTGGAGCCTTTTATGGTTCTAAGTACTTTCAAACATAGTGAGTGCATCTAGATCCACCCCTTGATGTATGTTTTCCGCACTTCTTCCCTCTCCATCTGCATCTTAGTCCATATTATCTATTGTGTTAATTGTGAGAAAATTTACAGAGATTTACTGGGAAATGTTATTTGTACCATTAAATTCAGAAAAAAACAAGATGATTCTGCATTGCCTCTATTAGGGTCATTCCTTAAAACCTTTTCTATATTGGGTTGTTATGTATTTCCACCTAGGAGGGTTTTATTTCCATCACCATACATTCCTCCCATCATATCCTGTGAGTAATGATATAGAGGTTGTTTCCAGTTTTGACTACTGTATGGAATCAAAATTGTAGGGGTTTATCTTATGGATGTAAGAATGAATGGGATGCTGACCATTGATATTTACCTGCCAACCTGGAGAAGACCAATTCCCACTATAATGATGATGATCATGAAAATACCCCAAACTAGGAAGTATAGGGACTATCTTGGGACACAATTGGTATTGATTGATACTATTTTCTAAGATCCAATGATTATTGTAGGGGATTTGATGACTCCCGAGATGGATATTCAGATATAAATTCACCATGTACAATGGAATGGGGTTGCTAAGGAACCACCATTGATTTTATTAGGACCACATCAAGTGATGATGGGTTTGATGATAGGGATTGAGATATAAATGCACGCACCACTGTGGGACGGGGTTTCTATGAAACTTATGGTTATATTTCATAAAACATCATGGTAACTTATGATTCAAGGGGTGGAGGTAGTGGTAGATATTCCCCCATATAAATGGTCTTTGTTTGATATTAAACAACTACCATAGAAACAACCACTACACCTTATTTAATGTGCTGTAGCTATGCGCATGTAGGAGCTAGGGGCAATGGAAGCCCATGTTGGGATTCATTTTTTAGGGGACGTTGTGTAGTTGGTCACCACATTAGCATCATTTTCTGAAATTATTTCCCATTTTACAGGGGCCTTTTTAAAAGTTTTGTGGGATGTCCTCTTTTGTAGATTGAGTGTATTAGTATCATTTAAGTGGGGACATTCTGGGGTAGGGACAAACTATCTCACATATTACTTGGTCTTATGATTTCTCTAGAGGATATGAAATTACATAATGCCATACATGAAGGGTTCGATTGTTGTGGTAACATACGGAAGTGAAATGGTTCAAATTTCACCAATCCTTAGATACACATGTCCAGGGAAGATTTGAAAAATAGTTAGTGAATTTTTTTAATGATTCAGAAAGAAACACTTTGAAACTATTTTTATGGATATTTCATTCTTGATTTTTCATATATAGAAATGGTAATTATTTCCAACTGAAAAATAGCATGTTGATGTTCTGATGGTGATACTCATATCATAGATAAGGGATATATCAAGCATTATATCACAGATGAGAAGACCAAATATTTTGTTTTTTATATAAAGTGAACACATTATCTAAATCATCTGGGAGGTCACATTTAAAAGTGGATATGGGGAATAACATTTAGGGGTGGTGGTTTCCATAAAAAACTCTCCATTTTTCAATCGTTTACTCCTATTTATCAGAATTACATGCCTGCATTGAGTCAAACAACATAAGGTTATTTGTGGGGGTCTTCTGCAAACCAGAGTGGAGTTCTATTGGAAGTTAATTGGGAACTATATGTGGTTGAACCTACTAATTTTAAGTACATCATTATACAAATTAATTATAGGTTTTAACACCTCTATAAATGGAGGTGTCTGGGAAAATGGTGGATTTCCTTGTTCATGGGAGATATCACTATTGGCAGGTTCATAGTGGAATATTTCTCGAGTAGAGTCCCAATGACCCATCTCTACACTACCATGAAGATTACTATTGAGGTAATGATAACCTTATACTTCATATTAAGATTATACAAACCCTTAGTGTTTTCAAAATGTACCTTGAACATCATCATGGAATCTTGTATTGAGAAGATTGGGAATATGATAATTTTTCTGAATCTTGGCCAGAATATGCCAACTTGAAATTTGGGATTGTGTAGTGATATGAGCATGTTGTATGATGGTTAACAATATTTATTGATAACAATCTAGTGCCATTAGAATATGATTCTACCACTGAGAAAATTATGAAATATTCTAATGATAATGTTCATTATGGGTAGAAATATGAGCCTCCATCGAGGAATATTCCTCTATCACATGGGGATCCAAGTCAGAATGGGGATATGGGACTAATCCTGAGAATTTTTAATATGCATGTGGTCTTCCTTTGTAAGAATATTAACCTATCCTGAGGAATGTGATGTTCTCACTTCATGATCCCTGGTTGGAGGTGAAATATGAGACTAGTTTGAATATGCATTCCATATTACAATATGTCAATGAACCTCTAGAATGGAAGATGGAATATGAGCCTCCATCTATAAAGAAACAAAAGTATTATTATACTATTATTCATCTAAAAATGTATGTATGTGATCCATGAATCCATGATCTAATAGAATATACTAGATAGATTCACTGACTATAATATGATCCTACGCCAAGGCATGTGTCACTCTAAACAGGTGAAAAACCTAATTAGAATAAGTATATGATCCCTATGCTGGGCCATTATAATATGCCCATGGTCTCCTTTGATAATAATGTGATCATGTACCGAGGCATGTGATGTAATCAAATGGTGAGCCCTGGACAAATTGGGGATATGAGACTGATCATTTTCCTTTGGAATATTTAACGGTTTTTCTTTTATAAGAATGTGCCCCTTTTTCAAGGAATATACCAATCTCACATTGTGAACCCTAGTTTTAATGGTAATATGATCCTAATCCAATGCCACATCCTTTACTATGATATTTTAATAATCCTCTTGTATGGGAGTACTAATGTGAACATTATTGGGAGAAACCAAATTTTCATGATGATCAAAGAGTTGTGATTCATTGGATTTAAGGATAATAATATGATCTTATCCCTATATTTGTACCAGTGATGGAATATGTCAGCGGTGTTCTCAAGATGTTACTAATATGTAATGAAAATTTAGTAAAGTGTTCATAGGAATATACACCTTCAAATTTTTTGTCCCTACAATATAATGGTAGATATGTTCAATTAAAGTGGGAATCAGACCCCACTTTTATCCTCATTTTTCCATTGGAATATGATGATAGACTTCATGATTGGGGGTAGAGATATGAACTGTCCCAACCCATCCCACATGTACCATGCCTTGACTATCCCAAGACCAATTCCAATAGGCTAGGGGCTGGGGACTATCACTTAGTAGGAATATACCACAAGTGGGAGGCATTTTCACATGTACCTATACACACAAACCCATATCCATGATATAGTGGAAACTAAAAAAACTATATAAACAAGGATACAAATAACAATGAAACCCCACTCTGATTAAGGTACAAAACAGAAAGAAAAATGGGCTATAAAACAAGACCAACTGAAAAGGAATGTACAAGCTCTTGGATGTCACCCACCAAAGACCCTACATGAAGGGTAGGTACAGCAACATCTGTTAGTTTTCATTGAAGTGCACCTCTTCTATCAGGTTTACCTCTATGAACCACCTAGCCTCAGCCCACTGAGGACTCCGTCAAATCTTTCGGTCATCTAAACAAGACATGACATGTGTGGGAGAAGCATGTGCAAGGGTGAGTACAAATATACTCAGTAGGAACCCCAAACCTGAAAATTAATTACATGAAGTAAACCTTAAGGAATAGTACTAAAAAATACACCAAGTAGACTACCAAGGAGGAACATGAAGTGTAGCCTCTAAGAGTCAAAGTCAAAGGAGTCCGTAGAGTATGCTCGCACCAAGTATAGGCCTATGGTACTTAAACGTGATTTTCCTAAGAATCCACAGTACCATGAAGTTGTAACCTGTGGAGCATTGGTAACACATAGAGTGTTGGAAACACACATATTTTTGGTAACACACAGAGTGTAGGTAACACACAGAGTGTATCTGACATGTAGAGTATAGCTAATACATAGAGTGTTGGTAACACATAAAGGGTAGTTAACAGACAGAGTGTAGATAACAAACAGAGTGTGGGTAACACATGGATTTTTGGTAACACATAGAGTATCGGTAACAAACATAGTGTTGGTAACATGCTGAGTGTAGACAACAAACAACGTGTTGGTAATACATAGAGTTTTGTTAACACACAGAGGGTAGATAACACATTTAGTGTTGGTAAAACACAGAGTGTAGGTAACACAAAGAGTGTCGTCAAATACTACGAAACCTACAACCTTGTTGGCTATGGGAGTATAGAATTAGTCTTAGTCAGACCCAATGTGTAGATAATACACTTAGTCTATGTAAGACATATATTCTAGGTCATCACATAGCTTCATGGTCGTAGAAATGTGCAGGATTCCATCTTTAGCATGCTCATTCCGGGATAACCTCCTCCTTGAGTCAATAGTCTTTATGCCAACTTCAATGGAAAATCACATAGACTATGTCAAAAGGACCACCTCATTTAATGGTTCCTAATGTCACAAAAATCTTATCAAATGGACACATGGTTTGAGAGTTATGAGATTTTAAGTAAAAATGGAACAGTTTGGTCTGGGTTCAGTCTGACCCAGTTTGACCAACCCGACCTGGGTCCTGCCTAACCAAACCTGCCAGACTGACTCGGCCCACTGGGTCTAGCCCGCTTGAGCAAGCGGGTTCGTCTACCAAGATGTGGCAGCTACCACGTTTGATCCTCATCAATGTAGGGAGACCACCACATGAGAACCCCATAACCTCCGGTCACATCTGCTGATACCCACCACCGCCTACCTACCGGCAACCCCTGTCTGCCACCATACGACAACCCCTCTACAGGTTTGACCCACTAGGTGGAGGCATAGCTAGGTGCCACCACTGGAACCTTCAAACGCCGCCACAGACGGCTCCCTCTTCTATGGGACACTAACGATTATGGGGAGGTATGTTCTTCGAACATAAAGGTGTCATGAGACCATTGTTTCATAAAATAGTATTCTATGGGCATCAAAACATCTTTATGTCACTCCGAGGGTTTGTTTACATTCAGAAACTCCTAAAAAATTAATGGGGTGACAACGAGGGTCCACCAATAAAGAATGTATGAACAGGGAAAATAAGAATCAGCTGAACACCCCTTAGAATGGACCTTGGAATTTTTAATTACACACGGTCCATTCGTGTTTTTAGAATCAGAAAATAACAATAGGAGAATAATCCCCAATATCCATCCCCTTTAATCCTACAATTTTAACCATACTGCAAGAACGTTTGAACTGCAGATCGACTTGTTTTTGGGTATTTCCATGTTCATCATTAAACATAAGAAAAGAAAAATAATTCACTCATATAATAAACCCCATACCTATACTTTTTGTTTCATTCATTGGATAATAATATAGTTTCACCACAATCGTCCATCGATCCTCAGTTCGTGATCCGTGATGTTTAAGTGTTCGATCGAATTCATCGTCTTCCAATGAGAAAAAATTGAAAAGCCCTCCCCCAACGTTCATAGGGATGGATCAATAATCCTAATCTTGAATCCATGAAAGTGGTTAAAGATGCATTTTAGTGTTACTATTTCTCTTTGAAGGAGTGACTCCATTATGTTTCCTTCATGAAAGGAAAAACTATTTATCGCTAGCTCACAACAATGTTGTGTCATCACGAAATGTTAAAAGAAAAATAAAATGAAATTTTTATGTTTATTTTTATTCTTATTTGAAATGTCCAAAAAATATTTTTTGTAGTTGACCTACAACGGTCAAATTTTGGTCTCGCCTAAGAAAAACCCACTGCTCTGAACACTATGGTGCCCTCAAGTTTCAAATCTGAGCACTGGTTTAAAATATACTAAAACTGGGAATGTGTACTATTTTTAATAAACATAAAAAAAGTTACAAAATTTACCCTACTAACCACATGCCTCGAAATCATGTTCTTTCTTAGCTAATGTTCTTGAAATAATCTCTTAAGATTTTCAAAAAAAATTACATGGAAAAATTCAGCACATTACATTCCCACCACCTTAGGGATTTATGTCCCCAAAATAGAAAAAAATGGATAAACAAAAAAATGGGGTACTGAGCATGAATCTGAGCCTCCTTATCCTAAGTTATCTCTAGGATAATTCCATTTTTCCACAAAACACACTCCATAGGAATCGACTATCCACGAAGGATCTTCTCATGTCCATCCTTGATCTCCATTAGGCACTTAGCGAATGTTCCCCCCATCTTCAACGCCCATATTTCCCCGGTCAATGTATTTATAAGGGCCATGTATGTCTTTCCTCAGTGGGTATATAGTAAAGACGTCATGCACACGCTCTAAATATAGAGTTAGAGCCATGTAGTTAACCACCTTGCCAACTCTATGCAATATCAGAAATGGTTGGTTGAACTATAGAGATAACTTGCTTCCCCATAAAAATAATTATATCCCACATCAAGGAGAGACCCTAAGGAACACATGGTATCCATCATCAATCTCTAAGGTTCTCTATCACCTATCATCATTGGACTTCTGACAATTCTGTGTAGTATTCATCCTCTACTAGATGATCTTCACCTTCTCCGCAGTGGTCTGTACCAACTTTGGGCCCATGAGTGGTGACTATCCAGGGGCATTCCAGCAATTTGGTGACCTACAGGGTCTATTATATAATCCATCTAATGGTTCCAAACCGATGGGAGAGTGGTAGCCCTTTTTTATAAGAACTCCACTAGTGGTAGGTGATCCTCCTAACTATGGCCATAATTGAGGATGAAAGCACGTAGCATGTCCTCTAGGATGTGAATGGTCCACCCTGTCTAGCCATCTGACTATGGGTTGAAAGCATTTCTCAAGTGTAGCTAAACCCAAAAGGCCTCTTGTAATCCCTTACACAATTAGGATGAAAATTATGTATCTAGATCCGAGACTATTTTCGATGGGACTCTAGGGATTCCAACTATCTCTTATATGCAGAGGCATCCCAAGATCTCTATGAGAATTTAATTCTGATTTGCTAGAAAGTCATAAGACTCGGGGAGTCATTGAATGATCACCCAGTTGTTGTTTCCCCCTAGACATATAGGGTAAACATTTCATTAATTCCATCGATATTCCATCACACTTCCACTACAGTAGCTCAAGGGGTTGAGTCAAACCTATAAGAACCTTATGCTCTACATTCACTAGAGGGAAAGTGAGGCATCTCGAAACTAACTCTACCTCTTCCTTTTTCATTCATGGCCACCAGAACTGACACTGAAGGTCCTGTTGCATAATTTCCACACCTAGATGTGCTTCCAAATCGGGTGTATGGTACTACCACAACACCTCCTTCCACAATGCCACTAGTACAACTATGCACCCATTGAAGAGAACAATGTGCTCCCCACCTATTGAATATCCATCAACAGGATGCCCTATGCACATCTGAGCACATATGGCCTCACAGTCGGTATCTTGGAGTTGTACCTCTCGAACTTGATGTAAGAGTGGATGGGTAAAACCATATACTAAAGATATATTCCTCTATATCCATCCATGAAGGATATTTTAAATGAGGATAACAGTTTTGATGTCTTGTTAAGTAGTTGTGAACTCGGTTTCATGCTGAGCACATCTGCCACCATGTTCCCCATCCTAAGAGTATAGACTACATAGAAGTTATAGTACTATATGAACTTGATCCATTATCTCTATCTCATGTTCAAATATTTCCAATATATGATATACTTGAGACTCTTGTGGTCCGGGTAGACGATAAACTATTTTCCCATAAATTAGTGTCTCCACATATTCAATGCGATGAATACCACTACCAACTCAAGGTTGTGGGTCGGATAGTTATACTCTTGTGGTCTCAAGTACTGATAACCATAGGAAATCATTACTTTCACTTTCATGAGGACACAAACTTGTCTAATTACTGTTCCATCATAGTACATCACATACTTAGCACCCACCTCTGGAAACCCCAAGATAGCAACGCTTGTCAAGCTCTGCCTCTGCTGTTGAAAACTGTGCTAGAACCCTTATGTCCATATAAAAGAATCCCGTTTCTTAATCAAAGATTTCCTGGGTGATGCTACATGGAGAATTCAAGTACAAAACTTTTCGAGTACCCAACTAATCCAAGGGAACTCTGCTCCTCGATAACGCACATGTGTTGCTCCCAAACAAGAACTGCCTCAATCTCCACTAGATCCACTATAAATACAGCCACTGAGATGACATGTCCTAGAAGGGGGAACTCTTGAATCCATAACTAACACTTTGAGAGCTTCTTATAATGCTATTTCTCTCAGACTAAGTCCATGAACGACTTCAAGTGTATCACGTGATCCTCCTCAGATACCGAATACACTAGTATGTCAACAATGAATACCACTACAATCTGGTCTATTAGTGGATGGAAGATCCTATTCAAGAGTCCCATGAACACCATTGTGGCATTCTTAATTCTAAATTACATCACTATGTACTCATAGTGACCATACAGACATCTGATATCCATCTTCAGGATGTACTAATCTTGTACCTGAAGCTGGTGATATCCTGATTTGAGGTATATCTTCGAGAACCATCTCCCTCCATTAAGATGATCAATGAGATCATGTATCCTCGGTAGAGGATACGGTTTCTTCACAGTCACCTGGTTTTGGTGCTTGATGTATACATATAACCTCAAGCTCGTGTATTACTTCTTAGAAAACAAAAATGGGGCTACCCATGGTGAACCACTAAGCCCCATGAAGCCCTTTCTTTGCAAGTCCTCAAACAGTACCCTCAACATCTGAAGCTCAATGCGAGGCATCCAATATGTAGGTGTAGATATAAATGTCATCCCATGATATTGATCATTGTAGAAATATACCTCCCTATGAGGAGGTATTCATAGGACATCATCAGGTAAGGCACCCTGATACTCGTCAACCACAATATGAAACTGAGGACTTGTCTCCTCCACTACTATGAGGATCATTCTAGCCATCTAGTGTGTGATCAGATTCACCCTATAACATGTGAGTCCATCCTGTGCAATATGCATTTCATTTTCACCAGTTATGTAAAAAACAGTCCCATTTTCATGTACATGACACACTCTATGCATAAAACAATCAATTTGAGTGTGGAATGTGGACAACCATTCCATACCCAGAATGACATCATAAGGCCTTGACGCTACTACTACGATATCCCAGCTGAAAATATCACCCCCAAGAGTAAGCTCACATTTCCTACACCAATTTTTGATCATCAAATCCCCTCTCACTAGATTCTCTACACGTTAGTATTGAGCTAATTTCTCCACAAGAATCTTTGATCTCTGAACAATGTATGTGGTAAGGAAAGTGGGACTGGAACTTATGTCTCTAAGATTTTTATCTAGGGTTGATAAGACACATATCAAACATTTAATCATATGTGTAGCATCTAGAACATAATATTAAATTTCCTGAAGTTGGGCCCACCCCATTCCACCTACTCCTAAAGACCATGGTGGACCACATGGGGGTGGTGGTGGTAGTACTTCCAACCTATGCCCACTTCCTTCTGCTAGACCTTCTACCATACCACATCTTCCACCCTGCAAACCACCTTTCTCAAAACTATTCCACTACTATAGTGGTCCCTCAACCATCTCCAAGTCATTCATACAAAAAATCAGGCAATCTCTAGCCAGATGCCCCCAACTATCACACATGTATCATTGTATGTCCTTCAGCAGACTAGAACTGTCATGGGAGGCTCACAATGCTAATATAGTATCATGGGGTAATCCCCTAGAGTGCTTGACCCTCTTGGATCCTTAAATCATTTGTGGGATACCCACTACCTAAAACCATGCTACCCATCTCCTGGTGGTAGTTCCCACTGCCAGTGCCTGCTCCTCAAGAAAGATCTCTACCTGTAGAGCTCGATCTGGTACCCCAGCATGCGTAGGGATGCTAAGGGATATCATCGACACCATAATCTCCAGGTTTAGTCCCTGATCGAAGGTACGGGTCATGATGAATGGGTAGCACACTATGGTTGTAAATTAGCGATAATGTTCAATGAATAATGCTGAGTACTTTTCCACTACTTGGTTGACCTACTGCAAATTCCAGAGATCCTGTATATGCACAAACTATAAAATCACTGGAAATAAGTCCTCCCCAAAGAGACAATCATAGTCTATCCAGAAGTGGGTCACCTCTTCATGTTTCTGGATCATGAAACCCCCCCATCTCCCCACCGATCCATGTAGAAGACTCATGGCTTGGACCTCCACCTGGTCAATATGCATCCTCACTAGGCATAAAACTCTCATCACCAACCATTCCTCAACCACATAAGGATCCATCTCACCTAAGTACCTAGTAGGTCACTATATCTGGAACTTGTGAAACATACTAAGATTGTGTGCATCCTCTACCAGTAACACTGGTAGAAACTTCTTCCCTTCGGGTGGTGGAATCACTGGTACGCCACTGGGAGATGCTATCTCTCATAATTTTCCCTACACTGATTCCTCATTGCTCAGTGGACCATCCTCATCATCACACTCCTAAAACATGGTTGGCTTCTTATGTGGAATCATCTGGAAATGGAACAAGATGTACCATGGTAAATAGAGTATACCTAGTGAGTTCGCTCTGAATTAAGAAGGACATGAGAACAAAATCAATTCCTATACAATACATGAACCATTAATTTCTCATGAAACTAGTGTTTTCTTGTACCAAGTCAGAAATAAGAATTTGAGGTCTTTTTGTATTGACACATCAGCCACCGTACCAACACTGGGTTCCCTGGTCTGAAGTATGAACTCAAAACACATAATACTATTTCCCCAAACAAGATTAAAACCAACCACCATTTTATATGACTCTATCACGATCCCTACTATGTGGATTTTGATGTGACTACCCCAGAACCGCCCCCCATAGGCCACGAGCTGGAAACTAGCACCGAGCAGGAATATCCCACAAGTAGGAAGAATTTTCCCAAGTACATGTATTCATACAGTCGTCTCCAGGTAAAAATTAAACTGAAAACACTATGTAAACATGTATGAAAACCACCAAAAACCATGTCAGAGTAAGTTAAAAAAGTGAAATAAAAAGGATCTAGAATACAATCCTAATTAAAAAGAAATTTCAGTCTCTCAGTTGTTATCCACTAAAGGTCCTACCTGATGGGTAGGTATAGAAACAGTTGTTGGTTGTCGCTGAAGTGAACCTCATCTGTAATGTCTATATCCAAACTCCACCTGGCCACAGCCCACAAAGGACTGCATCAATGGTTTCGATCATATACACAATACATAACATGTATGGGCAAATCTCATGTAAGGGTGAGTAAAATAATACTTAGTTGGAACCCCAAACTATAATTTAATTACACATTTTAAACCACGAGGATGATCTACAAGAAATACACCAAGTAGACTACCAAAGAGGCACATGATGTGTATCCACTTAGAGGTATTGTCAAGGGAGTTAGTAGAGTCATCTGAACCCATGTATAGGTCTATATTCCATAAAATAGATTTCCATAAGAATCCTGAGTACCCTCATGTAGTAACACATGGAGCATTGGTAACACACAAAGTGTAGGTAACATAGGGAGTATCGGTAACACATAGAGTGTAGGTAACATACCAAGTGTAGATAACATAGGTATTTTTGGTAACTGAGGGATTGTAGGTAACATAGGGAGTGTAGATAAGACACAAAGTGTTGGTAAAAAACATATTGTAGGTAACACATGGAGTTTAGGTAACACACGAATTTTAGGTAACACATGGTGTGTGTGTAACAATAGAGTGTAGGTAACACACAAAGTGTAGATAACACATAAAGTGTTTGTAAGACACAAAGTGTTGGTAATAAAAGAAGTGTAGGTGACACACGAAGTTTTGGTAATACACGGAGTGGAGGTAACACATAGAGTTTCATCATCAACTAGAGAACCTAAACCCTAGTTGGACAGGGGAGTACCGACTTAGTCTTGGTAACATAGATATTCTAGATAATGCATATATTCTAGGTAATACATGAATTCTAGGTATTCAAATATCTTCTAGGTTTCACCCTGCCACATAATTTCATCCATAGCTTGCTTGTTCCAGTAGAACCTCATCTTCAAGCCAATACGCCATATAAAAACTTACATTGCTACTCACTTAGAGAATCAAAAATGGACTGCCTCATGGAAAGGGTCCCAATGCTAAAAAAGACTTGTCAAATAGAAACATAGCATGACACGACCTTCCATGTTCTCCTAGACCCGCTGGTTTCCACCTGACCAGCTAGGTCCGACTCGACCTGCCGGGTCGACCAGGTTTGCTGAGTCAGAACCACCCTGGTTGGGCCCAGCTCACTACCTTTTTAGCCCACTCAAGCATGCCAGTTTTCCACCCAAACATGGTGTTTTCTGCATCTTCTCTCCTTCAACACAAGGCGACCACTCTGTTTGATGTGAAGGTCCACTATGTGAACAGCCCGCAACACTTGTTGTGGTCTAGCTGGACTGCATCCTCCAATCGCATCCACCAAAGGCCGCCTTTGGAAGCCTGCCAACGACCTCTATCAACTACCCCATAGTAGCCATGTTGCGGGTTCCACCAGCTAGGTGGGTGCGTCGACGCGCACCACCACAGGTACAGCTGTACGTTGCTGGTGGGGATCTCTATTTTGCAGGTTGCCACTAATGATGGGGTTGTCCTTTCTTCGAACCGAAAGGTTCCACATGATTCTCAAGTCATTAAATCATCTACAATGGGCTTCAAAACATCTATTGTTAGTCTGAGGGATCATCTACATTCAGAACCTCTTTAAAAATTCACGATGCGACCGTAGGGGTCCACCAATGAAGAATGTATGAACATGGGAAAAAAGAAAAAGTACATGAACACCCCTTAGAATGAACTTGTCATTTATAATTGGCCTTTGTCCATTCATGTCAATAGAATAAAAAAAATAAAAATAGAAGAATAATAACCAAGATCTGTTACCTTTAATCCTGCAATTTTAACAATCCCACATGAATGATCAAACAACAGATCAACATGTTCGTGCATTGGTCCAAATTCATCATTAAACATATGAACAGAGAAAGAACTCACTCAGAAAATAAACCCCCAACCTAGAAGTTTGGATCTGTTGTTGGAGAAGAATGGAGTTTCACTTCTATCATTCATCGATCCTCAATCCTCATCTCATGATCTGTGATCCGTTGATATTCTTTAGTTTTTTTCATTTTCCAATGAGAGTAAATCACCAAGCTCCGTACATAAATTCATAGTGAAGGATTAATTATACTAATCATGAATCCCTAAAAAGGATAATGGCATGTTTCATCATTACTATTTTCCTTTGAAAATGTGTCACTACACTGTTTCATTTATGAAAGGAAACAAATTCTTTGTCACTACTCCCCAACATTGTTGCATCATCAAAAAACATTAAAAGACAAATAAAATAATCTTTTTAAGTTTATTTTTATTCTTCTTAAAAATTCCCAAAAAATATTTTCCGCACTCGACCCACACCAGTCTTAGTTACTTCCTACCTACAAAAAAAACATACTACTCTGATCACAATGGTGGCCTCATATTTCAAATCTAAGCACTCGATAAATAGATACTAAAAAAACCATGCATGTTATTTTTAATAAACATAAAAATAGTTAGAAAATTTATTCCGAGAACCTAGACCATGGAATCACATGACATCTCACTACCTGGACATTAAATAATCCCATTTAAATTTCAAAAAAAATACATGAAAAAATCTAGGACATTATATGCATCTTCCCCATGTCTTCTATAGGAATATGCTAGCAGAGTTGTTTCATGTGATTAGGGATATAAGACTTCTCAATGGTTAATTCCAAAATATGATGGTTGGAGTCACAGTGGGATTGGGAATATGATCTGACACATGATTATAAAGATCCTCCCAAAACTGATGTTTCTTCCTTATTTACCTTGATTGGGGATCATAGGTGGCAGTGTGTCGAGTGGTACCTTTAGGAGGAGACTGAAGGGAACTATTGGGATGGAATTAGAAATGATGGTCAAAATGAGCCTTCCTTAGAAACATATAAAATAGAAGTGGGTCATAATTGACTCTAGGATCCACCTTTATTAGATTCTAAATGTGGTGATCATCGCGCTCTAGGGACAAGCGCCCATATATATTGGTTATGGTAATGAAGGAAAATGACTTTACTGTAGCTTTTATTGGATGATGTGGAATCATCAGTTATAGAATTGAAAGACACTCATGGGTAACCTCAAGTGTCTACATGATACCATTTGGACGGTATTCATGGACTATTGCATTCTTCTCACTACATTAAATATGTTGGGCAAGTGAGGTAATTTTGTGGATTGCAGGGGATGTAGTTGATTTTATAGAACTGTCACTGGGTGATCACATGATGTATAAGGGTGTCCTTTTCCAAATATTTATCTTTATTCAAGTAGAAAAAAAGAAATAAGGTCACATATTAGTGCATCATCAATGGAATGATATTTCCTCAATCAGATATGCAGGGGTATCATAATTTTCCTTTTATTTCCTATTATGCCATTCTATTCTCATGGAAATGTACTTTTGATGATGGAAATATTTCATAAGAAGCTCGGATAAAGGGAGTCAACAAAAAGATTTACATTAGGCTCTCTATCATTTCATGGCCTGACATATGGTAAACCAATCATTCAGTTATTTGAGATATTCACGTGGGGTTCACTATTTCTATTTCTTTGTGAAAGTGATGCATGTTGATGGTGATCATAAATTTGGAGAGGAAAAAAAATTTCTAATGTGGATTGGGAATTATATTATTTTTATATTATGAAATAGACTACATTGTAATATTTTTTTTCATTGAGATTACTATTTTTTTGTTGGAAAAGTTTTGGATGTGCTTTTACTGATGGTTTGATAGTGGGGGTTTGATGTCTTTATAATGATTCACATATGGTTCACAATTCATTATTACCTTTAATATAAACACACAACGATTACAAAATTTATAGGTTGCAAGGGACCTTCTTTCCAAATGGGGGTGTTCAATTATAGTTTCAAACCCAAAGACACTTAGGAACTCACATTGTTTGAGAGGATGAGAGGTCAGGACCATCACACCATTTGGGGGGGGGGAATTGTTTCTTACCTCAAGACTCTCTTATATATTTATGTTATGTTCAAGAATCTATTCCTAATATCAATATAGGATCAGTTGATGAAATAAATGGATCACACATTTACTCCTTTTATTCTCAAAGGGTAATCTTTTTGGTGGATTCATCAGTTTATATCTATGTTTCTCCATCCATTTCCCATAATGGGTAGATAATTAAAAATTAAATCAATATATATCCAAAAAATATGGAATTCTCTATCATTATAGGATGTGATTGATATGTCAAGGATTTAATTGAGCCAGCATGAGAAGTCCCATGTATCCTATTTTTTGACAGGAATCAAAACCCATGTAGATTTTTAAACACATTCAATTTAACATCATATAGAGGGGAAATATATAAGTGTACTTAGGCCCTATGTATTTTCACATGATCCTTGAGGAAGAGTCTTATATTTCCTGGTTATGGTAGGAATTAAAATTATATTAGTTCTATCAGTCCCTCGAGATTGGCCTTGAAATAGATTCCATTAATTGAGGGTGGTTATATCATGTCACTGATTGAGTCTTACACACTAAGGTTTCCCAGGCTAGTGTATATTCATATTGCGAATGATATAGCCATTGAAAAACCCTAAAACCAGGTGATCCATTCATGGTGTGGAAGAAAATGGATGAAAATTAATCAACAGTATTGCATATAGATGTAGTACTTATCTAATTTGATAACCCTTCATTTGTTTAATGTGAAACTTGGGCCTCAATAAGGAATCTTATGTATCCTGGTAATTATATGGAACAACTTCATCATAGTTCAGTTTAATTCTCAGTCCACTAGTAGATGCAGTAGGGTAATTGGCCCATGGGAATGATTCAGTAACAATGGTTAGAATATCAGATACATGGGAGGGGACTTATTCTGATGTGGATGACCATTTTAGCTCAGGCCTTAGGAAGGCATCCTATGTATCGTGGTTATTGTAGAATTAGAGTTCTTGTATTTCAGTCTAATTAGGGATTAAACACTAAGGTTTCAATTATGTGGAGGCAATTATATCTTGCCACTAGTTGATGATTAGACACCGAGGATTCCCTAGTATGCGATAAAAATACTTTTATTCCATTGATCATTGATTATACACTTGGGATTCCATGACATGCAAGAAGGTCCAAATTATCATGTCATGTGGATCCTTCTTGACCAGGAATGGTTTCCTTCAAAACATGATAGATTTTTAGGCTCACATGCACTGATTTTCTTCTTGACATGTTAGAGGATGTGTAGCACCATAATATTTAGTGAATTGTTTTGGATTTATTCATTTATCTTGACATTTTTTATTTTAAAAAACACTAAATATATCATTTTCTATTTGAAATCACTAGGTTTGTCTTGAACAATACACATCACCATACTAATGTTTCAGTACAAGGAACACATTGATTATATTTTGGTACACATAAAACTATGTTTGGATTTTGTTACACAAAATACTAAGTCCCATTGATATCTTGTGCCACATACAAGACCGAGTTTTACAACACTACAATATACAATTAATATTATTTTTAAAACATTATTATTGCCATTTCCCAGCTGTTGGAATTGTAGTTATGAATAAAATTAACTAAAATTTTAAAATATATTTCTACTTTCATATAAAATGAATCATTGGATTATCAATTTTTATAAGTGAATATAAAAACTATTTGAATAAAAAAAAATATTCTATAAAAAAATATTTTTCTATATACAAAGGTAATATTATATCAACAAATTAAAAAAAACTACTTCAGATTAATTTTTATTAATAAAATGAATATATTATATATTAAATCAATATTTTTGGTACTTATACAAAATATTTTATAGATAAATGATAGGAATGAATGAAATTTTATGAATAAAAAGATGTATTTTTTTAAAAGATAATTTTACATCCTTTTAATAGGGAACCCTATTTTTATATAATTTCTAAAAATTTTATTATTTTTATTTGAAAAAGTAAAATATATTATTTATGATAAATATAATAATTTACATTGGGTAATTTTTTGAAATTTATATAAGAAGTTTAATTTTTTCATGAATAGAGAAAAACACTAAATTTTAATTCCAAACTTCTTTTCATCTATTTTTAATATAGTTACATTATATTTTAATATAATTTTAATGTATAATTGGTTAAATTATATAATAAATAATACAATATATGTTATTTTAAACAATTTAAAATTGAAATTGGCTATAAAAAACATTCAAGCATTTGGACCTCTTCGCTTTAAAACATTGTTGTCTCATTACATCAGTGAGATTAATTTTAAATTAATTTCTTCTACACCTTTGATTAGAATATTAAAAATACATTACATATTTGGAATCATAATAATTTATAGTTTATAATTTTATAAATATAATTTTTTAACAATGTAATTAGGAAAAAAATTAAAATTGATAACATCTATTAAGGTAAAAATGAGGTCACCTAGTCGTTAAACTTTAAACGCAAGGGACAAATGAGCTAGAACATGTCAACAATCCATTATATGACCATATTTGGAATATGTATCCTCTTAGATCTAAGATGGAAATTTATTTTAGACACATGATGTAATGGATACTTCTCATGTAACACCTCAATCATCCACGGTACGTTTTCCATTGAATAATGCAATACCTTGTGCTGTACGCCACTTGGAGTTTTAGCACCCCACGAAAAATCAAACTAGCCCTTATGAATGGAAATACCCAATTTTTTAAATTTTATAAATTTTATTTTTCAAAATGGACTTCATTTTTTGGGTTTGTATTATCAAATTTAGCTTAGGGTGAATTTTTGGTATGTTTCTGAAAACTTTCAATTTTTGATGAATAGTGAAAAACAATAAGTTATTGTTTAAAACCGACATTTATTTAAATAATTAGTTATTTTATTTAAATTTAAATTATGTAAAAATTGATAAATAATATATATATGTTCAATTTAATTAATTGGAGTAATTTTATAATAATATTATATATATATAATTTTATTGAATTTTTTAACGTCTTTTACCCACCTCTTATGCGTGTTAGAAAAATTGCATAAAACATAATTTTGACACTTCTATGAACTGTATTTAACAAATCTGAGAGACATGGTTGAAATCAGTAAGTAAAATTTGTCTCAATAAGATGAAAATATTCTTTTCTGAATAGTAACTTTTGACTTTTATTTACCACGGTTAAAAGTAAATAGGGTATTTAAAGGTAAAAATGATATTGTAATTACACCAACACATGTACTAATTATATTGGATAATTTTATATCAGAGAAAACCAACCTTAGAAAAATATGATCCTTTTGGTCCATTGTATTTGATTTAGACATTTATTTTTATTTTATTTAAAGAAGAGTTAAAAGTGTTAAGTTCGAATTTCCACAACTAAAACTATTTTAATATAGGGTTACATATACGATAAATTGAAATATAAATATTAATTAGAAATATAAAAATATTTCCTACATAATGGTATTTTATTTATTATTTTTAGACCTTAGATATTTAAATTTATTTATGACACAATGATGATGCAGTAATTACCTTATTAGTGAATGAATAAAATAATTGATATTAAAAAAATACAAATAAATATAAATTGAGACTTTTGATGAATTACATGAATTATATAGGTTAATATGAAATTTTGGGGTTTATTAAAAAAAATTAATGTTATAAAGTTGTTATGACATTCAAAGAATCAAAATACCAAATAGTGTCAAATTTGACATAAATGAGTTAGAAAACAAATACTATATGATTAATTAATATAATATTCATATAAATATCTATTTTGGAAGAAGGACTTATATATGGTTATATATATTAATAATGAACCACTTGGGGTTCTAAATGATTTTTAATGTAAGATTATTAACCATTTATTATAATAATACAAAAAAACATGGTAAATGCTAAATTATTTAACTTAGAGTTAAATCTAAAATATAAGGTAAATATGGTAAACTAAATCTATCTAAAACCTATTGGTTGAGATGTTTTCAATCCATCCCCACATTAGCTTCAAAATAAATTATTTTTTAGCCATTATAAATTTAATATTATGGTATAAGAAAATAATATTTCAATCTTTTCCTAAAGTGACCCTCACCTCTCTTATAAAAGGGTACTTCCCCTTCTGTTAATTTCACACCCCAAAACCGTTAATCTCAGAAAAAACATCTCAAATATCCTCCAAAATACCCTCAATTAGACCTAGAGGCCTTACTTTAATCAGAAAGACAATCTAATGAGCCCTTTTGATCAACTCAAATGGAAACACCCAAAAAAGAGGTAATGATTTCCCACCTCTTTCAATGGTTTTTCTTCTTCCACTTCTTCTTTATTTGTAGTTTACATGCCAAAATAATAACTCCAGTACCTTATATATACTATTATGTTTTTATATTTATGGTAAAACCGTATTTATTATTCTGTCCATCCTATTAAAGACAAGTCACCATACGTGCGCACATACGTCTTATCGTTTCCACGTCGTGGTGTAGTTTGTTATTCAAACACTTAATTATTTGGATGGGTATAATAATTAGTATAACTGATGTAAATAATAAATATAACATTTTAATGATTCTTTATATAGGATATAACATCTAATTACATAATATTTCACCATCAATATAATGATATAGTCGCTCGAACGTACGTACAGGTTACCGTCACCACAAACGCAATTAGATTCATTTCCCATCATAACCATTAAAGAATAAATATAATTTTATGATTAAAAAATAATGTTTAAGAACATAATATAATTATGGATATGAATCAAATACATCTTATCTATAACAAACATGACTTACATAACAAAAAATATAAAGTAAAATGAATCAGTTAACACCCAAAATGATGATACTACTAAAATATTATTAACAAAGCAATATTAGAAGATCATATATGTTATCATATTTATCTATGTGGTTCTTGTATAGTTTGATAACGATTATTTAACTATTATAATGTAGGTTAATGTACCCTCGATCAAGTAAAATTACAAGGTAAGGGTTAATTTTATAATCTTTTTACATATCTAAGGTTTTTAATACATAAGTATCCACTGGGACCCCTTTATCATCCACATCTATATTTCTTAAAAATTTATTTCAAATTTTTTTTACAATTTACTATACTAGGGTTTATTTTCATTTATACCCTTTTTTACTTTTTATAAAATGTTTTGAAAGTAATATTTCTATCATTTATCAAAAAAGGTACTTAATAAACTTTTCGACAAATTAAGGTAAGAATGTTTTTAACTTATACGGTCTGTGAGGCTATTCTCCACCATTATACACCTTTGAATCTTCCCTTACAGGATTTTAGAAATATTTTAAATATAAATGTTTTATTTTATAATTACATGACTTTTAAATTATTTCAAAATATAAAGAGATATTTCTCTCAATTAGTTTTGATTTTATATATGTCAACATCCTTTAATGGATTTTGAACTTGTTTGAAGTTGATTTATTATGATAAAATCATCCACATTGTATTGAAGGTTTTGTGATATGTTTGACTGTGGATGTGTTATTTTTATACCATTCATGGTGTATGGTTAATGTATTAACATTTTTTAGGATTTTTTAATACGAATGTTTATGTTTTGTTTCAACCTTTTCATATGAGGAATGCAATGGACTTAATAAGTAACGTGTGGAGCCTGCTATAGAACCTCGATGAATCGATAGGTCTGATGATAGAAACTAGTGTCTTCAAACAAGTCTTTGAAAAAATTTTATTTGTGGTCTTGAAATAAGTCATTGACTATGTGGTTATTATGTTTGG
The DNA here is from genome assembly GCA_963277665.1 of Viscum album. Classification (NCBI taxonomy): domain Eukaryota; kingdom Viridiplantae; phylum Streptophyta; class Magnoliopsida; order Santalales; family Viscaceae; genus Viscum; species Viscum album. The sequence continues at coordinate 1,235,416,432 of OY728123.1, read as the reverse complement.
CATTATACATTCCATCATTATGAAGTTGGATGTTAATATTACATGTGATTATTCGAATAGTAGAATATCCATGTAAAGAAGTAAATTTAATTATTTGATTTATCATTTCCATATTTTTCTGAATTGGAAGTTTAAAAAGGCTTATGTTTTAGTATTATACATTGCCTTAAATGTTTATGCTTATTTATGAAAGATTCTGCTATATTGTTATCCTTGCTAAGAAATTGTGCTCACACCTTTCTAAATTTTATTTTTCCCAGGATGTGAAGATGTATATTAGGACTGACCTACAAGGAATGTCTAATGGATATTAATGTGTTCAAATGATACAATGTTTTTTTTGTTTTTCATTTTATATGTAATGTAAAACTTATGTATGTATCTAGTACTTCCAAGGCTACAAAACTGGTCTGTCTTTTGTGATTTTATCCCTTGTGATCATGCTGATGTTATGAAATAATGCACCAAATCTGGGTAACTAGGTTTGGGGTATTACAGTTGGTATCATAGGTTGTTTAGTACAATCCTTGGAAGCTATATTTTGGAAAACTCTGATTAGAGAATATTACCCTAAGATAGACTTTGAGGATTAGTATAGAAGAACTTCTTAGAATTTTGGTAATGTAGAGATTTTGTGTGTTTTCTAAGCAATACATCCCTATCTGGATATGAGTAGGTAGAGGAAGCTTTGGCACAGATGTATCTAGGAGTGACAACTCCGACAAGGAGTTTCGGGCTTGAACCAGGGTATCCTAGTACACGACAACGGGCCTTTCTACACTCTTGGTTACGACCCTCCCAGGGGTTATGCTTAGGGTAATTCACATTTTCATTAAAAACGATTATGAAGGATTTATGAGTATATACTTATTTAAAGAAACCATTTTTATGATTATGGATTATATCCAAAAAACTGTTAAATTTATGTTAACTGTTTTACATATTTGGAATTATGTATTGTGATTCATAAAATAATCTAGTGTATTCCATTGTTTAAAAATGTCACATAGTGGAAGGAATGGAAACTGTATTGACACACATAATCCATGTAGGGATTTCCCTTCTACTCAATATAATTATAGTGGATCTAGTGATGCAACTTCTAAAAATAAACTTATCACCATTATGAGAAAACTCACTTAGGTTATGAATAACAACCTTACCCGTATGGAGAACCCAGATCCACAACGCAGAGGATCAATGTTAGACCAATTCAGGAGGAAACAACCACCAACATTAAATGGGACTAAAAATCCATTTTTAGCTGAGCAATGAATAAGTTCCTTAGAGAAAACATTTCATGCTTTGGGGAGTATCGAAAGGGATAAAATTTCATGGAAGCTTATCGCCTCATGGGAGATGCAGATCATTGGTGGTCATTAATTAAAAACATAAAGGAGTATGAAGATGTATCAAATATGGATGGATGGAGTTTAAAGAGATTTTAATAAATAAATAACTTCCCCATGACCATCGAGTAGATATAGAAAGACAATTTACGAGTCCGAGGCAAAAGGAGGATAAGAATGTGGAAAAGTATGAGGCTAACATTAAAAGGTTAGCATGGCATGAAACAGATTATATATATAACTGAAGGAGTAAGATTTATCGATTCTTTTATGGGTTAAAACCATTTCTCCATCAAGAATTAGTCTCATAGTCTTTCTCATCATACGAAGATATTGTCTCATGTTCTATCAAGATAGAAAATGAATTCTCTAAGTCTTACGACTATAAAGAAAAGAAAGAGAAGAAGAGATCTACTGAACACTCTGGAAATGAAAATAAGGGGTAGAAGAAAAATGTTGGACATCCATCCTATGGTAAATGTGGGAAGAAACACCCCGGTAAGTGCCTGAAGGGAATGAGAGTCTCTTACACGTGTGGTGAAAAAGGCCACCAAGCTGATGATTGTAAGGGAAAGAAAGAGGTTTTCATTGTTGAATTATACATTTATAGAGAAAAGGGGAATTATGCAAACTAACTTCCTAAGCGCCAAGTAAATTTACCTTAGAAAAGGCCATGGGAGAAATTCCAAGATTATACGATCACTGATGCTGAGGTTGAAGCTCTGTAAATCATGGTCGAAGGAAATTTAATGGTTTCCTCAAATTTAGTTAATTCTTTATTTGATTATAGATCATCATGTTGTTTCATATCTTCCCAGTTTACTAAGAAAATTAGATATTTACCATTTAATTTAACAAGGAATTTAACAGCCATAAATCCTAACGAAAGTATCAATGCAATAATGTTTTGTAAACCAGTTCCCTTTATGCCATATAATTGTAATTTATCTACTGATCTCATTGTCATTCCCATGATTGAATTTGATATAATCCTCGTTATGGATTGTCTTTCAGACCATGATGAGAAAATTTATTGTAAGAACAAGGAGGATGCAATTTTTGATGATGATAAGGACTACCTTATCATTCGAGCCGAAACGTCACCATCTGATTCATATCTAGATCCACCCCTAGTAGCTCTACTAAATTCAATAATTGGGGAGGAAGAGAGTTAAATAACTATGGTTGAGGAATGGAATGTTCAAATAGAGTATGTACCTATTGTTCAATAATATGTTGTTGTGTTTCCACAAGATTTACATGGACATCCTCCATAATGAGAAATTGAGTTTTCCGTTGATTTAATTCGTGGTTCAAGGCCCATATCTTAGACCCCATATAGAATGGCCACTATAAAATTAGTGGAACTAAAGAAACAACTAGAGGAGTTAAGTAATAAGTGATTTATTCTCCCTAGTTTTTCTTAATGGGGATCCCCTGTTCTTTTTTTTAAGAAAAAAGATGAATCAATGAGGTTGTGCATTGACTACATGGAGATCAATGCTATAACAATAAAGAACAAGTATCCCTTACCTCGCATTGATGTTTTATTCGATCAACTTCATAGAGCTCAATATTTTTCAATGATTGATCTTCGATATGGATATCATCTGTTTTTTATGAAGAAGGAATACATTCTGAAGACATCATTTCATACTAGGTATGGGTACTATGAGTTTATAGTAATGCCTTTTGGACTGACTAATGAACCCTCTATTTTCAAGAGTATAATGAATAGATTTTTAAGGAATATCTAGATGACTTTTTCTTGGTATTTATTGATGATATCTTGGTTTACTCCAAAAGCTATTAAGATCATGAAAATCACATGTGAACTTTTATGAAAACCCTTAGAAGAAATTAATTTTATGGGGAGTTTAGCAAGTGTGATTGTTGGATTCAAGAAATTTCTTTTCTTGGTTATATTATCTCTAAGGATAGAATCTATGTTGATCCATCTAAGACAAGAGAAATACAAGAATGGCCATCACCGATGAGTATAACTGATGTATGCCAATTTATTGGTTCAGTAGGTTATTATCGGCATTTTTTCCAGAATGTTTCCCGATTTGATATCCCATTAACCAAGCTCTCACGGAAAGGGGTTGAATTTTTTTGGAAAGAAGAGTGTGAAGAATGTTTTGAGGAACTAAAGAGGATATTATTCAATTCCACTACAGTGACTCTACCATCAGAGAATGATGTTTTTGTCATTTATATTGATGCTTCAAAGAAAGGACTTGGTTGTGCCCTTATGCATACTGATAGGGTTGTTGCCTATGCATCATGACAACTAAAAATTCATGAACAAAACTATCCCACTCATGATATTTAGTGATAATCTATAATATTTTTTTTGAGGATTTGGTGATAGTATCTCTCTAGGGAAAATGTGAGATATATACAGATCACATGAGCTTAAAGTATCTTTTCTCACAAAAATAAATCATCACAAGGCAAAAGAGATGGATCGAGCTAATAAAGGATTATGATTTCACTATACACTACCACTCGGTAAAGTAAAACAAGGTGGAAATAGATTTGAGTAAAAAGGATCACAGAGTTTTGAACAAGATAAGAGTTGAAGGGGATCGTATTTTAATGGATCTAGAAATGATGGATATGGGAATAACCATGGAAGGTGAAACATCAATATTTTTTCAAATGGTTGCCAAACCATCTTTACTATAAAGGACAAAGAGTTCTCAGATAGATGATGAGAAGATCAAAAATAAAATTAAAGCTATGAGTGACTGATATTGATTGACTTCGTATATGAAGATGGGATTTTGAAATTAGGGAAGAGACTTTGTGTTTTTGATATACCCGATCTAAAAAGGGAATTTTGGATTATGCTAACAGATCCTATTTCTCTATACACCCTGGTAGGACTAAGATATAAAGATATTTGAAGGAACATTTTTGGTGGGACAACATGAAGAGATGGATTGCTGATTATTTGTCTAGATGTATGGTTTGTAAATAGGTGAAGGCTAGAAGACAACATCCTAGAGGATTCCTGCAACCTCTTCTAATACCTGAGTGGAAATGGGATTATATTACAAGGGAATTTTTCATGGGACTACAAATAATCCTAGAAGGAATGATGAAATATGGGTCATTGTGGATATTCATTCCATGTAAGCACATTTTCTTGCTATAAGAGAATATTAACCACTTGAACGTTTAGCAATACATTATATTAATGAAGTTATAAGTCTTCATTTAGTACCCATATCGATTATTTTTGATCATGCTCTCTCTCCTACATCAAGATCATGGAAAATTATTTAGAAGGCCTTGGATACTGAACATTGTTTGTGCACTTCCTACCACCCTCAAACTGATAGAAAATCAGAACAGACTATTTAAACCATAAGAGACATGTTGCAATCTTTATCACTTCACTTTCAAGGTATGTAGGAACAATATTTACCTCTGGTAGAATTTTTCTATAACAGTAGCTTCCATTCAAGAATTCAGATGGAACTATATAGAGCAATATATAGAAAGAGATGTAACACCAACTTGTTGCGATGATGTTGGTGAAAGAAAACTTGTAGGCCCAGAACATATTGAGGAAACAATGGAAACGGTGAAGATTATCCAAACCCACATCATAGCATCTCAAAGTAGGCCAAAGAGTTTTTCCAATTACCGGAGGAAGGATTTTGAATTTCATGTTGGTGATCATGTTTTCTTGAAGGTATCTCAATGGAAGGGTGTTATACTATTTGGTAAGAAGGGTAAATTAAGTCCCAGGTACATCAGACCTTTCATAATTCTAGAACAATTGGAGTTGTATCTTATCATTTGTCGATGCTGCCATGTGTCTTCAAAGTTTATAATGTGTTCCACGTATCACTCTTTAGAAAATAATTGTATGAAACAATGTGTATTCTCACCTCTGAGAAAATTGAACTGAAACCTGATCTATATTATTGTGAAGAGGATTTCAATATTCTTGATATCATAGAAAAAGTGATGAGAAATTGGACGACTCATCTGGTAAAAGTTCTATGGAAAAATCATAAGATGGAAGTGGAAACATGGGAACCTGAGGGACATATGATGAAGAAGCACCTTAATGTTTTTATGCAGTAATATTCTAGAATTTTTGAGGATGAAATTATTTGATGCAGGGGATAATTTAACACCCCAAGCTTCCACAAAACATTTTCTATTGAATAATGCAATAGCTTGCGCTATATGCAACATGGAGTTTTAGCACACCATAAAAAATCAAAGTAGCCATTATGAATAGTAATACCATCTTTTTAAAATTCTGTAAAAATTTATTTTTTAAAATGGACTTCATTTTTGGGTTTGAAGTATCAAAATTATCGTAGGGTGATTTTTTGCTATTTTTCGGAAAAATATTAATTTTTGATGAATAGTGAAAAACACTACGTAAATGTTTAAAACTGACTTTTATTTAAATAATTAGTTATTTTATTTAAATTTTTATTAGTAAAAAATAGATACATAATACCTATATATGTTCAATTCAATTCATTGGAGTCATTACATAGTAATATTAGATAGTTAAAAGTTTATTGAAATTTTTAACGTCTTTTACCCACCTTCTAGGCGCATTAAAAAATTTGCATAAAACATATTTTTAACACTTCTATGAATTGAATTTTAAAAATCAGAGATACATGGTTTACATCAGTATGTAAAATGTTGTTCGATAAGATGAAAATATTTTTTGGTGAATAGTAACTTTTCACTTTTATTTACCACGATTAAAAATAAATAAGGTAATTAAAGGTAAAAATGATATTATAATTACCCTAAAACATGTACTAACTATATTGGATAATATTATTTCTTCCAAAATAAACCTTAGTAATAAAATTTGATCCTTTCGGTCCACTTGGATTTCATTAATACATTTATTATTGTTTTATTTAAAGAAGAGTTAAAGGTGTAAAATTCAAATTTTCATAACTAAAATTTTTTTAATATAGGGTTTCATATAAGATAAATTCGACTATAAATTTTCATTATAAAGCTGAAAATATTTCCTACATAATGGTATTTTATTTATAATTTTTATACAGTAAATAATTAAATTTATTAATGACACAATGATGATGTAGTAATTTCCTTATTAATGAATGATTAAAATAACTGATATTATAAATATCCAAATAAATATAAATTGAGAATTTTTATAAATTAAAATTATTTAATAGGTATATATGACATGTTAGGGTTGATTAAATAATTTTTTTTTAATTTATAAAGTTTTTATGACATTCACAAAAACAAAATACCAAATAGTGTCAAAATTGATTTAAATGAGTTTTTAAAACAAATACTATATTATTAATTGATATAATATTCCTAAAAACATAAGGATATAAAAAAAGGACTAAGATATGGTTAGATATATTAATAATAAACGACATGGGGTTTGATTGGATTTTAATGTATTTTTATTAACAATTTATTATAAGAATACAAGAATAGATGGTAAAAGTTAAATTATTTAACTAAGAGTTAAATCTAAAAGATAAGGTTAATATGGTGACCTAAACCTATTTAACACCTATTAGTTCAGTTTTTTTAGATCCATCCCCATATTATTCTAGAAATAAATCAGTTTGGAGCCATAATAAATCGAATATGATTGTATAATAAAAAAATATTGCAATTTTTTCATAAAGTGACCCTCACCTCTTTTATATAAGGGTACTTCCCATTATATTAATTTCACATCTTCTAATCCATTTGTCTCGGCCAAAAATTGCTCAAATATCCTTCAAACTACCCTCAATTTGATCTAATGGCCTTACATTGATCATCAATCCAATCTATGGAGCCCTTTTAATCAACTCAAAAGGAAGCACCCGAAGAAGAGGTAATAATTTCACCACCTCTTTCAAAGTTCTTTTCTTCTTCCACTTCCTATTTCTTTTTTTTCCATACCAAAATAATAACTCCAGTACCTTATACATAGTGTGATGTTATTTTAAATATGGTACAACCATATTCATTATTTAACCCATCCTATGAATGAATGGTCACTATATGTGCGTACGTAAGGATTACCGTCTCCACGTCGTGGTGAAGTTTGTTATTCAAACACTTAATTATTTGGATGGGTATAATAATGAGTATTACTGATGTAAATAATAAATATAACATGATAATGAATCTGTATTTATAATATACCATCCAATTATATATGATTTCACCATCAATAGAATGATATTTTCGCTCATGCGTACGTACAGATTACAGTCTCCAAGAACGCGATGAGATTCATTCCCCATTGTAACCGTTCAGGAATAAATATCATTTTATGATAAAAAAAGTAATGTATGAGAACATAATATCATTATGAATATGAATCAAATACATCTTATTCATAACAAACATGACATACATAAAAAAACATATATTGGAAAACAAACCAGTTAACCCCCGAAACGATGATACTACTAAAATATTATTAACAAAGAAATATTAGAAGGTAATATATGATATAATATTCATGTATGTGATTATTTTTTAATTTAATAACAATGATATAAATATTATACAAGAGTTTAATGTACATTTAATCAATTAAAATTACAAGTTAAGGGTTAATTTTACAATCTCTTTACTTATCAGAGGTTGTTAATACGTAAGTATCTACTGAGACCTCTTTATCATTCAAATATTGGTTTCTTAAAAATATATTTCAAAACATTTTTACTATATACTAGACTATGGTTTAAATTCATTTATAACATTTTTTGACTTTTTGTAAAATGGTTTGAAAGGAATATTTTTGTCATTTTACAAACAAAGTACTTTATGACCTTTTCGACAAATTAAGATAAGAATGTTTTTTAACTTATATAGTAGGTGCAACTATTCTTCGCCGTTATAACACCTTAGAAGATACCCTTACATGATTATAAGTATATTTTGAAAATAAATTTTTTATTCTAGAATTACATGACTTTTAAATGATTTCAAAATAAAAAGAGATATTTCTCTCAAATAGTTTTGATTTAATTTTTGTCAACATCCTTTAATGGATTTTACACTTGTGTGAAGTTGGTTTATTATGATAAAATATTTCATATTGCAATTATGTTTTTGTGATATTTTTTATTGTGGATGTGGTATTATTGTTTTTAATACAAATTTTTTTGTTATTTTTCAACCTTTTTATATGTGGAATGCATTGGACATAGTATGTTACAGGAGGAGCCCACTATAGCTGCTTGATGCATCAGTAGGTCTCATGAGACAAACTTGTGTCTTAGAACGAGGCTTTGAAAAATTCTTATTTGTAGTCTTGGCATGAGTTCTTGACTATGTGGTTAATATGAATGGAATTATTCATTCCATAATTATGAAATTGGCTATTGATATTACATGTGATTATTCCACTAGAATAATATCAATGTGAATAATTAAATGACATTATTTGATTTATCTTGGACATATTATGAAAAAGTTTTTGTTTAAAAATTATTGTGTTTTAGTATTATAAATTGCCTTAAATGTTTATGAATTTTTATGAATATTTCCACTATATTGTTATACTTACTGAGCACATGATCTCACCCATTTGTATGTTTTATTTTTTCCAGGATGCGAAGAAATATATTATGAGTGACCTGCTGGGATAGTCTAAGGGATATGAATGTGTTAAAAGGAGACAAAGTTTTTGATGTTTTTCATTTTATATGTAATTTAAAACTTGTGTATGTATCTAGTACTTACAAGGATACTAAAATTATCGGTCATTCAGGATTTTATCCCTTGTGATCATGAAAATGTTATGTATTAATGCACCGACTCTGGGTAACCTGGGTCGGGGAGTAAATATCAGTAGTGGTTACCTTTTTATATTTACAAAATGGGACTCCTCCTCCACTATAACTGGGAGCTCACCCCCTCATTTACTCACACCCATCAAGAAAATTTAGATTGGACTAATGCTAAAAAAATATTAAAAATTCCTTCCCTTTGACCAAGATTCCTCACATTGGGAAAAAATCCATTCATGGAAGACCTTTGGGGAAAACAAAAAGTAGTTACCCAAATAAAAGGTAAAATCATTCCTAAGATATTTTGTTTTATTTTTCATTATCCACCCCCTCAAATATTATTAATTCATGGTTATATAAATACCATAGTATACTAATATACTGAGATGATTTATTTCTAAGGGTTAGACCAATTCCTACACAAACTTCCATGAAATGGGTAATGAACTTACCATTTTTTGTGTACAATAGACTACCTCCTCACGAATTATTGTGTTTCATTTTTCCATTACCACCTCTCGTAGATAGAAATTATAATAAACATGCTATTTTGATTTGATATATATGTTAAATATGATGTATTAATTATTATTTAATCATTATATAAAACATACTTCATTCTTTCAACTTTATGTAAATATAATAACTTTGTTTGTGGATGTATGGACTACGGCCTCCTCATAGAGTTGTGTTTAGTTCACAATTTACAAAGATTCTATTAACTATGATTTTAGTAAACTTATATGATAAATATTACACAATAATTATGATTTAATTTTAGTATATATATATATGTCATTTAATTTCTTTCTTTGATAATGATAATAAAAATGAAACATCATTCAAGCATACGTATGACCTGCTGTCTCTATGAATGATGTATTTCAGTTTCAATTTATAAAATTTATGGATTTTTAAAAATATTTATATAATGAATATATATGATATTTATATCATGTTTTTCATTCATTAAATAATTAAATCAGTATCTATGTAAGTGGATATTCAATAATAAGTCAAACCCTATATGAAAGACAAAGTGAATATTACCCGAAATGTAAGATTAACAGAAGTTGTTATAAAAGAGGAATATAAAGTCATAATAAAATAATATATGGAATTAGATATAATAAAATGGTTATGTGGTATAATTATAATAATCTTATATTTATTAGACACGAGGTATGATTTAGTATTAGGAGAGTCATGATATTAGTCAAGGGTTTTCTCATCTCACTTTTATTTCTATGTGATTTATGCCTTATTCACCACTTATTCATTTTATTGGGTGATTATAGTACTCATGAGTATATTATATTATTATAATTAATTTTATGGGTATTTATATATCCTTTTTATTATCTATTCTTAATTGGATCAATGTAACAAAAGGTACGAAATTGGTAAGGTAATATTGTCTCAATTTCCCATTTTGAGACACTTACCATTTTATACACATATATTCTTGTATGAGGTTTATAAACTACCCTTTTACATGTCATCTCATGGATAACAATGTTATCTTGATATTATAAAATTCATTTAATGTTAATATTTCATAGTTATTAGGATTCAAAGTTACCAAAGTGGTAACAATTAATTTCTATAATCTCATTGTTTATCAGGGTTGTTATGTTTATACTTAATTATATTTTATGATCCGTCGCTCAAGAATTTTTATCAATTTTATTTTTATTTTTTATTTATTATATATTCAGTTATTTTAACCATTTTTTTATTCATTGGTACTTAATATAATTAAGAAAATGTTTTTACAGAAAAATTTTTTTATTTTCATTTTCGGTTGAAATCTGTGTTCTTCAAAAACCATGATTTATAAAAAAATTAAATTTTTTTATATTACCATATTCTCATTAAAAGAAAATTTTACAATTTGTTTACAATTTTTTTTTAAAAACCGAATCTTGTTGTAATTTTTCGTACTAATACACTTTTCTAAATATTCTATGGTGAATAATGACTATTCAAATTGTACTGATTTATCCACCATCATAAACGTCCTTCTTTCCAAGCATATGTTTCCAGTTTATAAGATTTAATTTTGAGAAAAATGTTTTCCCTAATATTCATGAAATTCATTGTTTATATTGTTTTTATCAAAAGAAATGTTTTTCCATTTTTGTTGGTTAATATGTGTTTTAAATGATATTCAGAGCTCCTATTAAATGATGTAAAAGATATTTTTAATGAAATTTTTTCCCAAAAATGTTTTCAAGATTCATTTACTATTTTTCCAAGAATAAAGTTTTCAAAATGATTTAAAGATTCATTTTTTTTCTTTCAAGGAAAAAGGGTTTCAAATTGTTTTCAAAAATCATTAATAAGTTTCAATGATTTATTTAAAATGCTTTCAAGAATACTTTTTATGTCTTTAAAGAAGCTTTTTGTAAAATTTATTTAACGAATGTTTTATATGTTTATGAGGAAAATGGTTTTCAATATATTTTTAAGGATCTTTTAGAAATTTTCATGGAAAATAGTTTTCCAAATTTATTAGACATTTATTTATATGTTTTCTAGGATATTTTCAATGAAATTGGTATTGAAAAATGATTTATGTTTTAAAAAGTTATTTGCAAAGAAGAAAGGATGTTTGCTGCAAAAACTGGTTTTAAAAGATTTCTAAAAAATTATGATCCATCTAAGATTACATCCACTTGGGCATCTCATGCATTAATAGAGATATGATCCAAGGGTTATATTCTATTATTTCCATGAATGGTTTATTTTTTGATTCCATGATGATTATGAAACCGATTTCTTATTCACATGTTATATGTTTATAAAACCCATTTATATTTCATAGGTTATATGTTTATGAAACATATTTCTCTCTCATAGGTTATATTTTTTTTGAAAACCATATCTCTTTCCCTATTTATATGTTTATGAAACTTGTTTCCATTACATGGGTTATTTTCGTATGGAACCTGCTTCTTTTCACAAGTTATGCTTAGATGAAATGTTTGGGAAACCTATATCTTTTATCTATGTTATGATATGATGATTTTTTGTTATACCCATTTATTTTCAAGGGTTGTGATATTAATGTTTATAATCTACTGAAAAATTTATGTATGATTTAATTATGATATGGGTGGGAACTATATCCCTCACCAATGCATTGGCTAATGATTTATATCTCATGAGATAGAAATGGTTGGAAGTAGGAATAAATCAATTCACCAAATGAAATGTTCTAATAATATAGTCTTCGGATTGAACCATGACTACTAATATGGTCTTGGGAGTGAAACATTACTTGAAAGATGGTATGAGGAGTAAACACATAAAACTAGGATGGACTTGGAAATTATCCTTGAATACTAGGAAAGGTTAGTCATAGGTAAACCTCTAACCATTAATTAATAAAAAAAGGTCAACCAAGTACAGCAGGGGAGAAAAGATAACTACAGATCATAAAAATCACACTCATAACCACATCTATTATTTCCTCCATCCTCTGTATTAGCAGTTTTCCACTCCGAGATTTCATAATGTTTAAGGACCTTACCATATTTCCTTCTTAGATTCAGCTTTTCCAGAGACAAAAATTCCTTTGAAGACAACATGACACCAATTTCCTTCACAAAAGAAGATCTTGTAGGCACCGGTCTGGGAAGATAGGTGTAATATTTTATAGACCTTCGCCGTGGTGGGGAAGTCATAGTATCCTCATTCCCAGACATCTTCATTCCCACACCCTAAACCACAGCACTGTAAGACATCTGAACTATACCAATCAAATTTTCCTTATCACTATCAGAAATATCCCCCCTCTTTCCCAGTATTTTCACTTCTTGATACTGAAATCCCCGTTCTTGCTGATCTTGATTGTTATACTCAATCATGGAAAGACATTGTGGCTTCTCCACAACATCCTGAACAGCAGAATTCCCAATTTCCACACCCGTATGGGAGAGATCATCCTGCAAAAGACCCTCCTCCTGCCTTAGAGGATCTTCCTCTACTTGAGCCAAATCCAGAAAATGATTACCAGTGGACACCAAGATTGAAATCCCTCCAGTAGCATCTTCCTACCCTACCCACTACTCATCACAGGCATCTGCCGCCTTTATTTCATAAACTACTACATCCAGTTGCTGCTCGGGCACTGACTCCTTCGACCAGTCACATGAATCCCGTTTGTGCACATCCATTGGATTACCAAGATCCCGCTTTAGATGTTCAAAAACCTACCTCACAGTCAGGTCATGTGGCCGCTCCTCCACCTCCTTCTGAAATCGCCCCTATATTTTGGACTTTGGACAAGAACTCGCAGCCTAAACCACATCAAACCGAGGACCATTTACAGCCTGTACAGAGGAGGTAAACAGATCCTGAGAGCCCTCCCATTGCTGCAACCCAATACTCATAGACATCTCCTTCATCATCAGTGATCCTGGACCTGCACTGTCCATTCTCAAGAACCTCGATGAGGCCCCAGCCATACCATTACCTCGACAAAACGAAACAGCATGTCCAAGACACCTACATGCAACACATAAGGGCATCAAAGACTCAAGCTTAACATCCTTCTTCCACCGAAATTCCTTACCATCTGTAATCCATACCCAATCGACAGGAGACCTCATGACATCAACTTCTATATAGAACCATGGGAAAATGGGGTGACAGACAACCTCCATCCGAAGATCAGAACATAGGTACCGACCAATCAAATTTCCAATGGAGCACAAGATATATGGGTTTAGAGATTAAAGAGGGAGACCAGGCAGACTAACCCAAATTTCCATCGTCGAGTGTTCACGCCTCCAGTGAAAATCGAAGCTCCACTGAAGAAGAAAAAATGAGTTTCCAATGATATTTCGAGGGTAATGGGCCAGGCATTAATCAGGTCTTCTTCCATCTCAAACCGAACCATCAAATGCTTTCTTTCGAGAAAGACAACAACTGCACGCTATTGAATATCCCATGAATTGAAAATAAAATGATCAGAATCATCAACTGAAGGGCGCTGATGGCACTACCAAAAATTGCAGTTATTATTCCTATGTAATACCTTCCTTGATTATACTCTTGATTCCCTTATGATTAAATTCTTATGAGAATCCAATAATTATTCCACGATTTAGGAGTATTATCTTTCATATGAGTGTATGATATTTTAATGATTCGATCATGTTCTTATACACCTATTCTCATGTTATGATTATGTATCTCCTTTAATTAACATTTATACGAATATTAACTCGCCCATTATTACTTTTTCTTTCCCCTGGTTATGAAGAAAGGTTTTAAATAGAAGTACCAAAAGGGGAAGATCATTATAGGAGAAATTGAAGATCATCAACCTTGTTAGATGAAATGTTTCCATTTTTCAATATACAATAAACAATTATGATCCTTGGGTATATATTTTTCTATTATACTGAATATTCATAAAAAATTATATAATATCCATGTATGTTAAAACTGGGTCATGATAGTTGGTATCAAAAAACATTTATTCATCCTTTGGAAACTAGTTTGTGAAAATATTTTTGAAAGACCTAGGAATATTTCAAAGGTTACGTCTAAGGATGTCCTTATGAATAAGTCCACGGTGTCATATATTTCAAATAATGTTTCAAAATTTAGGAATCCTATGATATTTTTTGCATGATTATGTAGTTTTACACTTTGATAAGTTATTATCACATTATGCATTTTGGTTTTAGTAAGTGTATGGAACCATAAAGAACTAAATTAATGTTGTTAATGAAGGAAAATTTTCTGATTATCTATCAAGTGGGATGATCACATGAGTGAAGGATGACGTGATCCTAACTATTTAGTTTTCATGGAATATGATTAAAAATATGAACATTATCTAAATCTCAAACTCACCAGAGATGAGATGAGAGGAGTTCACTTAGTTTTTGGGTAATGGAGAACATTGATTATAGAATATCTCATTTAATTTTTGTTTAGAATTTGGAATGAAGAACCCAAGTGATGACTTAGAGGAACATGAATATGTTTTTACCAAGGAAAAGAAGGAAACAAAGCAATTTCCTACAAATGAAAAATTAATATTTTTTTATTGACATTGATAGTGATATTTTTCTACCTAAGTCATCATTGATGGTAAAATTACTTAAGTGTGGAATGAATGTTTATTATGAAAATCGATTCCATATGTGGAAAGCTTAGGAAGAGAATAAGCAAGGTGGTGTGAGTAACGATTATTTTTTGGATGATAATGAGAATACTTATGAGTTGTGAAGGGGGTGAGGTATTATATAATAGGATTAGGTATCCTTGATAATAGATTATGGATAATGTAGGGTAACCTATGTTTTTATGTATTTGGATTCATGATTTATGTAATATTTGAGGATTATTTAGTTTATATTTTTTTAATGGATTTACAAGAATATTTTAAATGGTTCGGATGAACGAGAAATTTCATATAACAGAATGGTGATATTCATTAGAAAAATTATTATGGGATAGATAACTGCTATAATATTCCTGATGTTGAGATAAATGTGTTTGGATAATGATATTTTTTATATGAATAATCAGATTGGATGTTTCTGATTCCCTTGTAACATATTAATTATTTTTCGATGAAGTGGTATATGTTATCCTGGTTATGTTTAAAACTTTTTTAATTTAAGGAAGATATCAAAAAAAATATGGGAATAATAAATAATTCATAGTTTCACTAATGTTTCATGGTAGTACATGTTATTAATATGTTTCAAGATAATACATGATGAATGTATTCAGGTGTTTGGTACAGGACAAATAAGAGATACCTTATGATATACATTGGATCAATGGTAATATGTTGATTAGAAATTTAGTGACCTTATTATAATTATTTTTTACTACCATATTTTTGATGGGTTATAAGGTTAACCATTTATGGAATTTTTTATGTTAATCTTTAGATGTGGTTTTGTTGAATAAAGTATGGTCTCTCTATAAGATGATTTATATGTACTGGATAACTCATGCTAGTATTTTTATTATGATAGATAATAACATATGGAATCACCTATAATTCTATTTATGGGTCTCATAATGTACAAATGATTCAATATTAAAAAAATTTCCTTTATGTCATGGAATTAGAAATGAAGTGGAAATTGTTCAACTCACAAAAAACCATGAGGTTGTCCAAAAATAATGTATTTATATATTCTTAATGAAATTATTCGACATTAAAAAATTGGCATTCAAATAATTTAATTTCCTATTATCCTCATTTTTTATCATATCAATGACCATATTCAAGATTCATTAGTTTACGGTTTTGTGATTCTTAACATTCTCTCGATCACCCACTTTCTTGTGATCGATGATATTTATCAATATCTATGATTATTTTATTTTTTGTTTATAATTGTGTTTTCACTCTCCACTTATGTTCTCTTATGTGTAAATGTTATTATGTGTTACTTTGGGTAATATTTATGTTTCTAACATTCCCTTTTTAATGATTTTTTAATATTCATTTTTATGATTTGAGTTTCTATAGAAGGATCTTTCAAGTATTAAACCATGATAACCAAAATTATTTTTATGGGGAAATTAATTTTGAGGGTGGTATAATGCGAAACCCTTATTTTTTAGGAATTTTTTTCCGAATTAAATTTTTTTTACAATTAATTTTTTCTTTTCAATATTTCTTATTTCACACAACACTGTGTATTTCTTTTTTATACAAAATCACAATGTTTGTATTGAATTATACCCATAAAAAAGATAATATTTTACTAAATGAAACAACTTTATTAGCTTGTGGTACATGAAACACTATTTTTGGCCTATCTTGAACACAGTACATAGCCCCTTTGATAGCTTGTGTTACACTCAAGGATGAGTTTTATCAAAAAATAATAAAATATTAATAATATTATTAAAATATTATTATAGATTGCACTTTCTATTAGAATATAATTTAAAAATAATATTATCTAACTTTTTAAAATAAAATTAAACAATATATATAAAAAAATAATGTTGTAATAAACTAATAGAAGCGAATGTATGAATAATTTGAAATAATGAAATTACTTTTCTAGGGAAACAAATTTTCAATCTACAAAAACTATTTTATGTTAATAAATTAAAAAATGCACATTTGATTAATTATTTTTGATGCAATTTATATATTTTATATTCAACCATTATTTTTTATACTAATTTAATAGAGTTTATACGTATAAGATAATAATAAATTCAATTTTAGGAATAACAGTTTTATTTTTTAAAATGGTAATTTACCCTATTTTAAAGGGAAACCCATTTTAAATATAATTTTTATACTTTTATAATAGTTATATTAAAAAATAAACTTCATTTTCAAATGGAAATATCAAAATTTTCTTTGGGTAATTTTTTGATATTTTTCCCAGAAGCCTCATTTTTTGATGAAATGTGAAAGCACATAATTTCAATTCAAAACATATTTTTAATATAATTTATTTAAATAGTTAAATTATATTATAATTATGTTTTATAGTATAATTAGATAAATTATATATCAAATAATAAAATACATGTCATTTTAATCAATTTAACTTTGAGATTCAATATAAAAACATTTCAAACCGTTGGACCTTTTCCCTTTAAAACCTCATCGTCATGTCTAGTCTCCTCTACGTGATTAATTTTGAATTAATTTATTCCACTTATGTAATTATAATTTAGAAACATGGATTCCATATATGTAATAATCAAAATTTATAATTCCAAATGGCTTCAAAATAATTTTGGACCCAAGTAATTAGTGAAAATAATTAAAATTAATTATAGTGATTAAGGAAAAAATCAGTTTACATAGTGGGGAAAATTAATCTTAAATGAAAAATGAGATAGAAAGTTGTACAAAATTCATTGGATAGTAATTTTTCTACCATGTACCCTACTATATAAAAAAGACTTTTATATTTGGCATATGAGTTAAGGGAATCCTCTCAATAGTGTTTTACTTTTTAAATTTACATGAATGCCACCCTTTATCCATTATAAAAGGACACACACCCCATATCACATACTAACACATATAAAGATACCTTTTATTGGACATTACTAGACAAAATCTATTACAAAATTAAATATCTTCATCTCAGAGGCCCCAATTTTTATGGATCCAATCAACAAATCCATTTATTGCAAACTAATAGCAGTTACCCAAAGAAGAAGTAACATCATTTCACAAGCTATTTTGTTTTATTTTAATTCTTCACCACCTAAAACAATATTATTCACTAATTATATAATAACATTAGATTCCAAAATATACTTTTATTTTTTTATTCTATGTGTTCTACCTACACATAAACACACTACCATAAAATGGTTATCAAACATATTGTTCGTGTTTTCGGTGTATTAGCACATATAATAAGTATGTAATTAATTATTAATCTACCAACTCCCATGTTGTATAATAATAATGGAAACATTAATTTTATATGATATTTATGATATTTATGATGTATTTCTATTTTTGGAATTATTATATAAAACATACCTTCATGCTTTACATTATATGTAAATAAGATAACTTATTTTGTGGATGTGTGGACTACCGCCACCCCAATGAGGATTGATTCTTTCACCTTTAACATAGATTTTTTTGAGGATTATTTGCTAAAATTATAAGATAAATATGAATTAATAATTTTGATATAATTATATGATATATATATTTCATTTACTTTCATTATTTTAAAATTAAAATCAAATGGGAATGTTGTCGTGCGTAAGTATGACCTATAGTCTCTATGAACGGTATATTTCATTTTTCATTACTACCATTTATAGATTATTGTAAATATTTAAATAATAAAAATATTAGATATATATATATAATTTTTTGCTTTTTGGATAAGTATAAATCATGTTTCAATTAATAGGATCAAGAATAAAAAGTCAAAACACATACGAAAACAAAAATAATATTACCAAAAAATGAAAAATTAACACGAAGTTAATAATAAATAGGTATTGTAAAGTCATAATCAAATCATATATTGTATTAGATATAAAAATGTGGTTTTTTGGTAGATGTATAATTAAATTATATTTATTATTCATTAGGTTTTAAATCATATGGTGAGAGTGATGACATAAGGTAGTGGTTTTCCCGTTTCACATTTATTTCAGTGAGATATATGCCTTATTCACCAATTTTTAATTGGTGATGTATATACTTCCCATGAATATAATATATGGTCATTATACTATAATTTACAAGTATTTACATATCTATTTTGTTATCACACTTTCATGGGATATATGGTTCCAAAGTTACAGAATCAGTATAGTAATATTGTCTAAATTTTCCTTTTTTTTGAGACACATGCCATGTTAGGCACCTAAATTATTCTAATTGGAGTATACATTGTCATTTGAAATTTTCATAATGAAAATAGTTATTTGAATAATATATTATTGTTCTTGTAATATTATTCTTTCATGTGTACTATGATTCAAATTTATCGAAGTGGAAATAGATTATTACTACAATTTTATCAATTATCAGAATTATTATGATTACGCATCCATTGATGAAATATTAAGATCCATATCATAATAATTATAATGATTTTATTATAATATGGTTATTCATGGTATCATTATGTAATTTTAACATTTTTGAACTCCTTATTAGTTATGATAACTAAGATTTTTTTAGAAAATCTGAATTTAGTTATCTTTTCGATCTGAAATCAATGTTCATCTGAAATAATGATGTTTAAAAACATTTTTATTTATTTTTCTAATAGTAAATTATATTATTTAAAATATAATTTAACCCATGTTTTACGTTTTTAACAAAATGGTTTTTAATAATGTATATTCTTGTCATTTTTATCGTGGAACTTTTATAAACATTCTATAACAAGAAAGGAATGCTTGGAATCTATGGATTTCTCTATCATCATAAATGTCTTTCATTTGAAGATTTAATTTTATGGTTATTTAATTTATTTTTAACAAATTTTTTTTTACTAATCATGAATTTGTTGTTTTGAAAAAAAATTTCAAATAAAAAAAAATTACAAAAAAATTTCTTTGTACAAGAACTGTTTTAAATGATCATAAAATATTCTATTAAATGTTTTCAAGTATATTTTTCAAGAAAAAGGTTTTTAGAATGTTTTAAAGCTTCCTTTATAAGATTTAAAAGAAAAATATTTTCAAAATACATTCATTATTATTTTATATATTTTCATGGAAAAAAGGTTTCGAAATGTTTTAAAGAATATTTTATAAATTTCAATGAAAAAGGTTCTAGAAATATTTGAAATCATCCTATATAGTTCTTCAAAGAAATTGGGTTTCAAAATATTTTTCCAAATTTTTTTATAAATTTTTAAGGTAAAAGTTTTTATAAATATTTTAAATATTCATTAATATTATTTCATGGAAAAAATATTTCAAAATATTTTAAAGTTTCCTTTTTTATGTTTTTAAGGATATTTTAAAAAAATGGTTTTCAAAATGTTTTATGTTTTAAAGATAAATTTTCAAAGAATAAATGATGTTTTACTATAGAAATTATTTTAAATTAATTCTTTAAAATTATGTTTTATGTAAGATGAAATCTGTTGGTTTTACTCATACCTTTATAAAAATATGAACCATGGGTTCATTTCATATTATTTCTCTGAATGGTTTATGTTATAATGGAAAGTAGTCTATGAAACTCATTTCTTTTTTGAGGGTTATATATTTATGAAACCCATTTCTCATTCATTGGTTTAATGTTTATGAACTCATTTATCTATAATGAGTTATAATATTATCAAAACAATTACACTTTCATAGTTTATGTGTTTATGAAACATGTTTTTCATTTGTTGGTAATATTCTTATGAAACCTACTTATTTTCATAGTTTATGATTTTGTTAATTTTTTATCAAACCTTTTTATTTTCCACTGGTTATGACATGATAACATATTTATGATAACCATTTCATTTCATGTGTTATGAAATTATTGTTCGTGATCTATTAGAACTCATATATATGATTTAATTATTAGATGGGTGAGACCCATATCTTCATCCAATTCATTGGGTAAATATTTATATCTCATGATATAGACACAACTAGAATGAGGAGTAAACTCAGTTCAGTAAAGGACTTTGTATGATAATATAGTGTTATGTGTAAACCTTGACTACTAAGATGGTCATGTGAGTGATAAATTACTACCAAGATTGTATAAGGATTGAACCCATATTACAAAGATATATTTGTAATTAATCCTTAACAACCATGGAGATCATTTCATGTGCTTATGTATTGGCCACAAATTATATGTCTCATTCCTATGTTATGGTTTCATGGATTATTATATTATTTCTATTTTGATTCATGTCTTATGAATTTCCTATATTTATTCCATTATTCTTTTTTAAGAACATTGATATGCAATGAATGATATTATTATGTTATAATCATGTTCACATACCCTTATTCTCATTTTATGATTATATATCTTCTTTATTAACCATTAATGAGCATTTTCAGCCCCCATAACATATATTTACTTTCCCGAGGTTTTGAACAAAGGTTTTAAGTAGAAGTATAGAATGTGGTAGATCTTTTTCAAAAACATTAATGGTATTTCACCAATTTGTATGATTTTTTTCTAAGTCTCCAAAGACACTAAACTATTATGTTCCTCTTGCATGTATTTTTTTAATCTACTGAATATTCATAAAAAATGATGAAATATCAATTTATGGTAAATCCATGAAACTATATTATGTATGTAAATTTTTTAGTATATTTTATATGTGCCCAAATAAAATGGAAAGATCAAAAATTCTTGTCTAAGTGACATCACATAACCATAATTGAATGTTTGAGGATCATCTTAAGATATGACTAACTTATCCACGAGACATTGCAAGACCCGAAAGACTTATCATGGAGGCCATTAAAGGATCTTGACTCACATGAATAGTGGGTCCCATGAGATCTGTGTGACTTATCCAAAGGAAATTACAAGAACTCATCTGACATGCTTAGAGGGCGCAGTTATATTTGGATGACATTTTGGTTGACATTATGAGATATCTGTTTACATTCGTGAATAATGATTTGTGATCTAGTGGAGATCTTGAAAGGTTCTATGTAATATGGATAGTAATCCAAAAGGGTTTCATGATACCCATCTGATATGCACATTTTAAATTTCATAACATGGGAAAAATATCTATATTATATTACAAGATCTAGATGGAAAGCCTAGAAGGTTTCGAATGACTCGGGTGGAAGATCAAAGGGAGTCATGTGACTTTATTTCACATATATATGGGACATTGTATGATCCAAATAGAATGTCAAATTAGTGTCTCATGATCTCAGAGACATGTCTCAGTGTTGTCGAATGACCGGGGTGGTTTATGTGAATCACATGAGGATCAGAAAATTTTTATTCATGAATTTCTCCGATTTTTATTCTTTATTCTAGTTTTTATTACATATGTACCATATATTCTTTCATGTTTTTTTATTTAGGTATCACATTATTTAGTAGTAGTGTGGTATTTCCTTTTTATAATCTAATTGATGACCTTTGTGTTATCTCAACTGATCTTATGATGTTCCAATATGTGTTTTGGGATCCTCTAGATGGTTCTCGTATTGGACCCGACAAAAATCATTCATGATCACGAGATCAGATTATCATAGAATTCCACTCAGATACCTTGGTTCACATATGTGTGTATACATGGAAATATCCTTTCATGCTATGGTGTAAGATTTATATGCCTCACTAAACGAATTATTCACTTCATTTCATGGAATATATTTTACAGATCCATGATAGATTCAATGGAGGGGTTTATTGATATACATTTGGTGAGATCCTTTTATAGGTCATTTCGATTGTATAAAATTTTTTCCCCACCCACATGATAATTCAAAAAACAACCCATTTGATGGGTTTTGGAAAATAATTATTTTCTTTCCTAATCACATACAAATTCCATGGGGTTTTATAAGGTTAGTATGACATGTCCATGGGTTATCGTGACATCAGTGTGCTTGTTGAAAGGCCTTCACATGATTTTAAGTGGTTTGTTGAGATCTCATTGGAGACATAGGTTGTTTTCTACCTGGCCTTTCTGAGAGAATGATTGATCATCATGGCCCCGTAACAGTATCAATGTACGTCACCCGAGATGTATGACCCCACTCACATAAGATCGATGTATCTTCTCCAAGAAAGAAGTTCATATCATTTCACTTTTTATTTCATTATATATTTTACAAGGGATTTAGATCTCTCAACCATGCATCAGTGTTGTCATAGAAAATCACTCTCTCCATTAGTGGTGTGTTGTATTACCATTCATGGATCTTATGGTGATGCATGAGCATAATTTTAGACAGTCAATTATGTTTGTATTTGGAGATAGTGGGGGAGTTTAAGACCACATGGACATGTCTGAGCCCCTTTGTGTGATAAAGATGATGTGTTTTTGGGATATTTCACAACCAATAAGACATGTCACTGGGGACTTTTGGTGTCTTTTGAGATTCTTGAGTGCATCATGTGATATTTAATGCCTTAAGAGGCCTACACATTTGGGATATTTCCCACTTATTTTACATTTATTTTTGGATGAGTTTTCAGGCGCTCACCGACTGACATGTTGAATGGATCGGGTGGTTCATCTGGAAGCCAACATGTGATTAAATGAATGTTTGGAAAACCTTCATAAGAGTTTAAGGGTATTTCAATGTTGATAGATGGAAAAAACCCATAGGTTTCATGCTACAAAGAATCGTTCACTTGAACTAATGAAAGTCATGTGATCACGTGTCTTTTAGAAAATCATGGGATCGATGTGATATTGGCCACAATTTTATCCATTTTATTTTTGGACAAATAAAATCCACATTTTCATATATATCCCCATGAAAAATTTCCAATGATCATTTGGGAGTAATCATGAATTTTTAAAATAAAAATGATTTCTATCCTTATTTTTAAAAAACATTATTGGTTCTTCTTCATCAGTGTTCAATATAACATTTTATGAGACCTTATGAATGAAATGAAAAATTATACATGTTTTCAATATTTTATAATATTTATTTATTTATTATAAATTCATGTGATCCTGATATATCTGTTTTAAATAATTGGTTAATGATTATATTCTTTGATGAATTATGATGGAATTAACCAAGAAGATGTTTTTTGTAAGGGTTATTATAAGGGTTCCATGAATACGATGTCTCATGAAACATAAATTACATTTCTATTATTTATAATGATATTTGAAGGAAATATTTATTTTTTGTTCACAAATATGATGATATTTTTCCATAATGGAATTATTATTCTGCCTTACCAGAAAAGCAATACATTTAAGAAAATACTTTTCATGGGTTATCATGTTTTCTATAAAACCCTTTTGATTCCAATTTGTATTTTATCATTTATTATAATATATTTCACAAGCTACATGGCAATTAAATAATATTTCATTTATTGGAAAATTAATATTTTAGTTAAAACTATATTTTCATAAATGAAAAACACTTTTATAAAATATCATGGTATTAAAGTGAAGTAATTGGTTTCATTAACTCTTTTTACATGTCTTATACAATGTTTTTTGTAATCATCTTAGGTTATCAATTTTTCTAAAGTGCTTAAGGATTATTAGGTATAATGACTAAGTATAGTCTAAATTAAAAGTATCATGAGAAAAGATTATTTAATTTTAATTTTATTGTTTTGTTATTAAATTGATATTGAGTTGATGTTCCATACATTAATGTATGGATTTGTTATAAAATATTTATGACTTAATTATCTAAATCTATAGACAAACAAATTAAATATATGAGTGAAATTACATTAATTCTAAATTAAAAGTTAAATATGGGGTAAATAAGGATCATGTCTTTATCGATACATAATTGAGAGAGAAAAATTCATTGATTATGGTTATAGGGATCAAATAAAAATATGATTATTAGAGTATGGTTATGGATTTAAGACCATTAAATAAAACCAAATTTATTGAATTAAATCATGTACCATATGATAACTACTTTAATGTGGATATATTGTTTTTACCAAAATATGAAACTTAGTTTTGGGCCTTGTTGTTTAAATAATGGTAGGACTCTTAGTTTATGTTCATAGAGTTTGTAAAAATTTGAACCAATGATTTTAAAATTGTAATGTCTAGACCATGTCATATTTTCCTTTTTAGATCACTTTTTCATCAAAAACTTATTTGGTTTTATATAATATCATGGTTATTATGAATATATCATTAATAAAGACTAGAAAAGTTAGGTGAAAAGTGTTGATTTTTTCGAATATTATATTTTGAAAGGTTTATTAAATTATATTTATAAATTTTAATCTTGATGAAAACCCCAAAACTATGTTAATTTATATACATTGAATATATGTTTGAGAGATGAAATTAATTTTACAGACCAATAATAATACAATTTTTTATGGGATGGTAATTGATAGGATAAGACAACCGATGAAAAAAATTCAATGATATACCCCTTTCTATAGGTTCATAATGATATAACGATGTTGAACACTGACCAAATACATATTTTTTAATTAACCATAATATATTCAACGGTATATTATACTAGGTAAAACTTTCTCTAGAATATATATACACCCCTATACATGTATAGGGGGAATATATATATTTATCATTTGTCATAATCATAAAAATGAGGTCCCTTATATTATATATTATTATTAAAAATATATTTTAGAGTTATATTTTAATTCATATTTTCATGATATAATATATGATATATATATTCAAAAGTATTGAATGAACCATGGAATTTTTTAGTTTCATACCTACGGATGTGGATTCCATTTGAATAATTAATGATGTGCATTTTCTTTAAGAGATTATTGTTGGGGATGAGAATAGATATCCAAGTGATATTTTATATCTTAAGGAAATAGATATCTAGAAATCCAAATTTAATGAAATTAATAAAAGTTACCATTTTATAATGATAGTGGAAAATAAATGAAATAAATTATTGAGTCCCCAAGGAAAATTGTAAAATGAGGAATGAAATTATCCTCAGATTTTTGTGGAACACATGATAGGAGATCCAAAAATTATAATGTATCAAATACTAAAATAAATCATTCAATATAAAACTATATAACATGGAATTGTAGTACCATATTGGATGATCATTTGGGGAACCTATTGGGAACATTAAATTTTATTCACTGGGATATAATATATTCTTTATGTAGAATGCAATTACAGTTGATCCATGAACACGAGATTGTGGTTCTATTTTGGATATTTTGGAGATATTAATCAATAAAATTATGTTTTGAAAATAAAAAAAAAATTCTGAGAAATATTAAGATAGAATACTAAAACAGAACATATATGGGAATGAGGTAGGGGAAATGGTATATAATTTATAGGTTACCTAGTGTAATATGGATGACTTGAATATGAAGCAATAAGTATGAAAAATACAGAATGAATTTTAATCTATATAATAATGATATTTTTGATGGTTTCTAGATATAATTCATTTGTATCCCTTAGTATCTTATCAAAATTATAATCCTGACATATATTATTTTTTATGTTGTAATTATTTTCATTTAATAGAAAGAAATTAACATAATATATTCATATATTATCCCAAACATATTCATTCACACATAGATCAGTCTCTTACATTAGGAATATTCACTATATAGGGGTTTTCAGACCAATACATGTATGATGTAGTTTATTGAAATAATATAAGATCCTTTCACTATGAAATTTAAGTTTCTATGGAATGATGTATATATCATGTATTTTATGTTAATTCTATGAGGGTCTTATAAAATCGATGTGATATATTATGATTTATATCTTTAGAAATAAAATATTTTTAGGTTGAATGATATACCCCCATAAAATCATAATGATAGAATACCCATTGTTTATGTAAACATTCTGTATTTTGTAAGTTAATTCCCACTTATGGTTAAAAATATGGGCCTCTATCATATGTATTATATGTGCTATCGATGAGAAATCTGATTCTTATTGAAAATGAGATAACTATAAAACCATATTTTTTGAATGATAGGGAAATGAAATTTATTTTGGAACTTCAAGTGTTATAATAGATATGAAATATATTTGTTGATTATTTCCATATCATCTATCAAGACTTAATTCTATTCATCTTCAGTATAGTTCTGAATAAGAATTAGTAATATTGATGTAATTTTAATAACAATGTTAAAAAGAACTTGTTTTCTTGAAAATATGTTATATGGTTCTATCTAGAAGAGGTAATTTCAATGGTCTTATAAAATCCCAATAATGTAATAAGGTTCCTTGTAAATATAGTTTTATAAATTTTTACCATATTCTAACAAAGTTTAAAAATGCCTTGTTATATTCTAATTTCATTATATTATCCATTGTTTGGGAACTAGAAGCATGTATGAGAAAAATTCAATACACTATATATGGATTTAACAATTTATAAGAACAAAAAATTCATTCCACAAACCATGAGGATGGGATGGGCGACTCTAAAGAATTATACTAAAACTTATTATATAAGTGAAATTTTATGGAAAAATGTTTATCATTTGTTGTGTTTGTTTGACCGTATTGGAGAATTATGGAACCAAGTTGATTATATTGTTTAATATGTTGTGTGGAATAGAAAAAATTTATGTGCTACTTGGATGAAACATATAATATATTATAGGACTATATAGAGTATCTCTTGATTCAACAATTACAATCATGACCTAAAACCCTATCTCACATTGTAATTAATGACGTATATGATTAATTTGGGATTTATTAAGGCTATATAATATTAATAGGACGTTGTTTAAGAATAGATTCATGGGAGTGGTGATCCATTATATAAATGATCATTTGGTCACATCATAAATATACATGCATAAGAGTAGGTGAAGTCAATATAAGAGTAATCCTTATTATAAATAGTGCTTCATAATAAAACCTTACATATAACCTAGAGTAGCCTTTGATGTTCCATTCCATAACATGTATCATCAATAAAAAACATCAAAAAAATGTTTACTGTGCATATTATAATTTCTAGAAGTGATATTATTAATGAATCAAAGTCTCACTATAATAAAAAAATATTTAAATTTTATGAGGAATACTTTATAATAGTGATATTCTATGAAACATTAGATAAATTCGTTGTAGTGAATGCCCATTTATTCATTCCACAATTTGAGGAATATACCACAATATGACTTATCTTTTGAGGAAATTTTAGAATATCCTAATGTAATATAGTATGGATTTAGATTTCCAATATTACTATGATTTTATAGATTCTTAAATTCTATATAGAGAATCGCAATTTCAGATAATCATTCTATAACCTAGAATATTAGAAGAGCATCATGCAGAAAAAAGTGATGCTACACCAGAAATATTATAAATCTAAGATGATTCATATTACTGAATCCTTCCATATTTTAATGGAATATTCCTTACATTAGAATACATAGTTAATGGTTAATGAAAATTATTAACACCTAATTAATGTTTCACATGAGAAAAATTAGAGGATAAAAATTTAGGCATTTTTATGCCCTTTAAATTATGTAGATCATTGTAAAATGGCACATATATGGTCAGGGTTCAAATGGATCAGTTATAGATTAGAGTGATTTTACTACATTTATGTGATTTATTGATATTTATAAGTGATAAAAATAATTTTATCAGAATTTAAACAATAATACATTTTTTTTATTTAAATGAGATATAGTGGGAGATACTCAACTTTTGAAAATATTACCACTCTTTATTAACAAATTAACAGGATAATGATAAATATTGTGTATCCAATAGATATATATTTTTTAATGAAATGTGTAATCATATACTATTAGTTGTGATATCAAATACTATATATCTAAGTTATTATGCTTGATAATTTTAGTATAAATAATTATTAAAGTATGTAAATCCATTATATTTTTTATTTTTGAAATCTAGACTGTGTTTGTGTATAATAGTTATAAGATCAACTAGTTTACCCAAATATAGGAACATTATCCAATTTATGAATAAAATTTATATCCCATTTCACCCTGTCCCTTAGTGGGTGTTTAGAATGTGGTTAAAATATGTTGTATCATAGAATTAGTCTTCAATAATTCAAAATATCTCTATTCAGAATTACAATCATTGATATTTCCATCAATGAAATTAGAGATCCATTATTTAATGGATTCTACAAGGTAATATGTATAAACTGATTAAATTCTTATTGACAATATCTCTTTATCAATATCTACATAGTATAGGTGAATATAATTCAAAAATGTGATTATATAGATATATGGATCTGTATTGTTGAGTTAATGATATTCAATTGAAATGTAAAGTACTAAAATTTATTATCCTTCACATTTTTGGAATTATAATTGTATTATGGTGTTGAATTATAATTCATAAAAAGAAATTTTGGCTGAAATTTCTGATAACTAGTAAGTAGAAAACAAACTAAAAGAACAAGTACTATAATTATTACAAGAAAAGTTTCATTATTTTAAAATGTTTCCAAATAACACGACTATTTCAATTATAAATGATCATATATTTTTATAGAGTTCACCAGGATGTGGTGATGAGATGTATGATAATATAATTTTACAAAAAATATTCAATACATTATCACCATTGTATAATATTATTTTTTCTAATAATAAAGAAAATATTAAAATCATATATATTTAAAATCCTTATAGAATGATTATATAAAATTAAAATAAAGTGAATAAAAAGATAATGAAATTATGGTCATCAAATAAGATCATATATAAAACCATAGAGATTTATGATATACAATATGTTGTAAAATGTGGAAAATATTAAAGGAAATAATTTTTGTGACTATTTGTTGATAAATTTTTTCAACGAAATATAAGTTATGTTGTAAAGATACTGAAATATTAATTTAATTATAGAATATATTGGAATCAAGTAGTGAGTCATCCAATGAACTATTTCATGGAATCTAAAGGTAATTTCAATATTACATTAATGAAATTTTACCCAATAGTGTATGAGCATGGATCTTGTAAAACTATATATAAATAATTAGTGAATTTCATTTTAATGATGCATGTAAAAACAATTTTTATTGGTTACCTCAATTCTTTGATTACATAATGGAAAAAATGGTTTTTCCTTAAAGGGGATATTGCGTCATATTTGAAGATATTTATGGAAAAATTAATGGAAGGAATTAATCAATGATGAATGAATCTTTAGTAATATAAAATATTTAAATGATTGAAATAGAAGTATGGAGTAAATTTAGTTTTTAGGTAAATTTATGTAAACATAGGATGTGTTATTTTTGAAAATGCATACATATATGTGAAGGTGTGAAATCTAAAACTAAAAAATCCTTCCTGAATGAAAAATAGAAACAAAATATTTGAAATAACAAAATAATTTTAATAACACATCAAAATACATGAAACTATAGAGTGTGAGGAGGTTTTTAGAGGGATAATGAAATAATAATTCCCTAGATGAAGTGTTAATATTATCATTGTCTTGGACATAATTTGACTTAATGATGGAGGTGGAAGGATTCTTTTTAGGAGAAGATTAATTGAGTCAACATATAATGTTGATATTCAATCATATATTCTATAAAAGTATAACTTTTTATGAATATTTTTTTCAATGATATAACATTCATCATAAGAATGATAATTTTAGTTAATTCATGAATTAAAATAATACAAATTAATCTTGAAATATTATTGATGTAACAAAAAAATAAAAATCATTATGTAGATTACTTCTAGTTAGTGTTTATCCCACGTGATTAAAAATAGCGTCCTATTGAACAATATTGAGGGATATGATATTTAAATGAATATATATAGTAATAATAGAGTATTAATATAAAAACAACATGGACGGAAAATACCAGTTCCATATGCGTGAAAAAATATAGATGTTCATTTTTTTAATGTTCTATTACATAATACTATAAGTGTTAGTTAACATTACTAATAAGGATATAATGTAAAATACAATTTGAAATGATACATACGAAATATAAATTTCTGAAAATAAATGATATATATATATATATAACTAAGATGAAATATATTAATTTTATAAAAATGCGATTATTTCACTCATCACTATATATGTAAAAAAACATTGGTGTTGATAGGTGGAGGATATTAAAAAGTTTTATTGGAGATTTTATTTAAAAAAAAGGTTGATATGGACACCCCAAAAAAGAGAGTCCATAAGTAGAAGTCTTATAATTCTTGTATATGTTGGAGGATGATCATAAAAGCTAAAAGGGTAGAGAATAAATGAGATTATATTCATTCATACTAGATTCACTGTAATGCTTGTTGTCACAATATAGTTCATAGAACCCATGGTACGTGATAAATAATATGAGAAAAAATATTCATAATTAATTTTTGAAAAAAATTTAAAAATACATATTAAAGATAAACTAGAATAAATGTATATTTCAATTATATAATTGTTTTGAGTACACCAACAGTGAGCTAAATTGTTAAGTATAAATCATTTTAAAGAAACTTTCGATATTATTTGTTGGAATATCAGAACAAAAATATTTTATGGAATGTTAAAAATGATAACAAATATAATAGGATAACATATTCTATTCAAGTGGAGAATCAACCAATAATGTTGGAATGATGTAACATATGTAGTTGAGTATATAAAAAATTAGGATTTCATATCCCTTGGAGAGAAGATGATGTCATGCAGGATGTGATAAAATAGGATCCAATCACCAATACAATTTACTATGTTTGAGAGCATGAAAAACGTCTTCAATAGATATTTAAATTCATTATAATGAAGAGATGTATCAGATGAAGTTATATTCTTTGTATCCTCATTATTTTTTGAAATCTCCATCAGTATTAACAATTCATTTGGCAAGACCATGGAAAGAAGAATTGATGATTTTAATGAAAATGATGGAAATAAATCATGACATAGATATTAAATTCAAACATTTTATGATGAAAAACATAAAGAGAATGATATAAATTTTTTATTCATGAATAATAAATATTTTCGTTGGTATTACAATATCAAATTAATGAATAAATATTTTATTGAACAGCATTAACTAGAATCACCACTTGAGAATAATAAATTTGGCTTTGAGGAGTAAAATATTTTTCGTGATAAATTTATCCAAATAGAATCTTGGATATTGAGAAATGTTTCATATACTTCTCTATTATGTTTTATGGAACAATATTAATGTTATAAAGTATTAAAATACCATTCACGTGTAATGTATATGAATGAATAGATGGATCAAGCTAAGATAAATCAATCCAATGATATTTTGAAGAGGTATATAGAAAATGATATCTTAAAAATGAACATTGTATTCATAAATAAATATTATAAAAAAGGGAATATATATAATTTTAAACATGGATTCTCTAAAATATATGTTAATATCATTTAAGGTATTGTTGTTGATGAAACCATCACAACGTCAGATAAAATTAAATCAGTAATATTAATTCAGTATGGATATATTTTAAAATATATCATACAGATTTAATGAAGTCAATTATCAATGTATTCCTCATTGATTTTGAATCCTGGGAAAAGAGATATTGTTTATAGAAAATAAAAATTATGGTTAGTGATATTAAATATGAATAAGTGATTTAAATGGATTGGGGAAAATGATATGCAATTATATATATTGAATGTCTGAATGAAAAATTATTTAATCCACAAAGGTGAACTTATAACTATTGATGATGAAGTAAAATCGATCAGAACGCCAAAAAAATGTAATTATTTACCATCATGTTCCCTTTTTAAATTAATACAATAGTTTAAAAAATTATGAATCTTTTAAAATACTAATTCATGGAAAATATTGTGATCTATGATAATTTTATGATAGATTTGTGGGAGAATATGATCACCCAGCTATTACGTTTTACTAAAAATCTATTATTGGGGGACATATACACAAAACCATTTTCCACATTAGAATTTTTGACACATTGCTCAAATCATAGTGTTTAGCCACCTCCATATTATTCATGTGGTTAATAATGTAATCCCTCCCATCATAATTTGTCACATAACATGGATTCTTGTATCATACGTTACATTACCCTTAGGATTATTTTCTAAGGGAGAGAAAGTTTATGTGAGTAATAAATGTATCCATTTAAGTGGAGTCCTCCTCTTAAAGTGTGTATAACCACTAATGGGTAGTATTGGAATAAATTTAGAGTAAGATAAATAACAAGAGGATTCAGGAATAGTTATTAGTGGTTTTTATAATCTTTATATATTTATAAATATTCTAAATCGTGTTGTATATGTTTTCGTATTCATGGAATCATATAATTCAGTTTTCATATGAAATGTTCAACAAAAAAATAGATTATATATAGATATAGTGATGGATATAATTGTTATTTTAGAAATAAGTCTTTTTAGAGTGTAATTTATAATCATAAAAATAGATTGAAAACAAGCCAAATAGTGGGGTTTCATTGATCCAATTTCATCATTTTTTTTGTTCGTGGATGATATAAAGAAACTATTTAAGGATGGTTTCTCTTTTTGTTGATGTATATTGTTTGATATTTGGGGGAGTATAAATTTTTTACATATATATAGAATTTTTGGATGCACATAGAGTACAATATAATATTTTTTAGCCTAATGGATTCCCACCATACTCTAATTGTGTGTTTCACACTGTGAAAAATGATTTCAAGGGCAACTATAGGATATCTAATGGCAATGTAAGATTGAAATGTAGATATATAGGAATAATTTTTATTATAAAAGTATTTTAGGAATCTTGTATCTTTGTTTCAAGTCACAGATATATTTATGTTTTTATACAAGATCTGTAAGAGTAATCATGAAGAAATTATAAGCTTTTTAGTAGTAAATTGATGGTGTGTAAAAGTAAATTCTAGAATTCCATTTGAAAAAAATTACCATTACGACATAATGACCATTTTCTATGAATGAGGATATTATGGAAACAAATTTTAAAGGTTAAAATTTATTCCAAAATAATATATATTTAATTAAGACAATGATGTTTATGTCATTGTTAAAAACTATAAAAATAATGCTATTTTATATCGTGAATGTCAGAATATGACCCACCGTGGACCACCTAACTGGAGGCTTAAAAATAAATTAAAACTAAAATCCCCCCTCCAATAGGCAAAGGGATGGTGGAATGTACCATCAAGGAATAAAGGAAACTAAATTCATTTTTATAGTGAAATTATATGTGGGAACCTAGTTGTAACCATGAAAAAGTATCTAAGAATAATAATAATATTGCAACATCTAGAGTAAAACCGTGAATGTAATAAATCATAGGGAGAGGAATATAGTGTAATTTTATAAACCAAAACCCATGAAAAAATATATTTCCATCTAGAAAGGAGGTCCCGACTTGACAACATCATGAATAAATAAGAAAATGAGAGAGGTAGACTTTGGTAATCCCAGTCCGAAATCTATATAAGGTAAATGAAATTGAGTATGACTATATTACCCTAATGTCACAAATTATATTCCTTTAATATGCATAAGAAATGAAATATGTGAGTGATTTCCATGAAGGTGTGAGTATGTACATTCATAGTAGGATAAACCAGAAATTAGGAAGGGAACAATAGAGAGATATGACAGTGATCTTATCAACCCAATGAAAGAGGTAAATGAAAACCAATATATATAAATTTATATAAATATAAATATTCAAAAAAATAAACCCATACAAGAGAAAAAGGGTTTCTCCATCTCTATATCCCATCCCTAGATAATGAGTCGGCATATATCTCCAATGTTCCATCACCGATTATATTCATCTATTGTGTGTATTTGAGAAGGCCATGTAGATTACCCACAAAATTCCAAAACTCCACATCTCTAGGGGTATAATATCTAATTTAATCCCCATTCTGTATTATAATAACTGAATTACACTCAATAGATAGAAGAATTTTTATCTACAATGACAGGGAGTGCCACTCATTGAATATAGGACCAACACCCTATTGTGATAGGGATACCACATAGAAGATATATAGATAGAGGACTCGAAACATATTATGATAAGTGGGTTCCAACAAATTGATAAATGATCAACTCACTAGTTAAATAAGGGGTACCACTCAATGAAAAGAATCCCCACCTCCTAACATGATATGTGGGTTCCATTCTATTGGTAGTGAACCTACACCCTATTCCATATGGGGGTTACCACTTAGTAAACAGGGTACTTGTTCCCCAGTATGACATGGTGTACCACTTTTAAATTATAGAGGAATGTGGGGGGACCTAGGATAGGGTGCGACATGGGGGTTACCAACCCAAGCATCTATCTGATGATCCTTCCTTGACATTTCCATAATCATTTATCACATAAAGGAGCATCATTATCATAACACATCACATCATATAAATTATTCCATAAAAAAGGTCTCCATAATGTTCTACATGGGAAAACTAAATATAGGATACTCGAAAACCAAAATATGATTACTAAGGAAGGAGGCAAAATAATAATTTTTTAATGGAACAAACATAATGTGACCTCACCTCTATATCTAGTCATTTTCTTCCATACACATAGCATTGCTTGCTATAAAATACCCCATGAAGTGTCCACTTGGATCACAACATGTATGTATACCTTGGTTCATGGTTGTTTACACCTGGAACATGGATTTAATGGCCAAGTATATAGAAATTATTTTTCTATAATGAAATATGACATGTATAACCACCAGGGGTCCCTAGGTATGTGCAGTGGGAAAACACAACTTGGATACCCAGTTAGAGTCACATGGTGTATTGTCCTTTCAACACAACATGTGATCCTTTACTCAAGTGAAAACCCAAGACACCATAAAACCAAAGAAGAAATCATGGGTTATTCCACATGATATGGAATGCATAAATATTTTCACAAAATCCTTAGATATTTTAGGTACTTTACCTAGCCATATTTTCCAACTCAGATTGTATTATATGACTAGTAAAAATCAAAGGGTAATGCCTCTAGCTATTGATTCCCTTTCCTCTATGGCTTAAAATTTGATTATTTTCATCAACTAATGAACCACTGCATGTCCCATAGTGCCTCTCATTGCTATTTCTCATTTAAATAACATATCCATGAACATCAAAAAAAATTTATGTTCAATTCATAATTTATCATATCGATCAACATTCACCAATCCATCATGAATCTTGTGGCTCAATCTTTCTTGAACACTCTCAAAAATTTCAAATCACTACCCCATGGATCAACAATGAAGAAAACAATAAAATTGGGTAGAAATTCCAATAATAGAAGGTATAATAATGAATTTCCATTAGTTCATAGTGAATGATAAAATTATTAGGAAAACAACATGTTTTAGCATGGATAAGTAAATATTAATTAGTTTAAACAACTCAATTTATTCATGGGTGCTCATGTGAAGAGTTTGAAATAATAAATCATTAAGTAGATAATTCAATCTTGGCTAAATCATTTAATATTTAGGGATAAAACCATAAATGAAAAGTATAACTTCAAAAAATTATTGACTATTGGTGAATAAATAATTTTACATCGATGAAGAGAACTTGTTGTGTTCATTTCCTCTCAATCCACTTTGATATAATAAATATTCATTATCTGATATGATCCCCCTATTATGGAAACAAATCTTCCTCTTCTCAATTCATTTTAGGTGTATCTATATAACCTTGGTAATTTGTTACATTATGTTATTTAAAGAGGAATTTAGGTCATGGGAATTTGTAATTAAATTAATCAATAAATTATTTACATTAATTAAACTCACTCCCCAATAAATTATTTTCTCGGATTGTACAACACTATTCAACCTTTAGTTGAGCCTTCGGAAAATCCATTGACATGGAATCAACTAAGGTATCATATTTTCCTTATATGGTAACAGAAAATGGGGAAAAATCAAAAATTAATTATGCAGAAAGAGTAAAATATTTTTCTATATGTACTTATTTAATTTCATTGATCTTAGATAGAAAAAAAGATATAAATCCAAAGATACAACCATAGATATATTAATAAATATCCAAATGAAAAACTCCAAAAAAAACCATAGTATATTCATCCCCCGTCTGTTTAAATATTTCCTCCCTAAAAAGAATAATCTAAATGAAAAGGTTGAATTAATAAACCTGTATTTTTATCTCATGATGCAATAAGATCTTCTACATGATCCCATGATTCCAATGAAAATGAACCAAACGAATGTTCTATCCAAATAGGATCTTCTCCTACTGATCCATTATATCCAACCGTTACTCAAGAAAGGTGTATCCATCCTTGATTTCCAACTCACCCTAGTTAATAACATGCATAGGGTCATGCACATATCTCATCAACTGCAACACATGGAAGATTTTCTGCTCCAGATCTAACTATTGGTTTAAGGATTGGGGTTAAGGAACATCCTTAAATCTTTGTATGATCATTAATAGCCCTATGATCTTTAGGGATAGATTTATACCTAATAAAAAACTCCATGGCTCAATTAGTGATGATACTGTAAAGACATTATAGTCTCGTGGCTCAAACTCTATGATCCTACGATGTCATTCATCATAATATTTTGGTATGCCGTAGTATATCCTAGTAAGAACAAATATCAATTGAACCCTATATATAATCTTTTTCACCATCTCTGGCCCAACTATAGATGTCTCCCCCATCTCAATCTTGTAGTAGGGTGACCTTATGGGTCTCCCATATATGGTCTAAAAAATTAATCATTCCTATAGTAGTGTGATAGTTGTTATTATAAGAAATCTCTAACAATGGAAATTTAATATCACAATTAAAACAAAATTCTAATATACATTCCCTTATCATATACTTAAATAATTGGAGATTTCAATTATAATTGTCTTCTATATGGGGGTGAAACGTTGCACACGTACTAAATTAGTCCCTAAAGTCCTCTTGGAAGCCTCTCCACAACAATGATGTGAACTAAATATCATGTTTAGATATAATCATTGAGGGTACCCATTTAAGATATAAAATATCCCACAAGTAGAATAGACCTAGAATATACAATAAAAACAACATCCAGATTGCAATGATGTGTTTTAACATCATGAGTCAGTCATTAATCACCATGATAACATCATGGACCCTCACTATCTATGGATTCCCTTTCACAAATTCCATGGATAATTCCTCCCATTATCACTCTATGAATTAAGAGGGTGTATCAAACCATTTGGAACCCAGTGTTCATTATTTACCTACTGAAATGTGATACACCAAGAGATGAAAAATGAAAACACCCGGTCTTATTCCTACCCACCAAAACTACTAGAGAAGGCCTATGTACATATTTTCCACAACAAGTTGTAATGAAAAGGGAGAATTGGAAAATACCACATCACCACTACATAAAACGTTACTAGATCCACTAGAATTCCTAGAAAAAAGATTATGTAATCCCCTCAATCAGTGAATCCATTTAGTGAATATACCATATTTATATAGTTATATAGAAACACCAAATAGATTTTCCCTAACTGAACCTCTGTCACTCACACGAGAAGTATAGGTTTCAACTGCATCAAATGAATAAAACTCACACACCTCTCATTATCATAATATTTATCTATAATTAATCCAACTGGTCAGATGCATCCTCCACCAAGAGAGAGTAAGACATTCGACTATGGTAATTTAAAAAAAACCTTCCAAAGTGTATAGATTGTCATGACATAATATTTTTTATAAGAACTCCAACCAATGACTCTGTATTAGGTTAATGATCACACAGTTTGAAGATATACATGAGACTCTAATGGGTTGATAATACAGTAATGTGATATCTTAAAAGATAGTACCTCCACATTTTCAAATCTATGACTATAGCTCCAAAATCTAGGTCATGAGTAGTATACTTATGCTGAAGTGGTATCAAATTCTTTGGCTGATATGGGATCAAACCCTGCCTTGTCATCAACATACAGTTAATCCTTGATCTATATGAATGAAAAAAAATCCTTACCCACGTCTGGTATTCTCAACATAGCAGCGCTTTTCATCCACATCCTCAACTCCTCATAGGCTCTCTCACACTTCTCGAACTAGGTAAATAGCTTCACTTTCAACATCAGGGAGGTCGGAGTATATTCTATCCTTGATATGTAATCCATGAATAACCTATTTTACCTCATCAATACATTTAAATTGTGCACCATCTATATTATATTGGGGGGATCCCATTAAATCACTTAATCAATTTTCACAGGGTCCAAAGATAAACTATGATAATTAATGACATTCCCAATAAATTATATCCCAAATATCTAATATTGAAATCGCATGAAATTAACATAGATCCACAACTACTAAGCTGAGACTCAGAATAATATAAAATGATCAATGTGACCCTCCTCTGATGTAGAGTAATTGGTAGTTTCATCAATTAATATAACCATAAATGAATCCATGTATGGATGAATGGTGAAGTTAAAAAAACTATAAAACATTTAGGGGATTTTTTATAATGAAATTCATCACCCGGAACACATAGTTTCAATAACAAAATTAGAATAATATATTTAAAATGTCATCCATTTGAGAACTCAACTAGGAGTATCCAGACATGATATGTTTATTTATTTATTTACTTTAACCTCTCAAATAACTAACGTTGTCATAAATCCACATCAAATAGGAAATTTTCCATTATAATTACTATCTTTTGTGAATGAAAATTAAGAAAAACATAAATATCCCAAATTCCATTTTTTGCTAACAAAACTAGAGATTCATAGGGTGACACACTAAGACTCTCAAATCCCTTATCATTAGTATCATCTAACTGCACCCTTATAACCATGATGTTGGAAGAGGCAATCCAATATCCCATAAATGATATCGGTGTTTTCCCATGTCAATCAAAAATTACAACACCCACATTAGAGGTAGTATTGAAAAATCCTTATAGAATAGATGTATAAATTTAATATATGATGGATGGAATCCAAATACCAAAAGAGCTCATTTCACAAAGGGCTTATCAAACAAACTGATGGGTGATGGGTATTAGCTTCCTTCTTAGAAGACCCAAAAACACTTACATGAGATCTCTATCATCCAAAAATATTAATTTCATATCATCCTATATAAGGCATATAAATTGCCTACTATGATATATAATCCGACCCCAAAATGTGGGAAACCATTTAATATCCATAGATAAATGTATAAATACAAAACTAAAACCTCTAAATCTCACACCAGGTATACAGAATGAAGGTATGACTCACAATTGAATTTATCAATAATAGGACATTTGTAGAATAAACACATATCACACCTCATATTATCACATATACAACATTTTTTATACACCTCTATATCTATAAAAGGTATAATTTCCTAAAAGGTAGCTCACTAGTCCTGACGTGGGACACTATTCAATAGTGGTGGGAGTAGCTCGAAGCATCTCCCCTGCCACAAGCTCCACCATTCTAAGAAATACCTACCCATATTTCAACATTGCCTCTCTAGGGGCCACACAGGATGCGCCTAAGGGATCCCTAATCAATATGATACATATATCATGGTGGTATATCTACTACTTTATGTTTAATATTTCTCAATGGTTTGAGAAACTATGATCTATTTCTCTTCACCCATAATTGGAATAGAATCAATCCTATCATGTCTAACCATTGATATATTTTGTACCCTAGAACTAACCTCTTTCTAATTTATGATAACATGTTTTCATATTTTTTAATATTAATGAAATTATTATCACATAAAGATTATTCTTCTACGTAACATAGTATGTGAGAACATCCTAAGAGTATTTGTTACACTGAAAGGTCATATCATTACCCTTTTATGATTAGTACCTAGAAGTGTAATGAAAATATTCTAAAATATATTTTATATAACTATATTATATTATTTAAGGGAAATATGATACAAGATATTAGTCTTGGGGAATCATAGGACATTGAGGCCCCTTCTCATGGTGTGTGACGATAGAAATATCCACTATAGGATATTATGGGAATGAGACCTACAAATAGAGAATCAAAATTCATTTATTTCATTGGGTGTCCATATCTGTGGATGTGTGTATTGGTGATTTGAATTTAAGATAATTATTAATGATTATTATGTGTCATATACTTTTATGTATTGATGAAAATGGTGACAACATTCGTTCATGGGGTGGTAGGATATATTGGTTGCATCACAAGTAATATTACAATAATTAATAATGTGAGAAAGGATTTTTCCATTCTATAATTTTACATATGTTGATATCTTAGGCCCTTTGTTGTAAATTATATATCCTACATAAATCTCAAGCCATGGTGTTCTATAGAAATGTTATAGTTCTAGGAAGTCAATGAAAGATACAATGATCACAAAGTCCATTTCACTAAAACAAAACATTTGTGATTAGAGTTCTCATGATAAAGGGAGTATATTACATAGTAAGCATCCTAATGAGGAATTATTTCATTATAACATTAAATTCTTTTTCAATGGGTACTTGAGCATGTTTCTAGATGCTTACATAGAATTTATGTTGCTTCCCCTAATTCCAATATGAAATAGTCTTAGAGGGTCATACAATAATAGTATCTAGAATCTTAGTTAAACAATAAAAATATTATTTATTATTTAACAAGATGAAAAAATATTATTCCCCTAGGTAGTTTAATAATTATTCATGTTTTCTTGGTCAAATATATGTTTTCACAAGTTATTCAAGAGAATATAATGTGATTAGAATATTGAAAAACTAATTTATTTTTTATTTATGGAATAAAATATTTATTTATTTGTTTTTGAATAATGACTTGATATTTATTTGATAAATAAATTCGTTATTTAAGTCCTAATAAATATTTCTGTGGAATGGCATACTGATTTTAATGCAACAGTGAGAAATAATATTTATTTAATATTATTTAATTAAATAATAATTAATTTAATTCAACATTTAAGACCATATCAATGATATAAAAATGTTATTATCATTTTATACATGGTTATACACAATTTATTAAATAAATAATAAGGGGAACCTGTGAAACATTTTATTTTTACCCCCAGTGATATATATTCCCTATTATATTATAATATAAATGATCTAATTCAAAAACAATTTTGTGAGCAATGGATTTAGAGAATCCTCTCAATCACTAGAGGGAATCCATATCAATTATCAATCCCAATAATTGAGTGTGAACTTCCTTCACTTCCCACTCTTATGTCAATAGAGATCCAGTAGAACACAATGGAATGGATCTCAAGGTGATCAATGGAATATGACACTAGCAGAAAGATCAAATGTGCGAGCACCCAATGATTCCTATGGTGATGTTTATAGATTTTTGGAACACATGTGGGTCACCAATAGAGGGAATGTTCTTTGATTACTTAAAATTAAATTCCCGTACAACACTGATTTTTTGTCATACCCCGAAGTAAATAAATAATTCTAAAAAGGTAATTATTTAGTTGTTTAAAAAAATAATCAATAATATGTTCTAATCTAATATAAGGCCCGAGCCTTAAACCTTACTTAATCTTGAGTTATTACAAGATTACACATTGAGGATCTTTTCAGTTTTATAGTTTTAGAGAATTAGATCATAAAACTTGCATTTCATTCCACATATAAACAAGGTGGTTACATAAAGATAATATTCTTCTTTCCCATCAATGGAAACATATTTAAAATAAAACATGGATTCTTTATTGACACTTCCTTGACACTATCATCATATCATGTACCTTTACCTCGACCTGTGAAAAACATTTCAAAAAAACTTGGGATGAGCATAAAAAGCTCAGTAAGGGATATAAAAATATGGAAAGGAAACATGGGTACATATATACATAAGAATGAAATCATACTTTACCCATAAAACATAAGCACTTTAACATACCTCATCAAATAATGAATAAATCATAGAAATCATAAGACATAAAGTTAACTTGAGGCATTCATAACTTTCTTACGTAGGGAGTAACCCTCTTGGTTACGTTTGGAATACCCATCACAGTATATTCCCTAACTCTCTTTGGAGAAACCTTAATGTTTCACTCCTTCGTGTTACCCAATTCATTGGAGAGCTATATCGGGCTCACCCACCCTTAGTCTATAACGGAACCACCCGTCTTCATAATAATGCCCAAGAACCTCAAAATAATCGTATCACATAAAACATGCATAAAGGAAACATAACATTTTCACCTTTCAATCACAAGATATCAATACAACATATTGATATAAAAAGATTATGAAAACAATTTTCAATACCAAAAAAAAGAAAAGTAAAACATGGTATTTATTTTTCTTTTAAAAAGAAGGTATGGCTTGTAGAGGAAGCCGAAACTCAAATAATGGTCACGGCGGCAGAGAAGTCGTTGTCGCCGCATACGTACGACAAAAACATTCCCTTTTGTCGTTTAGTAAACTCTTCATATAAAAAATATTCCTTTTGAATAATCATAAAAGTCAAAGGTGTTTATACACCGTATAAAAGAAGGTTGTGTATAAAACAAAATATGCCTCAATGAAAGGAGATTGAGACGAAGTCCCATACCTCGGGTCCTACTTGACTCGATCGTTCTTTAATCTCCTGAATAATAAACTTGAGTTAATTTTTACTTGTTTAAGAACCTTTCTAAAGTTCATTATTCCTTTTATATCACTTATTTCCATGTCATGAACACTATGTAATTATTTAAGTTAATAACTATCGTTTTAACGATCATTGGTACTTGAGTCAAAAATAAACCCTTTATAATTACAAGTTGTTCATGTATACATTATATCCAGAATGGTATTCATGGTGTAGATATCATAGATATCATATATATCTAGTACATGCATGCATTTATAATATTATATAACATTTAGAGGTAAGAAATGAAATGCACCGTTCATGGAGATGGTAAGCCGTACGTACGCATTAACGCTACTTTCATTTCTATTTCGTATTTTATAGAATGGAATCATAATGATATAAAGTTGTATTATAATTCCAGTATAATATCATATA
The DNA here is from genome assembly GCA_963277665.1 of Viscum album. Lineage (NCBI taxonomy): Eukaryota > Viridiplantae > Streptophyta > Magnoliopsida > Santalales > Viscaceae > Viscum > Viscum album. The sequence goes on along the minus strand of OY728123.1, from coordinate 1,235,372,098 downwards.
TAATACCATAGTTCCATCCTTTATACGGCCCACATATGGTATTTAACGAATCAAATCACTTTGAGGGGCGGTAGTCCGCACTTCCTTAAATGAAGATATCGCGTTTACCCATAATGGAAACCATAAAGGTATGTCCAACATGAAAAATACAGTAGCTTAAAAAACATAAACATATTATATATCATATATAAATATAGTGACATCTTAATGGCCACCATTGAATGTGTTAAAAGAATGATGAACAATCATCGTTTCGGGAGGCATAAATTCTCCATCCACGGAAACTGTATGTTATTTTACCATTAGATGTAGGTGTGTGTAAGTGTAGTTCGAATACTTCTTATAACAACATCCTAGTATATTGAAGATACTGGAGTTGTTACAAAAGAAATGAATAAAAAGAGTTTAGGGGGTTGGAGAAGCAAAATAAAACAAAAGGACTCAAGTGAAGACATTACCTTAAAATCGGGTAACTCCCTTTGGTTTGAGCTCAAAGGCTTCCTTGGGAAGACTTCTGCCCAATTTGAGGCTTTAATAAGTAAGAGAGGGAAGTGGAGAGACAAAATGGGCAGGGGTTGGCCGAGCCAAAGGCTTTGGACGTGTGGGTAAAGAGGTAGAGGTGGGGGCCTTTTATAAGAGGAGAGGAGAGGCACTCTTGGAAAGTAAAGATAAGTTACTTTATTTTAAAATGGTATTCGGATTTAAGATGTCCCACATTGATGTGTTTCTAGGATAAGGTGATAAGGATTCGAAATCCATCCATACAATAGGTTTTTTCCATGTGTAGGTCTTATATTTTACATTATCTTTCCATTTTATTTAAATCGTTAAATAATGAGGTCATCGCTGCATCATCATGATGTCATAAATAATATAATTTATTTAAAGTCTAAAATTTATAAAAAAAATACTATGATGTAGAAAATCATTTTAGATTTCCAATGACTATTTATAATCAAAAATTTGACTTGTATAACCCCATGTAAAAAATTTGTTAGTAAAATATTTCATTTTTGTGTCATTTTTACTTTAACATTAAATAAAAAATTATTTATGTCATTTCCCAACCAAACTGGATCCATGGGGTCCCCAAGATGACCCATGGATTTTCTGGGTCGGCCATGACACATCCAATGAGGGTAGGACATGTTTCATGCTCATATCATATTATTAAAACATTATTTTTACCTTAAACTACACTAATTACCACTAATCGCGAGTAAGAACTTAAAAGTTACTATTCACCAAAAAAATATTTTAATCTCATTGAACAACATTTTACTCCTTAATGACAACCATGTATGTCGGATTTTTGAAAATCAAATCACAGAAGTTGCAAATTTTCATTTAAACGAAAAATCAGTTTCTTTAACTACCACTTAGTGGTTTCACTATTCATCAAAAATTGAAGTTTTTCAGAAAGATACCAAAACTTCACCCTAATATATATTTGATATTCTGAATTAAAAAATGATGTAGATTTTACAAAATTCAAAACATATAAGTTTCATTAATTAATTTAGTAATTAATTCCCGTTGTCAGAGAAAATAGCGTGTTTTTTTTAAACAATATCTATGAAACGTTTGGCATTATTTTATTCCCAATTCCAAAGTGAAATTAATCTTAATGACCACCATTGGATTAAATGGTCAACATATATTCTAATTTAACTTTAAAACCAATTCAAAAGATAATATAATCATATAAATAAATTAGATTAAAAAGCAGTTTTGATGTAAACTGCAGTATTTTTCACTATTCATTAAAAAATGAACATTGTCAGAAAAATTCCAAAAATTAACACAAAGTAAATTTTGATGTCCCAATCATAAAGAATAAGTTTATTTTGAAAAAAATATCTTATAAAATTGTCAAAAGATATATTTAAAAATGGTTTTCCATCAAAAGGCAGTAAAACAATCTTTTAAAAAAAATTAGTGTATTCCAAGCATAAGATTGTATTTATTTTCATTTTAAGCCTCTAAAACACTATCTTAATCATTACTAGACATAGATAAAAATATCTATTATTCATTACTTACTTGGGATGTTACATCCTTCCCCCCTTTAGAAAATTGTGTCCCCGTAATTTAATTACTTATCAAATAAATGGGGGTACTTATCCCTCAACGCATTTTCAGATTCCCATGTTGCCTCTTCCATCATGTGGGTTTTCCACAAAACCTTTACCTAATTAATCACCTTATTTCGTAACACTTTCTCCCTGTGGTCAAGAATCTGGAATGGTTGTTCCTCATATGATAGCTTCTCTTCCAGCTGAACTATCTCTGGACTCAAAACATGAGATGGATCGGGAATATACTTTCTCAACATCAAAACGTGAAAAACATTGGGTACCAGAGATAAACTCGGAGGTAATGCCACTCTATATGCAACTGATCCAACTCGCTCCAGAATTTCATATGGTCCAATGAACCTTGGACTCAGCTTTCCTTTCTTACCAAATCGCATCACACTTTTCTATGGTGATACTTTGAGAAAAACATGAACACCTACCTCAAAAGAGAGATCATTCCTCCTGTTGTCCGCATAACTCTTCTGCCTACTCTGAGCTGTTCTCATGTGTTTCTGTATCAGCTGAACTTTTTCTGCCAACTCTTCTACCAATTCTGGTCCCATCAACTTCCTTTCACCCACTTCATCCCAGAAAGCTGGAGTTCAACACTACTTCCCATATAACGCCTCAAATGGTGCCATCTGTATACTGAAATGAAAACTGTTATTATATGAAAATTCAACCAAAGAAAGATGTTGGTCCCAACTTCCCTAATAATGCATCGAACAAGCTCGTAGCATATCCTCCAAGGTCTGAATTGTTCATGCTGACTGCCCATCTGATTGAGGATGAAAAGATGTACTAAAATTTAATTCAGTACCCAACGACTTCTGAAGGCCTTTCCAAAAGATAGAAGTGAATCTGGGATCACGATCAGATACAATGGAGAGAGGAACTCCATGTAACTTGACTATCTCTTTAAGATACAAATGGGAAAGTTGATCTAGGGAAAAAATATCTCATATAGCAAGGGAATGAGCAGATTTAGTCAAGCGATCAACAATAACCCAGATTGCATTATTACCTCGAGATGTTTTCGGTAATCCCACAACAAAATCCATGGATATATTCTCCCATTTCCACTCTTTCACTGGTAAAGGCTGAATCATCCCTTTCAGTAACTGTAACTCTGCTTTAACCTATTGACATGTCAAACACTTCATAGTGAAATCAGCTATCTCTTTTCATTCCATCCTACCAGTAATACTCTCGCAGATCCTTGTACATCTTAGTACTGCCCGGATGAACTGAAATCGGAGAACTATGAGTTTCACATAACAACTCTCTCTTCAACTGTGAATCACAAGGCACACACAATATCATCCCAAATCTCAAAAAGAAATCATTATCAATGTTGAATTCAGGAAACTTACCTTTCTAAACTAGCTCTACCTTTTCCTGCAACTCACTGTCTTGCTTCTGTGCTTGCTTGATTGTATCTGATAGAGATGATCTCACTGATACCTGAAACAAAACAGAAGGATATCCTGGACCAACAACTTTTATTCCAATGATCATCAAATCAAAAACCAAAGGATCTTGTTCCAAACGTATCATGGTTAATGAAGTATTACTTTTTCGACTCAAAGCATCAGCCACTTTATTTTCCTTTCCCGGATGGTAGTGAATTGTAAAATCATAATACTTGATTAATTCCAGCCATCTCCTCTGTCTCATGTTCAATTCTTTCTAAGTGAATATATACTTTAAACTTTTGTGATCAGTATATATTTCAAACTTTACTCCATACAAATGATTCATCCAAATTTTTAAAGCAAAAACAACAGCAGCTAATTCCAAATCATGTGTAGGGTAATTTACCTCATGAGTTTTCAACTGACGTGAAGCATAAGCAATTACCTGATCATTCTGCATAAGGACAAAACCAAGTCCCTTCAATGAAGCATCACTGTATATAACAGACTCACCATTCCTGGAAAGTAGTGCCAAAACTGGAGCATTCACCAATCTTCTTTTCAATTCCTGAAAACAATCATCACATTCTTTTTTCCAGATATACTTAACACCCTTCCGAGTTAGCTTAGTCGTTGGACTAGATAACCGTGAAAAATTTCTAACAAACCTTCGGTAATATCCTACCAAACCAAGGAAGCTACGAATCTCAGCTACATTTGTGGGTCTTGGCCAGTCTTCCACAAATTTTGTATTTGATGGATCAACAGTTATCCCATCTTTAGAAACAATGTGACCAAGGAAAGAAATTTTTTGCAACCAAAACTCACACTTGCTGAATTGTCCATACAGTTTCTTTTCTTTTAAGGTTTGCAAGATAACCCTTAAATGTCTTTCATGCTCCTCTTTACTTTTAGAAAACACCAAAATATCATCAATGAAAACCACCACAAACTTATCCAAGAACTCATGGAAAATTCTATTCATTAAGTCCATGAATACATCAGGTGCATTGGTTAGCCGAAAAGGCATTACTAAAAATTCATAGTGGCCATATCTTGTACGGAATGCAGTCTTCGGAACATCTTCTTCCCTTAACTTCAACTGATGGTACCCCGATCTCAGGTCAATCTTTGAAAAATACTGAGCTCCCTGGCGCTGATCAAACAAATCATCGATATGAGGCAAAGGATATTTTTTCTTAACAGTGATGTTATTCAAGGCTCTATAATCAATGGAAAGTCTCATTGAAACATCTTTATTTTTAACAAATAAAACAGCAGCACCCCATGGTGATGTGCTAGGTCGAATGAAACCTTTCTCTAATAAATCTTTCAATTTCTCCTTCAACTCTAAATGTTCAATTTGAGCCATTCGATAAGGGGGTTTTTAAATTGGCTTAGCATCAGGAACTAAGTCAACAGTAAACTCAACTTCCCGATATGGTATTATTCCAGGAAACTCATTAGGAAAAACATCAGGATACTCATTTACCACCGGCAAATCATTAATCTGAACAGTTCCCTTGTTTTCAACGATGTGTGCAAGGTAACATTCATTTCTATCTTTTACAAGTTTCTTGGCCTCTTGATAATTTATCAATAGTAAGGGTTCATTCTTGTACACAAACTGAAAGTATTTGTGAAAAGAAACTTCTTTAGCTCTACAGTCAATCTTAGCATGGTAAATAGAGAGCCAATCCATACCCAGGATAACATCAAACTCTACTAGAGGTAGAACAATAAGGTTTTCAAGTAGGTTCCTTCCACAGATAAGGATAGGAAGATTCATATAAAGTTTTTTTGCCTCAACATTTCCCCCAGGTGTTTTTACCAAAAGTTCAGGAGTCATTTCATGAGATGGTATTCCCATTTTACTAGAAAAGTTTTCAGAGATGAAAGAATGTGTAGACCCCGAATCAAACAACACACTGGCATAATCGGAAAAAACAAAGAAATTACCTGATACAACTTCATTTGATGGCCCTACATCTTCTGAAGTAGTTGCAAAGGATTTCACCACCCCTTTCTGCTTGTAGTCTAACTGCTTCCCATCACTCAAGATCTTTGTCGGACAGTCGTTTGCATAGTGACCCATCTCATTTCACTTTAAACATTTCACTAAATGTAAATCAAATTTGGTCTTACCTTCACCTTGATCCTTTTCAGTGCAATCACGATCCTTATGTCCCATCCTACCACATCGGTAGCACTTTCCAGAATTCAAAAGACATTCCCCAGCATGCCTTTTTCCACATTTATCACAAACTGGAAAATTAGTTTTCTTACCATCAGACTTTTTTGAATAATTCTTCCCTTTCTCATGCCACCTCGGTCTTTTCTTCTATTGGTTGTTATAGAACACTTGATCATCGGAAAACTCTATTTCCACCTTCTCAGCACATCGAAAAATCTTTTCATAACTTTTAAACCCCCGAGAAGCTAATGCCCTTCGATATTTTGGCTTTAATCCTGAGTAAAAACGATTGATTTTACTATCAAGGTCTTGGATAAAATTTGGAGCATACCTTGCCAATCGAGTGAATCTTTCTTCATAGGTAGCCACTGAGTCTTCCTCTTGCCTCAATTACAAGAATTGCTTTTCCATCCTAAGTCGAACAGCCTTAGGAAAATACTTTTCATGAAACATACCTTTGAATTCATCCCAGTCGAGAGCATCAATAACATCAGCGTCCCTGATATTTTTAACCATTGACCCCCACTGATCTGCTTCACCCTCCAAACAGTAAATAGCAAGACTAACCTTTTGATTTTCTGAACACCCCATGACATCGAAAATCTTCTCCAGTGCTTTAATCCACCCTTCAGCTAGCACAGGGTAAGATAATCCTCTGAATGATGGGGGATGTTGCCTCATGAAATGTTCCACCACTGACATGTTCCTCTGTGGTTGATCTGGCTGATCTCGTGTATGGTTACCACCGCCATTTATCGCTTGATTAAACTATTCCATTACTATAACAAACTGTTCAGTTCCAATTCCGACCATCTCAGGATGCTGATTCGGAAGGTTATTTCCTTCTATATGCCTTCCTAGTACTGCTTCCCTGTTTCCTCTGCGGAAAACCATTCTGAACAAACATGTCTTAGATTAAGCAACATGGTAATCTTCAAATACTATTTCACTTCAATTTGACCATAAAAAAATATTTTTGGATAATCATTTAATATAATTTTAACTCCTAAAGTTATCTAAACCGACATTTGATACCATCTATAAGGCCCCAGCCTTAAACCTTACTTAATCTTGAGTTATTACAAGATTACACATTGAGGATCTTTTCGGGATTAGAGTTTTAGAGAATTAGATCATAAAACATGCATTTCATTCCACATATAAACAAGGTGGTTACATAAAGATAATATTCTTCTTTCCCATCAATGGAAACATATTTAAAATAATACATGGATTCTTTCTTGACACTTCCTTGACACTATCATCATATCATGTACCTTTCCCTTGACCTATGAAAAACATTTCAAAAAAACTTGGGATGAGCATAAAAATCTCAGTAAGGGATATAAAAATATGGAAAGGAAACATGGGTACATATATACATAAGAATGAAATCATACTTTACCCATAAAACATAATCACTTTAACATGCCTCATCATATCATGAACAAATCAGAGAAATCATAAGACATAAAGGTAACTTTAGGCATTCATAACTTTCTTACGTAGGGAGTAACCCTCTTGGTTACGTTTGGAATACCCATCACAGTATATTCCCTAAATATCTTCGGAGAAACCTTAACGTTTCACTCCTTCGCGTTACCCAATGAATTGGAGAGCTATATCGGGCTCACCCTCCCTTAGTCTATCACGGAACCACCCGTCTTCATAATAATGCCCAAGAACCTCAACATAATCGTATCACATAAAACATACATAAAGGAAACATAACATTTCCACCTTTCAATCACAAGATATCAATAAAACACATTGATATAAAAACATTATGAAAATAATTTTCAATACCAAAATAAAAGAAAAGTAAAACATGGTATTTATTTTTCTTTTAAAAAGAAGGTATGGCTTGTAGAGGAAGCCGACACTCAAATAATGGTCACGGCGGCGGAGAAGTCGTTGTCACCGCATACGTATGACAAAAACATTCCCTTTTGTCACTTAGTAAACACTTCACATAAAAAATATTCCTTTTGAATAATCATAAAATTCAAAGGGGTTTATACACCGTATAAAAGAAGGTTGTGTATAAAACAAAATATGCCTCAATGAAAGGAGATTGAGAAGAAGTCCCATACCTCATGTCCGACATGACTTGATTGTTCTTCAATCTCCTGAATAATAAACTTGAGTTAATTTCTACTTGTTTAAGAACCTTTCTAAAGTTCATTATTCCTTTTATATCACTTATTTCCATGTCATGAACACTATGTAATTATTTAAGTTAATAACGGTGGTTTTAACGATCATTGGTACTTGAGTCAAAAATAAACCCTTTATAATTACAGGTTGTTCATGTATCCATTATATTTATAACGGTATTCATGGTGTAGATATCATAGATATCATATATATCCAGTACATGCATGCATTTATAATATTATATAACATTTAGAGGTAAGAAATTAAATGCACCGTTCATGGAGACGGTAAGCCGTACGTACGCATGAACGCTACTTTCTTTTCTATTTCATATTTTATAGAATGGAATCATAATGATATAAAGGTATATTATAATTCCAGTATAATATCATATATAATACCATAGTTCCATCCTTTATACGTCCCACATATGGTATTTAACGAATCAAATCACTTTGAGGGGGGCGGTAGTCTGCACTTCCTTAAATGAAGATATCGCGTTTACCCATAATGGAAACCATAAAGGAATGTCCAAAATGAAAAATACAGAAGCTCAAGGAAAACATAAACATATTATATATCACATATAAATATAGTTACATCTTGATTGCCACCTTTTAAGGTGTTAAAAAAATGTTGAACAATCATCGTTTCAGGAGGCATAAATTCGCCATCCACGAAAACAGTATATTATTTAACCATTAGATGTAGGTGTGTGTAAGTGTAGTTCGAATCCTTATTATAACAACATCCTAGTATATTTAATATACTGTATTTTTTACAAAAGAAATGAATAAAAAGAGTTTAGGGGGTTGGAGAAGGAAAATAAAACAAAAGGACTCAAGTGAAGACATTACCTTAAAATCGGGTAACTCCCTTTGGTTTGAGCTCAAAGGATTCCTTGGGAAGACTTATGCCCACTGTGAGGCTTTAATGAGTAAGATAGGGAAGTTGAGAGACAAAATTGGCAGGGTTTGGCCGAGCCAAAGGCTTTGGAAGTGTGGGTAAAGAGGTAGAGGTGGGGCCTTTTATAAGAGGATAGGAGGGGCACTCTTGGAAAGTAAAGATAAGTTACTTTATTTTAAAATGGTATTCGGATTTAAGAGGTCCCACATTGATTTGTTTCGAGGATAAGGTGATAAGGGTCCGAAATCCACCCATCCAATAGGTTTTGGCCATGTGTAGGTCTTAGATTTTACATTATCTTTCCATTTTATTTAAATCGTTAAATAATGAGGTCATCGCTGCATCATCATGATGTCATAATTAATTTAATTTATTTAAAGTCTAAAAATTATAAAACAAATAATATGATGTAGAAATTCTTTTTATCTTTCCAATGACTATTTATAATCAAAAATCTGACTTGTATAACCCCATGTAAAAATTGTTTTAGTAAAACATCTCATGTTTGTGTCATTTTTACTTTAACATTAAATAAAAAATTATTTATGTCATTTCCCAACCAAAGTGACTCCATGGGGTCCCCAAGTTGACCCATGGATTGTATTGGTCGGCCATGACATATCCAATGAGGGTAGGACATGTGTCAAGCTCATCTCATATTATTAAAACATTATTTTTACCTTAAACTACACTAATTACCACTAATCGCGATTAAGAACTTAAAAGTTACTATTCACCAAAAAAATATTTTAATCTCATTGAACCACATTTGACTTCTTAATGACAACCATGTATGTCGGATTTTTGAAAATCAAATCTCAGAAGTGGCAAAGTTTCATTTAAACGAAAAATCAGTTTCTTTAACTACCACTCAGTGGTTTCACTATTCATAAAAAATTGATGTTTTTCAGAAAGATACCAAAACTTCACCCTAAGATATATTTGATATTCCGAATTCAAATATGATTTATATTTTAAAAAATTCAAAAAATAAAAGTTGCATTAATTAATTTAATAATTAATTCCCGCTGTTAGAGAAAATAGCATGTTTTTTTTGAAACAATATCTATGAAACGTTTGGCATTAGTTTATGCCCAATTCCAAAGTGAAATTAATCCTAATGACCACCATTGGATTAAATGGTAAAAATATATTCTAATTTAACTTTTAAACCAATTCAAAAGATAATATAATCATATAAATAAATTATATTAAAAAGCATTTTTGATGTAAAATGCAGTATTTTTCTCTATTCATTAAAAAATGACCATTGTCAGAAAAATACCAAAAATTCACACAAAGTAAATTTTGATGTCCCAATCATAAAGAATAAGTTTGTTTTGGAAAAAATAGCTTATAAAATTTTCAAAAGATATATTTAAAAATGGTTTTCCATCAAAAGGCAGTAAAACAATCTTTTAAAAAAATATTAGTGTATTTCATGCATAAGATTGTATTTATTTTCATTTTAAGCCTCTAAAACACTATCTTAATCATTAATAGACATAGATAAAAATATCTATTATTCATTACTTACTTGGGATGTTACATCTACTCTCTGGTTCTGGAATTCTACCAATTTTTTGTTTTGATTGATATATTTTCATAGATCACAACATTTATCATTTTGTAATTATTGGATGGATCATAGATATTGAAAAAAATTAATATTTGAAATGACCCATCACATGCCTCTACAACACCTAGAACATTAATGTGGTATTAGAGTAGTCACATAATTATTAATAATTTGTAAACATCATTGATTGATCTATAGATTTTTCATTTAGTTTCTAATTCATGTTTAATCATTCTTTTAATCCAAATTATGATATATATTTTTCTTCCTTCATTTATTGTAGATATAATAAAACTGAATAATTTTATGAAAAAAATAAAATAAAAGAACTCATTCAGAGGTTCTAAGGATTCTACATGGATAACATAGGGGCACATTCCATGTAACTAGAGTAACATACTATGTTCTTTCATTCAATGCATCAGGAAATAATTGAAAATTTAATTCAAACATTGTACATTGAATACATCATGTGCATTTAATTCCTTACACCATGTGTTGACTAGGACCATTGGGCGAATGATAAGCCGAAGTACGCACCATAGAACCCAGACACACAATATTTATTCCTTTGGAGTCACATATGGGCCATGTAATTGCAAGGACAACCTATGTGAATGGTTATCATATAATTCAGACTCCACACACCGTGAACTCCAAATTTTTAAGGCACATATTACATGCTGAGTCCCCAGGAAAGTGCCTTGTATAGACTGTGACATATTCATATGCCATGTAGCTTGCCTGTACATGCTTTGTACTTTTAATAAATTTCACAGATTTAATTTTTTTTATTATATTTTATAATCCTTATTGACATGTCCATGTGTGGGGACATTATGTTGATATGACATGTAATATGATGGGTTTTAATGATTATATATAAATTTTTAATTCATATCATCATGATTATCAAATCTACATATCATGTATGAGTAATATTACAATTTTTACTCTAAGTGCATTGAAGTATAACACGTGAATGAAAAACTATGTAATTTGTGTTATCATTATGTTTATAGTACAAGTCATGAAAGTACATGATAATTCTCATATGCAAAATGTTACATGAGTAAACAGTATATGAATACAAAAAATGTAGGGTCATTCATATCAATATTCACTATGTTTCCTCCAAGGTATAATTACATACACATTTTATTAAAAAAAATATTATTTATTTTGATTAAAATATTTGCCGATGAGAATTTACATAAAATAATTGATTAATTGAAGAAAAATAATTAATATATTTGATTGATATTTATCTTAAATTAAATGATTAATAATTTAATTCTATTTTTATTACATGCACAATTTGTTTCATGTATGCAGATGATCATGAGAATAGAGAAGACCTTTGTATGTGTTTGGTTTCATTTAATTCATTATTAAATTTAAATTATTCCTTTGCATGTCTTTCCTCCTTTATTATGTAAGGACCTTCTGACCCATGGTTTCGTTTATCTAATATGTTTTCCCTCACCTACAAGTGAGTAAAACTATATATAATAGATGGAGTTCCCAAGAAAGTGTAGGTGGTTCAGGTTGGGAGCTGAGGTGAGACCAATCCAAAAGAGAAAAATAGGTGGACTGGTGTAAATCTCTAACATGAACCTCAATTGGTTCAATATTTTATTCCTAGTACAATAGTTTGTTTATAAACCGATAGAGGAACTATAAATTAGTAAAATTTCATGATTTTACCACTTAATTATTTTATTTATAGGATGATTAAGGGTAATCAAAGCATGAATGTTTAGTCGCAATCCCATAAATTAATGAAATTAATGATCATGAAATATAGAACTAAAATAAATTGGATTATGTGTAAATATTGTCAAAGTAATGGTTAATTAAATAATTAAATGGACCTAATATTAACAATAATGTGATAAAAATAACAATATTCACTTTACACGTTAAAGGTTAAAATACATCAAAAATATATATTAAGATGGTATAAACTTCTAACGCATCAGATAAAAGGAACTATATTTTAATGTACTCGACCATCTAATGATGGGGTGATTTCAATTATCATGGAATTATAACTTGAATTATTGGGCTGACATCACATAGTTCACATAAAGGGTTGACAACCAAAGTAGGACTTGGTGGAATAGAAAGGAAAGAGTTTAGGAAATCCAATTTATCTATTTTAGGATTAGTGAGTCCACTCAACAGATAGAGGAACTATGAGTTAATGATGTTGGAAATTCTAATTCCTATATAAAACCATTCATCTTTCTTGAACAACCAATGCATGGGAAATGAGGAGGGTAATATGGATCCTTGCCTGCAGAATTTCCAAGAAATATGTCATTATAATGTCAATGGTGATGGATATTGGGTTTTGATAAAATAGTGGGAGAATAAAAAGTATAATATATATATATTTTCTGAATTTTATTAGTTAATATTGTAAAATTATTCTCATCTTTTTTGAAAAAAATAGCATTAAAATTACTTATAACGTATTGTTGTGATCCATACCTGAGAAGGATAACCTTTTCAGTAGCAAAAATTTCCAAGAGTTGAAAAGGCACTTATGAATTATCCTTCTTCATGAAGGGAAATTATATTTTCATGAGGAACCTATTCATAAAGCACTTAGTGAAGAGGATAGTGATAAATAATTATCTCCATATGAGAAACACCTAGGTGATGCTAAAGATGCTCAATGTTTCTTGTTATCATCTATAACCAATGAGATTTTGAACCAACATAGGGACATGTATATGTGTAGCATGATGTCTCACCTTCAGGATAGATAGAATGATAAGGTGAGATATGATAAGTACGAGATATCCAATGCTCTTTTTAGAACTAATCATTGAATCTTTGTGCAAGCTGTGACACATGTAGTCAAGATTAATGGTATTATTTAATGTTTATTCATCATAGGGCTTAAATTCCCAAATGAGTTGCATAAAGATCTCATTATTTAATCACTCCCCAAAATGTTCTCTAGTTTTATGGTTAATTATAATATCATAAATAATAAGAAGAGTCTTTTGGAACATCTTACTTTGATTTGAGATGTGGATAAGGATACATGGATTGATAAACCCGTTGTCCTTATGTAGAAAAATAAAATGAAGAACACAGAAAAAGGGCCCAAGGTTCATAAAAATCCTACTAATCCGGATAAAACCTTTCTAGGAAGCGTGTGATCCAGAGGCAGGGCAAGGAAAAATAGATATTATGTTTTTCATGTGGCATGTCAGGACACCGGAAGAGGGATTATACCCAAAGAAAAGGGAGATCTAAAGGTGTGTTCGTTATGGAGTGTAACGATTCTATATCAATGGAGTCAAAATCAGATATAGCTTGTGGTACTAACATATATTCCCAAATGATGGAACCATGTAAATTTCAAATTATTTTTATAGGATAGGTATATTTGAAAGTTGTTAATGGTGTGAGGCTAGCTTTTGTAGACATTGGTGATAACCACATTTCAATGCCCAGGAGAATGATTTTGGTTTGAAATGTTTTTAATTATATAATAATGATTACCAAGAATATAATTTATTTATCATTCCAAGATGAAAATGGGTTTATCTTCATGTTGGGAAATAAAATTACTTCCTATAATAAATAAACCACATGTTATGGTACAAAATAGTTAAATAATAGTCTTTAGGATAAAAAAACCAAGTATTAGTAATTGATAAACAAATCACGTTCACTGGACTCACATAACACCTATATATGGAATCAATATCTTGTTCATGTATGTATTTAAAAAATATCTATCAATATGGTTATTTAGACTCATATTACCTAAAACCACTTGAATGATTTTATTCTTGTTTACTGTGTAAAATGAAAAAACTGCCATTCGGTGCCCATGGAGAAAGGGCCACAAATATATTAGGATTGGTACACACTAATATTTGAAAACCATTTCCTATAGAACCCCAATAAATTACCATATTTCCATTTTATAATAAATTTAATTTTACTGATAGCTTTGCAATACACACAACATCCGATATAAACAAAACACTATATAGACACATTTGGAATAGATAATTAAATTCTAACATTATAAAATATTTTTTTAGTAAATTTATATATTATATTTCCAAAAAAATATATTGACACTCATCCAAAATATTTTATAGTAATAATATATGGACACATCCAATATTAAACATAAAAACCAACATTTTTATAAAATCAGTTTTACCACCTTTTAATTTGGAAAATATTTTAAATACAATTTTTGAAACTTTTATAAATTATATTTGAAAGACTAAAATACTTCTTTAAATTAATATTATAAGAATTTAATTTTTCTTATTTTTATTTTAATTTTTCCGAGATATTTCAATTTTTTATGAATAATGAAAGATACTGTATTTTTGTTCAAAACCACATTTTCATATAACTTATTTATATAGTAAAATTATATTTTCACATGGTTTTAAAGTATAATTAGTTCAATTATACATCTATAAAACCAATTTAGGTCATTCAAATAAATTTCACATTGAAATTAGTTATTAAAAAATTTCAATCATATGAACTTTTCTTTTTTAAATCCCACTTTTTCATTTTGTCTATGGGATTAATTTTAATTCCAATCTTCCAATTATGTGAATTTAATTAGGTTAAATGGTTTCCATATTTAGAATGAAAAATAACAAATTATTTTATAAGTTAAAATTAATTTTTATTTATAATAAAATTTACGAGGTTAAAAAAATTATTCATCATGATATTAGTAAAAAAATTAATCATGTTAAAGTTAAAAAAGGTGTAGAAGATCAAAATACCTATAAAATAATGTATTTAAAAGTTACTTAATGTGTTTTCTGACCCTATATAGTCTAAAAAATATTAATTTCAATCCAAAGTCATATAATTTAATTCGACCTCAAAAGTGTTGTCTTTAAATATAAAATATGCAATATTTAATCACTTAAAGCCAACTCTCCTCAAGTATACATACCACTACTCACCATCACATTTTGACAATAAACGACTTGTATCAACTTATATATATTCACAAACCTCACCTCCATGCTATCCAGATGTCTAAGTCCCTTTGGTCCCACCAAAAGTCAAAATCCATGTTCCTCAAAGGTCTCCCATGGAGGTTATAATCAAGAGTAATTTTTTCCAAAGAAGACATCTTTATTTCTTTTATTTTCTCAACATTATCCTAACTTAATTAATCCATAAATGAATTATTACTTTAGAATCATGTATATACTAGAATATTTTGTTTTTAATGTTATATCTCATATCCATTTAATTTCTCACATCCTAATATTTAATGTAACGAAGTTATTGTCAAAGTTATGGAAGTTAATCTTCTCCTTGAATAATGTTTTGTTATTTTTCCATTACAACATTAATGGTTTGTATTAAATCTATTCTTATGGATAAATATTATTTTAATATGTAAATTATTTCCTATTTTATATAATGTAAATTTTATATTAAACATACCCTTATTCTTTTTGTATTGTGGATATATGATATCTTTATTTTTGAATGTGTGGACTACCGCCTCCTCAAAGTTATGTGACTTGTTTACATATCACATGGAATGTATTAAAGAATATCTAAGTAAAAAAATATTACTTACATGATATATTAATTCTACTATAATGATATTATATATATATACATATATAATCATATCTATATACATATATTTTACTTCTGTTCTTTCAATACGACAGGAAAATGAAAATAACATTCAAGTGTATGTACGACCTACCATCTCCATGAACATTGTTTTTAATATATCTTTAAATAATATTATAAATACTTATATATTGAATATATATGATATTTATATCATGTTTTATATTATGTTAATAATTAAATCTTGAGAATCCAAAATAACAAGTTAAAAACACACATGATTAACAAATAAAATATCAACTAAAACATAACATAAACATTGAGTTAATAATAAACCGGTACAATAATTTATTATGTAAATAATAAATGGTATTTTACATTTTAATTTGGTTTTTTGATAGATTAATAATAAAATTATACTTATTATACATGGGGTTGGAGCATTTTTGAAGGGATTTGAATATGTGGTAAGGAATTTTATCTCAATTTACATTTCATTAAGGCTTATTTTTTGTTATAAACCAATTCAATTTTATATAGTGAATATACCTACCATTGAAATTTTATATAATGAATATACATATTCTCATGATATTATATGTTTTATTCAATGTCATTTTTCATGCATTTTTATAATTTAAATACATAAAAGTTGTATGGGGAAATTTGTAATGATTAATGAATATCTTAATCTATTAAATTTTTATATTTTATATTTAAATAATTTTTTTAGGTTATTCAATATGGGGAATGATTTAGACTAGAAATTAAGGTTGGGTACCATAATTTATTTATCCCCATGATGCATCAACATTTTCTAGTGAGGTAAAAAGGTTGTTCAAATTAAATGGGTTTGAATCCGTAGATTTTAACCTTCTTGTGAAAGGTCTTTATAGCATATGTTTTCATGTTCCATAGATTTGAATTCTAATAATTATGCATTTCCTTCAAATATATTTTATTTATTATTGTTATTATCCATGATATTTTGCATCAAAATATTTATGGATGCCTTCTTTTCTAATTTTATTCATTTATTGTCATGTTTTTCAGTTTCATACCATTCCACAATGATATTTCAATATATAGAAATTTGAATGGTATGTGTCATCAGTTATTTACATTTACATGTTAATTTATTCTTATTTATTAACTATTTATTCTATGTTACTTACCCATACTATGTATTTTTTCTCACCATTATTATGTTTCCTTTCCCCATGTTATGAAGAAAAATAATTTAAAAGTGTTTCAATGAATCCAAGATATAATTTTTCTTAAGGTTTATTTCTTTTCCAATTGTAATATGGGAATAATATATGTAAGATTGTTTTCCAAATATACGAAAATGTTCATCCCCATAGTATTTTAAACTTGTATCAATACCAATGTAATAAAATAATAAACTAGATCTAGGATTCTGGGGTCAGAGAATTATAGTTAGTGTCTGGGAATGTTTTAAAACAACCTCTTAAACTAGATTTTGAAAACATAGATTATGGAAAATAATTATAAGATATATATTAAAGATATTAATATAATAAAATCTAATAATTTTTTAACGTAGTTATTATGTGGGTATTTAAAACAATACATATATGTTTGGATACTAATGGTGGACGTGGTTATATAAGAGATATACCTTAGAGTATAAACTCTAACAAGGTGTGCGAGGCTTGATATAGTGTAACCTAGAACATGAAAACAAACCATATTTCACACCTAGTTTGACAGAGCCATGGGATACGTGTAGGATAATTCAATTTTTGTTTGAAAACCACTACCATGATTTAGATGTAAATATTACCACAAAGTAGCCAATATTTATGATTCTAGGATTCACGATACATAAATGTATGTTATGTGTTATACCATACTTGGAATTATATATTATGATTTTATGAGATAACCTAGTATAATAAACTATTATGAATTGGAACATGGAAGGATGAATGGTGTTAACAATATTTGGAAATTTAGAGATTTCCAAGTTGAATAAAACTAACACTACTGTTATTGGAATAGAACATATCATGAGAATATTGAGGAAAATTAATTAGGTTCTGAGAAATAAACTTACCCAAATATAGTAACCTATTACTTGGATAAAATCTCCATTGTTGGATAGAATTATGTGGAATAATACCCCAATTTTTAGTGGAAATTTTAATATTATTATAGTTGATAAATAGATTATGTCTCTAGAGAAGATATTTTTTACTTGGAATGCAACAAAAAGGAAAATGTTACACATGCATTCTATTAAGGAGACAGTACTCAATAAATACCTCCCTCATGATCTACAAATTGAGATGAAGATAAAGTTTCTTATATCATTGAAAAAGGATGAATAGATTGTTTGAGATTATTAGGCTACCATACAAGCTTATATTATAATTATATGGATTATATATGAATCACATAGTGAAGGATTGAATACTTATTTGAAGGTATTAAAACTCATCTCTAATGGTTACTGGTCTCCCAATATTTTCAATCAAATGAAGAACAATAGAAGATATAGTGTTTTTAACATCAGAGAAATGAATTCAGTTATTTTAAATTGATTAATAAATATGTTCATCAATTTTTTGGCATCGTTTATACTAAAAAATAAACTAAAAATTTTTTATATAGGGTTTTTTGTGTAGTTTTTTAGTATAACTAATGCCAAACCCACTAAAAAATATATTTTTTGGTGTCAATGTTTTAAAAAACTGATGCCAAAAATAAAAAAAAAAATATTTCACGTAAGTTATATAAAAACCCCATGAAAAATATTGATAATATAAATAATATTTTACTTTTAATTTTCTAAAACTGACATGAAAAATGAAATAAAATAAATTCCACATTGGTTTTTCCAATAACCGATGCGAAAAAAAATATTTGGTGTCGAATTTTACAAAAACTGACATGAAATATATTTATTGGGCTCTTCAGAATCGATTTTTTAATAACATATACAAAAAACTATTAAAAATTATTTGGGAATTAGAAACCATCATTTTTTGAATCTACAAAACCCTCCCACTCCCGACAAATCCCTCTCAAATCGCGACGACTTCGAAGGTAACCCAGTGATATCCAACGTCATTGTTCTTTGTTTTTTTCTATCTGCATGATCTCCTGTCTCCATTCTATGTCTTCTTTGATTAAATAATCATATATGAATTATTTTTATCTGAAAAACATATTTCCAACCCAAACCATGGATTTATTTTGGTTTTTAGGTTTTATTTAATGTTCGTTCTTACAAACAATTTTGTATAGATAATGCGGTCATTGTTTCCTCTTGAAACACATTGATGAGATGATTTTTAGATTAATAATCAAGGAAAATTTAATATCATAATTTTTTAAGTTGTTTTTTTAATTTGTAAGATAAATTATTCATATTTAAAACATATTTCTGTTCTAAACTGTGGTTTGATTTTAGGTTTTTGTTTATATTTAATTTTCATTTTTACAATCTATTTCGTTTTAATCTGGTAGGATTGTTTTGTTATTAAAACACATATAATGGATTTAGTTAGGATTTAGGATCAAATAAATGTTAAACTCTTTATTTTTTAAGTTTTTTTTAATTTATAACCCTAATTATTTGTTAACATTTTATAAACTATAAAAATGTAATCCAAAATTTTTAATTTTTTTATTTTCTGTTGTATTTATATTTTTAATAGATGCATGGGGATTATTAAAATTAATTCAATATAATAATAATATAATCCTTATATATATATATATATATATATATATGTATATATAGGTTTTTATATTTATAGTCTAATAAAATCTATTCATTTTATAGTAATCGGTATATAAGGGAATATATCTCGCAAAGTCATAAACCATACTAATAGAGTAAACCATAAATTGATGAATATGTCACATAGTATGAAAAAAATAAAAATGGAAAATAATATATATATATATATATATATATATCTTATTCATGGGCCTACCATAATCTATGATATAAAATATATCTCTAATATGATTCAATAAAATATTTTTTGTGCAAGTCAAGATTTATTCATAGACAATGATATCACATATAAATTATATTATGACATAGAATAATAATATTATATTATATATACCTCACTATATGTTACCTATATATCACACCCTATGACTGTAAATCCACCTTATGTTATCAAATAAAGTAATGTCAGGTGGAGTGAACTAATGGGATTTTATTGTAATATTATTCTACAACAATGACCATCGGTTGAACACGCAATGGTTTGAATAAGTTTGTAACATCATATGTTAATATATATCATATTTTTATAGTATTAAATCATTATAATTGGAATTTATTTGAGATTATTAATGTTGTTTTTCAATCTATTGGAGTTGTAGTGTAGAGATGTGGGAAATCCATATCTATTATGACCAGTGAGTTTCACGTGTAACATACCCCACTCGTTAGTAACAACTATGTAAATTGAACTAATAAATTAAAGCAATCTTTAATACCTTTGACACTCACAACACCAAATTAGTGTTACAACTATTTAATATGAACTAATAAATATTATATTATTGAAAATAATTAAAATTAATATCAATAAAACAATTTTATATAATAAGGAAATAAATATTTTACTATTTTTAATTGTGTTTCATATCTGATGTTTTCAATTTTATTATCAATTGTTTTTAACAAATGTTTTTCTATTTACATATTATTAATTTTTCTATATATATATAAATATTTATTTAAATGTTTATATGTTTTAATATATTCACCAATTGTATTGGGATATCATGTATTTAATGTATCGTAATTGGATAAATTTAAAAAGAACCACTGTAAAATATGAAAAAGTATTTGATGAATTATTGGAATTTTCTAAACAAAATCTTCAAAAAAATTACATGATTTTCTATCCATGTGTGATGTGTTTGAATTTGAGCAAGTTAAACTCTAGAGAAATCAAGGATCATTTAATTTGTCGTATTTTTAGCCTCAACTATACAACTTGATTCTGTCATAATGAAATAACTATAAATTCAATAGATAATGTCGATGAAAATATTCATAATGTGACAGAGGATCATATTGAAAATTTAATTCATGATTTAGGTGTTGAAACTATTGAAAAAACTGCATGTGTTGAACGACTGTACAGAGATTATAAGAAATCATTTTTCCTAGGATGTAGTAAATATATAGTGTTATCAACCATTTTAAGATTCATTAAATTGAATGAAATTAATGGTTAGAGTGATAAAAGATTATCTAACTTACTTGCACTTTTAAAAGAGATACTTCCATAAATAAAGGTGTTACAGATTCCAAGTATGCGGTGATGAAAATATTATGCCCAGTGGGATTGGGGTATAAAAAAATACATGCTTTCCCAAATGATTACGGGTTTTATAGGAAAGAATATGAATTTTAATCAATCTATACTACATGTGGAACATCATGCTACAACATTGATGGAAAATTCAATTCTGATTCATTATGAGGTACTAACATATTACCTCTTTCTAAATCAAATAATTTCTTCCAATAATCCCTTCATATAATTCTAATTAATTAACTCTAATTAATGTTTAGGTACCTAAATCAAATATCATTCTAATGAAATTTTATTTTTCCAATAATTCCTTGTTTAAAGCATATATTTTCAAATTCAATTGATTAAAAAAGGTTAAGATGTAATTTACAAAAACAAATCTGTGATGGTAGATTGTGTTACCCCAATGACTCATCATAATTGAAGATATTTGATTATAAATTTCCTAATTTTGGAAGTGAAATCAGAAATCTAAGAATGGGAGTGTGTAGAAATGGAATGAATCCATATCTAAGCTTAAGTAGCCAACACAATTCGTGTCCTGTTTTGTTGGTAGTTTACAACTTATCGCCACAGATATGAATGAAGAAAAAATTTGTTTTGATGAGAATGATGATATCTAGACTAGAACATGTAGGAGATGAAATTGATTTGTATCTTTCACCATTAATTTATGATTTTAATCTTTTAGGGGAGGCATGTGTTATTGTTCATGATGCATACAAGAAAGAGTATTTTATTTTGCGTTCTATGATATTGTTCAGTACAAATGATTGTCCTGTATATGGAAACATATCTGGATATTGTGTTAAAAGATATAAATATTTTACAATTTCAAAATAAGTGACATTATATTACCAATTTAAAAATGGAATAAAGACATTATATAAGGGACATCGATGATTTTTGAGAATTTATAATCCATATCGTAGATTGAAAAGAGAATTTAACAGTTTACCTGAATATAACCATCCCCCATAACCATTTTCAATTGAAGAATATTATAACATGGTGAAAAAAATTGAATCGACATTTGGAAAGAAAAGTATTTATGGTATTCAAAAATATCTGGAAGAAACAATATATTTGTTTTGAACTACCTTATTAGAGATTTTTAGAGATAAAACATAACATTGGTGTTATGCATGTTGATAAAATTTATGTAATAGTTTTATTGGAACATTATTTGACATTAAAGGAAAAATAATAAATGTATTGAACTGTAGATTTGACTTGATATCAATGGAAATACATTTCCAGTGAGATCCCACTATGAAAGGAAACAAATAATATTTACATCTAGCTTGTAACACATTAAGAAAGAGTGAGAAATTGAATTTTTTTCTGTGTTTGTATGGTATAAAATTATCTAGTGGATATTATTCAAATGTGAAGAATTTCATGTTAGTGGAGGATTGAAAATTAATCGGCATAAAATCTCATGACTTTCATTTATTGATGCAACAACTTCAATCAGTCACACTGTGTAGCATATTATCGTCAACTGTCAGAAATACTGTCATCGGGTTATGTAATTTTTTCAAATTCATTTCTATGAATGTAATTGAACCAAATTTTTTATATATGTTATTAAAAAATCTTCTATTATACTTTTTCATCTAGAAATGTTTTTTCCACCTACAGTTTTTGATATAATGGTTCATCTGGTGATTCACCTGTTGCGTGAGATAAGAACATGTGAGCCAATTTATTTATGTTAGATGTATCCTTTTCAATGGTATATGATAATTTCAAATGGATATGTTAAAAATATTTATCTATTGGAAGCCTATATTGTTCCAAAATGTCTATCGAAAGAGTTGGTTGAGTTTTTTACTGAATACTTGTATGAATTGGAGCATATTTGTCTCCCTATATCTTGACATTTGACATTTGATAGTTAAGGTATGTGATGAAGTGATGTAGGAAAATTTATATTTTTTGAATAATAAATATGATGTTCAACCATATAAATCATCACATATTGCAGACAATATCTAAAATAAATGAAAAGTGGTCAATGATTGAGCATAAAAATATTTTTGTTTCATGGTTTAAAGTGAAATTGATAACAGATATATCGGCATCAGAAACATTGAAATGGTTGGTAGGGGGAATATCTTATGGTGATAACATGGATTGGTTTTGATATTAATGGGTACACATTTTACCAAAAAAAATATTGATGTCAAGAGTCCATTCAAAAAAGTGGTGCGATGGTTATTCCAGAAGCAGTGAAATTTTCAAGTACAATAGATAAAAAAACGAATTTTTGCTTCTTCGGCATATTTTGGAGTTCTTGAGGATATATGGGAATTTGATTATACGAAATTTCATGTCACTTTTTTTATGCGTATGTGGGTTGATGGAAATGGTTGTGGGAAACATGATTAGTGTGGATTTACACTGGTTGATTTGAAAGTATTTCTTTACATTGAGGAACCATTCATCATAGAGACACTTGAAAAGATTATATTTTATGTCATTGATCCATCAAATGATCAGTGGTATGTAGTTTTCAACAGAAGAAGATATCATTTGGGTTATTAGAAAAATTTTGATGTTGTTATTTATTTACATGATTCTTATTCATCTATTATGTGATTTCTGGATAATTAAAATGACTACAAGGCTGAAATAGTTTATGCATTATGTGATGATCATCATGACGAAATATGGAAAAAACAATAAATTAGTATCATAATTTTTCGAGTAATTATTTATATTTTGTTTATTTTTTTTTTAAATATAAAAATGTGTGCCTCTTTTTTAACTTATTTATGTCATTCATGTTTCTAAATATTCGATTTTTTAATAACATACACGCCCACAAAATTTTATTACACTTTCTTGTGTCAATGTTAGACACAAAGAGAGATGATCAGTTACCATGGTTTATCTATTTTTTTCATATTATTAAATATTTAGTAATATAGTAATTTATTGAAATAAAAATTTTAATCTATAATTTTATTTTGGGACTACCAATGCATCCTCAATGGATAAGACTTCTCCTATTTCTACAGAGAAATCATGTTCTCTAGTTAGTAAACATGGTATTACATGTTTATAGAAACTATCAGTTGCTCACGAAGATGAAATATTACATATTCGTTTTCATGATAATAATAATAAAACTAGTGAAAATTTAGTTGAGTTTATTTGTTATATATCAATACAGAGCCATTATCGGATTATTATTTTATATCCTGATTGAAAGTCCATGGATTGGATTGCAATATAGTATCTTTGGGAGGCTGTGATTGTAAAATATCTCAATTGATTTATTTTATCTCATTTTTTATTATTATTAAATATCATAAATGACATATTTAATTTATTTAATTATATATTACTTTCATTTTTCAGGATAAAAAAGAAATTAAGAAAAGGCAACTCTCTTTAGCGGGGGTTTTATAGAGTGATTTTAAAACAAAATAGAAAAAAAAATTATGTTATTTAAAAAAAAATGTTTGAAAACCCATGCCTTAAGTATCCATATATAGATGAACATATGTGAATGAAATTTGTTGACATCGGTCATGATGAAAAAATTTAGGTATGATTATTAATTTATATTTAAAATTTTATTATATATTTATCTAATTACTTAACAGTTTATTTTTATATACCAGGTCTCCAAGATATGTTATCAAGAGATCCATTTGAAAAATTTATACCCCCATACTTTATCATGTGGATGGTATATATATATGGAGTAGAAAATAATTGGAGAAAATATTGAAACATTAAGATCTTGATCTAGTAGCAGTTCAGAAGAGGTCTAGTTTAGTTCTCCACGTCCTCCCACTCAGCATGAAAAATTGAAACGAGTGAGAAAAAGAAAATTTAATGTCTCTTACAGAGGAAGCTCATCAAGTTGCTGATAAAATTGTAAGTAAAAATTATTTACATGTCATGATTCTTTGTATTTTATAAATTATAAAGACTAATATAACTTTTTTATTTTTCATTTCAAGATGAACTTCAGGAGAAAGTGACACATGGCTATTTTATCATTGAGGGTAGGATGGATATCCTAGACACTACATTAAGATAGGAAGAACACCTCGGCCATGATAGAGGATATCATGTTAGTGTTAATATTCAAAAAGTTTTTGGTCGAAGTAACAAATAAAAATAAATAGAATTATAACCCTTAAACATTGAGATGAAAGAGTTGAAATAGCCTATGGGTGATCAAATTCAATCATCCATGCATCAAGATTTGTTAGAACACATGGTAAGATAGTCACAATCTGAACAACCATCCCAGCCATCCTAGCCTACTTACTTTTATCCTCAACCTCCTTATCAGCTGGACTACCCTATCTAACTAGCCCAAACTTCTTAGTTTGATCCTCTATCTCCATCCCAACCGGAATACATTGCGTAGCCTTCTTATTTTGATCCTCCACCTCTTTCCCAATTGGGCTACCCTACCAAACCTCCCTACTTAGATCCTCCACCTCCTCACTCAGACAAAACTGTATACAATGGGATGTTTGCTAGAGATCCTCATATACATATTGTTGTGTTAGGACTTGTATATTTTCTTGGAGTATTTTATACATCACTAGCTAATGTAGATGGTTAAGTTTAGATTATCATTATATGATATTATTTACACTAATTCTCTACTACTATTTTCTAGATCGGAGATTACCAAAGATGAGGATTGTTTGGGTCATTTTTTAGTTTTGTCAACTGGTCTTCTTCGTTATATTTCACATGAGGTATGAGTTTTTTTTATAATAAATACCTATGATTGAAAATTACATATAATGATTTCTAAAATTTTACTTATATTGAATTATATGAAAGTAAAAGAAATTTCATAATTTAACCAACACGCTCCGGAACAATCAATTGTATATGCTTTTAATATTTTTTATGGGATACAAAGATTATCTCCAGATTTTTCTTCCCTGAATAATATCTATGAGTTTTTGATGACATACTATATATATGTAATAGATTATCGATTGATATTACTCAAATGTGATATCAGGAATCTAGTTTAATTTAAAGAGCTTGGCCTTAATGTTTTTCAGTTCTTTTCCATGTATGTAATTTGATGGTTGATTTTTTTTTAATAAAAATATGGTTTAAATGGACGAACAATATTTACTTTTCAAATTAAGTATCAATATATGATTCTTGTACAAAATGACAACACAACCATTTATAGTTTTATAGATTCAGAATACAGTTACATGGAAGTGAAACATGAGATGTATCATATTAGATTTTCACACACACACACACATAGATATATATATGGGAGAGATTATCACATATGGAGATTGGATGTTGGTTTTTCCATTTCTTGATAAGTAATAATAGAAATATATTATCAAATAATGTGCATCATAATGTCAATAATTGTCAATTGTTTTTGTATTTAAGGGGGCATTGGATGTTAGGTGTATTTTTCCTAAGTGAATGCACCCAATATTGGGTTTTCACTTTATTAAGAAGTGTTCGTAATAGTTTTTCCACCCTATTAGATAGGTATGTTGTTTTTGTTTTTAATAAGATCATTATGTTTAATTCTCATTATTTATACATTTAAAATTATTTCATATATATGAAAATACAGTTCAGGGAAAAAAATTTAACAAATAACCCATGTCGATAAAGAAACCAAATGCAATCAATTATGTGAAAGTAAACATAATTATTTTTTATATTAGATATTTTTCTATTTTTCTGATATATAAATATATATATATTAGAAATTTATTATCGAGTTAATATTTAATAACTGTGGTATCATCATCAATAAGGATATGTTGAATGTGGGTATTATGTTCTACAATTCATGTATGAGATAATCACAACCGGGGTAACTACTGAATTTCATAAGGTTATTTATATTAAATTTTTTTACATTATGTGTCATGGTATTATATTTTAATCTAATACCATTCAATGTTATTGTAGACATTCCAAGATATAGAGTCTTATACCCAAACTGATCTTACCCATCTTCAATATTTGTTTGCGAACAATTTTTTGTGTCTGATTATGATTTGAGGTATGTATATTCTAATGTTTATGAATAATATATAACATTTTCCTAATAACATGAGTTAACAAATTTTTTTTTTTATAATTAGTGTTTTAAAAAATTGATGTCAAATTAATCCTTCAATAATAACACTAAATGATCATGCTATAAATTTCAGGTATGTATATTCCAAATCTACTTTATAATAAAATGCATAGATAATTTTTTGGTCAACTTGATAAAAGGATGAATGTTTTTGTAGTTTTTTTGTTAATGAGTACTGTTGTTTGATTTTTGTATACTATGTTTTTATTACATGGATTGGGATTATTTTGGAAGTAAAAAATATTTAATTTTATAAAAATATTAAATTTTAGTGTCAGTTTTTGATAAAAATAGATGCCGAGACATTAAAAAAAATGCCATATTGGTTTCCACGTCAGTTTTCATTAAAAATGATGCCAAAAACCTTTTTTGGAATCATTTTTTATGAAACAAAATACAAGAAACTGACCCCATGTGCGTTTTGATGCAGGGTTTAATGAAAACTGAAACCGAAGTGTGATTTTTCCCATGGGTTTTAATGAAAACTGACATAAAAAATCAAGCACCAGCCGATTTTAAGCATCCGTTTTTTATGAAAATCAATGCCGAAAACTGGCCCCCAAGTGGGTTTCGGTGTCCATTTTTAAAAATATTGATGTCCAATATCAATTTTCATCATTTTTTTAATGAAATTAGACACCAAAAATCTAGAAAAATCTGGTTTTAAATGTATATTTTTGAAAAACACAAGATGAAAAGTTATTTTTTACATCACCATTACAGACATCAGTTAAAAACTGCCGTAAAAAAGTAACAAAAAACGACGTTAAATCCAGTTTTTGCACTAGTGGTATTAGTTTTATGTTTCATCAAGTTAGAGAAGTAATTTTCTAGAATCAATAAATTCAAATGAACCCATGGGATGAATATGTCATATGAGAACCGTGAAAAAGGGAATGCATCAAAGAAAAAGAATTTAAAATGATTTACTTTTTGTGAAAACTGTGGGAAAAAGAACCATTGAAAATGTTTTAAAGAAATGGGGTTAATTACCTAACCCCAATTACCTAGATTCAGTGGATTATTACATAACATTGGCATTATACAAGGTATCATGTTCCAAAATAGCAACCAGTTTAGTATCCTTGGAAGTACTCGATAAATTCATAAGTTTTACATTACATCATGAAATAAAAACATCAAAAACATTTTTCACCTTTTGAACACACCTATATCCTTAGCCTATCCTTGTAGGTTAACCGTAAAATACTTCTTCACACCTTGGGAAAAACAAACATAGAAAGTGGTGAGCTCAGATGATCAGTAAGGATAACAATATATCAGAATCTTTCAAAAAAAAGTATAAACATTTAAGGCAATGTATAAGTCTAATAGAAAAGAATTTTAAATTTATACATCTGCATAATATGGAAAAGATAAAATCAAATAATTCCATTTACATAATCAATTATATATTTTAATAGTTGAATAATCACATGCAATATCAATATCCACTTTCATAATGATGGAATTCATAATTCCAAACATCATAACCACGTAGTCAAGGCCTTGTTCCAAGACTACAAATAAGATTTGTTCCAAGACACTAGTTTGTATCATGAGACCAACTGATGCATCAAGGATCTATAGCGGGCTCCACCCATCAGTTACTAAGTCCATGCGGTCCTCAAATAAAAAGATTTAAACATAACATAAACATTCGTATTAAAACTAGTATACGAAATGTCAATACATTACTGATAAACCATAAATAGAGTAAAAATAACCAATCCATAGTCAAATATATAACAAAACCTTCAATAAAATATGGGTGCTTTGTATCATAATAAATCAACATAAAAAAAGCTTAAAATCCATCAAAATATGTTGTCAGTAATGAAATTAAAACTTTTTTAGAGAAATATCTCTTTCTATTTTGAAATAATTTAAAAGTAATACAATTATAAAAGAAAACATTTATTTTGAAAATATTATTATAAGCTTGTATTGGAAGCTTCAATGAATATATAATGGGGAAAAATAGCCAAACCCGCTGTATAAGTTAAAAAATGACATTCTTTCCTTAATGTTGTTGAAAATGCGATAAAGTACCTTGTTTAGAAAACGATGGAAAGATTCCTTTCAAAAAATATATGGTAAAACTAAATTTTACCAGTTCTGTGAGTAGAATTTCTAAAATCTGAGAGACATGGTTAATATCAAGGACTAAAATGTGGTTCAATGAGATGAAAATAATTTTTGTTGAATAGTAACTTCTTACTTTTTTTTACGACAGTTAAAAGTAAATAAGGTTATTAAGGGTAAAAATTGGTTTTATTTTTACCCTAACACATGTACTAATTCTATTGGATAAGTTTAATTCGACCAAAAAATCCTTAGGAATAAAATATGTCCATTTAGGCCCACTTGGATTAGATTAGGACATTTATTATTAATTTATTTAAAGAAGGGTTAAAATAGTTAAAATCAAAGTTTAATAACTAAATTATTTTTAATATAGGGTTATACATAAGATAAATTTGACTATAAATATTCATTATAAAGATAAAAATATTTCCTACATAATTGTATTTTATTTGTAATTTTTATACAATAAATAATTTAATTTATTTATGACACAATGATGATGCAGTAATTATCTTATTAATGAAATATTGACATAATTGATGTAATAAATACCCAAATAAATGTAATTTGAGACTTTTTATGAATTAAAATAATTTAATGGGTTAATATGACATGTTATTATTGATTTAATTAACTTTTTTCGAACTAATATTTTTGTTTTGATTTTCACAAAAATAAATTACCAAATAGTGTCAAAATTGAAAAAAAAATAGTTTCTAAAACAAATATTATATTATTAAGTTTTATTTTATTCCTAAAAATATATGGTTCGGAAAAATGACTTATATGAGGTTATATATATTAATAATAAACAAATTTGGGTTAGTTTGGTTTGTTATTGTCTGTTTATTAACCTTATAGTGTAAGAAAACAAGAAGACATGGTAAAAGTTAAATTATCTAGCTTAAAGTTAAATCTAAATGATAAGTTTAAAATAGAAACCTAAACTTGTCTAAATTCTATTGTATGAGAGGATCTCGACCCATCCCCACCTTATATTCAAAATAAATCAATTTGGAGCTACTAAAAACCGAATATGAATTTATAATAAAATAATATTTTTTATTTTTCCTAAGATGCCCCTCTCCTCCCTTATAAAATGGAACCTCCTCCCTCTCTTTCTCACACAACATTGAGCCTTCAAGCTCAGACAACCCCTAACAATTTATCCTCTCCACTTCCCTAAAAACATCATAGAGGTCCTGGTCTTCTTCAAAGACCATCTTTAGTGCCCTAAGAGGAGGTTAAGAAGAGGCGCTTTAAAGAAGAGGTAATGTTCGTTACCAATTCATTCAACATTATTTCCTCTTCTACTACTTCTTCTTTAGTTGTTTCATTATGAAGTAATAACATCAGTATCAATCATATAATTATATGTTATTATATGTACGAAACAACCCGATATCACCATCTATCAATCCTATGAAAAAAAAATCACCGCGCGTGCGTACGTACGGAATACCGTCTCCACGCCGTGGTGTAATCTATTTTCCACCACCACCTTACTTGGATGGGTATAATGGTGTAAATAATAACTATATATGATAATTTTAAAGTTATATATATTCTGAAATAGTATACATAAAATCCAATACAATTCCCCGATCATGGGAATGATATCATTGCTCGTGCGTACGTACGGAATACCGTCTCCACGATGTGATGCGACTTGTTCAACATGATATTCATTGAATAATGATTATATAAATGAATTGAATGAATGAATATGATATATATTACACTAATACCATTCTGTAAATGTGGTATCTATAACCTAAAAAAAGAATATAAATTTATTCGACAAAACACGCATAAGAACAAAAAGTAATAAACACCCGAATAACAAGTAGCAATGAAATATTACTAATAATAAGATAAGAATATGACCATATATGATATCATAAAAGTATGTATGATTCTGGAATAATTCAATGACATTATTTAAATCATTATAAAGGAGGTTCGGACACTTACGAAGCAAATCGGACCTAAGGTATGAGAAAATCATGCAATCTCATTTTTATCCGAGATTGTTTATACTTCAGAATTTAATGGGGAATATTTATCATCCACATCCATTTTTCCCCAATATGTAATATTATTTCCATCCGCTTACAATTTTTTATACCCTATTTTACTCTTCGGTGAGTTATTAGTAAAATATATGAAAGGAATCTTTTTTCGTTTTTCGTAAGAGGTACTTTTTGACTTTTCTGGCCAAAGTATGAGAAGAATGTTTTTTAAATTATATGGAATTAATGTATTTTTAAAACATTATTTCCATGAAGCTTTCTTTAAAAGTTTTCAGGTTTATTTTTAATCAAATTCTTTTAGTTTAAAATTATATGACATGTTAAGAAAGGAAAATGTTTTTGAAGTAGAAAGGATATTTTCCTCAAGAATGGCGTTCAAGTGTTTTATCAAAATTATTTTCCATCTAAAGTAATATAGGATTCTGTTTATATCCCTATTTTACATTGACATGATTATGTTATGATGAAATTATTTTTATGATGTCTTTTTATCTTATATGGATTATGTTATGATGTCATGATGTTTAAGAATCCCATTTTTATTACATGGGTTATGCTATGATAAATAATTTATGATTTTGTGGCACACATAAGAATAGTATCATTGTGAGATGGGTGGGACCTATATCTCACTCCAATTTATTGGGTAAATATTTATATCTCATGAGATAGACATGTCTGGAACATCATGTTAAACCGGTTCAGTGAAACAGGACTAGAACGACGATTGAACTCGGTTCAGAAATGGACTTTGTCCTCTAAGATAGTCTTGGATATGAGTTTTGACTACTAAGAAATTATTCACTATGATTGTGTGTGTATGCCACAAAGTTTCATGTTTTAAGTTATGATTATTGGGATTACATTGCACTAATATGATTTATCCCATGTTATGAAATTATGATCTCTTTTGTAGGTTAAGATTTCCAAAATAATATGTTCTTATGAATATGATGTGATTGATATTTCTTTTGTTTACCCTTACTGAGAATTTGAGCTCACTCTTTTGTATGCTTTCTTTTCCCCGGGTCAGGAAGAAGGATATTAAGTAATATATGCCAAAAGGGACTCTAGATATGATAAAAAAGGGAGACAGTGTAGATGATTTATGAACCAGTTGTTTATGTTTCCCAGTTTCTAAAGACTTTATACTTATATGGTCCTTTCCTGGTTTTTTTATATGTTGTAATAAGTGTGCTTCAATTCTGAAGTAATAACAAAGTATGTAAAGTATGGGTCATTATAGTTGGTATCAGAGGAAAGGTATAGTCAGCATTTGGAAACTAGGATGTTAAAGTCTTAGTAAGAACCCTAAGGATAAGTCTAAGCATAGAACACAATCTTAGTGTTTTAAAAATGGCCATGAACAACCTATGATAAGACCTTAAGTGTGAAATTTTATTCTTGATTATGTGTTTTTCCTATTATAATTAGTGTTGCTCACACTATTCTTTTTGGTTTTAGTCAATGGATGGAACCTGAAGGAACCATGTTAATGCGGAATGTGACGGGCAATGCAATGATTGTCCCCCTGAGCAACCAAACGTTACGGGAGATGGAATGCAAAATATTTTAGCCATGCTCACAGAACTTTATCAAGATATGAATCATGCAGGACTTCCAAACGAGAAAAGGAAGGATAAACATTCTATTTAATCCTTCATGAGGCAGCTTCTACCTTCATTCAGCGGGTCTAGTGATCCATTAGTTGTTGAACAATGGATCAGTACTACTGAAAATATATTTTCAGTTCTTCAATGTTTTGAACATGATAATGTCTTCTTAGCAATGTATCTTTTGGAAGTAGATGTTTATCAATGGTGGAATCTTATCAAGAATACAAGGCAAAGAGATGATATTGAGTCCATGGAATGGGACGAGTTCAAGAACTTATTTTTCAATAAGTACTTCCCTCATATTCTTCGAACAAATATGGAGAAGGAGTTTCTTGAACTGAAGCAAAAGAATGATTAATCTGTTGGTACCTATGAAGAAAATTTTAAAAGACTTGCAAGGTATGCTTCTGGTATCATTATCCAACCTGAGAGTAATATTGATCGATTCTTTAGTGTCTTCAAACCAAGTCTTCAAATGGTGTTATCCATAAGGGATTTCAATAGCTACGAGGAAATCTTTCGATGTGCTCTCAAGGTTGAGATGGATATTGGAGTAACCCATCAGTCATATGGGTTTGATAAGAAGAGGAAAATGGAATTCAAAGGAAATTCTAAAGAGCGCACTGAAAAGAAGATGAGTTTTCTCTTATGCTCATAGTGTTGAAAGAGACATTGAGGGAGTTGTCTTAAAGGGTCAAGTAAATGTTTCAAATATGGAAAGGATGGTCATCGGGCATTTGAATGCCACAATGATGGGAAGAATATGTCTAGTGATGAAAACAAATAAAAGTCTACACAGAGTGCACCTCCTACACTTCAATGTTATAAGTACAAGGAAATGGGGCATTATGATAATAAGTTCCCTAATCCAAGGGTTGTTGATGATGATCGACGTCAACAAACTCTTAAGGATAAAGACAAAGGAAAGTCACATGCAATTTCTATCAGCGATGTGGAGTATGAGAACGAAGTGGTGAAAGGTACACTTACCATCCACTCTAAAGTAGAAAATGATTTATTTGATTCTGGATCCACCCACTCTTTTATTTCTGATGAATTTTCTAAGGTTATCGTCGTATTACCTCAACAATTAGATGTTGAGTTAGCTGTGACAACTCCTAATGGAACAACAGTCACATCAATAGTTTATAATTTTTCTCCGATTATAGTATGTGGGAAAGTGATTCCTGCAAATCTTGTGATCCTTCCTATAGTGGAATTTGATGTGATTCTTGGCATGGATTGGATTTCTTTATATGGAGCTCATATAAATTTCCAAATAAGGGAAGTCACATTTAGTATTCCAGATCAATCTATGATCGTCTATTGATGAAAAGATGAACATAACCTTCTAGTGGAAATTTCTTCCATCTTATGGGTCTTGATTCCACTAAATGATGGTTATTTATCTCAAATGGTTGGTGAGATACTCACGATTAAGAATATTACGATTGTAAGGGAGTTTGAGATGTCTTTCCGGAGGAATTGCCAAGTCTTCCACCAAATCATGAAGTTGAGTTTTAAATAGAACTCCTACCGGGTGCTTTGCCTATTTCAAAGACACCTTATAGAATGGACCCAATTGAGTTGTAGGAATTGAAGAAGAAACTCGAAGAGAATCTTGATAAAGGATTCATATGCCCTAGTGTGTCACCTTGGTGAGCACCTGTTCTTTTTGTTAAGAAGAAAGATGGATCAATGAGACTCTATATTGATTATCGAGAACTTAACTAGATCATGATCAAGAAAAAATATCCTCTCCCGTGCATTGATGACTTATTTGACCAACTACACGAAGCTCAATAATTTTCGAAGATTGATCTTCATTCAGGGTATCCTCTATTAAGGGTCAAAAGGGAGGATATACCAAAGACGACTTTCCGTACAAGGTATGGACACTATGGATTTATAGTGATTCCATTTGGTCTTACTAATTCCCCTGATATCTTCATGGATCTGATGAATAGAGTATTTAGAGACTATCTTGATGATTTGTGGTAGTCATTATAGACGATATTCTACTCTATTCAAAGAGCAAGGAAGAACCTGAAGATCACTTGAGAATTATATTTACTACCCCGTGAAAGGAGAAGCTTTATGCCAAATTTACCAAGTGTAAATTTTGGCTTCAAAAAGTTGCATTTTTGGGTCACATAATCTCAAAAGAGGGGATATCTATGGATCCAACAAAAAAAGAGGTTATTGAAAGATGGTCGATACCAACAACTGTAACCGAGATCCGAAGTTTTCTTGGTTTGGCTGGATATTATCGACGTTTTGTGAAAAAAAATTCAAGATTATCTAATCCACTCACCAAGTTGACTCGAAAAGGAGTTAAGTTCGTGTGGATGGAGGAATGTGAAGTGAATTTCAAGGAGTTGAAAATAAGGTTATCCAGTTCACCTGTACTCACACTTCCTTTTAGTGGAGAAAGGTTTGTGACCTACAGTGATGCATCCAAGAATGGATTGGGGTGTGTTATCATGCAAAATGATATGGTGATAGCTTATGCCTCACAAGAGTTGAAAATCCCTGAGCAAAATTACCTAACTCATGATTTGGAGTTAGCTGTGGTAATCTTCTCATTAAAGATTTGGAGGAATTATCTTTATGGAGAAAGGTGTGATATTTATACTGATCATAAAAGTAAAAGGATATGTTCATATAAAAGGAGCTGAATATGTGCCAAAAAAGATGGTTGGAGCTGATTAAGGATTACAAATTCTCAATTCATTACCATCCTGGGAAAGCAAACAAGGTGGAAGATGCATGAAGTCAACAAGACCATGCTAGCTTATCCATGATGAGGATCACAAAAGATCCAATATTTATGGATTTACGAAGGAAGGATCTGGGAATTATAATGGATGGGGAAAAATCGTATCTTTCTCAAATGAATATTCAACCATCTATACATGTGAAGATTAAAGAGGCATAGAAAGAAGATTTAGAGTTACAAAAGAAGGTGAGAAATGTTCCTGAATTCAACCTTGATTGTGATGGAATAATAATGTTCAGGAATAGGGTTTCTGTTCCTCCTATACCAGAATTAAAGAAGGAGCTGCTGGATGAGGTTCATAGTTCTTTATTCTCTATTCATCCTGGAAGCACGAAGATGTATAGGGACTTGAAAGAGTACATCTGGTGGGATGGCATGAAAAGAGATGTTGCTGAATATATCTCTTGATGCTTGGGTTGTCATCAAGTTAATGTTGAGAGACAGAAGTCTAAGGGGATGTTACAACCATTACCCATACCTGAATGGAAATGGGAAAACATCACTATGGACTTTGTCACTGGACTTCCGAAAACATCCAAAGGAAATAATGCTATCTGGGTCATAGTTGATCGTCTTACAAAGTCTGCACACTTCATTGAAATTAGAGAATATTTCTCTCTGGATCAGCTTGCTAAGATATATGTAAAGGAATTGGTAAAATTGCATGGAGTACCACTTTATATTATATCATATCATGATCTGAGGTTTACCTCAATGTTCTGGCGATGTCTTCAGCATACTCTGGATACAAAGTTGAGTTTCAGCACTGCTTATCATCCTCAGACAGACAGTCAGTCTGAGAGGAAAATTCAAACTCTAGAAGATATGTTGAGAGATTTATCTATGGATTTCAAAGGTGGTTGGGATCAACACCTACCTTTGGTGGAATTTTCTTATAATAATATCTTTCACTCCAGTATTCAGATGACTTCTTATGAAGCTCTCTATGGAAAGGAATGCCGAACTCCAACTTGCTGGGATGATGTTGGGGAAATAAAGCTATTAGGACCTGATCTTGTTGATGAGATGACAGAAAAGGTCTGATCTATTCAACAACACATAAGAGTAGCTCAGGGTCGACAAAAAGGTTATGTTGAAAACCGAAGAAAAGACCTAGAGTTTGATGTGGGTGATAAATTGATCTTATGAATATCTCTTTGGAAGAGAGTAATGGGATTTGGAAAGAATGGAAAGCTGAGCCCTAGGTATATCGGTCCTTTAGAAATACTGGATCTTGTTGGGAAGGTAGCGTACCAATTGGTGCTTCCACTGAATCTCTCTCAAGTTCATGATGTGTTCTATGTATCTCTCCTAAGAAAGTACATACCCAATCATTCATATGTACTCAGCTCAGAAGTTAAACCACTGGAGCAAGATCTTTCTTATGAAGAACAACTGATAGAGATTCTGGATCATAGGGAAAAATTCCTACGGAACAAGACCACTCACTTGGTGAATGTTTTATGGAGGAACCAACAATTAGAAGAAGCTACATGGGAGCTTGAGGATATGATGAGGGAGAGGTATCCTCATCTGTTTGTTACAAAGTGATGAATTTCGAGAGAGAAATTCATTTTTAAGGGGGGTAGAATGTAACACCTGTGATTTTAATGAGTAATATTTTTTTTATGTTATATAAATCATCAAAGGAATATTTCACTACACACAAAACTATCTTGTCTTGCTTTAAACGCAATCGCAACCTTCCTCGATAGCTTGCGTTGTACGCAATATCGAGTTTCACTAAACAATGATATGATATTAAAATATTATTAAAACTAGCCGTTATGAATAGTAATACCCACCTTTTAAAATTTTTTAAATATTATTTTTCAAAATGGACTTCATTTTTGGATTAGGAATATCGAAATTAGACTAGGGTGAAATTTTGGTATTTTCCTGAAAACATTCAATTTTTGATGAATAGTGAAAACACTGGGTTACTATTTAAAAACCAACTTTCTATTTAAATAAGTATTTATTTTATTTAAATTTATTATTGGTCAAAATTGATACATAATACCTGTATATGTTCAAAGTAATTAATTGGAGTCATTTTATAATAATTTTAGATTTTATTGATCTTTTCACCATCTTTTACCCACCTCCTAGGAGAATTTAGAAATTCACATAAAACATAGTTTTACCGCTTCTGTGAGTGGAATTTCGAAAATATGAGAGACATGGTTAATATCAAGGACTAAAATGTGGTTCAATGAGATGAAAATAATTTTTGGTGAATAGTAACATCTTACTTTTTTTTACCACGGTTAAAAGTAAATGGGGTTATTAAGGGTTAAAATGATATTATTATTACCCTAACACATGTCCTAATTCTATTGGATAGGTGTAATTCGACCAAAAAAACCTTAGGAATAAAATATGACCATTTAGGACCAATTGGATTAGATTAGGACATTTATTATCAATTTATTTAAAGAAGGGTTAAAATAGTTAAAATCAATGTTTAATAACTAAATCATTTTTAATATAGGCTTATAAATAAGATAAATTTGACTATAAATATTCATTAGAAATATAAAAATATTTCCTACATAATTTTATTTTATTTTTAATTTTTATACATTAAATAATTTAATTTATTTATGACACAATGATGATGCAGTAATTATCTTATTAATGAAATATTGACATAATTGATGTTATAAATACCCAAATAAATGTAATTTGAGACTTTTTATGAATTACAATAATTTACTGGGTTAATATGACATTTTATTATTTATTTAATTAACTTTTTTCGAACTAATCTTTCTGTTATGATTTTCACAAAAAACAATTACCAAATAGTGTCAAAATTGACATAAAATAGTTCTTAAAACAAATATTATATTATTAATTGTTATTTTTTTCCTAAAAATCTAAGGTTCAGAAAAATTACTTAGATACGATTATATATATTAATAATAAACAACTTTGGGTTCTTTTGGCTTGTTATGTTAGGTTTATTAACCTTATAGTGTAATAAAATAGGAAGACACGGTAAAAGTTAAATTATCTAACTTAAAGTTAAATCTAAATTATAAGGTTAAAATAGAAACCTAAACTTGTCTAAATTCTATTGGATGAGAGGATTTCGACCCATCCTCACCTTATATTCGAAATAAATCAATTTGGAGCTATTAAAAACCGAATATGACTTTATAATAAAATAATATTTTTAGTTTTTCCTAAGCTGCCCCTCTCCTCCCTTATAAAAGGGAACCTCCTCCCTCTCTTCCTCACACCACTTTGAGCCTTCATGCTCGGCGAACCCCTTCCAATTTCCCTCTCCAATTCCCTAGAAACATCTTATAGGTCCTGGTATTCTTCAAAGACCATCTTTAGTGCCCTACGAGGAGGTTAAGAAGAGGCGCTTCAAAGAAGAGGTAATGTCTGTTACCGATTCTTTTCACTTTATTGCTTCTTCTACTTATTCTTCTTTAGTTGTTTAATTATGAAGTAATAACATCAGTATCAATAATATAATGATATTTTATTATAAATATGAAACAACCCTATATCACCATCTATCCATCCTACGGAAAACGAAATCACCGCGCGTGTGTACCTACAGAATACCGTCTCCACGCCGTGGTGTAATCTATTTTCCACCACCATTTTACTTGGATGGGTATAATGGTGTAAAGAATAACTATATATGATTACTTTAAAGTGATATTGATTTTGAAATAGTATATATACACTCCAATACAATTCCACGATCATGGGAATGGTATAATCACTCGTGCGTACGTACGAAATACCGTCTCCACGATGTGATGCAACTCATTATACATGATCTTCATTGCATAATGATTATATAAATAAATTGAATGAATTAATATGATATATATTACACTAATACCATTCTTTAAATGAGGTATCTATAACATAAAAATAAGAATAATAATTTATTCGACAAAAGACGCATAAGAACAAAAAGTAATAAACACCCGAATAACAAGTAGCAATGAAATATTACTAATGAGAAGCTAAGAATATGACCGTATATGATATAATAAAAATAATTATGATTCTGGAATAAGTAAATTACATTATTTAAATCATTATACAGGATGTTTGGACACTTACGAAGCAAATCAGACCTAAGGTAAGGGAAAATCTTGCAATCTCATTTTTATCCGAGATTGTTTATACTTCAGAATTTTCTGAGGAATATTTATCATCCACATCAATGTTTCCTCAATATTTAATATTATTTCCATCCACTTACAATTTTTTAAATCCAATATTACCCTTCGGTGAGGTTTTAGTAAAATATATGAAAGGAATCTTTTTTCGTTTTTCGTATGAGGTACTTTTTGACTTTTCTGGCAAATGTACGAGAAGAATATTTTTTAACTTATACAACATGAATGGATTTTTAGAACATTATTTCCAAGAATATTCCTTTACAAGTTTTCATGTTTATTTTTAATCAACTTTATTTAGTTTAAAATTATATGACATGTTAAGAAAGGAAAATTCTTTTGAAGTAGAAATGATATTTTACTCAAGAATGGAGTTCAAGTGTTTTATCAAAATTATTTTCCATATAAGATAATATAGGATTATGTTTATATCCCTATTTTACATTGATT
This sequence comes from Viscum album, assembly GCA_963277665.1. Classification (NCBI taxonomy): domain Eukaryota; kingdom Viridiplantae; phylum Streptophyta; class Magnoliopsida; order Santalales; family Viscaceae; genus Viscum; species Viscum album. The sequence goes on along the minus strand of OY728123.1, from coordinate 1,235,331,606 downwards.
TGATTATGTTATGATGGAATAATTTTTATGATGTATTTTTATCTTATATGGATTATGTTATGATGGCATGATGTTTAAGAATCCCATTTTTATTACATTGGTTATGCTATGATATATGATTTATGATTTTGTGGCACACATAAGAATGGTATCATTATGATATGGGTGGGACCTATATCTCTCTTCAATGCATTGGGTAAAAATTTATATCTCATGAGATAGACATGGCTGGAACAGCAGGTTAATCCGGTTCAGTGAAACAGGACTGAAACGAGGAGTGAAATCGGTTCGGAAATGGACTTTGTCCGCTAAGATAGTTTTGGCTATGAGTCTTGACTACTAAGAAAATATTCTCTATGATTGTGTGTGTATGCCAAAAAGTTTAATGTTTTAAGTTATTATTATTGGTATTACATTTCACTACTATGATTTATCCCATGTTATGAAATTATGATCTCTTTTGCAGGTTAAGATTTCCAAAATGGTAAGTTCATTATGAATATGATGGGATTGATATATCTTTTGTTTACCCTTACTGAGCATTTGAGCTCACCCTTTTATATTTTCTCTTTTCCCTAGGTCAGGAAGAAGGGTATTAAGTAAGATATGCCAAAAGGGACTCTAGATATGATAAAAAAAGGGAGACAGTGTAGATGATTTATGAACCAGTTGTTTACGTTTCACAGTTTCTAAAGACTCTATACCTATACTGGCGTTTCCTGGTTTGGTTATATGTTGTAATAAGTGTGCTTCAATTCTAAAGTAATAACAATGTATATAAAGTATGGGACGTTATAAGCAACCTTTCTTGAAGACATGCCTATTGTGGCAGAATTTGTTGATGTTTTTCCTGAGGAATTGTCTCATCTTCCGCGTAGAGGATATGTTGAACTCTTGATGGATCTTATTCCCGGGGTTTTGACAATATCTAATACTTCATATTGAATGGTTGTATTTGAGCTTGAGCATATAAAGAAACAACTACAGGAGAATCTGGATAAAGGGTTTAAACACCCAAGTGCTTCACCATGGAGTGCACCAGTCCACTTCTTCAAGAAGAATGATGGGTCAATGTGCCTTTGCAATAATTATTATGAGCTCAATAATGTCACGATAAAGAAAAATTATCCTCTTACATGAATTGATGAATTTTTTGATCATCTATTTGGAGCACAATACTTCTCCAAGGTGGATTAGCTGTCAGGATATTACCAAGTAAGGGTGGAGAAGGAGGATATCCCAAAGACTGCTTTTCATACAAGATACATGTACTATGAATTAATAATAATGCCTTTCAGACTCACTAATGATCCAGTAATCTTGATGGACATGGTGAATAGAGTCTTTAGAGGTTTCTTCAACAAATTTGTGATAGTGTTTATAGAAGACATTCTAATATACTCTAAAACCATGGAAGAGCATGAGGAGCTTCTAAGAACTGTACTGGAGACATTGCGAAAGGAGAAGCTCTATGAAAAGTACATCAAGTGTGAGTTCTGGTAGAAGGATGTATCATTACTGGGTCATATCATCAAAATAATGAGGAAATATATGGATTATTACAAGACAACCGCAGTTTAGGGATGGATGAGCCCAACATCGGTGCAGATATCCATAGCTTCCTGGGGTTAACTAGATGTTATCGATGATTTGTGAGAAATTTCGCATGATTTTCCAACCCTCTTACCAAGCTAACTTGGAAGGGATTAATGATTTCAGGGAGTTATGATTGAAAATATAGCTTCAAGGATTTGAAAAAGATTCTTATCACTACCCTCATGCTCACACTACCCAATAGTGGAGAACTTTTGTGGTATTTAGTGATGCTTCAAAGAAAGACCTTTGGTGTGTGTTGATTAAAAATGAAAAATTAATTGCTTATGCTTTAAGGAAATTGAAGGTTCATGAGAAAAAATATCCTACAAATGATCTGGTGTTGGCTGCAGTTATCTTCACACTGAAAATGTGGCGGCATTACGTCTTTGTAGAGAAGTGTGAAATATACACAGATTACAAAAGCCTCAAGTATAAATTCACACATAAAGATTTCACATACGCCAACAAAGATAGGTACATCTAATCAGAGACTATGAATTCTCAATCCATTACCAACCTAAGAATAAAAACAAGGTGCAGAATTATCTATATAGAAAAAACCCAATGATTTTATCTTTGATGAGAATTGAATAGGATCCAATTTTATTAAATTTGATGAATATAGAAATGCGGGTCATAAAGAAGGGAACATCATCAGTACTTTCACAAATTATTTCTCAACCATCTCTTTTTGAATGGTTAATGGATGCTCAAAAGGATGATGTGGGAATTCAGAAGAAAGTTGAAACTATCAGAAAAGGGAAATCCTCATAGTTCAATGTTATTGATGAAGGAATTTAGAGATTTGGGTAATGACTATGCGTTCCATCAATTCGGGAGTTGAGGAAAGGACTTTCGGATGATGCCCATAGTTCGAATTTCTCCATTCACCCAGGAAACAAAAAGATGTATCGAGATCTCCAAGAGAATTTTTGGTGGGATAACATGAATAATGGGATTGTTGTGTATACATAAAAGTTCCTTGTATGTCAAAAAGTGAAAGATGGGAGGTAGAAGTCTAAGGGGATGATGAAACCATTACCTATACCAACATGGAAATGGGATAACATCACCATGGAATTTGTCACCAGAATTTCAAATACATCCAAAGGAAACAATGATATATAGGTTGTTATGGACCACCTTATAATGACTGCACAATTCATTTTAATTTGAGAGTTTTTTTCATTAGATAAACTAGCACATATATACATTAGAGAAGTGGTAATACTACATGGAGGACCACAATCGATTTTAACCGATCGAGGTCCAGGATTCACCTCAATGTTCTAGAAGAGTCTCTGACATGCTTTGAATACTAAGCTGAAATTTAGTATGACTTATATTAGCGGACTATCCAAAAAATTTAGAACATGTTGAAAGCATGCTCAATGTACTTGAAAGAAGTATGGGATCAAAATATTCCTTTGGTTGAGTTCTCTTACAACAACAATTTCCACTCAAGCATCGAAATGGATGTTTATGAAGTCCTTTATGGGACGAGGTGTAGAACACCGACATGTTGGGTTGATTTTGGGGATAGGGAAATCCTAGGTCCGAAAATGGTTCAAGAAATAGTGCAGAAAGTTAGAACCATCCAGCAGCACATTAAATCTTCTTAGAGGTGAAAAAAGATCTACGCTGATAATCATCAACGAGACCTACAGTTTGATGTTGGAGACATGGTATTCCTCTATATAACACCATGGAAGAGAGTTATGATATTTGGGAAGAAGGGAAAGCCTAGTCCAAGGTACATCTTCTCTTTTGAGATCCTTGGTAACATTGGAGTAGTGGTCTATCGACTAGCACTACCACCAGACCAGTTTCAAGTACACGACGTATTACATGTATCACTCTTGAGGAAGTACATACCTGACCCATCGCATTTAATCAATCCAGAGGTGGTACCATTGGAGAATGGCCTCTCCTATGAAGAGAAGCTAGTGAATATCTTATATCGTAGGGAAAATTTTCTATGGAATTAGTTATTTCCCATCATCAAGGTGTTGTGGAGAAACTCAAGTTTGAATAAGCAAGGTGGGAATTGGAGGAAGTGATGAAGTAGAGTTACCTTCATCTGTTATAGTATTGGAAAATGAAATATTGAGGGAGACATTTCTTAATGGGTGGGGGAGATTATAATGACCCAAACTTTTATTAATGAAAATTCATCTGGATAATATAAATGTCTTATTATGTAAAATGGTAATATAACATATTCACTTCCTTGGTTTTATGTTTTCAGATTTTAAAATACCATTATGAATTGTTACCTTTTCTCAAATAGCCATTGAACAATGATCACATGATTAGTATAAATATATTGATTTTATTATAACACATCAATATTTTATGAGATAGATTCCTTTTAATTTCTTTGATGTATTGTGTTTTATGCTACACCAAGATTATCTTTCACTATACTCAACACGGTATTAGCTTGTAGTATACAGAAAAATCTTCTAGCCTTATGTTGCACACAATATCACATTATTCTGATAAAACTAAAAATTGAGTATAGATTTTGTTAACTGTAAAAATGAACTCTGTTTGGATTATGTTATATGCAACGCCAAGGTAATATTTCCCTACACACAACACTGACATGGATTGTGTGACACGCAAGAGCAACCTTCCTCGATAGTTTGAGTTTTAATCGATACTGAGTTTACTAAAAAATGATATATTATTAAAATACTATCATTTAATGAGATAAAAACTAGATGTTTTGAATAGTATCAACAACATTTTGAATTTCACATAACATTATAATTCATCTTACACATTTTCAAGAACACGATATGGGAACAAAATTGATTTTTTTCTGAAAAAAGAAGTATTTATAAAAACGCAGTTTTCCGCCTTTCGATGGCACACCCATTTTAAAAATATTCTTTTTCATTTTTATATAATCAATTTGTCAAAATAATTTTCTTATTTAGAAATGAATCATCAAAATTTACTTTTGAGGAAATTTTGGTATTGTTCTAATCAAATTAATATCATTATGAACAGTGAAAAATACTGTATTTTAATTAAAAACTAGTTTTTAATATAATTTAGTTATATAGTTATATTATAATTTTTATTATTTTCAATGTATAATGGGATTATATTTTTATCATTTAATCCAATTTTGGTTATTAAAAGTAATTTCACTTTCAAATTGGACATAAACCGATGTCAATGTTTTGATAGTTTTTACATCATAAAAACCCACTTTTTGGTTTTGACAATGAGAATTAATTTTAAATTAATTAATGAAACTTTTGTGTTTTGAATTTGGAAAAATGGTTCCATATTTTTAATCAGGAGGTCCAAATTGTGTAAATAAGTACCTTTTATTTTTATACATTATGAATAGTAACTTCAGTAATTATTTTATTTAACATGGATAAAGGGTAAATCTGGTAAATAATGGTAAACAAATAATATTATAATAATATTATTCTACCAAAACACAGTTTCTGATCATATTTTATGAGATATTTAAAACTCTGGGAATCCTTGGGATGATTTATGAACCCCATGGATTCAATTGGGTGTGAAAATGACATTTTAGAATAATTAATTTAAAGTAAAGATAATTATAACTTAAACATATATCATTTACAAAATCGATTTCAATATGGGGTTACATAACTGTTATACATTTCTATAAATATATATTAGAAACATAAAAATATTTTATACATTATGTTATTTTATTTATAAATTTTATACATTAGATAAATATATTTATTTATGACACAATTATGATGTAGTAATGACCTCATTAATGAACGATTAAAAAAAACGAATTTATAAATATTAAAATAATTTTAATTTAATATTTTGATGCCATCCAAGAATTTAATGGATTAAATTTTCATATTAGGTGACATTTAATGCCTTTTTTGTTAAGGAATAAGTTTTTTATGAGTATTTAAAAAAGTCAAGTATGAATAGTATCCAAAATTTACATAATTCAAAACATAAAACATAAAATAGTTTATTAAATTATATTAAATTCATAAAAATATTATATTAGGACAAATGGTTAATATAAGTCAAAATTTGTGATAAAAACATTTTGGAGATTTTTACTTGATATGGTAATTACAGTAACCCATAATATATAAATAACATGATATAATGACAAGATTAAAAGTGTAAAACAAGGGTTAACCCAAAAATATAAGGATAAAAACAAATATTCAAAACTTGTATAAAAATTATTGGATGATGGGTATTCAAACTAAAATCAAATTATCTTAGAAATAAATATTTTTTGAACCATTTTAAATCTAAATTGAATTTATAATAAATTAATATTTTAGGACATTCCAAACGACCCCTCTCCCCACGTATAAAAGTGAACCTCCTCCCACTCGTCTTCATTCCATTTTGAGCTTTCATGATAGAAAAAACCCAAAAAATTTATTTTATAAATTTCTCAAGTCACATTCGAGGTGTTCTATTATTCTCAAAATACCAACTCTACCGCCCTAAGATGAAATTTAATGGAGTCACGTCGAGGAAGAGGTAATCTCTTCTACTGATTCTTTCAAATTTATTTCTTCTTATAATTCCTATTATTTAGTTTTTTAATTATAAATTAACAACATATGTATAAATCATATAGTGATATGTTATTATAAATATGAAACAACCCTATTTCACCTTATATCCATCCTATGAAAAAATGAAATCACAACGCATGTGTACGTATGACTTATTGTCTCTATGACACGGTGTAATCTATTTTTCACTACCACCTTACATGGATGGGTATAATGGTATAAATAATAACTATATATGATTATAATAAAATGATACTAATTATTATATACTATACACCATCCAATTAAATACCATTCAACAATTATGGGAATGATAACGTCGCTCGTGCGTACTTACGACCTACCATCTCCCCGGTATGATGTGATTGGGTCTACATAATAATCATTGAACCATGATTACATAAATGAATTGTATGAATAAATATGATATATATTATATTAATACCATGATTTAAATGATATAACTATAACCTAAAAATAGGAATAATAACTTATCTGACAAAACACACATAATAATATAAAGTAGTTATTACCCGAATAATAAGTAATAATGAAATGTTACAAAAAAACAGAAGAAAATATGTTCATAAATATTATCATAAAAATGAATATGATTATAGATTAAATCATTAACAATTTTTAAATCATTATACAAGAGGTTCAAGTACATACAAAGCATATCAGACCTAAGGTAAGGGATAATTCTTCAATCTTATTTTTATCCAAGATTGTTTATACGTAAGTATTTTCTGGGTATATATTTATCATCCATGTCCATGTTTTATAAAAATGTTTTCATAAAAGGTTTAATATTATTCAAGTTATGTTTAACATCATTTTTCCCCATTTTTGACTTTTACTACATGGTATAGAAGGAATATTTATTTTTCTTACCATATGAGGTACTTTTTTATTTTTCAGGTAAGTGTATGAAGAGAATTTTTTTCTAAATTACTGGACATGAATGGATTTTTATGTCTTACTAACGCCGTATTTCTATGAAGCATACTCTAAACTATTTCAAGTTTATTTTTAACTATTTGTTTATTTTAAAATTTCACATTATTTTGAGAAAAGAAAACTTTTTTATAGAAGAATTGATATATTCCACAGGAATTATGTTCAAGTGTTTTATAAAATTATTTTCCATCTAAGATGACATAGGGTTATGTCTCTATACCTATTATTACATTTATTTTTTTTGTGATGGAATTATTTTTATTAATTCCATTTATCTTTTCTGGATTATTTTATAATGTAATGCTATTTATGAAACCCATTTTATTTTATGGGATATTCTATGACTAATTATTTATGTTTTTGGGGGACATGTAAGAATGATTTCATTATGAGATGGGTGTGACCTATATATCCCTCCAATGTATTGGGTAATGATTCATAACTCATGAGATAGACATGACTAGAATGACAAGTAAATATGTTTTAGTAATACATGGATTGAACGACAAGTAAACTCGGTTAAGTAATGGACTTTGACCACTATGATGGTCTTGGAAGCAATGTCTTGGCTATTATATAAATAATATTATGTTATTTTTAGTTTTCCACAATTACATGTTTTATTTCGATTCTATTATATCATGGTTAATGTTATTTTATGATCCATTCCTTATGTACTTCCACGATTTATTAAATGACTTGTGTTTTTGATGTTCAACCTTTATGTTCATATATTATGTTCAAATGTTTATGGTTTGTTTTATGTCCTCCGTGTTTCACCTTAATGAACTTTTTAGCTAACCATTTTTATGTTTTCATTTCCCCAGTATATAAATAAATGTTTTAGGTTGGAAAGAAAAATGGGAAGATCTTTATTAGATATGTTGAATATATTTCACCATGTCAGAAGATTATGTTCCATGTTTCCAAAGATACGAAACTAATACGGTCTTTGGGTGTCTGTTTGTGTAATGTATTAAGTATTCTGAAAAATAAATTCAATGTCCTTGTATGTGAAGAGTGGGTCTCAATAGTTGTTATCATAGATACATTTTAGTAAAGATTTGTAAACTAGGATACCGAAACATTAGTGAGATCCCAAGAGATATTTTTATGGTATGTCTAGGGATGTCCCTAAGGATAAGTATAATTACAAGTTACCATCCTAGAATTATGATAACGATCATAAATAACCTAGAATTACACCTATTATGTTAGATATTGAAAGTACTCCCCCTTGATTATGTTTTTTTCATAGTATGTTTGTTTTCCTCTCACACTATTCTTTTTGGGTTTAGACAATAGTCGAAACCTAAAGGAACTGTGTTAATGATCATTGCACTGGGAAATGCAATTATTGTCCTCATGAATGAAAACATATTTTGGGGGATTGAGAGAAAACAATTATTTATATACATACACAATATATGAATCATTCTGGACTTGAAAATGAGCATAAAAGGGAACAAAATTCTATTAAGTCCTTTATGAGGAAATATCCACATTCCTTTAGTGGGTCCAGTGATCCACTTATTTATGAACAATGGATCAGCACCGTTGAAAAGATATTTTCCATACATAATTTTTCGGAACAAAAAAAGTGTCTCTGGATGTTTACCATTTTGATGGTGAAGTAGACCAGTGGTGAACTGTAATTAATAATACAAGGCACCAATATGAAATTAAATTCAGGTTATGGGATGAGTTTAAGAACTTATATTTCAATCCGTAATTACCTCATATTCTTTGAACAAAGATATAAAATGAGTTCCTTTATCTTAATAAAATTTATGATGAATTGGTTGGTACATACAAGGAAAAGTTTATAAGGATTGAATGGTATGATTCTTGCTTTATCATTAAAACTAAAAGTAAATTTGATTGATTCTTTAGTGGCATAAAAACAAGTCTTCTAAGGGAATTATCAATAAGTGACTTAAATATCTATAAAGATATTGTGAGTTTTTATATCATGGTAGAAGTTGGTGTTATAAATCAATCTCATGGTTTTGACAAGAAATGAAAGATGGAGTTCAAGGAAAAATATCAAAAAAAATGGTGAAAAGAAAATGAATGTTTCCTTATGCTCAATGTTTAGAAGAAATCATGGTGGTGATTGTATTAAAGGGAGGAGAAAATGTTTCATGTTTGGAAAACAAGTTCATCAAGTTGTTGACAGACGAAGTAATGGGAAAACAGTTTCTAATGATGTGAATAGAGAAAATACTACAGAGAATGCCCCACCAACACTTCAATGTTACTAGTGCAAGGAAATGAGGCATTATGCTAACCAAATTCCTAATTCAAGGTTAATGATGATCGATATCAGCCACCTATTAAGGAAACATACAAAGGAAAACCACATGGGATCATTATTGGTGATGTCTAGTATAACAATGAAGTGGTGGAATGATTAATTATTTATTTAATTGGATTAGAAAAGAGTGTTATAGAATCTCATTTATAATATTATGGAATATCAGAATGTCTATGTATTGGTTTATTATGTTTTTCAATAATTATATTGTACTGGTAACCATGAAAATTGATTGATATATTTTTCAAAAAACACTTAATTTTCACATAATAAATGGATAATTTGATAATGAGATGTTTAATAGTATTAATGAGCTCATAACCGATAAATGGAAAAAGTGATATCATTGTTCGATTATATATAATTTTTGGTATTTTTTGTGCATAAAGATTTAGTTTTGATAGAATGAATATTTTCATTAAGGTTCTTCTATAATACAAGAAATTATGTTTCATGAAAATATATAATTAAGGTATTTACATGTTTGGAATGTGACAACCATGAACTACCGACTGAGATATGTGAGACAAATGTAATGTTTATTTAGTTCACCTCTTTATAAAGTTTTATATTTTTAGTTTTTTGAATTATTTTAATGTTATCCACTTATTTATAGTATAATTTATTTTTCCTTTTATGTTTGTTAGATTAATGTATTATCTCACTATAGGTGGACTTATGCATATTTGATTACATGTGCAAAAAATTTTGTTGAGATATATTGAATGACATATCATTATATAACATCATCTTATAGCACTTGATGAATGAAAAATTAAGCTTCATTTTATTAAATAAGAGATGAAGTAGAAATTTTTCAAGGCATGAACAATGGTGAGATTGTACCAAAACCAAGTAAGTATTTATTATCATGGAAAAACATCAAATTCAAGAAAAATATCTTGACAACAAAAAAATTTATCCTTGTACTTTATTATCTTAGGAATTATATGGTCCCTTAAATCGTCGAATATATTTGGCTTCATGATGGTTAACTTTCTCCAACCTTGTTCTCTATCACTATCCATCTGAACATGATTGTTATATTTCTCTTCTATATCCATGTTTTCACTTCCCACCTATGTTATCCTATGTGGAAATGGAACGATGAGTAAATTTGGGTAATATTCATGTTTCTAACTTTCATTTTTTAAATTAATTTTTAGTATTATTTTTTACGATGTGGGTTTCTATTAACGAAACTTTCATGTATTTAACTATTTATAACCCTGACGAATTTCGAGGGACAAATTCATTTTTAGGGCTATGAAATATAATATCCCAAGATTTTATATGATAGATTATGTTTAATTTATTTTATGAATTGTTGTTTAATATACAAAATGATTATATAGAGCTATATGCAACACTATATTAGCTTGCAGTATACACAACACTATTCTTGGCTCATGTTGCACACAATTACCTGTTATTTTGATAGAACTCAACACTATGTAAATATTATTTTAATGTAAAAATTAACTATCTTGGAATTATGTTATATTCAACACCAATTTAATATTTCAGTATATTCAACAATGATATAGCTTGTGTTAGGCGTAAGAGAGACCTTCCTCGATAACTTGTGTAGTATGTGATACCGAGTTTCACTAAATAATGATATGTTATTAAAATGTTATCATTTAATGGAATATAAAATAGCAGTTACGATTAGTATTGACCACATTTTGAATTTTATATAACATTAGAATTCATCTTATACATTTTATAGAACATGATATGAGAAAAAAATCATTTTTTGGATAAAAGAAGTATTTTTCCAAAAAAATGCAGTTTTAATGCCTTTTGAGGGCGCCCCCATTTTAAATATAGTTTTTATCACATTTAAATGTCAAATTTTAAAAAATAAATTTCTAATTTAGAAGTGAAATATCTAAATTTAATTTGGATAAAGTTTCGGTATTTTTCTGATGAAATTCATATTTTTATGAATAGTAAAAAATATTTAATTTTAATTCAAAATTGATTATTAATATATTTTATTTATATAGTTATATTGTAATTTTAATTGGTGTTTGATTATAATTAGATTATATTTTTATCATTTAATCTAATGGTGTTCATTATAAGTAATTTGACTTTCATATTGGACATAAACATATGTCAATCTTTTGATAGTTATTATTTCTTAAAAACCTGGTTTTTGGTCTTGACCATGGGAATTAATTTTAAATTAATTACTAAAACGTATGTCTTTTGAATTTGGAAAAATGGATTCCATATTTAGAGTCAAGAGTTCTGAATTGTCAAAATAAGTTCCTTTAATTTTTACACCTTATGAGTAGTAACATCAGTAATTATTTTATTTAACATGGTTAAAAAGTAAATCTGGTAAATAAGGGTAATAAAATAATATTAAAATAATAATAAAATACCCTAACACATGTCCTAATCTTACTAGATGAGATATTTCTGACCATGGTCAATTTTGGGTCTATTTTGGTACCCCTTGGATTCACTTATATGTGAAAATGACATTTTATAATAATTAATTTAAAGTAAAGATAATTATAACTTAAATATATAACTTTTACTAAATTGATTTTAATAAAGAGTAACATGAGTTATATTTATGTATATAAAAATTCATTAGAAATATAAAAATATTTACTAAATCATTCTATTTTATTTATTATTTTTAGGCATTAGGTAAATATATTTATTTGGGACAAAATTATGATGTAGTGGTTACCTCATTAATGAAAGATTCAAATAAATGAATTTATGAAAATTAAAATAAATTTATTTTGAATATTTTTATGTTATAAAAGAAATTTTAGGATTATATTGACATGTTAGGTATTATTTAATCCATTTTTTAAAGGAATAAGGTTCTTATTATTTTTTAAAAAGTCAAGTATGAACAGTATCAAAAATGACATAATTCAAAACATAAAACACAAAATAGATTACTAAATGATATTAAATTCCTCAAAATCTATATTTGTAAAAATGGTTAATATAAGTCCAAATATGTAACAAATGACTTTTTTTGGGTCTTTTTACATGATATATTAATTAAATTAACCCACAATGTATAAATAACATGATATCACTCTATGATTAAAAAGGGTAAAATAAGGGTTAATCCAAAAAGGCAAGGATAAAACAATTATTCAAATTTTTATAGAAATTATTGTATTATGGTTATTTAAAAAAAAATTCATTATCATATAATGAAATATGTTTTGGACCATTTAAAATTGAAATTAAATTTAAAATAAATTAATATTTTAAAACATTCCTAAAGTGCCCCTCTCCCCTCTAATAAAAGGGAACATACTCCCTCTCCTCTTCACTCCATTTTTAGCTTTCAATATTGTCAATCCCCTACCAATTTCTATTCCGAACTTCCCTAGTTATATTATAGTGGTTATGTTTTCTCAAAAGACCAACTCTAGTGCCCTAAGAGGAAATTTAAACGAGGCACGTCGAGGAAGAGGTAATCACTTCTACCAATTCTTTCAAATTTATTTCTTCTTATAATTACTATTCTTAGATGTTTAATTATAAATTAATGACATCAGTATCACTCATATAATGATATTTTATTATAAATATGAAAACACTATATTTCACCTTCTACCCATTCTATGAAAAATGAAATCACCATGCATGCGTACGTACAACTTACCGTCTCCAGGCTATAGTGTATTCTTTTATTCACCACCACCTTACATTAATGGTTATAATGTTGTAAATAATAACTATTTAAGATTATTAAAACATTATAATAATTCTTATATATTACACACCATCCACTTAAATACCATTCAATAATTATGAGAACGATAATGTCGCTCGGGCGTACGTATGGCCTACCATCTCCACTTTGAGATGTGATGTGTTCTACATAATCATCATTGAACAATGATTATATAACTTAATTGAATGAATAAATATGAGATATAATATACTAATACTTTTTTTTCAAAAATATAACTATAATTTAAAAATATGAATATGAACTTTTCTGAAAAAACGTACATAAAAACATAAAACAGTTAATACCTGAATAACAAGTAACAAGGAAGTGTTACTAACAAATAGAAGAAAATATGATTATAAATTTTATCATAAAAATGAATATGATTCTATAATAATACATTTAAATTATTCAAATCATTATAAATGAGTTTCAGATTCATACTAAGCATATCAGATATAAGGTATGGGATAATTTTTCAATCTTATTTTTATTCGATATTGTTTATATGTATGTGTTTTCTGAGGATATATTTATCATCCATGTCCATGTTTTATAAAAATATTTTTGTAAAATTTTTACTATTCTTATATTTATGTTCAATGTTATTTCTTCCATTTTTCCTTTTATGGCTTGGTATGGAAGAAATATTTCTTTTTTTACCATACAAGATAGTTTTTGGGTTTTCTAATAAAACTATGAGGAGAATGTTTTTTTAACTTATAATAAATGAATGATTTTTTATGTATTATTAACAAATTATTTCCATTAATCATCCTCTACAATATTTCATGTTTAATTTCAACTAATATTTTTTTTTAAATTGTGTTCCATTTTTAGAAAAGAACACGTTTTTAAGGAAGAAAGGATATTTTTATCAGGAAATAAGTTCAAGTATTTTATGAAAATTGTTTCCATCTAAGATGACATTGGGTAATGTATCTATCTATATTATTACTTTTATTTGATTGTTTTTATGATGGAATTATTTTTATGATGTATATTTATCCTTTATGGATTATGTTATGATGGAATGATTTTTAAAAACCCCATTTTATTTCATGTGTTATGGTATGAGGATTGATTTATGTTTTTATGAAACATGTAATAATGATTTCATTATGAGATGGGTGGGACCAATATATCCCTCCAATTCATTAGGTAAAGATTTATATCTCATGAGATAGACATGAATGGAATGGAAAGTAAATCATGTTTTATAATACGTGGCTGGAATGATAAGTAAACCCAGTTCAGTAATAGACTTTATCCACTATGATGGTCTTGGAAGCAATGCCTTAGATACTATAGATATTATATTATGTGCTTATTAGTTTTCAACAATTACATGTTTTATGACAATTTTATTCTATTGTGATTAATGTTCCTTTATGATCTATGCCTTACAAACTGCCATGATTTATTTCATGACTCACAATTTTTATGTTTAAACATTATGTTCATATTTTTATGTTCAAATTTGTGTGGTTTGTTTTATATACATCATTTTTACCCTTATTGAGAATTTGGGCTCACCCTTTTTATGTTTTCTTTTCCCTATGATATTAATAATGGTTTTAAGTAGGAAAACAAAAGGGGAAGATCTTTATGGGAGGTGTTGAAGATCTTTCACAAAGTTATAAGATTATGTTACATGTTTCCAAAGACACAAAACTAATATAGAATTTGGGTGTCTGTTTTTATCATGTATTATGTATTCCTCAAAAGAAATTTAATGTCTATTTACATCAAGTGTGGGTATCTACATTAACAAATCCAATTTACTTAGAAAAAGGATGTGATTTACTCATTTAGCAAAATTGATCCATATGAAGCCCAATTTCCAAATCTGGTAAAGGAGGTTGTGTCACTAGGCTTCGCTCTTGACCAATCCCAATCTGAGCTTCAGCATGTTAAGCATGAAAGAAATCGCCTATGGGAGAAGTGGATGTTAATATATATTACCACCTGAGCAATGTTATCTGAGCCACCCCTAGAGTATATCACCATCGCACACCTTCCCATTAGGTATTATGTGGGTGTTATAAGGGTTTATGTAACATGAACCTAGTAATTTGATTATGTGCCTCATTTTTTATAAATAATATACATTCATTTTATTATTGTTACATTGTAAATGGGTTTTAAAACTCAAATAGTATCTTCAGTTAATATTTAAAATCAATTAAGGAATCTATTTTGTTGAATTAATGGATTATTGAATTAAATAATATTTTAATAAAATATTATTGATAAATTACCTTTTTATTTAATATAAATGATTGTATAATCTTTGTGAATATAATTATAATTATTATTACAGTTTGAAAACTATTTTTGTCAAAACCCATGAATTTTCAATAAATATCAGTTTTTTATTTTTAAAAGTGAATATTCACATATTTTAAAAATTATTTATATGAAATGAATATTAATTTTGGAATCATGAATTCAAAATTTTCCTATAGTGAGTTTTTCATAATTTTCTATGATTGACGAATGTTTGGGTGAAAATTAAATACCAATTAATTATATAATCTATTTATAACAGCATAATAACTCAATAATGATTTAATAATATACTATAAAAGGTATATTCGGCCAAAATATGATTTACATTTAAAATAATGTGATTTTAGATTTTTTTTGATTAATTTTATGATTCCATAGTGGACCCTCCAATACTTATAAAATATTTTCAAATTTTAAAATGATTTTCTTAAGAGTGTGACTTACCTTCACATATGAAAGAAAAATATTATAATATGTTCATCCATTGACCATAAAAAATAATTTTTCCAATCCCCTTTGGAAAAACATATTGGAAAATACCATGGGTTTGTTTGTGGGTTTAATTAGTTTAATGTGTGGTTTCCAAAACCTAAATAATAATGAATTGCATCTCCTTTCTTATTTAAACCCCCTAAATCTCCCATTCCTCTTCTCCCGACACATTTAGAGCTTGACCTAACTCTACCCTCTTATCTCTACAATCCTTACAATGCAACCTATGCTCCCATGAAGACTCTCTCAAACCTCTCCCCAAGCCTTTGGGATCACACTTCCAAGTAAGGGATCCAAATATTCCTTCATTCCATTATTTGATTCCATGTTTCCTTATATTGTTATGCCCTTTTATTTTCAGTTAATAATGTTGGGGTATTATTCTTAACCTCCACTATAATTCCCTCATTATGTTTTAATGTTCATAGGCCCATTTCTCTCTCATTAATTCCTCCAATGTACACACTTAACCATGCCAATATACAGTACAGTATTTCACTCTCCGCATTTATATTCCAGAAATTATTTTATATTATGCATCTAAAATACATTACATATATTGGGACATGTATCTATGTGAATGCACGCATGCACGTCATAGGGAACGAGCGACAAGATAATATTTATAACCTACATACTACGTAGGATAGTGGCAAGATTGGGTCGAACCATAGAGAGGCCTCATGTTGTGTTTAGTGATCTAAAAAAACTAAATAAAAGTGCACACGCAAAAACAAGCCAAAACAATTGGTGGTTGTGAAGTGGAGTGAATGAGACATAGTGTGTGAAGAAGTGAGGGTAAGCTAGTGAGTGCAATGGGAGTAGAAAGAGTATCAAAAGAATTTGTGGAGAAAACAACCAATAGATGAGTAAGGGGGAAAGTCCACTAGCCGATATGATGTTGCTTAGCCTTGTTCATGAACTGAGATTTAAAAATATGGATCTGATTAAAAGTAACTGGCCAGATTTTTCATCTGGTTAGTTTGTGATGAAATAAATCATACAGTAATTCGACTGTAAAAGTAATACCATACGATGGTGAAGATAAGTCAGAAGTCACCAGGCTCAACTTGTCTGTTGAGTTCGGTGCATCTCTCTCATTCAAGCATAACTCACTTGTCAGTGATTTACTCGCATTGAAATAGTTTTTATTATGGTGAAAACAGGACCAGTTGCCACTCGATTCTGTTGTTTTGAAAATAAGCTCGTCTATAAAAATGAGAGAGACAATCCAAAAAATAATTGATGTAGCGCGTGAATCAGACTAAAAAATTAAAATCAAACTGCTTATTCCCCTCAAAGGAAATTAGCCGGACATAGTGGTTGGTTTTAATGTAACAATAGTGTTAAGATGAATTAAATATATAATGAAATAAGTTGCAGAAAAACAGAGTTCAAGGAAAACTAAGAAGTTCAAACTCCCTACAACTTCTCCTTAAAGTACTAATTCCTACTGCTCAATGGTGGGTGTGTCGCTGGAGTTTGCTTGATGCCCCGCCCTGGGAATCGAGGAATGAAATGATCTCATCAGCTGCTCTCCCAGTCTGGATCAAAGCCTCGCTTCTTTGTCTCTCATTCTCTCTATCCTGAACTCTCTCCTCATGTTGTTCCGAACTCTGGTGGATTCCCCATTGTCCCTCCCACCTATCGTGCATTCCTAAACCAAATGAAGTCTCTAGAATCTCCCTCGAGGAGTTCTCGGGCCTCCACGTGTGGCTTTCACAACGCTGCTCCTCCCGTGATGATCACCAATGAAATTCCTCTTAACCGAATGAAAAAGATGTGTGTGCGGCGAGCCAATTTCTTCCATGGAAACAACATATCCACGTAGTATGCTTTTATGTGCACACCATGATCTTTTTAATGAACTCCAAGTGAGTGAATCCCTCCCCCTACCACGAAACAACAACAAATGCACGTGAGCCCAATAAAAAGCACCTCCTATGTATAACTAAATAAATTTATAAACTATGTATTAAAATCACTACTTAAAGTTAATAATAATACTAATATATAATATTATTATTAAAATAATAATAACATATATTATAAGAAATTATATATATAAGCTTATATACCTATTATTATTATCATTATATTGTATATGATATGTAACACATAATATATAAAATAATGTACACAATTATCTATTATTAGTGGTATACTAATTTTGTTTATTATATTTTCTAAAATATATATTATTGTATATTATATATATGTTATTATATGTTATAATATAATATAAAGATAATAAAAATAAAAAGAAAAAAAGTAAATGAAAGAAGAAAAATATGGGGGGTTCTGTTCGGCGTGGAAAGGAAGGGGGAGATGAGAGCCGAGGTGGGAATGGGGTCTTCATGAAGCTGAGGAAAGAAGAGCGACATAGATGAGAGGGGAGAAAGGGGAAGCCATATTTGGTGCACAGTGGGGAGAGGAAGAGGCAGGGGTAGAGGGCTTGCGGTGAGGTTGGCTAGCAGCAGTGTGACGTGCTTGAGGGAAAAGACTCGGGTATCAGCGTAGGGGAGGCGATGACTTTGGGGCTAGGGTTTCAGTGTGTGGCTGCAGTGGTCAAGTGGGTGGTGCGGCCAACTATGTAGGAGAGGGAGGGTGATGCGAAGAGGGTGCATCAGCTTCGGTTTGGAGAGTTCAGAAAGGGAGATCTGGGCCGGACGGTGCAGCTGGAAGGGGAAGAGGAGTGGCAGTTGGGTGGCTATTCTAGCAGAGGCGGATGGAGGATAATGGAGCGTGGCAGAACTGGGCAGGCGGCTCGCAGCGATCTTGGAAGAGCACAGGATGTAGGCAATAGTTCAGTGATTTTATTTAGTCTCGTAAGAATTAGGGTTCTCAAATATAGTTGGTGTTTGGATGAATTTGGGTTATATTAGATCGATTTATCTTTTATCTTTGAATCTGGAGAAATTATGCTGGAATGTTTTTGCTCGTTTGTTTTTGAGCTTCCATGTTCTTCTACTGTGTTGTTGGTGCTAGAATGGTGCGTGGAGAAATATGGAGGGAGAAAGAGGAAATAGTGTGATGGGTAGCAGTGGCACTGTGAGAAATAAGGAAACAATGGCACTGTTAGAGGCTGGGGATTATTGTGAGTAGAATGCAGTGGAATCGTGGGTCTGTCTCATAGTCTCACCGTGAGTGAAACATTGAGATAGTAAGTCTGGGAATAGGGTGTCACCGTGAAGGAAAATTCGATACAGTAAGTGAGGCGGTGTGTGGGGGGGACCGGTGGAACCGTGATACCTACAAAACAAAAATAATAAATTAAAAATAATTTAATAAAACTAAAATTTGATTAATAAATTAATAAATTAATTATAATATAATGGAATTGAAAAATAAATGAATAAAAAATGTTAAATAATAAAATTAATAATGATTTATTTAAAAGAATGAGTTTTTTTTGGGTTTATTGATTTAAAACACATAAAAATAATATTGTTACATGCTTAGATTGATTAACAAATTAATTAAAGAAGTAATTAAATTAAAGAATAAAAATATTAATTTAATAAACTAAAATTGTTAAAACTAATTAAAATTATTAAAATACTAAAAACAAAAATGAGTTATTTATTTACAATTTAAATAATAAAGAATTAATTAATTTAATAAATGAATTAATAAACTAACTAGAATGAGAAATTATAAAAATAAAAGAATAAATAAATAAAAGTATAATTCACAAGACTATGTTAATTTAAGAATTATTTAAAATGACACTAATGCACATTAAAACAAAAAATTTAAAGTAAAAACTGATTATTTTAAACAGAAAATTCAAAAAAAAAACATTATCAGTTATTTAATAAAAAACAACATTTCAATATAAAAAAGTCAATATAAAATACAAAAAGGATGTGGAAAAGAGTGTTAAAACACTGCCACATCAAACTCCCCCACACTTAAAACATTGTTTGTCCTCAAACAAATGCATGTCTTTGACTTAAAAAATTATTAGTGTATTTTAGTTCAAAAAGGTGCATGGTTAAACATTAATATCCAGATGAGCAGGTCCAAATAATAAGTCAGGTTTTTCAAAGGTGTTCAAAAAATGATGTCCTTTCTAGCTTCAAATACTCACCGGAAGTCAATAGCCTCACAAACTCATACAATGTCATGTATGTCATGCCTCATATGTGTATTCATTAACTATCCTACTTCACCGTCGAATTCAAGTTCTAATTCAAGGAGTATTGATAGGTTAGATAAACTGGAACTCAAAACATAACCAAGTGCACCTTCCATTCTCACCTTCCCCCAGGTTCCAAAAAATTAAATTCCATTAATTTTATCACTTTATTGACACAACTCAAATGCAAATTTACCAAGTAAATTGCTCCCTTCTTCATCTAGGTTCAAAATTCCCCTTACCATAATGTGTTCATTTTTTACAAGGGCACTTTATTTTAATATTTCCCATCCATATTCCTTTTAAAGAGCACTGTGAATATCACTTATTAATATTGAAATTGGACTTTTTTATTCATAGAAACGCACCCAATGCACCTTGTCTCAGATACTCACCAAGAGATCCCATTTCCCAGTTTACTCCAGCTACAAAGGACTTAATTAATAATCATTTGAATTGACTTCATAAAGTGATTGAATATTATTTAATAAAAATCTGATTCCCCTAGGTTCCAGTGAGAACTTCTAGTTACTCCATGTCATGATCATCATCCCACAAAACCTACCCTATCATACTACCATACTCTATTCCTAAACAGACATATCCAAAGAGATAGTGATCAATTGCACTCAGCAATCATTCATACTTAACAGTTTCTGACTAAATACCACTATGCACAACCGACGAATAGTTATTCACTCAATAGGAAATGATTGAAATAAAATTGAACCTCCAATGAAAATATATTGATGAAAGAATTTGAAAAAAATTTAAGGAATTTTGAACCATTTTTTTGAAAAAAAATTGACAATTTATTAAACAAACACAAACTCAGGTTCAAGAAGGGGGAATTCAACATGACACTAGAATAACCCCTCTCCCCCAAACTTAAAACCCAACATTGTCCACAATGTTGAATCACAATGTCGGAGATAGTTTAAGTTCAAAAAAGATGGAAATTTCAGCTGAAAATGATATGGAGGGGTATTAATAAAGTTCAACAATTCTTTTTACCCCACAAAAAGTAAAAGGAAATAAAAACAAAAAAAAATAGCACATCCCCAACAACCATCACCAGAAAACGAGTACATTTATATTCCTAAACTGTTCATGATTTAAATTAGTGTGAGCAGACAAAATATTTTATCAATTTACTTTAAATGGTAGCATGATTAGCAGTGATGTGCAGCAGCAGCATAATGAAAATAAAAACAGTGCGTGCAAGCATGTTACAGGAAATCAGCTCAAAATACATTTTTCAACTCTCTAGATACTAGCAGCTAACAGCCATGCAAGAAAGCACATTCATTTCTCGTATATTTGGAGTATGTCCCCAACACATAGTTCATAGTGAAGAGTAAGCAAGTAATTATAATCGAAAAAGGAAAAAAAACACTCCCCTGAATTATTGGACCTTTAGCAGTGGCTTTCATCAACAGATCCTCTTCAGAAACACTGGGTTGTTATTCCTATTCATAAACTGCAGGTTCAAATAAGTAAAATAAGATTTCAGAGTTTGAAGTTCAAGATAAGTAATCTAAAAGAGTGAGTATAGAGAAATGTTTTCCATATGCTGTAGTGGATTTCTCCCTTAGGGGTTTCTTGGCCATGTTTCCGGCAGCAACAACTCTCTCTAAAACAATAAAAGATCATGAAGCACCATCAATCAATTAAGTAATTGAACTGGAGAACAAGATGCAGGGATTAACTTTATTAATGATCAAAATAAAAAGAGAAATAACTAAGCAACCATGGGTTGTTCCCATGCAACACTAAGTTTAAAGTCCCCATTAGACTTGAATCAGTTTATTCTTCTAACATAGATATGGAAGCCAAGCCCTTTGGATGACCTTCAAAGAAGTGCTTTATTCATTGACCACGAACATAGAAAGGGCAATTCCCTTATCCAACCGTCTCAACAGCTCCATTATCCAAGACTCGAACAATGGTAAAGGGTCCTGACCATTTGGACTTCAGCTTTCCGGGAAAAAACTTCAATCTAGAATTGAAATGCAGAACCCTCTCACCAAACATGAATTTCCTATTTTGAATGATTGAGTCATGAAAAGCCTTTGTCCTTTTTTAAAATTTCAACATTATCATAGGACTCTCTTCTAATCTCCTCCAGTTCACTCAGCTCTATCAGTCTCCTCTCTCCTGCAGATTTAAAATCAGAGTTAAGTGGCTTCACTGCCCAATAAGATCTCTACTAAAACTTAATAGGTAGATGAAATGATTTCCCAAAGAGTATAATATATGGTGACATCCCTATATGAGTCTTATAAGAAGTTCTATAGGCCCAAAGGGCCTCATCCAACTTCCTTGACCAGTCTTTTATAGAGCAAGACACTGTTTTCTCTAAAATATGTTTGAGCTCTCTGTTTGAAACTTATGCTTGCCCACTAGACTATGGGTGATAAGTAGTGTCTATCTTATGTGAGAACCCATACTTCTCCATCAATACTATGAACTTATAATTATTAAAGTGAGTCCCAAAATCAGTGATGAATGCTCGAGGCACACCAAATCTGGAAAAGATGTTTTTCTTAATGACTTTCACAACACTAGCAGCTGAATTGTTGGGAAGAGCTACTGCCTCAACCCACTTGGACACGTAGTCTATAGCTACTAAAATGTACTCATTCCCATAAGAGGATGGAAATTTTCCGATGAAATCCAAGCCCCACACATCAAATATTTTGACCTCCATAATACCTTTTTGGGGTAGTTCGGTCTTCTTCCATCATTTCCCAAAATTTGACATTTTTCACAGCCAAAAACTAGACTCCTAGCATCTTTAAACAGTGTTGACCAGTAGAAACTAGCATGGAGGACCTTTTGAGCAGTCTTTTCTCCTCCATTGTGGCCACCCCAAGGTGATGAATGATAGCTATCAATTATTGGTAAAATCTCATCCTCAACCACGCATCTTCTCAGAATCCCATCCGCGCACATCCTAAAGAGAAGAGGGTCATCCCAAAAATAATATTTCAGGTCAGATATAAACTTCTTTTTCTGATTATGTGAAATATCCTTGGCCATGACTCGAGATACCATAAATTTGGCATAGTCTTCAAACCAAGCAGACTGCTGCACAGAAATAGAAAATAATTGTTCATCAGGGAAAGAAGTGTTGATATCATTTGGTTCATTACTTGGGGAATTGGGCAATCAGGACAATTGATCTGCAACTACATTCTCATCCCATTTCTTATCCTTAATCACTAAATCAAACTCCTGTAACTGCAAGGTCCAGCTCATGAGTCTGGGCTTTGATTCCTTTTTAGCCAGTAAATACTTAAGGGCTGAATGTTCTGTGAAAATTATGATCCTTGATCCTATCAAATACTACCTGAACATTTCCAAAGAAAACAACACAGTAGCCAACTCCTTTTCGGTGGTAGAATAATTTTTCTGGGAATTATCTAGTAGCTTTCTTGAATAGTAAATAATATGTAATTTCCTATCCTTCCTCTACCCTAACACAACTCCTACTACAAAGTCACTAGCATCACACATAACCTCAAAGGGAAGCTACCAGTCTGGAGAAGTGATTATAGGTGAAGTAGTTAACTTATCCTTGAGAAAATTAAAGTCCTCTAGACATGTCTCATCGAAGAAAAAGGGTGTGTCCTTAACCAGAAGAGAGTATAGGGGTCTATTAATCTTAGAAAAGTCCTTAATGAACCTCCTGTAGAACCCAGCATGACCCAAAAAACCTCTAATTCTTTTGACATTTTCACGTGGGGGAAACTTTTGTATGACCTCAATTTTAGCATTATCAACCACCAACCACTTCTTAGAAGCTTTGTATCCCAAAACTGTGCCTTCAGTGGCCATGAATTGGCAATTTTCCCAATTTAGGAAATATTTTGGTCTCTTGGCACCTTTATAACACTAGTTCGATGTTTTTTAGAGAGTTCTCAATGTTATCTCTCACAATAGAATTATCATCCACGGATACTTCAATTATCCTTTCAATCAAGTTTGAAAAAATTGCCATAATGCACCTCTGAAAAGTGGCAGGAGCACCACACAAGCCAAAGGGAATCCGCCAGTAGGCAAATGTCCCAAATGGACAGGTGAAGGTGGTTTTCTCTTGGTCCTCAAGTGCAATGGAAATCTTATTGTAACAAGAATAACCATCAAGAAAGTAGAAGAATTCATTTCCTGCCAATCTCTCTAAATTTGATCCAAAAATGGAAAAGGGAAGTGATCCTTTCTTGTAGAAGCAATCAATTTTCTGTATTCTATACAGACTCTCCATTTATTAACTGTTATTGTCTATATATTCTTAGTCTTTTCATTCGTGACCAAAATCACTCCACTCTTTTTAGGAACCACCTGGACAGGACTGACCCAGGGGCTATCCGAAATAGGAAAAATTATTCCAGCACCAAGAAACCTAATCACTACTTCTCTCACAACGTTGTTCATGTTGGGGATGAGTCTTCCTTGGGCTTATAATCTAGGCTTACACTCAGGTTCCATTAGAATTTTATTCATACAGAAGGTTGGACTTCTCCCTTTGATATCAATAATCGACCAAACTTTGACAGACTTGTACTTCTACAAAACAGTAAGCAGATTTTTCTCTTGACTCACCACTAGATTGGATGAAATGATCACAGTAAGGGTGGAATTATCTCCTAAAAAGGAATATTTGAGAGGGTGAGGGAGGGGATTGAGTTCAAGGGTGGGTGGTGACTAGCTTGAGGGAAGACACTTGGGCCTAAGTGGCCCAAGGTCTTCATGCTGCCTCTTGAAGAAGGTAGTAGACAAGGCTTGTTCCTCAGTGCAAGAGCCTCCAAAAGATATCTCCACAGACTCAGACTCCTCTCTCAGGGTAAAACTATTCTCCAAAACAAACTCACCTATGTTCTCTATGAATTATCCCTCATACTCATCAACAAATTCTCTCTCCTTACGTGAGCTGATCCCCATGCAAGAGGCAGTAGGGATTTCAGGTTCACTATTTATTTCTGCTATCATTCTCAGAAACTCATCTTCCTTTTTATCAACACTACTCTTAGAAACTAACATCTCATATTTTGGAAATATGGGTGGGTGGGTTCTTGAATTTTTTTAAACACATTGAATTATTCTTTCTGTTCACCCAAATTGAAAATCAGTTTCCCCTTAGACACATCTATCACAGCTCCCCCTATGGCCAAGAAGGGCCTACCAAGAATGATAGGAACCTCTTGTTCACACTCCATATCATGGATAAGAATGTTAGCAGGAAAAAATAGTTTTCCTACTCCCACTAACAGATCATCGACCCTTCCCACTGGATTAGTAATGGACCTATCAGCAAGATATATCACAACAGTGGTGGGTTGGGGAACTCCTAATCTCAGGTGCTGAAAAAGTGACAGTGGAATCCGATTAATAATAGCACCCAGATCACACAAACTGTTGAACTTACCACCTATATCCCCAAATGTGCAAGGGATGAAAAATATTCCTGGGTCTTGAATCTTAGGAGGTATCCTATTCTGCAAGACTGCACTACACTCCTCTGTTATTATATAGGTGGAAAATTCCTCAAATTTCTTTTTGTTTGAACAAATTTTCTTGAATGATTTTAGATATGGTGGGCTTTGAATCAATGCTTCCAAGAATGGGATATCAATGTTCAGTTTTTTAACCACTTTAAAAAAATTCAACAGTTCAGAATCATGAATAGGTTTCATAATTCATTGTGGGATAGGGATTGTAGGGGTAAAATTCCTCACAATTGGGGAATCTCTACCGCTTCTTCTTCGAAAATTTTCTTCCCTTTATTGTCTTTATTTTTCAATACGTTTTTTTTGTGTTTTTTAGTGGGAACAGCAGGGACTGGAGGGATTCTAGTGGTGCTCTCCAGTTTTCCAAATTGAGGTTATTTCAGATTTGATATTCCAGCTTCATCCAATTTCTCATTTTTAGTAATTTGGGGTTCTTTTCTGGACTCTTGGTGAGTTTAGAGACCACTTCTAGTGGTCACAACCATGGTATTCTCCCTAGGATTGACTTCAGTTGTACCAGGAAGCCTACCCTATTCTTTATTACTAGCATCCCTAGCCAACTATCCCATTTGAATTTCCAAGTTCTTCATTCTAGAATCCATTTGAACTTTATCAAAATCATTTTTGGTCATTTGTTCATCAAACCTCCCAATAAATTGATGGAACATGTCTCTCACCTCATATTTTGAGTTGGACGACTCAGCCTTTGGTTGGGATTGGGGTTTGAATTGCTTCCTAGTAGGCTGCTGGAATCTAGGAGGGGCAGATGGTCGGAGGACTCCATGCTCCCTCCATGACAGGTTCAGATGGTTCTTATACCCCTGATTGTAGGTTTTGGAAAAGGGATATTCCCTAGGCTGCATCCGAGGTCCATAACTAGCAAAGTTGGCACTCTCATGAGGCTGGATAGGCATATAGAGGTTTGGAAAATAGGTTTGAGAATGTCCATTCATGCCACAGTGGTGGCACTGCTCCTTAAGTATTTGATGTAGGATTTCATTAAAGAACCTAGATTCTTGGGATTTAGCTTGAGGAGCAGGGGCAGTTTCTTTTCTAACAATGGTTCTCCTCCTAGAACATTTGTGCTGGGAATCTTAAGCTAAGGTGTTAAAGATCTGTTTGAGCTCCTCAGCAGTCCTATAACTAAAGTCTCATCCAAAAGACTGATCCACCAAGGTTTAGTTTTAAGGGGTTAGACTATTATAGAAGGTGTCCATAAGGAATTGAGGTGTACATTGATGGTTTGGACACTACCTAAGTAAACCTCTAAACCTATCCGAGGACTCATGAAACAGTTATCCTTCATCCCTACTAAACCTAGTTATTTTTTGCCTAATTTCAAATGTCAACCTCATATGAAATAATTTCATTGTGAAGGCATTGTAAACTTGATCCCAGGTGACAAAGATTTCTTCTTCTAACTGTTGAAACCAAGACCTAGCATTTACCTTGAGGGAAAAGGGGAACACTCTTAGTTTAAGCTCTTCCTCAGTGATACCCCTAAGTGGTAGCTATTGGACACTATAATAGAAGGCTCTAATGAAGTCAATAGAGTCTTCACTAGGAATTCCATTGAAGGTAGGCAGCTGACCTAACATAGATTTCTTGATCTCGTAATTTCTGGACCTAGGAGAGAGTCTAATGCATGAAGGGTTTCTAGACACTGAATGCAAGAAGAACTCTCTCAAACTGTACCTCTTAGCTATCTCATTCCCAGGTGGGTTCATCATTCCATGTTGGTTGAAATTCTATGGAAGTGGGTTGTTCAAGTTTTCATTTCTCTTATCTTCCATTTTGACCTTGTCTTTGTTCTTTTTCATTTCCTTAATGTGCCTATCAATTTCAGAGTTACCAGGTACTAAGAGTTCATACTTAGACCTGGTTTGCATGCAGCAGGTTCAAAACGTTTTCTTTTGAATTTCACATTTTATTTTTAATTTATTTATTTATATTCACATCCTTTTTGTATTTTCTTTTGACTTATTTATATTAAAATGTTGTTTTTTAAAATAATTGATAATTATTATGTTTTTGAATATTCTGTGTAAAATAATCAGTTTTTAGTTTAAAACATGTGTTTTAATGTTCCTTAGTGTCATTTTAAATAAATCATAAATTAACTTAGTCTTGAGAATTATTCTTTTATTTATTTATTTTTTTATTTTTATAATTTTTCATTTTAGTTAGTTTATTAATTCAATTATTAAAATAATTAACTCTATATTCTTTAAATTGTAAATAAATAACTCATTTTGGTTTTTAGGATTTTAATAATTTTAATTAGTTTTAAAAATGTAAGTTTATTCAATTAATATTTTTATTCATCAATTTAATTAGTTCTTTAATTAATTGGTTAATCAATCTAAGCAAGTAACAATATTATTTTGATGTGTTTTTAATTCGTAAACCCAAATAAACTCATTCTTTTAAATAAAGCATTATTAATTTTATTATTTAATTTTGTTTTATTTATTTATTTTTCATTTAAATTTAATTTAATTTAATTTATTAATTGATTAATCTAATTTGAGTTATATTAAATTATTTTTAATTAATTTATTTATTTTGTTTTACAGGTATCACAGTGCCACCGGTCTGCCCCACACACCCCCTCACTTACTGTCTTACATTTTCCATCATGATGCCACCATATTCCCAAACATATTGTCTCACCATTTCACTAACGGTGAGATCGTGAGACAGACTCACGGTGCCACTGCATTTTACACACCGTAATCCCCACCCTCTAACGGTGCCATTGTTTCCTTCTTTCTAACAGTTCCACTACTACCTGTCACATTGTTTCCTCTTGCTCCCTCCATATTTATCCACACACCATTCCAGCACCAACAACACAGTAGCAGAACACGGCAGCTCAAACACAAACAAAAAGAATTGTTCCAGCATAATTTCTCCAGATTCAAAGATAAAATAAAAATCGATCTAATAGAACCCAAATTCATCCAAACACCAACTATATCTGAGAACCCTAATTCTTACCAGACTACAGAAAATCAATGAACTATTTCCTACATCTCGTGCTCTTCCAATATCACTGCGAGCTGCCTCCCCAGAAACGGTGCCAAAATTAGCACGCTCGCACGTCGTTGAACACTGGTGAGAAACTAAAATTTATAACCTTCTTACTACTTAGGACTGTGGAAGGTCAGGGTCGAACCACAGGGAGGACTCATGTTGTGTTTGGCGATCTAAAAAAAACTAAACAAAAACACATATTAAAAAAAAGAAAAAACAATTGGTGGTTGTGAAGTGGAGTGAATGAGACATAGTGTGTGAAGAAGTGAGGGTAAACTAGTGAGTGCAAAGGGAGTCGACAGATAAGTAAGAGAATTTTCGGAGCAAACAACCAAAAGATGACTAAGGGGGAAAGTCCACTGGCCGATTTTATTTTTCTTATCCTTGTTCATGCACTAAGATTAAAAAATTTGGATATGAATAAAAGTAAATTTCCAGATTTGTCGTCTGGTCAGTTTTTGATGAAATAGCTCTTACAGTCCTTCGACTGTAAAAGTCATTCCATCTGATGGTGAAAATAGTTCAGAAGTCAGCAGGCCCAACTTGTCAGTTGAGTTCGGTGTGTCTCCCTCATTATATTATAACTCACTTGTTATTGAGTTACTCAAATTGAAACCGTTTTTATTATGGTGCAAACATGATCGTTTTTCACTCGATCCTGTTGTTTTGAAAATAAGCTCGTCTGTAAACAATGAGAGAGAAAATACAAAAAAATGATATAGCGCATGAATCAGACTAAACAAATCAAATCAAACAGCTTATTCCCCCCGAAAAAAATTATCCGGACATAGTGGTTGGTTTTAATGCAATAATAGAGTTAAGATCAATGAAATTAATAATAAAATAAGTTGCAGAAAAACAGAGTGCAAGGAAAACTAAGAAGTTCAAACTCACTGCTGCTTCTCCTAAAACTACTAAATACTACTTCTCAATAGTGGTTGTGTCACTGAAGTTTTCTCGATTCCCCACCCTGGGAATCGAGGAATGAAATGATTTGATCTACTGCTCTCCCAGTCGAGATCAAAGCCTCACTGCTTTGTCTCTTGTTCTCTCTATCCTGAACTCTCTCCTCATGCTGTTCCAAACTCCTCAGGATTCCCCAATGTCTTTCTCGCCTCTCGCGCATTCATCACCCAAATGATGTCTCTGGAATCTCCCCTGAGGAGTTCCCAAGCCTCCACGTGTGGCTTTCATTGTGCTTCTCCTCCCGTACTGGTCACCGGAACAATTTCTCTTAACTGAATGAAAAAGATGCACGTGCAGCGATCCAATTTCTTCCCTAGAAATAACAGATCCACGTGGCATGCTTTTCTATGCACGTCACGATATTTTTAATGGACTCCAAGTGAGTGCATCCTGCCCCCTGCCATGAAACAACAACAAACGCACGTGATCCCAATAAAAAGAAACTGTTATGTATAACTAAATAAGTTTTTAAACTATATATTAATATCACTACTTAATGTTAATAATAATACTAATATCTAATAATATTATTAATATAATAATAAAGTATATAATAAGAAATTATATATATATAAGCTTATATACCTATTATTATTATCATTATATTGTATATGATATATAACACATAATATATAAAATAATATACACAATTATCTATTATTAATGGTATACTAATTATGTTTATTATGTATGTTAACATCAATATTATTGTATGTTATATATATATATATATGTTTTTATATTTTATAAAATAATATAAAGATAATAACAATAAAAAGGAAAAAAAGGAAAAAAAAGAAGAAAAAGAGGGGGGGGGGGTCTGTTCAGCACAGAAAGGATGTGGGAGATGAGAGTCAAGGTGGGCATGGGGTCTTCATGCAGCGGAGGAAAGAAGAGCCGCACATATGGGAGGGGAGAAAGGGGGAAGCCGGCTTCGGCGCACAGAGGGTAGAGGAAGAGGCAGGGGGTAGAGGGATTGCATCGATGTAGGCTCGAAGCAGGGTGACGTGCTTGAGGGAAAAGACTCGGGTATCAGCGTAGGGGAGTCAGAGACTTCGGGGCTAGGGTTTCAGTGTGTGGCCACAGCGGTCGAGTGGGTGGTGCGGACAACTGTGCAGGAGGGAAAGGGCGATATGAGGAGGGCGCAGCATCTTCGGTTTGGAGAGTCCGGAAAGGGAGATCCAGGCCGGATGGCACGGCTAGAAGGGGAAGAGGAGTGGTGGTTGTGTGGGTGTTCTAGTAGAGGTAGATGGAGGGTAATGGAGCACGGCAGAACCAAGCAGGCCGCTCACAATGATCTTGGAAGAGCACGGGATGTAGGAAATAGTTTGGTGATTTACTGTAGTCCGGTAAGAATTAGGGTTCTCAGATATAGTTGGTGTTTGGATGAATTTGGGTTCTATTAGATCGACTTTTCTTTTATCTTTGAATCTGGAGAAATTATACTGGAATGATTTGCCTTGTTTGTGTTTGAGCTGTCGTGTTCTGCTACTGTGTTGTGGGTGCTGAAATGGTGCGTGGAGAAATATGGCGGGAGAAAGAGGAAATGGTGTGACGAGTAGAGGTGTCACCCTGAGAAAGAAGGAAACAGTGGCACAATTAGAGGTTGGGGATTTTGGTGGGTAGAATGCAGTGGCACCGTGAGTCTGTCTCATGGTCTCACTGTGAGTGAAACTGTGAGACAGTAAGTCTGGGAATAGGGTGGCACCGTGATGAAATATGTGAGACCGTAAGTGAGGTTATTGGGGGTGGACTGGTGGCACTGTGATACCCTAAAAAAATTAATTAATTAAAAATAATTTAATAAATCTAAAATTAGATGAATCAATTAAAAAATTAAATTAAATACAATGGAATTGAAAAATAAATAAATAAATAAAAGATAAATAATAAAATTAATAATTCTTTATTTAAATGAATGAGTTTATTTGGGTTTACTAATTTTAAATACATAAAAATAATATAGTTACTTGCTTAGATTGATTAACCAATTAATTAAAGAACTAATTAAATTAAACAATAAAATTATTAATTGAATAAACTTAAATTGTTAAAACTAATTAAAATTATTAAAAGACTAAAAACCAAAATGAATTATTTATTTAAAAATTAAAGAATAAATAATTAATTAATTTAATAAATGAATTAATAAACTAACTAGAATGAAAAATTATAAAAATAAAAGAATAAATAAATAAAAGTGTAATTCGCAAGGCTAATTTAATTTAAGAATTTTTTAATATGACACTAATTCACATTAAAACACATGTTTTAAACTAAAAACTGATTATTTTACACAGAAAATTCAAAAACACAATAATTATCAATTATTTAATAAAAAAATCATTTTAATATAAAAAAAGTCAATAGAAAATACAAAAAGGATGTGGAAATGAGTTTTAAAAAGCTGCCACATCAATGACCCATTTTCTATCTATTTCATGTACATATGATGTGATACCCCTTTTCTCTCTCATCAATTTTTTTTATGAAATCTTATGTCACACTGTTAGACTGCTGAAATTACACCGTGATTTTCCAATCCAAATTCATTGTGTAGTGAATACCATTTCTATTTCTCTATTAATGGTATTCATATTTATGCAAATTTAAATATTGATTATAGAGTTTCACATATGAATTCAACATTCCTTTATTGTAGAATAAATTATGATATTTAATGAATCAATGTTGTGTGATCTATATGCCACACTTATACATGAAATTAAATGATTATAAATGGTGCACCATGATAGCGCTCCAATGAATTGGGTAAAAATTAGTATCATGATATGTCAAGTGCAATGAGGGTTTACTAATGCTAATTCAATTTCAATGAGGGGTTACTCATGCTCCTTGTTTAATGAGTCTTGTCTCTTGCTAATATCTTATTAAATGATGTCGCCACATTTTCATTTTATGATAATCATACTATATCATACCTTTTATGTCCATGGTTCTCTTTTTCTCAATTTATCTTCCTATTTATTAACATATATTATTTTATTCATGTTATTCCTTACTTATTCCCTTACCGGGATTTATATCTTACCCATTTCATATGCATGCCCTCAGTTTATCCCATGTTATGCAAAGTATGAAGGAATGTTGTGGTCATCTAAAAGTAGTTTTCAATAATGTTGTGTATTTAATGTTTTAAGTTGTTAGGTAATGTTTCTAATCCACAAATACACTATACCTCTTGATATTCTATGTTGTCTCAAGTGATTTGTTTTGTAAAAAATTATTTTTAAGTGTGAAATAAAGAGAAGGGTTGTTATAAAGAAAATAATGTAATAAATACATGAAAAATTTACATCATGAGATTGATTTGTGTCGTTAGATCACAGTTGACATTGTTAACTTGTGTTAGATTGATACAAATAAACTCATTCAAAAGAAAAAATAGAAAGGCAATTTTTTTTAATTTTTTATATTTTTTAACCCCTTGTTTTTTCTACCACATGATTTAACTAAATAGAAAATAAATGATCAATTTAATAGTTTCATGAACTGAATTGAATTATATTATAACAAAAAAAGGCATAATGTTTTGTATTTTACTCAATAATATAAGAATCTTCAACACATAGTAAATATACGTTGACATGATGGAGAATTTAAAATAACATGGCCATAAATGAAGAAGATGTCAACGTACTTTTTAAGATTCACCTAATTAATTCAATTTAGAATTGCTAGAAAATTATTGTGGATATAATTTGATTTCTTGATGTTGATTCCTAGAAGCATGCCTTGACTAAATTGATTTCTATATTTCATTCCATTAGAACATTAACATATATTCTATTCCCACTCTCGATAGGTTTCGAGAAAAAATATTTCAAAAATTTGTGATTATATTTAATAAGTGAAATGAAGGGCATATAGACCTACTCGAACAATCATTGATATCCTATAAAACCTTTGATCGAAAAATTTACATTTTAAATGATTAAGATATTTTATTAACGATTAATTTACCTAAATACCCACTTCTAAATTTATCCTTCTAAGTCTGTAGAATCCATGGATAGCCTTATTAGTATTGATCCACATTAAGCCCATTGTTTTCCATTCTAACCCTACTCTTTGTAATTTTCGTGATATTCAATTGAATGTGTCTGTGGAAGGGGTTATTCATGGTTGAGATGGGATATTGTATCTTGAGAAGAGAATATAGTGTATTTTTGTGGGGTGATTTTATAGAGGGTCCATATTTCCATTTCATATATTTCATTATTTATCCTTCTTATTGTAAAAAAAATTAAACTATGGGGTTGATACATGGTAGAATTAAAAGACCATAACTAGACAGATGATTTTTATCATATGTGGTTTGTTAGTGGACTAAGGTTCATTATAATCACATTTTTTTAAAAAATAAAATAAAAAATTTGTTGTTTCTGTAGTAGTTTAAAAATAACCACTTCCAGACCAATGATCTGAAAATAAATTGTCGTTAGGTAGTGAATGTGAGTCTTATCCTGGGTATATCTTTTAAAAAAGAAAAAAGGGGAAAACATCTACAAGAGAGGTTCATTTTTCATTATGATAACATCATTTTTTAGCCTTTACATTACTCCTGGAGGGGGGGGGGCACACGAAGATATTATATTTTTGTGATGATCAATTCATTATGGTTATATTTGGAATATCATGTATAATCATTTTGAGTTTATACATATTTTTGAGAATTACATGTTTTAAACATCAATACCTATATATCATTAGTGTTAGACTCAGTTGGTCCTAATTTAGAATCCATCATGATTAATTATGACATTTGTCTTTATATGGTGCAGAAAGTAGATTCAATGAAGGCATATGGTTTGGAGTCTATACATGATGTATGAGAATAATGCCATTAATTTATTTTCTTTGTTGCAAATCCTTTTTTTTTCATTTTCAAAAAGCCGGTTTTTGGGTTTCCGGTACCCAAACTAGACATTGAACCACCTAAAATCTAGAAAACACATCCAAAAACCAAATTCAAAATTCAAAAACAAACAACATCATACCAAATCTCTAACAGATACACTATACCCCACGTGCCTCATGGCTCCCAGCCTCCTCGACCCTTGCATCCATCCGTCAAGCATCCCACCAGAACAGAGAGTTGGCGAACCCAACCACCGGGGAGTCATCTCCGTCCCATGCCAGAAATCACCAGAAGCAGAAGATCGAAATGAAAAAACCTCAAAAGAGGCATGACAACCACATACCCAACAACACTAAGCAACCACACATCCAATAACATAATCCACGAAACATTGAGGAACATACTCAACAAAAGTCTATGAATCCACAAAAACCGCAAAATAAAATCCAAAAAAAGAGATTAACCGACTTCAAAAAACCCAAGATGGAACCCCAACCCATAGCTTCCGATCAAAATCTTCCATCAGAAAATCACTGTGATTCTGAACAATGTAGAATGAAATGAACTGGAGAAGAATGGTAAAAGCCCACAACACACCATAATGAAGATCAGAAGGTCTCGTCACCACCAAACAGAATGACCACATCATACATGGAAAAAACGCCAAGATGCTCACTGGAGAAAAGGTGGACCCACAGACTGCAGGCGTATGAACACATCCACGAAGGGTCACCGCGCCGCTGAGTGAAACCTTATCCGAAGGGGAAATAATTGAGGGAATCAGGCAAGCCACAATGCCAAAGGAGCCACGAAACCACCAATGCAGTAGAGAACCACCACGAAAACCATCGAGCATGAGGAGGAACACCATGCCACTCGCAGCGAAGAAGCCGACGGTGACGAGATGAGAGGAAACCCAAGGTTGGGAGCCCTTTACGGGTGCATCAAAAACATCATTAATTTATTTTCCTTGAGT
The DNA here is from genome assembly GCA_963277665.1 of Viscum album. Lineage (NCBI taxonomy): Eukaryota > Viridiplantae > Streptophyta > Magnoliopsida > Santalales > Viscaceae > Viscum > Viscum album. The sequence continues at coordinate 1,235,296,146 of OY728123.1, read as the reverse complement.
GTTGAGGTAAAAATTTCAATGTGAGGTAAATCAAATATGCATTGGTGTTAATTAAAGGTTGAAATCTTTAAGTGAAAACGGGGAATGTCTTGATTTGTAAATTATAGATGAAGAACGATTTGTAAATTCCTTATTATATATGTCTTGTGTGTTTATAATATTCAATTATAATATGTTTTTATGAAAATGATAATTTTGAAATTCCCTTGTTAGTGTATATACACTTTTAATTTCTATGTAGATATTTTTATAAAGGAAGAGAAAGGATTTGAATGTGGGGTGATTGCACTGCAATTCACTATTAAATTTTCACCTTTACAACAATGTGCTAAACTTGTTTTAAATTGAAATAAAAAATTTAATAAAAAATTTTCATTCCATGTTTGAATCAATTATTTTTTTAACACTATTTAAATGCGAAATTCTACTTATTTTGAGAATTCCATTACAAGAGGAGGTGATTCGGAGGACCCAGAATGATGCCCATGAAAATTGGGCCCAACTGCACACGATCCATGCACACCAGTGGACTCATCTATTCACTTATCCTGAACCATACATCCAAATGGTCTTATATTTTCTGCTTTGGTCACAAATTTATTGGGATAAATTTCATTTGAAGGAACCCAAGACTCATTTGGTCATCTGGTGGGCCAACTAACCTTATCTTCACAACACATTGAATCTGCACAAAGTCAAAATTAGTGTGTTGTGATCTGTCCATATATTGGGCTCTAGTTTTATAGATTGTTCCAAACATTCGGTAATGACAGCATAGAGGTGGGGCTACAAATTTAATATTTTCGAAAAAGATAGATAAGGCTATTTAAGGGTAAAACCCCATGTGACAAATGGATTTAAGAAATCTGTATGCTCAAAACCACCTTCCCATTTTCCTATAAAATGGAACCTTGTTCTCCCCATTTGTATGTTCAACCAGCAGGAAAATATCTGGTATTTTGAAGACCCAATGGAGTCCTCTCCTCATCCAAGAAGTTCTAGAGGCCCTTATCATCAAAGGGGGATCAAAAATGAATATGTAGTTCCTCCTGAGCCTTCTCCTCCTCTCGATGGCGAGCTAAACTGTGGACGATCAGTTAGAGGGAGATATACATACTTGGGAGGGAGTTCCGACACTTGATACTCTACTGGATTGGTATAATTGGTGTGTGTATTATTTCACTTATGTTTCATCTAATCATTATTCTCCTATGAATTCATTTTAGGGTTTAATTAAGTGAACCACTTTTCATTTCAACACCGACTGGGTTAAAATTTCAAGTGGAAAACTTGAATTGTTCTGATTGGTAATCACAAGGATTATATTTCTCTCACACACACAAAAGATATTAGTATAATTTGGTGTCCATTAATCTATTCATGAAGTCCAAGCCTTGACAACATTATTTTTGTTTTAAGGGTTGGTCCATTGTGCAACTTTTTGAGGGGAAAGAGGGGAATCAAGATCTTGCCAACCCTCAACCAAAGAATCAAACAAAACTATGTGAGATTTTCAGAACAATGAACTATCATATATGTGTAGTGAACTTGAAGTGATATCCTTATCTCATGATTCTAAAACACATCTTTTATTTATATACTAATAAACTGTTTAAATCAAATCATTTTCTTAAAACTGTTTTCAAACGACCCCCTCTTATTTTTTTCTTATTAAAAATTCACACTAGAATCCCACCAAAGCTCCTTGAGAGATGACCTTGGTTCTTCCTTAGACTAAATTATATTCTTTAAATCAATATAAATTTCAAATTTCATGACAACGCATTCAAATTTTGGCACTGTTTCCGGGTAGTACATTGGTTTTAGTGCGTGTTTTTTATATGATTTTTGTAATTTTTTGGAATATTTATTTGTTTTATCTTCTACCTTTTCATATAAGTTTGGGTTATGATTTATTTATTCTACATGTTTATGCATTACGTGTTCTACTATAGGATACATACCACCTTTCTAACCCAAACCGGAGAGGATCTTACATCAGCAACCCCAAGATGCACAAGACAACCCTTTGATGGGGGACAAACTAGAACTCGAGACATTTCTAAACCTGTCTTCTTTGGGAACAAAATTAGAACCAGAAATTAATGTCTTTAAATTTTTTGAAAAAAATAGATCACTAAAATAATTAAACTCACCAGATGTTGATATCCAATCCTCTTATATTCAAATGCAAAGAAAGACACCCAATTTTGAACATAAATATGGTTTAATTCATTTATTACCAAGATTCCATAGACTTTCTGTAAAAGATCCACACAAGCAGATTAAATAATTTCATACCGTGTTTTTTATAATAGAACCTAAAAATATGGATGAAGAAAAATTAAAGCTCAAAGCATTCCCATTTTCATTGGAAGACACTACAAAATAATGGCTTTACTATGATAATTCAACAATTAATGGTGGGCATACATGAAATTCCTTTTTCTTGAAAAAGATTTCCTAGCTTCTCAAACTGCAACTATAAGGAAATAAATTTGTGGTATAAGGAAATATCAAGGGGTAACATTACATAAATATTGTGAATTCTTTAATTGGTTATGTTCAAGCTGTTCATAGAACCAAATAAGTGATCAATTTTTATTCAACATTTTTATGAAGGTCTAATTATTATTGAATGTAATATGATTGATTCTACTGCAGGTGGTTCTCTAGTTGATAAAACCCCAATTTCTGCAAGTACCTTAATTGAGAACATGGCACAGAACAGTCAACAATTTGGATCAAAGTCCAATTTACTCCTTCTAGGTGTCCATGAGGTAAAAAGTACTGAATTTGAAAGGAAGGTCGACAAAAAGTTTGAAGAGGCAAGTACCATTTTTCGACAACTTTCTCTTTCCCAAAGGAAATACCAATCTCCTACTCCCATCCATTTTGGTATATGTTCTTCTGAAACCCACTACTCTGATCAATTCTCCAATGTAGATAAATTTTAGATAGTTATTATACAATCTTTCCAGGACACCCCTAGATCCATCCTTTTACGCAAGATCCATACTATCCATCCAATCATGGGTGGAAATACAACCAATCCTATAGGCAAGGGGGTATTAAAACCAACCTCAACAACCATGGAACCAACTGGGGAAGAGTAGTCAACCAACACCACCTAGAAATCCTTAACCATGACAATGGTGTTTCCAACAAACCCCTCAAAAACCGAAGACTATATTAAAAGACATGATGAAACAAATGGCTTCTAACAATATAAAATTCCAAAAAAACACCCAAGCTCCCACACAAGACCTAAAAACCCAATTAGTCCAACATTCTAACTCGGTCTGGGAAATACAGAGCCAAGGTCCGATTAAACTACTTTCTTAACCAATAGTTAACCATATTGATAAAGTAAATGTCAGTGTCATCACCCTTAGGAGTGGAACAAAACTAAGAATCCAAATGACCTCTCCACTAGAGTCATCCCCACCAAAGGAAACCACAATACCAACTACCATAAATGACACAAATGAGGTAGAACCTTGTCCTGAAAGAATCCCTTCCAAAAGAAAGTGTGTGTCTATTGATGATTCACCTTTCCTAACAATCCCTATTTCATTTCCACTAATGGGCACCCAACCTATTAAAAACTAAACTAAACACAATAAGTAAATTTTGGAGACTTTCAAAAAATTACAGGTAAACATTCCCTTGATCGATGCTATGAAACAAATTCCATGACATGCCATGATTTTAAAGGAGATGTTTACACATCAAAGGTGACTTCTAGGTGATGAAAATGAGAGTTTGGGGAGGAAATTTTTAGCATTGATAGAGCCATCACATCCCACCATGTGCAATTATCCCAGAACATTCTCAATTCCATGCACCATAGGGAAAAATTCTTTTTCTAATTCAATGAATGATTTAGGTACATCAATAAATCTGATGCCTCGCTCCATTTAATACACAATGCAAGTTGGGGAACTGAATCCCACTACAAGTATTGTTCAACTGGATAAACGGAGTATCGCACACCCCTCTAATGCGTTAGAAGATGTTTTTTTGAGGTTTCAAAATTTAAAATTTTCAGCTGACTTTTACGTGCTTAAAATGGAGGATGATAAATTGAATGGAAATTCCCTAATTATATTGTGGAGACCTTTCAAGAAAACTTCCAAAACCATAATTAATATGCATAATATTACATTATATATGGATTTTGGTGGTGACATTGTCCACATCAATGTCCTTGATGCCATGAAGCACCCCTAACAAGAACATTCCTCTCTATCTCTCTATGTTAATTCTATAAATATACACCCTTCCCTTGAATAAACTTCATTTCATTCCCCTGAATCCATTTCTGAGTTTTATTCATTGATAGAAATGCAAGGAAAGGATTCATGAATTGATTGCTTTTCTGGTCTAGAAAACTGTCATGCATGTTCATTGATTGATGATTTCATGAACACTAAGGATCCAATTACCATAAATGACACTATTAAACCTGTAAAAGCTCATTACTCATCTGAGGATGATACCATTGAGAATTTAGATAAGACCAGTGACCTCTCACTTTCACACACACTCCCATCAATCCCAAATACCCCTAAATTGAAATTAAAACCACTGCCTCAAGATTTATAATATTCATATCTGGATAATAGAAACAAGATAAATGTCATCATTGCTAGTTCACTCCCTCCAGAGCATGAATTGTGACTGCTTGAACTTTTGAGGGAGTATGAACAAGCTTTAGGATGGACACTTGCAGGCATTCTGGGTATTGGCCCATCAATTTGTACACATCGTATTTTATTAAATGATGAGACTAAACCAGTGAGGCAGTCATAACTTCGACTGAACCCAAATCTCCTAGAAGTTATAAAAAAGGATGTAATAATTTTATTGTATTTTGGAATCATTTACCTCATCTTTGACAACCAATGGGTCAGTTCTGTTCAAGTAGTTCCTAATGAAACTGGCCTTTTATTAATCAAAAATGAAAACAATGAATTGGTTCCAAATCGTGTGCAGGATAGTTGACATGTCTGCATAGACAATCACTGACTAAACCAACACACTAGGAAGAACCATATACCTTTTCCATTAATTGAAAATATTCTAGAAAGGCTTGTGGGTAAGTCAAACTACTATATTTTGAAGGGTATTCTGGATACTTTTAGATCTATATTTACCATGAGGACCATGAAATGAGAACCTTTACTTTCCCATTTGTCACATTTTCATATTAGAGGATGTCATTGGATCCATTCAATACTCCATGTACTTTGCAAAGATGTATGGTTATAATTTTTTGTCATTACATGGAGAATTGTATGGATCATTTCATGGACGATTTCACTATTTATGGATCCTCTTATGATTAATGTTTGTGTAGTCTTGGTTTAGTCCTATTTTTTGTATTGAAATTAATCTTGAATTAAATTATGAGAAATTCCATTTCATGGTGCGAAAATGTTTAGTTATAGGGAATTTCATTTCTGGGTATGGTATCCAAGTAGATAAATCAAAAGTGGATACCATTTATTCCATACCATTCCCCAAAAATGTACGGGATGTGTGGTCTTTACTAGGTTATCCTGAATTTCAATTTCGTTTCATTCGTGACATTAGTTAGATTGCACTCCCACTCCACTAGTTACTCAAAATGAAAAAGAATTATTTTTTGATAAATATTGTGATAAACATTTAAATAAGTTAAAATGGAGTCTCAATCACCCCCGGTATTCCAAACACCTCGGTGGGATTTACCATTTGAGCTCATTTGGGATGCTTCTAACTATGTTGTTGGGGAAGTCTTGTAAAAAAGGGTCGATCGACCTCCACATGACATTGCCTATGCATGGAAGAATTTGGACCCTGCCCATGAAAACAACAGTAAAACTAAAAATGAATTCCTTGCCATAGTATTTTCCTTGGATAAATTTAGGTCACATATTTTAAGGTCTAAAGTCTCTATATTATCTGACCATGCATCCCTCCGGTGTCTCCTTAAGAAACCAGATGCCAAACCATGCCTCATTCACTAGATGCTCCTCCTTCAAGAATTAAATCTAAAAATTAGAGATAAAAGAGCATAGAATGTGATGGATGAACATATCAGTTGGATCAACCCATCCTCAGATATTTACTCATCTCCCTGTATTTATATTAATGAAATGTTTCTTGATGAGGAACTTTACTGAGTGCAAGATGTTATTCCTTGGTAAGATGAAATTATAAATTATTTAGTAGCATCTTGCATTCTTACTGATTTTAACAAAAACCAGGATGACCGTCTAAAACATGAGTCCCATTGGTACATTTGGTATGACCCCTACCTTTTTCAAAATAGTAGGGATCGAGTCCTCAGGCATTGTGTTCCTGATAACGAGTATCAGTCTATCCTTTGGTTCTTCCCCACTCTTGCTTGTGGGGGAAACTTTGGTCCCTAATGGAATACTCACGAGGCCTTCTATTCTAGTCTCTTTTGGACAACATTATTTTGGGATGACCATGAATTTTATAAATCATGTCCTTTCATGACAATGCATAGGTAATGTTTCTAAAAGAGATGAGATGCAACCAAAATCCCCTGCTCTTCCATGAAATTTTTTATGTTTGGGGCATTGAATTTTTGGGAACATTCCCGAATTCATTTGGTAAGAGGTACATTTTTTTAGTAGTGGATTATGTTTTCAAATGGGTAGTGGTACGAGCTACGAGAACTGATGATTCTAAGGTAGTTGTATAATTTTTTAGAACCCAAATATTCTATAGGTTTGTCTTACCTAGGTTCGTCATCAGTAACTAGGGTTTTCATTTCTACAACTGAACAATGAAATCACCTTTACATAGGTATGGGATCAGTCATATAGTGTCTACTGCTTATCACCCATAGAATAATGGTCAAGTTGAGGTGTCAAATAGGGAGGTAAAATAGATTCTTGAAAAAACAGTTCAACCTAATAGAGAAGATTGGATTCGTCAGCTTGATGATTCATTATGGGAATACTGTACTGCTTTCAGAACTCCCATTGAAATATCACCCTATCATCATGTGTGTGGAAATTGTTGTCACATGCCTATTGAGAATGAGAACCTGGCTTACTAGGCCATCAAACAATGCAACTCTATTCTTTCTGGTGAAGGTTCTCAAAGAAAGCTGCAAATTCAAGAGATAGAGGAAATTAGAAGATATTCATATGAGAACAACAAGATTTATAAGAAGAAAACCAAGGCTTCACATGACTGTCTCATCCTTCATCGTTAGTTACACATTGGGTAGAAGGTCCTCCTATATAAATCAAGGATGAAGCTGCATCCATGTAAGCTTTTTTCCCACTGGTTTGTACCATACACTATTACTAAGTTCACTCCATTTCGTGTTTTCTAGGTTCAAAATGAAGAGACCAAGCAAACCTTCACAGTTAAAGGGCATCGACTAATGAACTTCCACAAAACCCTTCTAGAGTCCTCGATGGGATAACTCCATGATTAAGAGGCAGTCTAAGAATGACACCCACCAGGTCTTATCCTTCCTTTCTGCATTCTATTTTTGTAGTGAGGAAACTTCACTCTCTAGGTGTGGGGGTATTGGTATATTCCCAGAATAGTTATAATTTTTCCTCATCTTTCTTCTTTTTCTTTTTTAGCTTGATAAATAGTATTTTTACTTTACCCCATTCTCTCCCACTCACCTTTCTGTTGGAATATTTTTATTTTTTTATTCCCAATTTATAATGGAATAAGATTCCCGGTTAATCATCGAAGTTATTGAAAATGCATGTGAAATGTATGTATTTCATGTTTTTTAACATAAAAAATATTCTAATGAAATGTACATTTTAACAAGAATTAAATACTATGGTGTGACTTTCTTTTGGAATGTAGTTCTTGGTCGATGTTAGAAATGGTTATATCATTTTGAAACCTTTGAGAATAATGGTTCCTTTTTTGTGAATAGTTTAAAGAAAAATTGTGTCACATAATCTCTCCACAGATTTTTTTGTCACACAACCATGATGTGTGAAAGGTTATTACTTAATGAAAGTTAAATATAAGTTAGGTTGATTTTTATCACTATTCCAAAATAATATTTTCATTTGTTCGTTACTTATACAATCTATTTTATTATTATACTAGATTGACCTATGCATGTGTACCTATTATATGACTATTGTACACCATACAAAAATTTATAAGAGAAAAAGTGTTGAATTTTGGGAAAGTCAAAAACCGTAGTTTCTCAACCTTTGATCTTGTTATAACTATTCCAATGAGAGTCGTGATGAGATCAAACATGGGTTGGGAGAAGAGTGGAAAATTTGTTACAAGTGGGACTTTTGAATGATTAATAATTGAGGGGAGTGAAGAAATGTGAAACATATGGGGATATCTTGTTCAAGAGATTTTCTTTTTACTTCTCGGAATGATTAAGTAAGTGGGTCTTGAAATTATATTGCAAAGGATGTGGGGAAAGATCAGTGGAAAGAATCGTGTAAGTAGACAATTATTAAAATAATTTATATTTACTCGATAAAAAGTGGAAAGAATAGCATGAAATGGTTGTCACACACACTCGTGGATAATTCATGACATGATTAAATTTTGAATTATTTTTTTGATTGGTCTTATCCATATCATGAAATATCATTTGGATATAATTTTTAAGAAGTATTTTTCAATGATCATTGAGAATAACTCCTCGATTTGATTTGTTCTTTGATCACATTTCAATCATGAAATAAATTTTAATCAAATGTTAATTATTTATGAAGATGGAAATATCAAAATCCATAATTTTTGTAATAATGAATTTTCCTAGGTGTGAAAATTTATAGGTGTGGGGGTGTGATCACACTGCGATTCACTGTCTCATTTTCACCTTTACACAAATGTGATAAACTTTTTTATATTGAAAATTATAAAAATAATAACAAATTTCATTCTGTGTTTGAATCATTTATTTTGTCTTTATCAATATTAAAAAGGGAAATGTTACTTTTTTTTATGATTCCATTGCATGAGGAGGTGAGTTGGGGGACCCATGATGATTTCCATGAAAAATGGGCCAAACTACCAAAGATCCACGTACACCAGTGGACTGATCTACACACAGCTCCTGAACCGTGCATCCATATAGGCTCAAATGTTGTGGGCGGTTCCAAAATGCATTGGTCTACATTTCATTTAAAGAACCCAATACTCCTTCATCCATCTGTTGGCACAACCAACCAGATCTATCCAGTACACCAAATGTAGCACATCAAGCTTCCATGGTACGTTTCCCATTGAATAATGTAATAGCGTGTGTTGTATGTAACTTTGAGTTCTAACACACACAACAACCAATCAAACTAGCTGTTATGAATAGTATTACCTGCTTTTTAAAATTTTATAAACTTTTTCATTCAAAATGGATGTCATTTTTTGATTCGGAATATCGAAATTAGCTTAGGGTGAATTTTTGGTATTTTTATGAAAACATACAATTTTTGATGAATAGTGAAAAAACACAAAGTTATAGTTTAAAACCGAATTTTTATTTAAATTGTTATTTATTTTATTTAAATTTAATTAAGGTCAAAATAGATACATAATACCTATATAAGTTCAATTTAATTCAATGGATTTAGTTTATAATAATTATATATATATATATATATATATATTATTGAACTTTTCACCGTCTTTTACCCACCTACTAGGAGAATTTCGAAATTCACATAAAACATAATTTTACCGCTTCTATGAGTGGAATTTAAAAAATCCGAGATACACGGTTAATATCAAGGAGTAAAATGTGGGTCAATAAGAAGAAAATAATTTTTGGTGAATAGTAACTTTTTACTTTTATTTACCATGGTTAAAAGTAAATAGGGCAATTAAGGGTAAAAATGATATTAATATTACCCTAACACAAGTCATAATTCTATTGGACAAGTTTATCTCGACCAAAAACAACCTTAGGAATAAAATATTATCATTTAGGTCCACTTGGATTAGATTAGGACATTTATTATTATTTAATTCAAAGAAGAGTTAAAAGAGATAAAATCCAAGATTAATAACTAAAACATTTTTAATATTGGGTTATACATAAGATAAATTCGATTATAAATATTCATTAGAAAGATAAAATGATTTCCTACATAATGGTATTTTATTTATAATTTTTAGACATTAAATAATTTAATTTATTTATGACACAATTGTGGTGCAGTAATTACCAAATTAATGAAATATTAAAATAATTGATATTATAAATATCAAAATAAATGTAATTTGAGAATTTTTATGAATTAAAATAATTTTAAAGGTTAATATGACAAATTATTATTGGTTATATAAATTTATTTCGTAGTAATTATGCAGTTATAAAATTATCAAAAACAAAATACCAAATAGTGTTAAAATTGATATAAAAGGGTTTTTAAAACAAATATTATATCATTAATTTATATTCTATTCCTAATAACCTATGGTTCTGCCAAAGGACATATATAATGATAGGTGTATCATTAATGGACCATTTGGGGGTGTCTTGGAGGTATATAGTACGTTTATTAACTATATAATATACAAATACAAAGAGACATGGTAAATGTCAAACTATTTAACTAAGAGTTAAATATAAATGATAAGGTTAATAGAGTGACCGAAACCTATATAAAATCTTTTGGTTGAAAGGATTTAGACCCATACCCACCTTAACCTTTAAATAATAAAATATTTATCCATAAAAACCGAATAATAATTTATTATAAAATAATATTTTATGTTTTTTCCAAGGTGCCCCTCACCCCTCTTATAAAAGGAACCCCATTCTCTCAAATTCATAACATCAAAGCCTTTTATTACGGCCAACACTTACCCAAATATCCTCTCAACTTCCCCAAATTCATCCTAGAGGCCCTCAATTGGTCAGAAAGCCAACTTAAAAATCCCTTTTGATAAAATCAAAAGGAAGAACCCGAAGAAGATGTAATGATTTCACCACCCTCTTTCGAGTTCCTTTCTTCTTCCTCTTCTTTTTTATTTGTTATTTCCATTATAAAATAATAAATCCATTATCTTATATATACTTTGATGTTATTATAAATATGGTACAACCATATTCAGTATTTTATCCATCATTTGAATGACATGTCACCATACGTGCGTACGTACGGCCTACCGTCTCCACGTCGTGGTGTAATTGTTATTCAATATATTATTATCTGTATGGGTATAATAATGATGTTTAATTGATGTAAATAATAATTATAACATGATAATTATTTTTTATAAATGATATACCATCCAATTATATATGATTTTAATATCAAAAGAATAATATTATCGCTCGTGCGTATGTACGGACTACCGTCTCCACGAACGCGATGAGATTCATTCCCCATCGTATCCCTACAAGTATAATTCTAATTTTATGATTAAAAATAATGTTTAAGGACTTAACATAATACTTTATATGAATAATATACAACCTATACATAACAAACACCACTTAGGTAACAAAACATATAAAAGAAAACGAGTAAGTTAGCCCCCGAAACGATGATACTAATAAGATATTATTAACAAATCAATGTTAAAAGATAATATATGATATCATATTATTGTATATGATTATTTTCTAATTAAATAAAAATTATTTCACCATTATAGAGGAGGATAAACTACCCTCGACCAAGGAAAAAGTACAATGTAAGGGGTTTCTTATCTCACTTTTAATTTCATGAGATTTCCATTGTTCACCACTTATTTATTGCATGTGGTGTGTGTAATGCCCATGATTGTATTTATTGTGTAATAAAAATTAATTTATTTATATTTACTTCATCATTGTATGATCCTTCTTTCATGGTTGTATGTTTCGTAAGTTACCTAATCGATAATGGAATGTGGAATTTCAATTTCCACTCATTCGGCTTTACGCATACTTTATTGATTATTTTACTCCAAGATTATGTGTGGAATCACTATTTATTTGCTTATGTCAGAATTTCCACTACCCTTTCTGTGGATAAAATTTTGATACACATAATCACTCCATTTATAAATTCTAAAGTCTTCGATATGAACTTGAGAAGAGAAATTTTAACTCAATCTCCATTTATTGAGTTAAACATCTAATTCATTGGTGTGGTTTTTAAAAGATTATGTGTGAATGTCCTTTGATTTCTTTACACTGAATATCCAATTATGTTGAGTTTATTTATATTTTTCACACATAATTATGTCTTTGATTTATCCTTAACCTAAGGATACAGTCTTTATGAGATATTTCATCTCAATTTACATTCCATTGAGACTCCTTTGTTGTTATACAAAAATTCACTTTTATATGGTTTATATAATGTATATTGACATAGTATACCATGAATCCATTTATTATAATGATATTACAATGTTTTTATTACCGCAATTATTTTTATTCAAGTGTCTCTCTTTTGGTTAGGAACTCTAACTATCATTTTAAATATTTTAAAATTTTATTATTCCAAATATTTCTCATTAATGTCAGTGTTTTAAAAATAGTTTTAAGGATTTATTTATATGGACATTAATGTTTTTAAATCAAAATTTCTTTTTAATGTTTAAAATTGGTATGGTACACTTTTATTAAAAAAATCTATTTTTAAAATGGCTTCTTAATAAATAGTGGGACTTATAAATGATTTCTAGAAAAAGGGGGATATTTGTCTCTAATAGTTTTGATGATTATTTTCATCTATGTCAATATCCTTCATTATTCTCGATGAGGTTTATCTGATGAAATAAAATCTTCCATGTTGTATCGAATGAGTTATGTTTGACCGTCGATGTTCTATTTTTATACCGTTAATGGTTTGTGGTAAAATTATTGACATTTTGTATGCTAGTTTTAATACGAATGTTTATGTTATGTATAAACCTGTTTATATGAGGAATGCATTGGACTTATTAAGTGATGGGTGGAGCCCTCTATAGATCCTCGATGCATCGGTAGGTCTCATGAGACAAACTAGTGTCTTGGAACAAGGCTTTGAAAAAATCTTATATATATTCTTGGCATGAGGCCTTGACTATGTGGTTATGATAGTCTGGCATTATGCATTCCATCATTATGAAAGTGGTTATTGATATTTCATGTGGGTATTCTACTATTATAATATCCATGTGAATAAGTGATTGAAATTATGTCAATTTATCTTTACTATATTATGCCAAAGTTCAACATTAAAAGGCTTTTGTTTTAGTTATACATTGCCTAAAAGTTTTATGCTTACCTATGAAAGTTTTTGCTATATTGTTATCCTTACTGAGCATTTGAGCTCACCCCTTTCAATGTTTTATTTTTACCAGGATGTGAAGAAGTAGTTTATAAATGACCTGCATGGATAGTATGAGGCGATATGAAGACAAGATGTTGTTGTAGTTTTTTTGAATTTATGATATAATGTAAGAATTATTAATATATCTAGGGTTTCCAAGACTACTAAACTAATTGGTCTTTCGAGACTTGATCTTTTGTGATTATTCCAATGTTATTTAATAATGTACTGAACCGAGGTAACTGGGGTCAGGGTGTTACAGTTGGTATCAGAGGAAGATTATTACAAACCTTGGATGCTTGATTTAGATAAACTCGGATTAGAGCACATAGCCCTAAGAAAGAGTTTGAGGATTAGTATTGAAGAACTTACTAGAATTTTGTTATTGTATAGATTTTGTGAGTTTTCGATGTAATAGATCCCTGTCTGGATACGAGAAGGTTGAGGCGGCTCTGGAACAGATGTACCTAGGGGTAAAACCAGAAAACACCACTTTGAGCTAGGCTCAAACGGGAACTGGTGTACGACAACGGGCCTTACTGAACTCTTGGTTACGACACTCCCGGGGGATATGCTTAGGATAATTTACATTTTCTTTACAAACATATTTGAAGTATTTTGAGATTAAATGACCGTGGTTAATCTTAATTTGTTTCTAATTGAGAATATGGTGACATGATATTCTCTAAATGAATTTATGACTACTGTTACCCACACAATGCTTTCTGGTTTTAGTCAATGGCTGGATTCCAAGGAAGTCATAGTGAATTTGATAATGATATACAAGGTGGGAACGATGGTGAAAATGAGAAAAAAAAATGTAATGTTGATAAGAGTAAAAGATATCATCTTCATGCGAAATCAATTTTCCAAAAATATGTTCAACAATATATATATTAACCAATTCTCATAATCAACAAAGAAGGTAAAGGTGATGAATGATAAGAGATCCAGTAGTGGAGACCATGGAGAAAATAATACTCAATTTACATCATGTAGGAAATGTGGAAGGAGACACCCAGGAAAGTGTCTCAATGTAACAAAGAAATTCTTTACGAGTGGGAAGGAAGGACATAAAGTGATGAATTTCCAAGGAAAAATGAAGAGTACTATGGAAGAAAATAAAAATGGTCTCAAGATTCCAATTACGGTCATTTGTTTTAAATGTAAGGGACCTTGGAATCACCTATGTCAATGCCCTATTCTATTGGATAACATCTTGGTCAAGGGAAAACCTATGTGGAAATAAATGGATGGGAAATATTTAAAGGTATTAGTGCTTTTTGTTATTGAGATTACTTTGGGTGAATTTTCTCTTATATGTGTAACCCTGCAATTTATCATGCGAGAATGATATTTGAGGAATACTTGTCCTTTCTCTTGTGGATATAGTTATAAATTGCCATTTGGTTTTATATGATCATTGGGTTTGAGTCAATTACAAGTTATTATATTTTGTGTTGAAAATTCAAGGAATGAGATAACATTTGTGGTTAAATTATGTTATGGTTATTTTGAGTAATTGTTCTCATTTTGGTAATGTTATAAAATATAGTTTTTAAAAAAGGAAAACACGCAGAACGCATGACAACTCGTCGTGTCGGACAAAGATGTGGGAATCGAACCCACAACCAAAGTGTGAAAGGGATTTATCGCCTACCACTGGACTACGTGAAGTCCCCGGTTAGTGTGACTAATTATTTTTAGTTAAATGATTTTATTGATCAATAATAAGTTTATTTCGGATCTTATGTCTTATCAAGTGAATATCTTTATTATAAGAAAATGATTTGGTGATTTAGTGATTAGTGTTATTTTAGAAGATTTCCACTTGTTGGGAACACTGTATGCCCAAGGAAAATAGAATTATATGGGATTTCATTTGAGGAGTAATGGTGGATTTTATCTATGTTTTTATTGTGGATTTATTGTAATTTGGGATATTTATGGAAATGATTAACCCATAATAGAGAATATGTGATTAGGTTAATTACTTTTAAGTATGTGACATTAAGAGTAGTTGATTTTATTTAAAGATACAATTTAACGTGGAAGACTACATAACAAAATTCTTCTATGTTTTGAGTTTAAATATTAGTTTGGATTATATTGAAGGATTTTAAGGACAATTGTTTATTAAATGGTATTTATTTATCTTTGGGGTATTGTTGGTTTAATTTTAGAAATTAATATTAGTGTTTCTTTCTCTAATGGAATATACTTTTGGGGGATCATCAGATCTTATACTAACCATTTGGGTTTTGATTAATCACTAAAGACAAGGTAAATATGTAGTTTATCAATCATGGATCATGTGATTCTATAAGAAGTTTATTCTATCTATTCCAGTGTGACCAAGTCTTCTTGAATACTCATCATTTAAAAATGAGTTAGTAGTAGGAATTTATTAAAGAATGAAACTTTACATAAAAATTATGAATATCTCTGTATGTTACTAGTCAATCTTAGAAATGAATTCCTCATCTTTATGTAATATAACTTAAAACAAAAAATATATCGTCCGTTTACTTTTCCTACTGGGAAACTAATGACCATTTTTCATATCACAAGTTTGTGGTTTTCTTATTGTTAACTTTATCCTGATAATGTTATCTATCCATCTCCATTAGAACTTGACACTTAGTTTATAATCCATATCCATGTTTTTCTACATGGAATCCTAGTATATGTTATCTCGGGTGACCTTTTTAATTATCTTTCTTTATTTTAATGTGATAGTTTTATTGACTATTTTTCCAATGTGGGACTTCCCATTATATTCCCAAGCCCTATATTAAAAATTGTGAGGACATAATTTATTGAAGGAGTGGATAATGTAACACCCCAATCTTCCACGGTACGTTTCCCTTTGAATATTGCAATAACGTCTGTTGTACGCAATTTTGAGTTCTAACACACACCAAAACCAACCAAACTTGTCGTTATGAATAATAACACCAACTTTTTGAAATTTTATAAATTTTATCGTTCAAAATGGACTTCATTTTTGGATTTGGAATATCTAAATTATCTTAGGGCGAATTTTTGGAATTTTCTGAAAACATTCAATTTTTGATTAATAGTGAAAAAACACTTAGTTAAAATTTAAAAACGAATTTTTATTTAAATATTTATTTATTTAATTTAAATTTAATTAAGGTCAAAATAGATACATAATACCAATATATGTTCAATGTATTTCATTGTAGTTTGTTTAGAATAATTTTAGATATACAAAAATTTTATTGAACTTTTCACCGTCTTTTACCCACCTCTTAGAAGAATTTGGAAATTCACATAAAACATAATTTTACTGCTTTTGTGAGTGGAATTTAGAAAATCTGAGAGACATGGATAATATCAAGGAGTAAAATGTGGTTCAATAAGATGAAAATAATTTTTGTGAATAGTAACTTTTTACTTTTATTTACCACGGTTAAAAATTAAATAGGGTAATTAAGGGTAAAAATGATATTAATATTACCCTAAAACAAGTCCTAATTCTATTGGACAAGTTTATATCGACCAAAAACAACCTTAGGAATAAAATATTATCATTTAGGTCCACTTGGATTAGATTAGGACATTTATTGTTATTTAATTCAAAGAAGTGTTAAAAGAGATAAATATAAGTTTAATAAATAAAACATTTTTAATATAGGGTTATAAGTAATATAAATTCGATTATAAATATTAATTATAAACGTAAAAATATTTCCTACATAATTGTATTTTATTTATAATTTTTAGATATTAAATAATTTAATTTATTTATGACACAATTTCAATGGAGTAATTACCTAATTTATGAAATTTTAAAATAATTGATATTATAAATATCCAAATAAATGTAATTTGAGACTTTTTATGAATTAAAATAATTTTCTAGGTTAATATGACATATTAGGATTGGTTATATAAATTTATTTAGAAGTAATAATGCTGTTATGAAATTATCAAAAACAAAATACCAAATAGTGTTAAAATTGACATAAAATGGTTTTTAAAACAAATATTATATTATTAATTGATATTCTATTCTTAAAAATCTATGTTTCGGCCAAAGGAGATATATAATGATATATGTATCATTAACGGACCACTTGGGGGTCTCTTGGAGGTATATATTTAATCTATTAACTATATAATATAGAAATACAACGAGACATGGTAAATGAAAAACTATTTAACTAAGAGTTAATTATAAATTATAAGGTTAATATAGTAACTCAAACCTGTATAAAATATATTGGTTGAAAGTATTTAGACCCATACCCACCTTATCCATTAAATAATATACTTTTTAGCCATTATAAACCGAATATGAATTTATTATAAAATAATATTTTATGTTTTTTCAAAGGTTCCCCTCACCCCTCTTATAAAAGGGCATTCCCCCATCTCTCAAATTCATACATTCATTTTTCGTTCTTCCAACACCTGACCAAATATCCACTAAACTTCCATAAATTAATCCTAGATGACCTCCTTTGGTCATTAATCCAACTTAAGGTTCCCTTTTGATCAAATCAAAAGGAAGAACTCGAAGAAGAGGTAATGATTTCACCACCCACTTTCAAGTTCCTTTCTTCTTCCACTTCTTCTTTATTTGTTATATTCATTATAAAATAATATCTCCAGTATCTTATATATACTTTTATGTTATAATAAATATTCTACAACCATATTCATTATTTTATCCATACTTTGCATGACATGTCACCATACGTGCGTACGCATGGCCTGCCATCTCAACGTCATGGTGAAATTGTTATTCAATATATTATTATTTTGATGGGTATAATAATGATATTTAATTCCTGTGAATAATAAGTATAACATGGTAATGATTCTGTATATATGATATACCATCCAATTATATATGAATTTAATATCAAAAGAATGATATTATCGCTCGTGCGTACGTACGGACTACCGCCTCCACGAACGTGATGAGATTCATTCCCCATCGTATCCATACAAGTCTAACTCTAATTATGTGATTAAAAATAATGTTTAAGGACTTAATATTATTATGTATAAGAATTATATAAAACATATCCATAACAACACAAGACTTATGTATCAAAACATATAAAATCAAATCAGTAAGTTAACACCTGAAACGACGATAATACTAAGATATTATTAACAAATCAATGTTAAAAGATCATATATTATATCATATTAATATATATGATTATTTTATAATAAAATAAAAATTATTTAACTATTATAAATGAGGATAACCTACCCTTGAACAAGGAAAATGTACAAAGTAAGGGGTTTCTTATCTCACTTTTAATTTCATGAGATTTCCATTGTTCATCACATATTTATTGCATGTAGTGTGTGTACTGCCAATGATTGTATTCATTGTGTAATATAAATTAATTTATGTATATTTACATCATCATTGTATGATATTTCTTTCATGGTTGTATGTTTCGTAAGTTACCAAATCGATAAGGGAATTTGAAATTTCAATTTCCACTCATTCGGCTTTACGCATACTTCATTGATAATTTTATTCAAAGATTATGTGTGGAATCACTATTTATTTGATTATGTCATAATTTCCACTCCCCTTTTTGTGGATATAATTATTATACACATAATCACTCCATTGATAAATTCTCAAGTCATTGATATGAACTTTATAAGAGTAATTTTAACTCAACCTCCATTTATTGAGTAAAACATCTAATTCATTGGTGTTGTTTTTACAAGATTATGTGTGAATGTCCTTTGATTGTTTTACACTGAATATCCAATCATATTGAGTGTATTTATAGTTTTCAAACATAATTATGTCGTTTATTTATCCTTAACCTAAGGATACGGTCTTTATGAGAGATTTCATCTCAATTTACATTCCATTGAGACTCCTTTGTTGTTATACATCAATTCACTTTTATATGGTGTATATAATGTACTTTGACATAGTATACCATGAATACCTTTATTCTCATGATATTACAATGTTTTTATTACCTCAATTATTTTTATTCAAGTGTCTCTCTTTTGGTTAGGAACTCTAACTATCATTTTAAATGTTTTAAAGATTTATTATTCCAAATCGTTCTCATTAATGTCTATATTTTAAATATCGTTTTAAGGATTTATTTATATTGACATTAATGTTTTCAAATCAAAATTCCTTTTAAATGTATCAAATTGGTATGGGACACATTGATTCAAAAAATCTATTTTTAAAATGGCTTCTTGACAAATAGTGTGACTTTTAAATGATTTCAAGAAAAATGGGGATATTTCCCTCTAATAATTTTGATAATTACTTTCATCTATGTCAATATCCTTCATTATTCTCGATTGAAGTTGACCTGATACAATACAATCTTCCAAATTGTATCGAATGAGTTATGTTTGTCTGTGGATGTGCTATTTTTATACCATTCATGGTTTGTGGTTAAAGTATTGAAATTTCGTATAATAGTTTTAATACGAATGTTTATGTTATGTATAAACCTATTCATATGAGAAATGCATTGGAATTAGTAAGTGACGGGTGGAGCCCGCTATAGCTCCTCGATGCATCAGTAGGTCTCATGAGACAAACTAGTGTCTTGGCACAAGGCCTTGACAAAATCTTATTTTTAGTCTTGGCACGTGGCCTTGACTATCTGGTTATGATAGTTTGGAATTATGCATTAAATCATTATGAAAGTGGTTATTGATATTTCATGTGGCTATTCGACCAGTATAATATCCATGTGAATAAGTGAATGGAATTATTTCATTTTATCGTTTCCATATTATGATGATGTTCATGTTTAAAAGGATTTTGTTTTAGTTATACATTACCTTAAATTTTTATTCTTATCTAAGAAAGTTCCCGCTATATTTTTATCTTTACTAAGCATCTGAGATCACCCCTTTCAATGATTTATTTTTCACAGGATGTGAAGAAGTAATTTATGAACGACCTGCAGGGATAGTGTGAGGGGATATGAAGATAAGATGTTGCTGTAGTTTTTTTTAATTTATGATGTAATGTAAGACTTATGAATATATCTAGTGTTTACAAGAGTACTAAACTAGTAGGTCTTTCGAGACTTGATCTTTTGTGATCATGCCAATGTTATGTAATAATGCACCGAATCTAGGTAACTGGGGTCGGGGCGTTACACCGAATATGCATGAAGTCAAAAGTGGTGTGTTGTGATCTGTCCATATATCGGGTTCTAGTGGTCCAAATTGTTCCAAAAATTCAGTGGAGACAAAAAAATATGTGGGGATACAACAATTTTATTTTCTCCAAAGTGAGATAATGTTGTTAGATGGTTAAAATACATGTGACAAGTGGTTTTATGAAATCATTGTGCTCAAAAACCAATTCCCATTTTCCAATAAAATGATATCTTGGGATCCCCATTTGTAAGTTCCATCAGGATGCAAAGCTTTGGTATTTTGGAGACCCAAAGGAGTCCTCTCATCATACCAGAAGTTCTTGAGGCCCCTATCATCAAATGGGGATCAATAATGAAGATGTAGTTCTACCCGATCCTTCTCCTCCTCTTGATGGTGAGATAAACAGTGGACGATCATGTTGAGGGAGATAAACATACATGGGAGGGAGTTCAGAAACATGATAATATACTGGTTTTGTATAATTCGTGTTTGGATTATTTCAGTTATATTTTCTCTAAACATGTTTCTACTCTGTATTCATTTCTTGGGATTAATTAAGTGAACCGCTTTTCATTTCAACACTGATTGGGTTGAAATATCATGTGGGAAACTTGGTTTGTTCTGATTGGGAAACACATGGATCCTCTTTCTCTCACACATACAGATGATATTAGTCTACATTGGTAGCCATTAATCTATTCTTGAAGTCCAATACTTGACAACATGATTGTTTTTTCAAGGGTTGGTACTTTGTGCAACATTTTTAGGGGAAAGAGGGAAATTAAGATCATGAATATCCTCAACCAAACAATTAAACAAAACCATTGGAAATTTTCAAAACAATGATATATCCAATATGTCTAGTGAAATTGAAGTGTTCTCCTTATCCCATAATTCTAAAGCACCACTTTTATTTATAAAATATTAAACATTAAATCAAGTCAATTCATTTTTATAAAACTATTTTCAACCCACCCCATCTTTTATTCTTCATATTAAAAATTCACACAATAAAACCACCAAAGAATTTTTTTGAGACATCCAATGGTCTTTCCTAGACTAAAAAATCATCCTTAAATCACTATCAATTTGACAATTCATGACAACGCGTTCATGGGGATAAGTTATATCTCTCCTATATATATATATATAATTTTATGTGTTTTTATGCATGTTATTATTTAATTTTTATTGATTGTGTATGAGAACTTTGCATCATATTATTTGTTATTTTTATTTTTATGCTCTGACCGATATATTGGGAAATTTGATGGAATACATTGAAATTAAGGAACATAAAGGCCCTTTCCCAAAGTTTCATCACAACTCGATGTAGAAAAGGTTATTGAAGATGAATATAATAATAATAATTGAATAATAACATATGAATATTAGTTTTGAATGAAGGATTACCAATATATATGATGATCAAAATAATCTTAGGAGGCTCAAAACCAAAGAATGAGAGAAAAAATGATGCTTTTATCACTAGAAGTACATGATTCACATCATAAATCATGTTTTCATCATGAAAAATATACAATTCATGAAACAATTACATTCTATGATAAATTTGGACATGAAAATTACATGTCATTTCAACATTAACATTACATACTGTGAAAAAACATGGAAATACCCCAATGTTTATTTTTTCAAAAATTCGATCGAGGCGTATCTTTCGTAACCTAAACAAATTTTAAATGAAGATATTGACCCTAATAAGACGATTGATTATATATGAGATTATATATAGGGGATACGTCCAAGATATTATATGATTAAAATTATGGGGATTAGCCTACTAGGAGGATTCCTCTAGGGTTAAAACCTAGAGTAAACTCTAGATAGTTTTTTCTATTTTTGGGTTTTCTTTAATTTTTCTTCATTGATATGATGTTGAATTCAATTTAGTTTAATTTGAATCTCAATATTTTTTACATTAACAATCTCATTCATTAATTTTCAATCTATTTGGTTTGTTTTTTGGATTATTAACCATCTACGACTAGAAAAAAATTATTGGATGTAACCCATAGGGTAGAGCAAAATCAGATAAAGGGGTTGTGTACAAAAAAAATCATGATTTTCATTCCTCAAAATATAGTTTTGTTCAATGTTATTTTGTTTTTGAGGCATGTTTATTTTATTCATCCTTTATTCATTGAAAAAATTATTTTAATAATTTATGAACAACCACATGATTGTGATAATTTATTCATGACCATAAAATTTAATTATTCTTATGAGTTTGGAAATCCTACCTTAGTGTTATTTAACTATTTAATTTCATCAGTACTTGATGAACTGGGAATCTAGGTAGATTAATTGGGATTGAAAATTTCTAATATCAGTAAAATTTATTGGTTTCTTATCTATTTAGTATGATTATTCTTACAAGAAAAGTTGAATTGAATTATTAGGAAAACTAATATGGAATATGGTACCCCACTCCTTTGATTTTCTATGTGAATTCAATTACTTAATTGGTTTAATTTAATTATTCAGATAATATAAAACTAAAATTTTAGCAACGTAACCTTTTTTCACATGTTTTCTTCTATGTTCCCCTCTCTTTGTGGGATAAACATCATACTTCTACTTTGCTAAACCTTTTTAGTTTGTGTGGTGTGGTTAAATTATAATTTTATAATTTTATTTTACAGTTCCTTTAATTATTTCCTTTAGAAAAATAAACTCATACCCTTATCAATAAACAACTCCACTGGGTTACCGATATAGATGATCCCTTTATTATAGATGTAAGATGAGAGAGGGTCAAGGACTAATTACCCTAGATGGCTTAGATCTATTGGTAGATATTATTTATGAGGTACATATTCATATACACATGAAATTATTTTAATTTGATTTCTATTTCCTTTATTTAATCCACTATATATACTAATTCATGTGGGTTGTTAGTGTTTTATATATAACATGGCCATTCATAAAGTTACAATATTTCATCATTTATTGGAGACTTTTTTATATTTTCATTTTATTCACTATAATTATTTAATACTATGTATGATTATTTTTTATCTCTACCAGTTTCTTACACTGATATATGGGAATTGTCATCCCCAAAAAACACACCAAGACCACACTGCTATTTGGAATCCACTTTCATACAAGGAGGCACCCTTGATTCCTTTTCACCAACAAGTTATATTATTGTTCTTAGAGTGAACCAGGTTGGGAAGTTCCAAACTGTTATCATAGGTGTTAGTTTTCTATTGTTTTAAAATTTGTTATATGGTATGTCGGAGTAATAGTATTATGTTGGATCATGTGATGGATGTTTCATTAGTGTGTCAAGAAAATTTGTTCTGGTAACCAGTGTAGGTTTCCAAGGATAAGTCAGTAATATTATTCATATGATATGTTACTATTTTATATGGGATTCACTTTGAGAGACCCAAAAAATGTGATGATTTTTTTGATTTAATATAGATTTATAGATCACAACTATTTGGAGGTGTCCATCGATTGATTTTGACTCTTGGATGGCACATGCAAGGGTAGTCTCATGCATCCAATTTTTTCACAATAGGTCTACATGTTATAAACCTTATAGTGTGTGACTTGACTACTAATTATGAGGAAAAATAATTAATATTTCTGCAAAAACCAAAATCATATTTTATCATATAGGTTCTTGATGGGACTATACTAAGTAAGCCAAAAATTTATATTCATTTTATTCAAATAGATGGTAATATGGATCAATGATGAGACTTTCTATAGTGATGTTTATTACACATTCCTAATACAAATGAGTAGCAGTGACCCTGTTCTTCTCTCATGTTTTGGATGGAAATTCAATAGAACTGAATTAGGTGAGTGATTTAGGAAAAAGATTATTTGAGATGATGTCGTGTGTAAACCATTGACCCTCATAGGTCATCATTGGTTGTTTATGTTTTATCTTTAGACCCAGTACGCATTCTCCCTTCACTGGACCTGTTAACTCAATATTCATAACAATGTACATGGTGTTTTCCAATCATTTTTTCTATTATAGTTTACTTAACCAACTATATTTATCGGTATCTTGATGAATCCTCTAGTGATATTCTAATAGGTAACTAAATTTTTTTAGTTATATGGAACCTCAAGGTGGTATTACCTTATATGGATGCTTTGTTGGGTTTATTTTTTGATATCACGGTATTTGAGTGTGAAGTCCCATATGAGAATTCTTTGGAGGATCATATAAAAATAAGACAATGCTTGGATGGTTATCCCTTAAATATTTAATAAATAAGAATCAAACCACTATTAGGATCTACTAATGGGATAAAATTAAATAAGTTTACAATTATAGAATAAATGTTGATTTAATATATAACATGGAATTTAAAAACTATATATTTGAACCAATGATGACATGTTTACCTTCAATTGTATTTTAATTCCTTAGAGGGGGTTTACCAGAGGTTTATATGTTATATAATCATTGAGATGAGTGTATTGACGAAACCCCATGATATGTCACCTTGTTGAAATGTTTGAAATTTGAGCTAGGTGGTGAGATATAAGGAATCTCATACAACCCATTACTGGTAGGGCTATGTAGGAAACCTAGAGTGCCTTAGTTTTGACGAAGTCCTGGTGAGCTAGTGTTTGGTTTGATCGATGGGAACCTATAATAGTGGTTGGAAAATGTGTAACGATTATATTTGAGGATAAAGATTGTAACACCCCAATCTTGTACAATAAGTTTCCCTTTGAATAATAAAGTAGCATGTGTTGTACGCAACTTGGTGTTTTAACACACCACGATTAATGAAACTAGCCGTTATGAATAGTAACACCCATTTTTTGAAATTTTATAAATTACAATTTTCACTATGGACTTCATTTTTGGATTCAAAATATCAAAATTAACTTAGGGTGAATTTTTGGTATTTTTCTGAAAATAATCAATTTTTAATGAATAGTGAAAAGCACTGCGTTATTATTTAAAACTGAATTTTTATTTAAATAATTAGTTATTTTATTTTTATTTATATTACCCCAAAATAGATACATAATACCTATATATGTTAAATTTCAGTCATTGGAGTCATATTATAATAAGTTTAGATATATAAAATTCTACTGAACTTTTTACTGTCTTTTACCCACCTTGTAGGAGAATTTACAAATTTGTATGAAACATAATTTTACCGCTTCTATGAGATGAATTTTA
This sequence comes from Viscum album, assembly GCA_963277665.1. Taxonomy (NCBI): domain Eukaryota; kingdom Viridiplantae; phylum Streptophyta; class Magnoliopsida; order Santalales; family Viscaceae; genus Viscum; species Viscum album. The sequence goes on along the minus strand of OY728123.1, from coordinate 1,235,270,514 downwards.
AAAATTCGAGAGACACGGTTGATATCAGTAATTAAAATTTGGTTCAATAAGATATAAACAATTTTTTGTGAATAGTAACTTTTGACTTTTATTTACCATGGTTAAAAGTATATAAGGTAATTAAGGGTAAAATGATATTATAATTACCCTAACATATGTCCTAATTATATTGTATAAGTTAAATTCATCCAAATAAAAACTTTGGAATAAAATATGATCCCATTTGGTCCACTTGGATAATATTAGGACATTGATTATTATTTTGTTTAAAGAAGAGTTAAAAGAGTTAAATTCAATGTTCAATAACTAAACCATTTTTAATATAGGGTTATACATAAGATAAATTCAGCTATAAAAATTAATTATAAAGATAAAAATATTTCCTACATAATGGAATTTTATTAATAATTTTTAGATATTAAATAAGTTAATTTATTTATGACACAATGATGAGGCATTAATTACCTTATTAAAGAATGATTAAATTAATTAATAATATAAATATACAAATAAATGTAATTTGAAACTTTTTATGAATTACACTAAATTTATAGGTTATTATGACATGTTAGGGTTGATTAAATATTTTTTTTTCGAATTAATCATGCTGTTATGATTTTCACAAAAATCAAATTCTAAATAGTGTCAAAATTGACATAATTGAGTTTTTTAAAAAAATACTATATTATTAATTGAAATAATATTAATAAAAATATATGGTTCGATCAGAGGACTTATATAAGGTTATATATATTAATACTGAACCACTTGGAGGGTTTTTTGATATATTAAGTTTATTAACCATATAATATAAAAATACAGAGAGACATGGTAAATGTCAAACAATTTAACAAAGAGTGAAATAAAAAAAAATATGGTTAATATGGTGAATTAATCGGTCTAAAACCTATTGGTTTAGAGGTTGTAGATCCGTACCCACCTTAGACAATAAATAAATCATTTTTTAGACATTAGAAACCTAAAATGATTTTATTATAAACTAATATTTCAAGCTTTTCCTAAAGTGACACTCACCTCTCTTATAAAAGGATACATCCCCTTATCTAAAATTCACACCTACAAATCCATTTGGCTCAACCTACCCCAGCCCAAATAACCTCCCAACTTTCCTCTCATCATCCTAGTGGCCTTACCTTTGTCAGAAAACAAACCTATGGAGTTCTTTTGATCAAATCAAAAGGAAAACACCGAAGAAGAGGTAAATATTTCATCTCCTCTTTCAAGTTATTTTCTTCATTCACATCCTCTTCCTTTGTTTGTTCTATTATAAAATAATAAATATAGTATCTCATATATACAGTGATGTTATTATCAAAATATTACAACCATATTCATTATTAGATCCAACATATGAATGACAAAGTCACCATATGTGCGTACATATGGCTTACTGTCTCCACGTCATGGTGTAGTTTGTTATTCAGACACTTCATTATTTGGATGGGTATAATAATGAGTATAACTTATCTAAATACTAAATATAACATGTTAATTATTCTATATACATTATATACCATCCATTAACATACTATTTCAACATCAATATAATTTTATTGTCGCTGGAGCGTACGTACGGATTACCGTCTCCACTAACGCGGTGAGACTAATCCCCCATCGTAATCATTAATGAATAATTTTCATTTTATGATTAAAAATAATTTTTATGAACATAATATCTTTTGGTATATGAATCAAATACATTATATAAATAACAAACATGGCTTACATAATCCAGAATATAAAGGAAAATGAATCTGTTAACCACCAAAATGATGATACTACTGAAATATTATTAACAATGCAATATTAGAGGATCATATATTGTCACACCCCGACCATAGTTACTCCCTTATATTATTCTTTTCTTGATGTTGGATCTTTTGGTTGAGGTTTGGGTTGAGTTCCCAACAAGGGTCCTTGTGTTTTTCAGGTTTTGGGTTTCCTTTTATACATATGATTAGTTATTCTTGTTGGGATTGAGATAAAGTTTCATGTTGGAGAGTTTTTCATGTCGGCGGTGTCTATATATTGTGTTTAAAACATTAAAGGATCAATGGGTGGACTTTCCTAGTGTCTAAGATGTAATTTGGGGGTTTTTGGCCAATTTTTAGGGTTGCACAGTTTGAGAACGGCCTAGACAACCCGTGCAGCCTAACCATGCGAAGTTTCATGTGTTTTTAGTATCCCCCGCACGGTTTGCACACGGTTTGATAAACCGTGTACCGAAACCATGCAGCCACTTGTAGGGTTTATAACTTTTGACGTGGCGCTCCAATTGGGGTTATTCCACCTCAAAAATGAATCCCTATCTATTGGGCATCGACCACAGGAGGCTACACCACCTTCCTACTTCGATTTGGGGTGCTTTTGGGGTGATGTATTAAGAAAAGTTAGCAATTCTTCATGTTTCCCTCATCCAATCTTCTCTCCTCCTCTATCCCTCTTTCTTTTGGGTTTCCTTTGGGGGTTTTCTTCCATGGCCAAACCCTAATTTCTAGGGTTTATGTTTGGTTCGTTTTTCTTTGGATATAGGGTGTGTGAATGGTCAGTGGGGCTTAGATCTATCCTCCCTTGAAGTTTCGTTCCATTCACACATGGTTGAGGTAGGCGTTTCCAACTTTTTCCTTTTTGGAACACTCCACATTCACTTTGGTGTTTTCATTTAATTTTTTAATGACTTTTAAACCTCTAAAATATCTATTTCATGATGTGAATGATGTCTTTGTATTAGTAGAATTTATTAAATATTGGTTTTCAAAGGGATTTGTGTGAAAGACCTATGTTTATTGCACCTAGGGTTTTTATTTAAAACATCATTGTTCTTTAAAGTTAAATTGATAGTTTTTATGAAATGTCTATCCTTTATTATGGAGGTATGGTTTTTTATCATTTGTGATCTTGATTTGTTGTGGATGTTTTGGTAATGATTTATCTTTTTAAAAGTGTTAAAATGTTGTAGAAAGGGTATTATGGATACAATGGGATTGCTTTATGTTATTTTAATAATTTGGATGGTTGGATGTGGTTTAAAAGAAAATGATTGGTTTTGTGGAAGTGGTTTTTGGGTTTTCCTTGAAATATTAGTCTCCAAAATGTTGTTTAAAATGGAATCCCATGGGGGGATATGCCCATTTGCCTTTTTGTGTGTGTGTTTTGGAAAAAGTTTGGCTTGAGGCATTGTTTGGCATTTCACACTTGAAGATGGTTTTGGAAATGATTTGGAAATGATTTGGTAAATTCATTTGGTTGTGTGAACATAAAGGCCCATTTTAAATTTTACATTTAAAGGTGATGTTTTGTGTTGAGTTTATAAAAGAATGTGATTCAGAAAATGTGAATGCCCTGTTGGAAACATAAGGTGTTTAAAAAGATGGTTTGAATTATTAAGTGATGTGATGGCCCGTTTGGAATGTTTTTAGTGTTTCATGTGTTTCCTAAAATTTGGAAAGACTTGTTTAGAAATTTTTTAAAGAGGTGGTGTTCCTCATGGATTTTAAAGTGATTTTTAAATGTTTCGGTTTGCTTAATTTCTCAAGAGTGGGTTTGTGATGTGAAAGTGGTGGATTATAAAATGAGATGCTCAATGTTGTTGATAAATGGTGAATGTGGTAACATGTGATGTGTGAAATTTGATTGAGCACAAAATGGGAATCCTGGGTATCTAGGTGGGTGGACTTGTACTAGTATGCTAGTGATCCTGTAGGGTTTGGACCCTGTTTCACGTAGAATGTTTGACAATGACAACACTAACTAAACTATGATGATGATGTTGGGGACCACTAGGTAATGGGTATGTTCCCTACTAGTGGATCATGCACAAGAATGGATATTGTTATGGTTACTTTTCACCGAGATATGAGGTACATGGGGATCACAACTAGGTAGTGCCTAGGGGCGTTCCCGTGACTAGTGATAAATAATTAGATTTCACCTCCCATTGTCATACAGTAGGTTAGGTTGGTAATTTTAAATTTACGTGTTTTGTATTTAATGTTACATTCTTTGAAATTGTTTTCCATTTAATGTTGTTCAGTTGAAAATTGTTACTATTAATTTTTGGGATGGGTTTTTGTTATAAAATGATAGTTTTATTGAAAAATGGTCGGTGGCATGTGTTGTCCTTAGAAATGGGAAAGTTATGGTTGTTTAATAAAATGTGAAAAACTATTTTTATAATCGTATTTTAAACATGTTCTAATGGACTGTTTTGGGAAAGGAAACACTTGGAATCTGTGGTGATTTCCTACTGAGCTGTTAGGTCACACCCTACCTATACCACTCGGTGTCGGTAGACCCGAGCTATTTTGAAGGTTCCGGTTTTGATCAGGTTTTTTTGGTGTGAGTTATATCTTTGAGAAGGGTGGCCTTATGGTTGGAGGTGACCAGTAGGTCACATGAAGATCATGTTACTAGCTGGTTGTTTAATTTTGTTGTAGCTTATGATTCTTTGAATGTTAGTTTTATTCAGTTGTATTCGTATTGAACCATATTGTTATTTTATTGAGATTCAGTTGTGGTTAACTCTGCTGTGTTTTTGATGGTGTATTTTATTTTACTATTATTATTAGGCTTAATCGTTCCCACTTGTTTAATTTTGATTCCCGAAACATGTTTCCAGCCCATGGGGATCGGGAACGCCCTTCGGGTCATGTCTCAGATTGAGTCGGGTGCCGGGTCAGATGGCATCCCTACTTGGTTCGTGACAAAATGGTATCAGAGGAGTTTATTGATATTTGGGGTGTCCGGTATATGGAGACTAGGGTTGTCGGGACTCGGGAGGTAGGTGTGGGGAGGGAGTCATGAACCCTTCCTCATTCTGAACCTCGAGTAACCAAGGGTAGTTCGGGACATAGTCATGTGTCTTGTGTTGTTTTGGAATTGACGGATGACAATGGAGGTGAGTCAGGTTAGGTTGTGACCATACATGGGGTGGTGACCCATGTAAAGTCCAAGTGCCTGGTTCATGGCCCTCATAGTGTTATGCCTTACTTGGGACATGACTCACCACCATGTTTCCAGGCTAGGCATAGGCACTAGTCCCTCATTCTGGTGGTCCATTTTTGGTTGGGTTTCATTTTTGGTTTCAGTTGGTGTTAGTGTATGTTAAAAATGAATGTGAATTTTGAAACGGAAATGGGTTTAAAAACAAAAGTGTTTTCCATGAAATGGTTTTAAATTAGTAAAGTGAGTTTTCAAACCTTGGGGGTGTTTTAGGTTTGATAATGTTAATGGAATGTGGCCCTAGGTATTTCTTATGGACGTGGACATGTGTGTGGGTATGTGTGAGAAGTGCGTGTTGGCACGTGAGGATGGGAATGAACAAACACACATATAACGGTTCATGGGAGACCATGTGTTATGTTTTGGAATTAAAGGCTTAGAATGGTTTTCCTAAGGTGGATTTGAATGGGAAAATAATTTCAGGATTTTTTTCATGAAAAAAATGGGTTATAGGTATTTGAGAATTAGCCTTGGAAGAATGTTTTTTTGAATTTTCAAAGAAAATGATGGTTTTTGAAAAAAAATATATATTATTGTAGTGTTTTTTTTACATGGGTTTTGAGCCAGTTGGTGTTGGTTTGAGGTGTTCCTCTTTGTTTGTGCCTCAGTTTGATGTTGGATTTGGTCAGTGCTTTTCATGTTATCCAGAAAATGCCGCTCAAAAAGGTCCCCAAAGATCCTAATGAGTCAGGACCAGTTCCTTTTCCTTCAAAAGTTTTTCCTATTTTCTGTGGTGATCAAGGTTCGCTTGAGGCTATGGAGTAGCCTGAGGAAGTCAAGCGTGTATTTATGTCATTGGGAACTATTGATGTTGTTAGAGTCTATGCAGTTCAAAGGTCGTTTGACTATCTAGCCTTGTTCTAGTGGCGGTTGGTCTCCTTGTCATCGACAGAAGGTGAGATGTCATGGGAGGTGTTTAAGGACACATTCATCCAATAGTTCATACCAGAGGGTGAAGTAGAGGAATGTGGTAGAGCTGTAGGATGTTTGGAAGGTCCAGTGATTAGTAAAGACTTATGTTGAAAATTTCATAGAGCTAGTTCCATTCTCTTTGGAAGTAGCATCAAAGGATCATATGAAGGCCCCTATCTTTTTATGGGTTCTTTGCCTTGAAATTATGTATAATGTGATCTCATATGGTGAAACTTGTTTCGAGAGGATGGTGGATGCGGCATTTATGGATGAGCTGTTTTTTTGGGGGTCATCCAGCGGTTGTCGGTTCTCGGGAAGGTTCCCCATCTGGCGAGTAGGGTGTGCCAGGGGAATCGGTTTCTGAAAAATTTTCTCTATCGACTCTGACTTTCATTTCATCGGACCGTTCACTTGTATGTTTCCAGTGTGGCCAGTTTGGTCACTCAAAGCTGTCTTGTCATATTCCTTCGAATACTTGTCGCCGCTGTGGCAATTGGGGTCATTTGAAGAAGTTATGTTGGGGGTGTTTTTTGAAAAGGAATTCTTGATCGGAGGATGTGTTTCTAGACTGTGAGGAAGGATATTCTTCAGCCATCAACTCCCCAACCACAGGTCCTGGGGTGAAGCTTGCGCACAGTTAGGAGTGACAAGGGGGTTTGAAAACTGGCCTAGCATTGTTTTCGGTGTTGGGATGGAAATGGTTAACATATCCTAGTTATTTTTGCCTTGATTTTTTAAATTAACCTTTTGTGGTAATGGTGAGATAAACTAGATCTCTTATAACCCAAAAAGTTGAGTCTATCTAAATGTAGACTTTGAAAATTTTCATTCTCCTTTGAGTGTGTCTTACCTTCGTGTAGGTCGGTAACAGTTTTATCTTTTGGCAGTGCTCATTTGGAGATGCTTGAGTTTTGTAGAATTGGTTTATTATGTGTTTGGTTTATTTGGTAGGGTCTAAATTTTATTGTTGGGGGTGTCCATATTGTGTATTGGAGTTCAGGTTTGACCCCGGTCGGGGATTCTGGGTTCTTGGAGCTTTCAGGATATTTTTCCAAGTAAAACATGGTTACCGCACGGTGAGTCAAAACCATGCAACCCTAGCCAGGCGGACAGAACAAACTACATGGCCAGCGCATGACCATGTGTTAGGTCTCATAACCATGAGTCTTTGTGTAATTTTTTGGTGGAGGCTTTAGGACGGTTGGTATACGGTTTTGAAACTGTGTGGCCAAGCCATGCGGGGGCCCCTTCCATCTTTTAGTTCATGCATGGTTGGCACACAGTATGGTAAACCGTGCGACCAAACCATGTGAACTGAATGAAAATTTTAAATATTGAAATCCCTTGTTCCTGGTTGTAGTGAGGGAACTGTTTGGGGTTTAAAGGGTTTTCAAATTAATTGGGTTCTTGTGGTGGGGAGAATCCTCTCTTGTTCCCCCCTCATCTTCATCCATGAGTTGTGGTTTCTTCTTGATCAGTCGGGTGTGACTTGTTGAGTGAATAGTCATCCTGGAGTTCATGGTTTCCCCTTGGTTTTTGTTGGGTATAGACTTGATCTTGGTTGACTTTTCACTGGGTGAATTTCTAGGGGCAGAAAGTGTCTATGGTGGGGAGAATTGTCACACCCCGACCACAAATACTCTCTTATTTTATTCTTTTCTTGATGTTGGATCTTTTGGTTGAGGTTTGGGTTGAGTGCCCAACAAGGGTCCTTGAGTTTTTGTGGTTTTGAGTTTCCTTTTATACCTATGATTAGATATTCCTATTGGGATTTAGATAAAGTTTCATGTTGGAGAGTTTGTGATGTCGTCGGTGTCTATATATTGGGTTTAAAACATTCAGGGATCAATGGGTGGACTTCCCTAGTGTTTAGGATGTAATTTGGGGGTTTTTGGACAATTTTTGGGGTTTCACGGTTTGAGCACCGCCTAGACAAACCGATCAGCCTAACCATGTGAAGTTACAAGAGTTTTTAGTAGCCCTCGTACAGTTTGCGCAACGTTTGACAAATCGTGCAGCCAAATAGTGTAGCTACTTGCGGGCTTTATAACATTTGACATGGAGCTCCTATTGGGGTGATTTCACCTCCCAAATGAATCTCTATCTGTTTCCCATCGACCAGAGGATGCTGCCCCACATCCCAACATCTATTTGGGGGGATTGTAGGGTGATTTATCAAGAAAGGTTGGTGGTTCTTCATGTTTCCTTCATCAAATCTTTTCTCTTTCTCTTTCCCTCTTTGTTCTTGGGTTTCCTTTGGGGGTTTTCTTCCATGGACAAACCCAAATGTCTAGGATTTATGTTTGGTTCGTATTTATTTGGATATAGGGTGTGTGAATTGTCATTGGGGCTTAGATCTCTCCTCCCTTGATGTTTTGTTCCATTCGCACATGGTTGAGGTAGGCTTTTCTAACATTTTCCTTTCCGGAACACTCTGTATGCACTAATGTGTTTTCATTTAATTCTTAAATATCTTTTGAACCTCTAAAATATCTATGTCATGTTGTGAATTATGTCTTTGTGTTAGTAGAATTTACAAAAAATATGTTTTCAAAGGGATTTGTGTGAAATTCCTAGGTTTATTGCACCTAGGGTTATTATTAAAAACCTCATTGTTCTTTAAAGTTAAATTGGGATTTTTTAGGAAATTTCTAGCCTTGATTATGGTGGAATGGTTGTTTATTATTTGTGGTCAAGATTTTTTGTTCATTTTTTGGTAATGATTTATCATCTTAAAAGTGTTAAAATGTTGTAGAAAGGGTTTTATGGTTACAATGGGATTTCTTTATGTTCTTTGAATAATGTGGATGGTTGGATGTGGTTTTAAAGAAAATTATTTCTTTTGTGGAAGTGGTTTTTGGGTGTTCCTTGAAATATTAGTTTCCAAAATGTTGTTTAAAATGGAATCCCATGGGGGGATATCCCCGTTTGGCTTTTGGTGTGTATGTTTTGGAAAATGTTTGGCTTAAGGGGTTGTTTGGAATTTCACACTTGAAGATGGTTTTGGAAATGATTTGGAAATTTTTTGGTAAATTCATTTTTTTGTGTAAACATAAAGGCCCATTTGGAATTTTACCTTTAACGGTGATGTTTTGTGTTGATTTTAGAAAAGAATGTGATTTGGAAAATATGAGTGCCCGGTTGGAAACTGAAGGTGTTTAAAAAGATGGTTTGAATTATTAAGTGATGTGATGGCCCATTTGGAATGTTTTTAGTTTTTCATGTTTTTCCAAAAATTTGTAATGGGTGGTTTAGAAAATTTTGGAAGAGGTGGTGTTCCTCATGGGTTTTAAAGTGATTTGTAAATGTTTCAGTTTTCTTAATTTCTCAAGAGTGGTTTTGTGAAGTGAGAGTGGTGGCTTATGAAATGTGATGCTTGATGTGGTTGGTAAATGGTGTATGTGGTAACATGTGATGTGTTAAATTTTATTGAGCACAAAATTGGAAGCCTTGGTGTCTAGCTGGGCGGAATTTTACTTGTATGCTAGTGATCCTGTTGGGTTTGGCCCCTGTTTCATGTAGCACGTTTGATGATGGCAACACTAACTAAACTATGATGATGATGTTGGGGACCACTAGGTTATGGGTATATTCCCTACTAGTTTCTCATTCACGAGAAAGGATATTGTTATAGTTAATTTTCATCGAAATACGAGGTACATGGGGATCACAACTAGCTAGTCCCTAGGTTTGTTCCCATGACTAGTGCTTAATAATTATATTTCACCTCCCATTGGAATACGATAGGTTGGGTTGGTAATTTTAAATGAAAGTGTTTTGTATTTAATGTTAAATTCTCTGAAATTGTTTTCAATTTAATGTTATTCCATTGAAAACTGTTACTAGTAATGTTTGGGTTGGGTTTTTGTTATAAAATGATAGTTTTCTTGAAAAATTGATGGTGGCATGTGTTAGCCTTGGAAATGGGAATGTTATGGTTGTTTAATAAAATGTGAAAAACTATTTTTATAATTTTATTTTAAACTAGTGTTAACCGACTATTTTGGGAAAGGAAACACTTGTAATTTGTGGTGATTGCCTACTGAGCTGTTTGCTCACACCCTACCTATAACACTCAGTGTCGGTAGACCCGAGCTATTTTGCAGGTTCAGGTTTTGATCAGGTTTTTCTGGTTCGAGTTATCTCTTGGAGCAGGGTGGTCTTGTGGTTGGAGGTTACCAGTAGGTCACATGAAGATCATGTTACTAGCTGGTTGTTTAATTTTTTTGAATCTTTTGATTCTTTCAATGTTAGTTTTATTTAGTTATATTCGTATTGGAAAATATTGTTATTTAATTGAGATTCAGTTGTGTTTAGATCTGCTTCGTTTTTGATGTTGTGTTTTTTATCCTATTATTATTGGGCTAAATCATTCCCTCTTGTTTTATTTTGATGCCCGACACTTGTTGCGAACCTATGGGGATCGGGAATTCCCTTCGGGTCATGTCGCAGATCGAGTTGGGTGCTGGGTCAGATGGCATCCCTGCTTGGTTCGTGACATATATGATATCATATTTATGTATATAGTTCTTATATAATTTAGTAACATTGTTTTAACTGTTATACAAAAGTTTATGATACCATTGACTAAGGAAAAGTACAAGGTAAGGGTTAATTACACAATCTCTTTATTATCCGTGGTTATTTTTACATGAGTATCTATTGGGACCTCTTTATAATCCACATTCATGTTTCATAAAAATGTATTTCAATACATTTTAACTATTTACTAGACTATGGTTTAAAGTCATTTATACCCTTTTTTATCTTTTTATAATATTTTTTGAAAGGAATCTTTCTGTCATTCTCCAAACAATGTACATTATGAACTTTTGGAAAAAATTAAGGTAAAAACGTATTTTTTAACTTATACAGTGGGTGTGGCTATTTTCGGCCTTTATAACATCGTCGAATATTCCAATACAATCTTATAAAAATATTTTGAAAATAAATTTTTTCTTTTATAATTATATTCCTTTTAAATGATTTAAAAATATGAAGAGATATTTCTCTAAAAAAGTTTTGATTTCATCTATGTCATTATCCTTTGATGAATTTTAATCTTGTTTGAAGTTGAATTATTATGATACAAATATTCCATATCATATTGAATGTTTGGTGATATGTTTGAATATGGATGTGTTATTATTACACCATTCACGGTTTATTGATAAATTATTGGAATTTCATATACTAGTTTTAATAAGAATGTTTATGTTATCATTAAACCATTTCATATGAAGAATTCATTGGATTTATTATATGACGAGTGGAGCCTGCTATGGATCCTCGATGAATCAGTAGGTCTCATGAGACAAACTAGTGTCTTGGAACGAGGCCATGAAAAAATCTTATTTGTAGTCTTGGCACAAGGCCTTGAAAATGTGGTTATGAAGTATGGTATTATGCATTCCATCATTATGAAAGTGTCTATTGATATTGCATGTGATTATTCGACTAGTAGAATATCCATGTAAATAAGTAAATGGAATTATTTTATTTTATATTTTCTATATTATGCAGAAATATACGTTTAAGAGGCTTTTGTTTTAGTCTTATACATTTCTATAAATGTTTATGCTTATTTTTGAAAGTTTCCACTATACTGTTATCCTTACTGAGCATCTGATCTCACCCCTTCTTATGTTTTATTTTTTCCAGGATGTGACGATGTATTTTATGGTTGACCTGTAGGGATAGGATAAGGATATAAGTGTGTTCAAAAGGGGACAACAAGATGTTTTTATATTTAATGATGTAATGTAAATATTATAAATATATCTAGTACTTCCAAGGCTAATAAATTGATCATTCTTTCAAGATTTGACCCCTTGTGATCTTGTCAAGGTTATTTAATAATGCAATGACTCTAGGTAACTGGGGTCGGGGCATTACAATTTGTATAAGAGGATGTTTAGTACAAACCTTGGAAGCTAGATTTAGAAAAACTCTGATAGGATAACATTACTCTAATATAGACTTTGAGAATTAGTATAGAATAAATTCCTAGCATTTTGGTACTATAGGGATTTTTAGAGTTTTTCAAGAAAAACATCCCTTTCTAGATACTAGCAGGTAGAGGTGGCTTTGGCACAAAAGTTCCTAGGGGTAAAACAAGAAAACACCAGTTTCATCAAGACTCAAACAGGAACTGGTGCATGACAGCATGCCTTGCTGCACTTTTGGTTACAACACTCTCGAGGGATATGCTTAGGATAATTCAAATTTTATTTACAAAACCATTATGAAGGGTTTATGAGTATATAATTCCTCATATAAAACATTTTTATGATTATGGATTATATCCATAAACTGTTCAATTTATGTTAACTGTTTTACAAGTTTGGAATTATGTATTGCGATTCATAAATTAATATAGTGTATTCCACTGTTTAGAAATAGCGCTTAGTGGAAGGAATTGAAACCATATCAACGCACATAATCCATATAGGGATTTAACTCCTACTAAAGATAATTATAGTGGAGCTGGTGAAGCAACTGGTGCTAATCCGATTATCACCATACTGGGAAAACCCACTCAGGTTATGAATAATATCATTACCTGTATGGAGCACCCTGATCCATAATGTTGAGTATCAATGTTAGACCGCTTCATGAGGCAACAAAAACCAACATTCAATGGGAGAAAAAAATCTATTAGTAGCTGATCAATGGATATATTCCATCGAAAAAATATTTCATGCTTTGGGGAGTAGCGAAAGGGAAATGATTGTCATGGATGTTTATCGCCTCACGAGAGATGAAAATCAATGGTGGTAATTAATCCAAAACACAAAGAAAGATGAAGAAGTATTGAACATGTAATTGAGGGAGTTTAAAGATATTTTCATTGAAAAATATATTCCTCATGACCATCGAGCAGATATAGAAAGAAAATTTCTGAGTCATAGGTAAAAAGAGGATGATAATGTTTCAAAGTATGAGGCTAACTTTACAAGGTTAGCAAAGAATGTAGCTGATTATATACATAACCCAAGGAGTAAGACTGATCGATTATATGATAAGTTAAAACCATTTCTCCATTGTGCATTAGTCTCAAAATCCTTCTCATCGTATAAAGATATTGTCTCATGCGCTATCAATACAGAAAAGCAATTCTCTATGTCTTATGACTTTAAAGAAAATCAAGAGAAAATGAGATCTGTTGAATACTATGTAAATGAAAATATGGGGAATAAGGGAAAAGTTAGATATCCATCCTGTTTTAAATGTTGGAAGAAACACCTCAGTAGTAGCCTAATGGGAATGGGTGTCTGTTGCTTGTTTAGTGAAAAAGGCCACCAAGCTCGTGAATGCATGGGAAAGAAAGAGGCTATCAATGTTGAATTCTAAAACTATATAGAAAATGGGAATTATGCAAATGAATGTCCTAATCCCCAAGTAAAACTACCTCATAAAAGTCCAAGGTAGTAAGACCATGCTTATGCGATTACTATTGCTGAGGTTTAAGCTTTGAAATATGTGGTGGTAGGTAATTTAATGGTTTCCTCAAGTTTAGACAATTCTTTATTTGATTCCGGATCATTGAATTTTTTCATACCTTCCCAGTTTGCTAAGAAAATTAGATATTTTTAATTTGACCTAACAAGGGATTTTTTAGTCAAAACACCAAAGAGAAGTATCATCACAACAAAGGTTTCTGAATCAGTTCCTATTAGGGTATATAAATGTTCTTTATCTGTTGATCTTATCATTATAGTCATTATTGAATTTGATATAATCCTCGGAATGGATTGGATTTTGGACCATGATGAGAAAATTATTTTAAGAAGAAGGTGGTTACGATTTTTGATGATGATAAAGGCTACCTCATATTTCGTGTAGAAACGTCACCACCTGATTCGTATCATGATCCGCCCCCAGTATCTCTACTAAATTCAATTATTGGGGAATAAGAGAATGAATAATGATGGGTGAGGAAAATAATGTCTGAATAGACGACATACCTAATTTTCAAAAATATGTTGATGTGTTTCTAAAGGATTTATCTGGACATCCTCCAGAACAATAAATTGAGTTTTCCATCGATTTAATTCCAGGTACAAGGCCCATATCGAAGACCCCTTATAGAATGGCCACTGTGGAATTAGTGGACCTAAAGAAACAACTAGAAGAATTGAGTAATAAGGGATTTATTCTCCCGAGTGTTTCTCCATGCACATACCCTATCTTTTTTTAGAATAAAGATGGATCTATGAGGTGGTGCATTGATGACAAAGAGATCAATTCTATAACAATAAAGAACAAGTATCCCCTAACTTGAATTGATGATTTATTCAACCAACATTATGGAGCTCAATATTTTTCAAAGATAAACCTTCAATATGGAAATCATCAGTTCTGTGAGAAGAAGGAAGGCATTCTGAAAACAACATTTCGAACTAGGTATCGGCATTACAAGTTTATAGTAATGTATTTTGGATTGACTAATGCACCCTCTGTCTTGATGGATCTAATTAATAGCATATTTAAGGAATATCATGATGACCATTTAGTCATATTTATTTATGATATTTTGGTAAACTCAAAAAGCTATGATGTTTATGATAATCACTTTCGCATTATCCAAAAGACTCTTAGAATAAATGAATTATAAGGGAAATTTAGCAAGTCTAAATTCTGGCTTCAGGAGATTTCTTTTCTTGTGCATATTATCTCTAAGTATGGAATCTCTGTTGATCCTTCAAGGACCACGACAATCCAGTAATGGTTAGAACCAATGTGTTTAACTGAGGTATGTAGTTTTATTGGTTTAACAGCTTGTTATCAGAATTTTGTCCAATATTTTTTCCCAATCGGCTAACCCATTATCAAAACATACTCATAAAGGGGTTATATTTATATGGAAAAAAATGTGCAATGAATGTTATGAAGAACTGAAGATAAGATTACTTAATTCTACTATCTTTAATCTACCATCAGGGAATGATTGGTTTGTTATTTATACTGACTCTTCAAAGAAAGGTCTTGGTTGTGTCCTTATGTAGAATGATAGAGTTATTTCCTATGCATCAATGTGACTAAAAATTAATGAACAAAACTATCCCCCTAGTGATCTTGAGTTAGCAGCTATAATCATTGTTCTGAAAATATGGAGACACTATATCTATGGTGAAAAATGTGAGATTTATATTGATAACAAGATTTTGAAGTATATTTTCTCACAAAACGAACACAACATGATGCAAAGGTGATGGTTTAACTACTCAAGGATTACAATTTCACTACACACTACCACTCGGGGAAAGAAAATAAGGCGGAGGATGCTCTGAGCAGAAATGATCTTGGAGTTTTGAATAGGATGAGAGTTGAAAAGGATCATATATACATGGATATAGTAAAGATGGATATGGTAATAACCTTGGAATGTGAAACATTAATGCCTTTAAAATGGTTTCCAAACCATCTTTACTAGAAAGGATAAAACGTTCTCCAACTGATGATAAAGAATTTCAAAATCAGATTAATACTGTGAATGATGGGAGATTGAGTGACATCATATATGAAGTAGGAATTTTCAAATTTGGGAAGAGACTTTGTGTTCCTAACATACTTGATCTAAAAAGGAAACTGTTGGATGATGCTCATAGCTCCAATATCTCTATACACCATGGGAGCACCATGATGTAGAAATATTTGAAGGAACATTTTTGGTGGGACAACATGAATGAAGAGATTTTTGATATTGTGTCATGTTGTATGGTTTGTCAACAAGTGAAAGTAGAACGACAATCGCCTGGAAGAGTCATGCATCCTCTTGCCATACCTGAGTGAAAATGGGATAATATTACGATGGACATTATCATGGGGATACCAAAGACTCCTAGAAGGAATGATGTAATATGGGTCATTTTTTGATCATCTTACCAAGTCAACACATTGTTTTGGATATAAGAGAATATTTACCAATTGAAAGTTTTGCAAGAATATATATTAACGAAGTTGTAAGACTCCATGGTGTACCCCTATCGATTGTTTCTGATCATGACCCCCGTTTTATATCAAGATTCGGGAAAAGTCTTTTGAAGGCTCTAGAAACTGAACTTCGTTTGAGCACTGCCAACTACCCTCAAGTAGATGAACAATCAGAACCGACTATTCAAACCATAGAAGACATGTTGATATCTTTCTCACTTGAGATTAATGGTATGTGGCATCAATATTTACCTCTGGTAGAGTTTTTCTATAACAATAGCTTCCATTCAAGTATTCAGATGGCACCATATGAAGAGTTATATGGAAAAAGATGTCTCACAACAACTTGTTGGGATGATGTTGGTGAAAGAAAACTCATAGGCCCAGAACTTGTTGATGAAACAATGGAAAATGTGAAGATTATCCAAAACCACATCAAAGCATCCCAAAGTAGGCAATAGAGATATGCAGATAACTGAAGGAAGGATTTGGAATTTCAAATAAGAGACCATGTTTTCTTGAAGGTATCTCCATGAAAGGGTGTTATATGTTTCTGTAAGAAGGATAAATTGAGTCTTAGGTGCATCAGAACTTTTGAAATTCTAGAATGAATTTGAGTTGTAGCTTATCATTTGGAATTGCCTCCATGTCTCTCCAAAGTTCATGATGTGTTCCATGTATCACTATTGAGAAAATACATGCCTGAACCAACGCATGTACTCACCTATGACGAAATTAAACTGAAACCTAATCTGTCTTATTGTGAAGAGCCTTTCAAAATTTTTGATACCAGGGAACATGTTCTGAGAAACTGGACGACTCGTTTGGTAAAATTTCTATAGAGAAATCATAAGAAGGAAGAGGAAATTTGGGAACCCAAGGAACCTATGATGAAGAACCACCAAAAACGTTTTATGAAATAATATTCTAGAAATTTTGAGGAAGAAATTATTTTAAGGAGGTGCTAATGTTACACACCAAACTTCCACGATACGTGTCTATTTGAATAATGATTTAGCTTGCGTTGTACAGAACATGGAGTTTAAATAAACCACGACCAATGAAACTAGCAATTATGAATAGTAATACCCACTTTCTGAAATTTTATAAATTTGGATTTTCAAAATTTAATTCATTTTTGGATTCAGAATATCAAAATTAGCTTAGTGTGAATTTTTGGTATTTTTCAGAGAACATTATATTTTTGATGAATAGTGAAAACCACTGTGTTATTGTTTAAAATAGAATATTTATTTCAATAATTAGTTATTTTATTTTAATTTACTTTTTGTAAAGATATATACATAATACCTATATATGTTCAATGAAATTCATTGGAATCATTTTATAATAAGTTTAGATATATAAAATTTTATTGAGCTTTTTACCGTCTTTTATCCACCTTCTAGGGCCCTTTACAAATTTGCATAAAACATAATTTTACCTCTTATGTGAGTTTAATTTCAAAAATCTGAGAGACACAGTTGATATCAGTATGTAAAATGTGGTTCAATAAGATAAAAATAATTTTTGGTGAATAGTAAGTTTTGACTTTTATTTACCGCGGTTAAAAGTAAATTGTGTAATTAAGGGTAAAAATAATATTATAATTACTATAACACATGCCCTAATTCTATTTGATAAGTTAAATTCGACCAAAACCTACCTTAGGAATAAAATATGTTCCCCTTTGGTCAATATGGATTAGATTTGGACATCTATTATTATTTTATTAAAAGAAGAGTAAAAAGAGATAAATTCAATGTTTAATAACAAAACCATTTTTAATATAGGGTTATACATAAGATAAATTTACCTATAAATATTAATTATAAAGATAAAAATATTTCCTACTTAATGCGATTTTATTTATAATTTATTGACATTAAATAATTTAATATATTTATGGCAGAAGGATGATTCACTAATTACCATAATAATGAATGATTAAAATAATTAATATTATAAATATCCAAATAAATGTAATTTGATACTTTTGATAAATTAAAATAATATTATAGGTTAATATGACATGTTAGTGTTGATTAAATAATTTTTTTGAATTAATCATGTTGTTATGATTTTCACAAAAAACAAATACTAAATAATGTCAAAATTGAAACAACTAAGTTTAAAAAAATACTCTAGTATTAATTGATATAATAAACATAAAAATATAAGGTTTAGAAAAATGACTTAGATAAGGTTATATATATTAATAAGGAACCACTTGGGGTTCTCTTGGCTTGTTACAGTATGTTTATTAACCATATAACATAAAAATACAAAGAGACATGGTAAATGTCAAAATATTTAACAAAGAGTAAAATATAAAAGATAAGGTTAATATGGTGACCTAAACCTTTATAAAACCTATTGGTTAAGAGGTTTTCGACCCATTACCACCTTAACCTAAAAATAAATAATTTTGGAGCCAATAGAAACCAAAAAGTATTTTATTATAAAATAATATTTCAGGCTTTTCCTAAAGTGACCCTCACCTCTCTTATAAAAGGGTACTTCCCCTTATCTTAATTTCACACCTCCAATGCCATTTGCATCTGCCAACCCCTACCCAAATATCCTAGAATATTTTCTCCCTTCATCCTAGAGGCCTTATTTTGGTCATAAATACATCTTAAAGATCCATTTTGATCGAATAAAAAGGAAGAACCCAAAAAATATGTAAATATTTCATCACCTCTATCAAGTTATTTTCTTCTTCCATTTCCTCTTTATTTTTTATCAATTCTAAAACAATGACTCTAATATCTTTTATATATTATGATGTTATTATAAAAATTGTACAACCATGTTCATTATTCTCTCCATCATATGAACGATAAAATCACCATACGTGAGTACGTACGACTTACCGTCTCCACGTCGTGGTGTAGTTTGTTATTCTAGCACTTAATTATTTGGATGAGTATAATAATGAGCATAGATTATTTAAATAATAAATATAACATGTTAATGATTCTATATATATGATTTACTATCTGGTTACATACAATTTCAACATCAATATAATGATATTGACCCTCGTGTGTACGTACGGATTACCATCTCCACGAACGGGATGAGATTCATTACCCATTGTAAAAATTCAAGAATAATTTTAATTTTATGATTAAAAATAATTTTTATGAACATAATATACTTATTTATATGAATAAAATAAATCCTATTCATAACAAACATGTCTTACGTAACCCATCATATAAAGAAAAACGAATCTGTTAACACCTGAAATGATGATACTAATAAAATATTATTAATAAAGCAATATTAGAGGATCATATATGATATCATATTTATGTATATATTTATTTTATAATTTAATAAAAAAAAATTAACTATTATACATGATGTTAACATACCACCAACTAAGAAAAATTACTAGGTAAGGGTTAATTTTACAATCTCTTTATTATCCAATGTTATTTTTACGTGGGTATCTGTAGGGCCCTCTTTACCATCCACATCCGTGTTTCTTAAGAATACCTTTCAAAACATTTTAACTATTTACTAGACTATGGGTTAACTTAATTTATAACCTTCTATGACTTTTTATAAAATGTTTTTTAAAGTAATATTTTGGTAGTTTTTCAAATAAGGTACTTTATGACCATTTTGACAAAATTAAGGTAAGAATGTCTTTTTTTAACTTATACGGTCGGTGAAGCTATTTTCGGTCGTTATAACACCTTCAAAGATTCCCATAAAATCTTATAAGAATATTTTCAAAATAAATGTTTTCTTTTATAAATATATGACTTTTAAATTATTTCAAAACTGAAAGAGTTATTTCCTTAAAAAAGTTTTGATTTCATATATGTCAACATCATTTGATAGATTTTAGGCTTGTCTGAATTTTATTTATTATGATACAAATATTCCATATTATATTTAAGGTTTTTTGGAATGTTTTATTATGAATGTGTTATTTTTACACCATTCATGGTTTATGGATAAATTATTGACATTTTGTATGCTAGTTTTAATACAAATGTTTAGGTTATGTTTAGACATTTTCATATGAGATTTGAATTTGAATTAGTATGTGATGGGTGGAGCCCACTATAGCTCCGTGATGCATCGTTTGGTCTCATGTGAAAAACTAGTGTCTTGGCACAAGGCCCTGAAAAAATCTTATTTGTAGTCTTGGAACAAGGCCTTGTCTATGTTTTTATGAAGTTTGGCATTACACATTCCATCATTATGAAAGTTGCTATTGATATTTCATGTGATTATTTGACTAGTAGAATATCCATGTGAATATGTAAATGAAATTATTTGATTTTATATTTTCCATATTATTCTGATGTTTAAGTTTAAAAGGATTTTTTAGTCTTATACATTGCCTTTAATTTTTATGTTTATTTACGAAAGTTTCCGCTATATTTTTATCCTTACTGAGCATCTGATCTCACCCCTTTCTATATTTTATTTTTTCCAGGTTGTGAAGTAGTATTTTATGGTTGACCTACAATTATAGGCTATGGATATAAGTGTCTTAAAGAGGGGACCAAATGTTGTTGATTATTTTATTTCATGATCTAATGTAAAGCTTACGAATGTATCTAGTACTTCCCGAGGCTACTAAACTGCTCTGTCTTTCAAGATTTGACCCCTTGTGATTTTTCAATGTTATGTAATAATGAACTGACTCTGGGTAATTGGGGTTGGGGTGCTACAGTTTGTATCATAGGATTTATAGTACAATCCTTAAAAGTTAGATTTAGAAATTCTCGGATTAGAGAACATTACCCTAATATTAACTTTGATGATTTGTATAGAAGAACTTCCAAGAATTTTGGTACAATATGGATTTAGAGATTTTTCCAAGAAATACATCCCTATATGGATACGAGCTGGTAGAGGCGGCACTGGAACAGATGTACCAAGGGGTAAAACCTAAAAACACCTCTTTGATCTAGACTCGAACGGGAATTGGTGCACAACAACGGGCCTTGTTGCACTCCTGGTTACAACATTCCCAGAGGATATGCTTTGGATAATTTTCATTTTATTTACCAAAAATTATGAAGGGTTTATGATTATATACATGCCCAAAGAAAACATTTTTAGAATTATGAATTATATCCATAAACGGTTCAATTTATGTTAACTATTTTACATGTTTTTAATTATGTATTGTGATTCATAAAATAATAAAGTGTATGCCATTAGTTAGAAATGGATCATAGTGGAAGGAAAAGAAACCGTATCAACGCACATAATCCATTTAGGGATTCCCCTCCTACTCAAGATAATTATAGTTGAGCTGGTGAAGCAACTGGTTCTAATAATCTAATCACCATTCTGGGAAAACTCACTCATGTTATAAATAATATCCTTACCCATATGAAGAACCCTGATCCACAATGTGGAGGATCAATGTTAGACCGTTTCATGAGGAAATAACCACCAACATTCAATGTTAGTAAAAATTCATTAGTAGATGAGCAATGGATAAATTCCATAGAGAAAGTATTTCAGGATTTGGGGAGTAGTGAACGAGAAAAAGTTTTCATTACAGTTTATCGCCTTATGGGAGATGCAGATCATTGGCGGTCATTAATCTAAAACACGAAGGAAGATAAAGAAGTATCAAACATGGAATGGAGGGAGTTTAAAGAGATTTTCTTAGAAAAATACTTTCCTCGTGACCATCAAAATGATATGGAAAGACAATTTCTGTGTCTGATGCAAATTGAGGATGAGAATGTCACAATGTGTGAGGCTAACTTTACAAGGTTATAAAGGTGTAAAATAGATTATATAATTAACCCAAGGAGTAAGATTGTTTGATTATTTGATGAGTTAAATCCATTTCTCCATCGAGTATTAGTTTCACAATCCCTCTCATCGTACGAATATATTTTCTCATGTGCTATCAATATAGAAAATGAATTCTCTATGTCTTACAACTTTAAAGCAAAGTAAGAGAAAAGGAGATATGTTGAACACTCTGGAAATAGAAATAAGGGAAAGAAGGAAAAAAGTTTAATATCAATCCTACGTTAAACGTGGGAAGAAACACCCTGATACATAGCTGAAGGGAATGTGAGTCTATTACAACTGTGGTGAAAAAGTCCACCAAGCTCGTGATTTCAAGAGAAAGAAAGAGGTTGTCAGTTTTGAATGCTACAATTGTATAGAGAAGGGGAATTATGAAAATGAATGTCCAAAGGTCCAAAGAAACTTACCTCAGAAAAGGACAAGGGAGCAAGGCCAAGCTTATGTGATCACTACTGCTGAGGTTGAAGCACTGAAATTCAATATGGTAGGTAATTTATTGGTGTCCTAAAATTTAGTCAATGCTTTATTTTATTTTGGATCATTTCATTGTTTCATATCTTCCTAGTTTGATAATAAAATTTGATATTTTCTATTTTAATTAAAAATAGAGTTTTCAGTCAAAACACCAAACGAAAGTATCATCGCAATAAAGTTCTATGAATCAGTTCCCATTAGGGCATATAAATTTTCTTTATCAGTTGATCTAATCATTATACCCATGACTGAAATTGATATAATCCTCAGAATAGATTTTCATTCAGACCATGATTTGAAAATTAATTTTAAGAAGAAGGAGGTTAAATTTTTTTGATGATTATATGAAGTACACTATATTTTTAGCAGAAACGTCACCACCTGATTCGTACCTAGCTCCACCCCTAGTAGCATTACTAAATTCAAAAATTGGGGAAGAAGAGAATGAAAAAACTATGGGTGAGGGAAAAAATATTCGAATATAGGACGTACTTATTGTGAAAGAATATGTTGATGTGTTTCCAGAGGATTTACCAGGACATCCTCCATAATGAGAAATTGAGTTTTCCATTGATTTAATTCCTCGTTCATGCCCCATATTGAAGACCCCTTATAGAATAGCCAATGTGGAATTAGTGGAACTAAATAAACAAAAAGAGGAATTGAGTAATATTGGATATATTGGACCTAGTTTTTTTCCATGGGGAGCCCCTGTACTTTTTGTTATAAAGAAAGACATACCTATGAAGTTGTACATTGACTATAGGGAGATCAATTCTATAACAATAAAGAACAAGTATCCTCTACCTCGCATTGATGATTTATGTGAACAACTTCATCGAGCTCAATATTTTTCCAAGATTGAACTTCGATCTAGATATCATCAGTTGTGTGTGAAGAAGGAAGACATTCCGAAAACATCATTTCGAACCTGGTACAGGCATTACAAGTTTACAATAATGACTTTTGTATTGAATAATGCACCCTCTATCTTCATGGATCTAATGAATATAGTTTTCAAGTATTATCTTGATAACATTGTAGTGGTTTTTATTGATTATATGTTGGTATACTAAAAAATCTATAAAGATCATGAAAATATCTTGTGCATTTTTCGAAGGACTCTTAGAGGAAATGAGTTATATGGGAAATTTAGTAAGGGTCAATTATGGCTTCAAGAAATTTCTTCTCTTGGTAATATTATATATAAAGATAGAATATTTGTTGATCCTTCAATGACTTAGGAAATCCATGAATGGACCACACCGATGAGTATAACTGAGGTACGTAGTTTTTTTGGTTTAGCAGGTTATTATAGAAATTTTTCCATAATATTTTATGATTGGCTAACCCATCAACCAAGATCACTTGTAAAGGGGTTAAATTTGTTTTGAAAAAAGAGTGTAAATAATGTTTTGTAGAATTGAAGAGAATATTAATTAATTCTCATATCTTGGCTCTACCATCAGGGAATGATGGGTTTGTTATTTATAGTGATGTTTCAAAGAAAGGACTTGGTTGTGTCATTATGTAGAGTGATAGAGTAACTACCTATGCATCACAGCAGCTAAAACTTCATCACCAAAACTATGCCACTCATGATCATGAGTTAGTCGTTGTAATCTTTGCTCTAAAAATATAAAGACACTATCTCTATGGTGAAAAATTTGAGATTTATACTGATCACAAGAGTTTGAAGTATATTTTTTCAAAAAAAGAACTCAACATGAGGCAAAGGCGATGGCTTGAACTACTCAAGGATTATGATTGCACTATACACTACCACCCGGGGAAGGAAAATAAGGTGGAAGAAGCTTTGATCAAAAAGTATCATAGAGTTTTGAACAAGATGAGAGTTGAAGATGATCCTATATACATGGATCTTGTAATTATGGATATGGGAATAACCATGGAAGGTGAAACATCACTACTTTTTCAAATGGTTTCCAAACCATATTTACTAGAAAGGATAAAAAGTTCTCAGACTGATGATGAGGAATTTCAAATGAAGATTAATTCTATGAATGAAGGGAGATTGAATGACTTCATATATGAAGAAGGAATTTTGAAATTTTGGAAGAGATTTGTGTTCCTAACATACCTGATTTAAAAAGGGAATTATTGGATGATTCTTATATCTATAATTTCACTATAAAACTTGGGAGCACCTAGATTTCTAGATATTGGATGTAACATTTTTGGTGGGACAACATGAAGAGGGAGATTGCTAATTTTGTGTCATGATTTATGGTTTTTCATCAAATTGAAGATGGACGGAAACTGCCTAGAGGAATCAGGAAACCCTTTCCCATACCTGAGTGGAAATGGGATTATATAACGATGGACATTGTCATGGGGCTACCAAAGACTCCTAGAAGGAATGATGCAATATGGGTAATTGTTGATCTTCTTACCAAGTCATAAAATTTTCTTTCTATAAGAGAAGATTTTCCACTTGAATGTATGTAATGACTATATATTAATGATGTTGTAAGACTTCATGGTGTACCCCTGTCAATTGTTTCTGATCTTGATCCCCATTTGACATCATGATTCTAGAAAAGTCTTCAGAAGGCTCTGGATACCAAAATTATTTTGAGCACTACCTACCACCCTCAAACCGACGGACAATCATAACAGACTTTTCAAACCATAGAAGGCATGTTGAGATCTTACTCACCTGACATTCAAGGTATGTGGGATCAATATTTAACTCTGGTATAATTTTCCTATAACAATAACATCCATTTAAGTATTCAAATGGCACCTTATGAAGCCTAATATAAAAAGATATGTCACACACTAACTTGTTGGGATGATATCAGTCAAATAAAACCCGTAGGCATGGAATGTTTTGAGGAATCAATGGAAAAAGTGAAGATTATCCAAACCCACATCAAATCCGCCCAATGTTGTGAAAAGATATATGCTAATAATAGAAGGAAGGACTTGGAATTTCAATTAGGAGAACATATTATCTTGAAGGTATCTCCATGGAAGGGTGTTATACCTTTTGGTAAAAAGGATAAATTGAGTCCCCGGTAAATCGAAACATTAGAAATTCTAGAACGAATTGGAGTTGTAGCTTTTCGTTTGGTAATTCCTCAAAGTCTCTCCAATGTTCATGATGTGTTCCATGTATCACTGTTGAGAAAATATTTGCCTGACCCAATGAATGTACTCACCAATGAGGAAATTTAACTAGAACCCGATCTGTCATATTGTGAAGAGCCTGTCAAAATTATTGATGCTAGGGAACAAGTGCCGAGAAACCGGACGACTCATCTGGTAAAAGTTCTATGGAGAAACCATAAGATGGAAGAGGAAACGTGGGAACATGAGGAACTTATGATGAAGAACCACCAGAATCTTTTTATGTAATAATATTCTAGATATTTTGAGGATGAAATTATTTTAAATAGGGGAGAGTGTAACACCCCAAACTTCCACGATACGTTTCCCTTTGAATAATGCAGTAGTTTGTGTTGTACGCTACTTGGAGTTTAACACACCACGACTAAAAAAACTAACCGTTATTAATAGTAATACCCACTTTTTAAAATTTTATAATTTTTTTTTCAAAATGGACTACATTTTTGGATTTGGAATATCAAAATTATCTTGGGGTTATGTTTTTGTATTTTTCTGAGAACATTCAATTTTTGATGAATAGTAAAAAACACAGCATTATTTTTAAACCCAAAATTTTATTTAAATAATTTGTTATTTTATTTTAATTTATTATAAGACAAAATAGATACATAATACCTATATATTTTCAATGTAATTCATTAGATTCATTTTATAATAAGTTTATATATTTAAAATTTTATTAAGCTTTTTACCATCTTTTACCCACCTTATAGGAGCATTTTAAAATTTGCATGAAACATAATTTTACATCTTCTGTGAGTTGAATTTCGAAAATCTAAGAGACACGGTTGAAATCAATAAGTAAAATCTTGTTCAATATAATAAAAAATACTTTTGGTGAATAGTAAAGTTTGACTTTTATTTACCACGGTTAAAAGTAAATAGGGTAATTAAGGGTAAATATGATATTATAATTACTTGAAAACATGTCCTAATTCTATTAAAAAATTGAAATTCGACCGAAATAACCTTAGGAAATAAATATGACCCCCTTTGGTCAACATGGATTAGATTAGGAAATTTATTATTATTTTATTTAAAGAAGAGTTAAAAGATTTAAATTCAAAGATTAATAAGTAAATTTTTTTTAATATACGGTGATACATAAGAAAAATTTTACTATAAATATTCATTATAAAGATAAAAATTTTTCCTATATAATGGTATTTTATTTATAATTTTTAAACCATAAATAATGTAATTTATATATTACACAATGATGAGGTAGTAATTACCTTAGTAATGAATTATTAAAATAATTGATATTATTAATATACAAATAAATGTAATTTGAGACTTTTGATGAATTCCAAGAATTTTTTAGGTTAATATGACATGTCAAGGTTGATGAAATGAATTTTTTTGAGGTAATAATGCTGTTATGAGTTTCCCAAAAACCAAATACTAAATAGTGTCAAAATTGACATAATTGAGTTTTAAAAAAATACTATATTATTAATTGATATAATATTCATAAAAATCTATTTTTCTTCCAAAAGATTTATATAAGTTTATTTATATTAATAATTAACCACATGGGGTTATATTGGCTTGTTATAGTATGTTTATTAACCATATAATGTAAAAATACAAAGAGACATGGTAAATGTCAAACTATTTAACTAAGAGTTAATTCTAAAAGATAAGGTTAATATGGTGAACTAAAACTTTCTAAAACCTATTGGTTTAGATGTTTTCGACCCATCCCCACCTTATACCTAAAATAAATCATTTCAGAGCCATTAGAAACTAAATATGATATTATTATAAAATAATATTTCAATCTATTCTTAAAGTGACCCTCACCTCTCTTATAAAAGGGTACCTACCATTATCATAATTTCACACCTTTAAATACATTTGGCTCGGACAAAACCTTCCCACATATCCTCCCAAATTTACTCCCTTCAACTTAGAGGCCTTACATTGGCCAGAAATGCAACCTAAGGAGCCCTTTTGATAAAATCAAACGGAAGAACCCGAAGAAGAGGTAAGTCTTTCATCACATCTTTCAAATTCCTTTCTTCTTCAACTTCCTCTTTATTTATTATTTCCATTTTAAAATAATAACTCCAGTATATTCTATATACTATGATGTTATTATAAAAATGATACAACCATATTCATTATTCTATCCATCATATGAATGAAAAATTCCTCATACGTGCGTACGTACGGCTTTCTGTCTCCACGTTATGGTGTAGTTTGTCATTCAAACACTTCATTATTTGAACAGGTATAATAATGAGTATAGAGGATGTAAAAAATAAATAAAACATGCTAATAATTCTATATATATGATATACCATCTATTTATATATGATTTCAACATCAATATAATGATATTGTCCCTTTTGCGTACATACAGATTACCGTCTCCACGAACGTGATGAGATTCATTCCCCATCGTAATAATTCAAGAATAATTTTAATTTTAAGATTAAAAATAAATTTTATGAACATAATATCATTCTTTATATGAATCAAATACATCCTCTCTATAAAAAACATTGCTTATGTAACCCAACATATAAAGAAAAATGAATCAGTTAACACCTGAAATGATGAGACTACTGAAATATTATTAACAATGAAATATTAGAGGATCATATATGATATAATATTTATGTATATATTTCTTGTATAATTTAATAACATTTTTTTAAATGTTATACAGGAGGTTAACATACCATCAACTAAGGAAATGTACAAGGTAAGGATTAATTTCACAATCTCTTTATTATCTGAGGTCGTTTTTACGTGAGTATCTACTGGGACCCCTTTATCATCCACGTCTGTGTTTCTTAAAAATGTATTTCAAAACATTTCAACTATCTACTATACTATGGGATAAATTCATTTATACCAGCTTTTTGATTTTTTATAAAATTCTTTGAATGGAATCCTTCCGTTTTTTTTTCAAACAAGATACGTTTTTACCTTTTTTACAAAATTACGGTAAGAATGTCTTTTTTTTTCTTATACGACAGGTGTGGCTATTTTCTGCTGTTATAACCTCATCAAAGCTTCCCATACAAGCTTATAAAAATATTTTCAAAATAAATGTTTTCTTTTATACTTTTACGACTTTTAAATTTTTTCAAAATAAAAATAGATATTTCTCTAAAAATGTTTTGATATCATCTATGTCAACATCGTTTGTTAAATTTTAAGCTAGTTTGAAGTGGAGTTATTATGATACAAATTACCATATTTAATTATAGGTTTTTTGATATGTTTGACTGTGGATGTGTCATTTTTACACCATTCATGTTTTATAGATAAATTATTCAAATTTCATATACTAGTTTTAATAGGAATGTTTCGGTTATGTTTAAACCTTTTCATATGAGGAATGCATTGGACTTAGTAAGTGATAGGTGGAGCCTGCTATAGATCCTTGATGAATCAGAAGGTCTCATGAGACAAACTAGTGTCTTGGCACAAGGCCTTGACAAAATCTTATTTGTATTCTTGGAATAAGGCCTTGACTATGTGGTTATGAAGTCTGGCATTATGCATTCTATCATTATGAAAGTGACTATTTATATTGCATGTGATTATTCGACTATTAGAATATCCATGTGAATAATTATATGGAATTATTTGATTTTTTTAACATATTATGCTAAATTTTATGTTTAAAAGGCTTTTGATTTAGTTTTATACATTGCCTTAAATTTTTATGCTTATTTATGGGAGATTCTGTTATATTGTTATGCATACTGAGAATCTGATCTCACCCCTTTCTATGTTTTATTTTTTGTAGGATGTGAAGAAGTATTTTATTGTTTACCTGTAGGGATAGTCTAAGGATATAACTGTGTTCTAGAGGGGGAAAATGTTGTTGATTTTTTTATTTCATGATGAAATGTAAAACTTATGAATGTATCTAGTAATTACAAGGCTAATAAAATGATCTGTCTTTTGGTGTTTAACCCCATGTGATCATTTCAATGTCATTTAATAATGCACATACTCTGGGTAATTGGGGTTGGGGTGTTACAGTTGGTATCAAAGAATGTTTAGTGCAATCCTTGGAAGACAGATTAAAAAAACCCTGATTTGAGAACATTACCCTAAGATAGACTTTGAGGATTAGGATAGAAGAAAATCCTAGAATTTTGGTAATGTAGGAATATTGATAGTTTTCCAAGCAAAAAATCCTTGTATAGATATGAGCAGGTAGAGGCATCTCTAGAACATATGTACCTAGGGGTTAAACGTGAAAACTTCGCTTTGAGCTAAACTCGAACAGGAACTGGTGCACAACATCAGGCCTTACTGTACTCTTGGTTACGACACTCCAAGGGGATGTGCATTGGATAATTATCATTTTCATTACAAAACATTATGAAGGGTTTGTGAGTATATAATCCCTCAAAGAAAACATTTTTATGATTATGTATTATATCCACAAACTATTCAATTTATGTTAACTATTTTACATGTTTGGAATTATGTATTGAGATTCATAAACTAATCTAGTGTATTCCATTGTTTAGAAATGGAACCTAGTGGAAGGAATAGAAACCATATCAGTGCTTGTAATATATATAGGGATTTACCTCCTACTCATGATAATTATAGTGGATCTGGTGATGCAACTGGTGAAGATCATCTTATCACCATACTAGGACAACTCACCCAGGTTATGAATAATATCCATACCCATATAGAGAACCTTGATCCACAATGGAGAAGGTCAATTTTAGATCACTTCATGAGGAAAAAACTACCAACATTCAAAGGGAGTAAATATCCATTATTACTTGAGAAATGGATAAATTCCTTAGAGAAAATATTTCATGCTTTGGGGTGTTGCGAAATGGAAAAAGTTGTTATGGAAGTTTATCGTCTCATGGGAGATAAATATCAATGGTGGTCATTAATCCAAAACAAAAAGGAAGATGAAGAAGCATAGAACATAGAATAAAGGGTGTTTAAAGATATTTTTTAGAAAAATACTTTCTTCATGACCATCAAGCAGATATGGAAATACAATTTCTGAGTCTGAGGAAAAACGACGATGAGAATGTCACAAAGTATGAGGATGACTTTACAAGGATAGAAAGACATGTAGTAGATTATATGCATAACCCAAGTAGTAATATTGATCGATTATTTGATGGCATAATACAATTTATCTGTTTAGCGTTAGTATCACAATCCTTCTCATCGTACGAAGATATTGTTTCATGCGCTATCAATATAAAAAAAAGAAATTCTCTAATTATTATGACTTTAAAGAAAAGCATGTGAAAAAGAGATATTCAGAACACTATGGAAATAGAAATAAGGGGAAGAATGGAATAGATGAATATCCATCCTATGGTAAATTTGGGAAGAAGCACCCTAGTACATTCCTGAAGGGAATGAGATTCTGTTAAATGTGTGCTGAAAAAGGCCAGAAAGCTCGTGATTGCAAGGGAATGAAAGATTCTATCAATGTTTAATGCTAAAATTGTAGATAAAAGGGGTATTATGCAAATGAATGTCCTAAGCACCAAAGAAAATAACCATAGAAAAGGCCAAGGGATAAAGGCCAAGATTTTGAGATCACTACTGCTGAGGTTGAAGCTCCAAAAGACGTGGTGACATGTAATTCTATGGTTTCTTCAAGTTTAACCAATGATTTATTTGATTTGGGATCATTGTATTGTTTCTTATCTTCCTAGTTTGATAAAAAAATTAGATATTTTAAATTTGACCTAAAAAGGGAGTTTTCAGTCAAAACACCTAAGAGAGGTATCATCATAACAATGTTTTGTGAATCAGTTCCCATTAGGGCATATAAATGTTCTTTACATGCTGATCTCATCGCCATACTGATGATTGAATTTGACATAATCCTCAGAATGGATTTTCTATCGGTCCATGATGCAAAAATTTATTTGTAAGAATAAAGAGGTTACAATTTTAGATGATGATAAAGAGTACCTTATATTTAGAGGAGAAGCGTCACCACCTGATTCTTATGTAGATCCGCCCCCAATAGCTCTACAAAATTCAACTATTGGGGAATAAGAGAATGAAATAACTATGGGTGAGAAAAAGAATGTTTGAACAGAGTACATACCTATTGTGAAAGAATATGTTGATGTGTTTCAAGAGGATTTACCTAGATATTATCCAAAACAAGAAATTGAGTTTTCTATTGATTTAATTCCTTGTTCAAGGCCCATATCGAAGACCCCTTATATAATGGAAACTGTTTAATTAGTGTAACTAATGAAAAAACTAGAGGAATTTAGTAATAAAAGATTTATTCACCCTAGTGTTTCACCATGGAGAGCCTCTGTCCATTTTGTTTAGAAGAAATATGGATCTATGAGGTTGTGCATTGACTACATGGAGATCAATGCTATAACAATAAAAAACATGTATCCCCTACCTCACATTGCTGATTTGTGCGAACAACTTCACGGAGCTTAATATTTTTCAATGATTGACCTTCGATATGGATATTATTAGTTGTGTGTAAAGAAGGAAGACATTCCGAAAACTTCATTTCAAACTAGGTATGGGCATTATGAGATTATAGTAATTCCTTTTGGATGGACTAATGCACCCTTTGTCATCATGGATCTAATGAATAGAGTTTTCAAGGAATATATTGATGACTATGTTGTGGTATTTATTGATGATATTTTGGTATAATCAAAATCTACGAAGATCACAAAAATCACTTGTGCATTATCCTAAGGACTCTTAAAAGAAATGAAATATATGATAAATTTAGCAAGTGTGAATTCTGGCATCAAGATATTTCTTTTCTTGGACATAATGTTTCTAAGGATGGAATCTCAGTTGATCCTTCAAAGACTAAGGAAATCCAAGAATGGCCAAAACCGAAAACTATAACTGAGGTATGATGTTTTATTGGTTTAGGGGGTTATTATCGGTGTTTTGTCTAGAATTTTTCCTGATTGGCTAACCCATTTACCAAGATCACCCATAAAGGTGCTAACACTATTTGGAAAAAAGATTGTGAATAATGTTATCAATAACTAAAGACTAGATTATTTAAGTCTCTTATCTTAACTCTACCATTAGGAAATGATGGTTTTGTTATTAAAAGTGATGATTCAAAGAAAAGGCTTCTTTATGTCCTTATGTATAATGATAGAGTTATTTCATATGCCTCATGGCAACAAAAAATTCATGAACAAAACTATCCATCTCATGATGTTGAGTTAGAAGGTATAAAAATTGCTCTGAAAATATGGAGACACTCTCTATGGTGAAAATGTGAGTTTTATACTGATCACAATAGTTTAATGTATATTTATCACAAAAATAACTCAACATGATGTAAAGGTGATGGCTTGAACTACACAATGATTATGATTGCACTATACACTACCACTCGGGGAAGGAAAATAAGGTTGTAGTTGCTTTGAGTAGAAAGGATCATGGAGTTTTGAACAATATGATATTTGAGAATTATGATATATACATGGATCAAGTAAATATGGATACGGGAATAACCATGAAAGGCGAAACATCATTTTTTTCAAATGGATTCCAAACCGCCTTTACTAGAAAGGATAAAAATTTATCAGACTGATGATGAGGAATTTCAAAATAATATTAAATCTGTGAATAATGGGAGACTGAGTGACTTCATATATGAATATGGAATTTTGAAATTTGGGAAGAGACTTTGTGTTTATAACATACCTGATCTGAAAAGGGAATTGTTGGATGATGCACATAGCTCCAATTTCTCTATACAGCCTGGGGGCACCAAGATGTATATAGATTTGAAGGAACCTTTTTGGTGGGACAACATGAAGAGGTAGATTTCTGATTTTTTTTCCAAGATTTATGGTTTGAAAACAAGTAAAATTTGGAAGGAAATAGTCTGGAAGAGTCATGAAACCTCTTCCCATACCTGATTGGAAATGGGATAATATTACAATGGACTGTGTCATGGGGATACCAATGACTCCTAGAAGGAACGATGCAATATGGGTCATTATTGGTTTTTTTACCAAGTAAGCACATTTTATTTCTATATGTGAAGATTTACCACTTGAACATATAGAAAGACTATATATTAATGAAGTTGTAAGACTCCATTGTGTACCCCCCATCAATTTTTTTTGATCATGATCCCCATTTTATGAATAGTGAAAAACACTGCATTATTGTTTAAAACCAACTTTTTATTTAAATAATAATTAATTTTAATTTAATTTATTTTAGGTCAAAATAGATACATAATACCTATATATGTTCAATGTAATTCATTGGAGTCATTTTATAATAAGTTTAGATATATAAAATTTTATTGAAATTTTTACCTTCTTTTACCCACCTTCTAGGAGCATTCACAAATTTGAGTAAGACTTAATTTTACAGCTTATGTGAGTTCAATTTATAAAATCCGAGAGACCCGGTTGACATCATTATGTAAAATGTGGTTCAATAAGATGAAAATAATTTTTGGTGAATAGTAACTTTTGACTTGTATTTACCACTGTTAAAAATAAAAGGGTAATTAAGGGTAAAAATGATGTTATAATTACCCTAACACATGTCCTAATTCTATTGGATAAGTGAAATTAGACCAAAAACAACCATAGGAATAAAATATGATCCCCTTTGGTCCACTTGGAATAGATTAGGAAATTTATTATTATTTTATTTAAAAAATAGTTAAAAGTGTTAAATCCAGTGTTTAATAATTGTACCATTTTTAATATAGTTTTATACAAAAGCTAAATTCAACTATAAATTTTCATTATAAAGCTAAAACTATTTCCTACATTATTTTATTTAGTTTAAAAATTTTAGACATTAAATAATTTAATTTATTTATGACACAATGATGATGCAATAATTACCTTATTAAGGAATGATTAAAATAATTGATATTATAAATATCCAAATTAATTAAATTTGAGACTTCTTATGAATTCCACTAATTTTCTTAGTTAATTTGACATTTTGGGGTTGACTAAATAAAGTTTTTCTCGAATTATTCATGCTATTATGATTTTCACAAAAACCAATTACTTAATAGCGTCAAAATTGACAAAATTGAGTTTTTAAAACAAATACTAAATTATTCATTGATATAATATTCATAAAAATCTAAGGTTTGGAAAAAGGATATATATATGGATATATATATTAATAATGAACCACTTGGGGTTCTCTAGTCTTATTATAATACGTTTATTAACCATATAATATAAAAATATAAGGAGACAATGAAAATGTAAAACTATTTAACTATGAGTTAAATCTAAAAGATATGGTTAATATGGTGACCTAAACCTGTCTCAAACCTATTTGTTGAGATTTTTTTGGCCCATAACCACTATATTCTTTAAATAAATCATTTTTGGAGCCATTAAAAATTGAAATCGATTTTATTTTGAAATAATATTTCATGCTTTTCCTAAGGTGACCCTCACCCCTCTTATAAAAGGGTATTTTCCCTTCTATTAATTTCACACCTCCAAATACATTTGGCTTATCCAAAACCTACCAAAATATACTCCCAACATTCCTCCCTTCATCTTAGAGGCATTCCTTTTGTCATAAAGTAAACCTATTGAGCCCTTTCGATCAAATCAAAAGGAAGAACCCGAAGAATAGGAAAATATTTCACCACTTATTCCAAGTTCATTTCATCTTGCACTTCATCTTTCTTTGTTGTTCGCATTCTAAAATAATAAATCCAATATATTCGATATACTATGATGTTATTATAAAAGTTTTACAACCATATTCATTATTCTATCTATCATATGAATGACAAATTCACCATACATGAGTACATATGGGTTACCGTCTCCACGTCGTGGTGTTGTTTGTTATTCAAACACTTCATTATTTGGATGGGTATAATAATGATTATAACTAATGTAAATAATAAATATAACATGTTAATGATTCTGTATATATGATATAACTATTATTTATATACAATGGCAACATCAATATAATGATATTGTCGCTTGTGTGTACTTATAGATTACCATCCGCATGAACGCGATGAGATTTATCCACCATCGTAATCATTCAAGAATAATTTTAATTTTATGATTTCAAATAATTTTTATGAACATCATATCATTCTTTAAATGAATCAAATACATCTTATCCCTATCAAACTTGTCTTACGTAACCTAGCATATAAAAGAAAACGAATCAGTTAACACCTGAAATGATGATACTACTAAAATATTATTAACAAAGAAATATTATATGATCATATGTGATATCATATTTATGTATATAGTTCTTGTATAACTTTATAACAATATTTTAACTATTATGCAGGAGGTTAACATACCATAGACTAAGTAAAAGTACATATTACGTGTTAATTTCATAATCTCTTTATTATCTAAGGTTGTTTTTACGTGAGTATCTACTCAGACCTCTTTATCATCCACATCCTTGTTTCATAAAAATGTATTTCAAATAAATAAAAATTTTACTAGACTATTGGTTAAAGTCATTTATTCCCTTTTTTTAATTTTTATAAATTTTTTTGAAAGGAATATTTTCATCGTTTTCCAAACAAGGTACTTTATGACCTTTTTGACAAAATTAAGGTAAGAATGCCTTTTTTAACTTATAAAGTGGGTGTGGATAATTTACACCTCTATAACATCATCAAATATTCCCACACAAGCTTATAGGAATATTTTCAAAATAAATTTTTTCTTTTATAATTTTATGACTTTTAATTTATTTCAAAATCGAAAGAGATATTTCTCTAAAAAAGTTTTGATTTCATCTATGCCAACATCCTTTGATGGATTTGGTCTTGTTTGAAGTTGATTTATTATGATACAAATCTTCCATATTGTATTCAAGGTTTTGTGATATGTTTGATTGTGGATGTGTTATTTTTACACCATTCATGGTTTATAGTTAAATGATTGACATTTCTTATGATAGTTTTAAAACGAATGTTTATGCTATGTTTAAACTTTTCCATATGAGGAAAACATTGGACTTAGTATGTGATCGGTGGAACCCACTATTTCTCCTCTATGCATCGGTAGGTCTCATTAGGCAATCTTGTATCCTAGAACAAGGCCTTGAACAAATCTTATTTTTAGTCTTGGCACAAGGCCTTGACTATTTGGTTATGAAGTTTGGAATTATGCATTCCATCATTATGAAAGTGGATAGTGATATTGCATGTGATTATTCTTCTAGTAGAATATCCATATGAATAATTAAATGGAATGATTTTATTTTATATTTTCCATATTATTCTGAAGTTTATGTTTAAAATTGTTTTTTTATTCTGATACATTTCCTTAAATGTTTATGCTTATTTATGAATGTTTTTTCTATATTGTTTTCCTTAATAAGAATCTGAGCACACCCCTTTCCAGGTTTTATTTTTCCCAAGATGTGAAGAAGTATTTTATAGTTGACCATCATGGATAAGATAAGGATATAAGTTTGTTCAAAAGGTGACAAAATGTAGATGATGTTTTTATTTCATGATGTAATGTAAAACTTATGAATTTATCTAGTACTCTTAAGGCTACAAAACTGATCAGTCTTTCGGGATTTGACTCCTTCTGATCATTCCAATGTTTGGTAATAATTCACCGACTCTGGGTAACTAGGGTTAAGTAATTATTGTGAGAATGGTTGTACACTCATGTTGAGACTGATGTGTGGATGATTTTAGTGTTTTACTATATAAGTATTGTAATCATGTTGGTTTTCAAGGATCCACATATTGTTCATGGTTATATAGACTAACTTCAATTAGTTGCATTGTTGTGGTGTCTAGACCTATGGAACAATATTTTTTCGATTGATAGAGTAATTTTGATAATGGAATTCATGTGGATAAAATTTATGGAATAAATCATGGTAAAGGTTTAGGGTTGATATTGATGAGGAATTCCATGGTAGATCATGGACTATTAAGAATTACATGTCATGTTACATGCTCAGCCTATCCGTAAACCATGTTCTATGAAGAATAACGATTCATGTGTTTAGGGATTGTAGAAACAGAACATATGTAATTTTTTGTTAACATAATATGGATTCTATAATTGTTTAAAGAGTAATTTATTGAGTATCTAGGGATGAGATGAGGATTTAAGGCTTTGAGTTTGGTTCTTGTATTCAAGGATTTCATTTTACCATGTCCCTGCAGTAAGTAGTTAAATTTGAAATGAAGGCCTTTATGATAGTAACTCTTATTAATATATTATTTTAACCCTAATCTGGATAATATAATCACCAATATACTGACATCCTATTGGATATACTAGGAGAAAATAATTGTACACCAATATTTGTTAGTTACACTTAGGTTGGGGAAAAATCCATTGGGAATTGTGAACAACTAGTGGTATATCGAATGAGAGATAGGTAATGATTGTGATGGTGATCTGGAATGAGTGAGTTTCTTTCCATGCCTGTTGTGAGGTAGTTATGTGTAGGGTCATGGGATTTGGTGATCCTGAATCTATTTTTTAGTGTGATAAAAAGGATGACAATATTATTAGGGGTGGAAGTTGGACACGAGATTATGAACCACTATTCATAAGGGTCATTGGATCATTATATCAATTATTAAATTTTCATTTGGATTTCAAAGGTCATTAGATATAAGGAACTGAGTACTCTTATATTCCTCTGTAAATTTCACATGCATGTTTGAACACGGACAAGGATAGACTCTAATAGTGGTCATTGAGCCGTAGATAGGTTCTAATGATCCCAGGGTATTAGATAAGAAATGTTCTAGTTTTAGATTTTTGGAAGAATTATGGATATGGTTAGGAGATGGTTCTTTTGGAAAATGTCACCAGATGTGAATTACATGATTTAGCGAGTGTACTCAGACCGATATTGGTGCGCCTTAGGATAAATTCTTTGGATTATTTTTTTGTGATGCATCGGCAATGGAAGTCAATAGTTTTGAGACTTGTCCTATTAAATATGTTCAACAATCATTATCTCTTCTAGTTTTATGTGGTCAATGAGGAGACACATTAAACATGGTGTTTGGATAACACGAGTTCAATTTAGTATTTAGCCCTAAAATTCCATTGAAGTTGATGTATGACCAATTGAGTTTGGTTATTTAGAATTCAACCATTATGATTATATTTAAGACTTTGGGTAGTGTCCTCTTCATTGATTTGGGGAATAATAATGAGAAATGTTGAAAAATGATAATTAGGATTCAAGGTATGTATTCTTGATGTTTCCATATATTTTTTGGTTGTTTCATGTTTTAGGGGGTGATTATTTGTTTATAAAAATGGTCTTTGGAAGTGTGTTGGGTATTCTAAAACACAACACAGTCTTCTGATTGGGAATTTATGAACCTAGTATGCCCTGATTTCCACTAAGGCTTCTCAAGGAGAATAATTTGAATGATGGGATATTATTATAATCCCATTTATTTCATGAGGTAAATTTTAGATGGATTTTTAATTTACTAGTACTTGAATGGTAAAATATTAAGATATTATTTAGAATGAAACTCTAAGGTTTTGAATGCCTCAATATAATTTTTATATGTGGTTTGACACTCAAATTGTATAACAGATATTTTTCAAATGTATTGGGGTTTCAACACCAAAAATATGTGGTTTAGTAATATGTGGCATAGGGAACCTGATTGGTGGACATTTAGTAATTACCATGTGTGGGAACCATGGGACCAAGATTATTCTAGAATATAGTTTATTTAACCATATGATAAATACCAATATAGAATTGCAGTTTGGTGTTTAATTTAAAAATAAAATTCTTTTATACATAATGGGTAGTCTAACTATGTGATATAACTATGTGAGGATATGTTGTTCTAATAGTTATTTAAACATAGTTTTAGAGATGGGGTCCTAGGATGAATTTTTTTTATTACATGTATATTCGATATATTGAATATTAATAATAAAATTTATTACATATTATTTGTTATTCTTCATGACTCAAATGTAATAATATCCCCGAGTATATGTCTCATTAATAAGGTTATAATATTTTCTCTCTAATATGAGAACCTTGATGTTCTATGAAGGTATTGTCAAATAATTTAATGTGTTTCGATATAAATCTTGGGTGAGACCCATATTACATAGAATATCTGGTGCAAGTACTCATACATAGATAATGATTCATATCATGATGTTTACGATTGGTAATCTCAAATATTGGAGATTTTGATAACAAACCTTTTATTAGGAATTCCCCATGTTTTGGTGTCATCAGATATTACTATCTAACAGTGTCTGTGATGGTCCCCAAAATTTAATATTATTCTTAATGCATGTTACAACTCATTTACTTAGATGTTTCTCATAAAACGTAACAATAATAGTTCATAGTGAAGTTGGATATTCATGGTGCCTCATTAGTGAAAATTCATTAACGAATAAGTCAAGGAATAATTTTTCACTTCCATATTTATCGAATATAATATCTCTACCCATTGATTGGAATATAATTTTCATATTAAATTACATGTCCATGGTATAAAAACATGTCTATTTTAGATAGTCAACGACAAACATATCGAGCATATAGGTTGGTGGCATATATTTTTAACCTGCAGGATGAGATATTAGGAAAAATGTATTATATTAAATAGTGACAATTCATA
Organism: Viscum album; assembly: GCA_963277665.1. NCBI lineage: Eukaryota > Viridiplantae > Streptophyta > Magnoliopsida > Santalales > Viscaceae > Viscum > Viscum album. Next base: position 1,235,230,586 of record OY728123.1, on the reverse strand, counting down.
TATAGTTTTGAATATTCTGATATTATCTTCTTTCTCTTGCGTTCCTTAACTGTTTCAAGACTGTAATCTTGGACTTTAGGCCTGACTGCCTAATGTTGACTAGAAAGAATACTATAGGGTCCTAGATTAAGTTTTTCCATTGATCTTAATTATATTCTATTTATGTTTAAATAATGTAATAAATATAATTTCCAAGTCCGAGGAATAATTTAATTCATATTATTTTGATTGCATATGTAAAATAAATATTTATTGGCCAGATTCTGAATAAAATATTTATTTTAATTTTCAAAATAAATTAATAAATATTTATTCAATAGATTATGAATAAAATATTTATTTCTAAAGAAAATCATTATTGGGTTGTTAAAAAAATACTAGTGGATTTCCAAAAAACTAAGATCACGTTTGATGAAAAATATTAATTAACAAAATAATTATATAATATTTTTTACTGAGCTAGACGGAGTGAAAAGCAAACTAATAATTATATAATTATTGTTATGATGCATGGAATTTATTAAATGTAATTAATGTTATTTAACAGACTATATGTAATTTAATAATATTTTAAAATAATTCAAAACTATATAAATATGATGTTATCATATTATGTAGAATATCCATGATTGAGAATATATAATTGTTGCGCATAATGAATTCTCTCTCAACTCCTCCTTCTCACCCCCTCTACAGAATGAGATGTGAAAGATATATTTATTAAAGTTTGAATAATGAGAAATCAAGAATGAGCAACTCAAGAAATTCAACTCGCGATGCTATTACTCGGAGATCAAGTGGTGTCTCTGTGATATCATAGAAGAACATGTGGAAGAATGATAGAGGGATTATATACTTATATCCCCACATCCAAAGAATGTAATCCAAAAGGTCATTTTTATATTACGAACATTCACCAATGAAGAAAGTAACTAAGCCCTGGTATTTATTTATTCAAATATTAAATTAATTAATTATAAATTTTATGTGCATTCTCCTAACTCATGGTTTATAGAAAATATTAATCAATTAAATTTTAATATGTCACCCAACCAGACGTGCATCCATTACACAAAAACCAATCAAGTGGTATAAGAGCGATCACGTTAAAATTTACCATTATTTTTCAGATTATTAATGTGTCCACAATTTTGGTTAGAATTTAATTTCATGTTAATTTCTATATAATACGATTTGAATTAACATGTCATCATCGTATTAATCATGTTAGTTTAATGTCTCATTTTATTAAATGTTTAAGAAAAAATTAAGAATGACCAGATATTCCATCTAGAAGTGAAAAATAATTGATTGGTAATCTGTCTTACATGGAATGTGACTAGAAAACAAGTCATATACCAATGCACATTGTATCTAGATGCATATAATAATTAATTACATGTGGTGATTTTATTACACAATGCATGTTGATTGGGCCACGATGGAACATGAATTTTGGATACAGGGTGTGTAGCTGGCATGTACACATCGTATTATTCGAACGAGTTAACATGCTGAATCCCCAGACATGTGACTCAGTATACAAAAAATGAGGTACATGTCTTATACCTATATACACACGCCATGTAATCTCTTAATAGTCATGAAAATAAAATTACAATAAATTTTAACATTTCACCATTAAAACCTTAATTAATTTATTGGAAAACCTTTGTGTGTTTGACAATTTAATTACAGTTTAAATATTATTGAATGCTAAATTAATTTATTTCAATTAATATGAAATTATTAGTTCTTTAATTTATTTTCCATGAATTCCATTAATGATCAGTATCTCCAAATAATATTATATGATCATTAAATATGAAAGGAAATTAATTATGTAGTTAATTAATTAATTAATTTAATCATGTTTATCGTAAATTATAAAATAATGGATTAAATAAATGAATGTTAACTGTTTAGTTTTTTTTATTTCTTACATGTATTACCATCCATGAGCTTGACCTGGACTTGTGATTGTGTTGGATGTTTTAATTTAATTTATTACAAGATATTGAAATTATTTAATTTTAAATTAAATGATGGAATGTGAGTCATCCCCCCATCTATTATTTTTTATGAAAAAATTTTCCAATGAAATTTATGTAATCCCCTTTAACCAATATTTAGTTTCAATCACCTGTATGTGAGTAATAAATATTTATAATTAATTGAGAATCTCATTGCATGTAGTGGTGGTTCAAGATGAAACTATAATAATGACAACCTAGGTGATAAATAAGTGCATAACTTTAATATTGAAACTCATGGAAAGAATAGATATAAGATTAATTTCCCCTAGGTAAAATTTTGCTTTAATTTCCACTAATTATCTAATATATTAGATAATTATCACGAACAATTTATTTAATTCACTTTTTATTTCCTTCTATGAAATTATTTATTTTAGGGAAGTAAGGATGTGGTCACATAAATAAATGATTTAATATGTTAATTTGTATATAAAATAAATTAATTATGCATAAATGGTTTATCCAACATGGTTAATTAATTAATTAATGTCTACTTAATATTAATAAGATGTGTAAAAGATAAAACAAGATAAAATATATGCATAAAAAATTAAAATATCTCAATTAAATATTCAGTTTGACTAGGACTTCCATTTCCTGATTGGGAATCAACCCTTAAAACTTAGTGTATTATATGGAAAACATGAAAATTAAATTTATAAGGGATTTCACATGATATATTTGGGTATAATTAACTAAAATTGTGTTGATTTTAGTGGAAAAAGTATGTTCAATTCATATTTAGAGGAAAGTGTTGAGGAAATCCATGTTAGGAATTTAAGATAGGGGAATCCACTCAACGGATCATGGAGCTACAATTCACATTTGGAAATAAAACATAACTAATTTCAGATTTTTGGTTTTCATGAAAATAGACTAGATCATTAAGAATGTTAATAAAAATCCTTACAACTAGAATGTTAGAGAAACTAAACAATCCATGTTTAATATTGAGGTAAATTGATACATGATAAAATAGTCTGAGATTGAATAAAAAATATAAAACATTGAATTTATTATATCTCACTTGTTTTTTAATCTAGAAATTTTCATCATCCATATTATTCCTATGATCATCATTGGAGAAAGATAACCTCCTAACTGGTAGTAACATCCAAGATTTTTTTATATGCCTTTAGGCTGAGATGAAAAATGAATGAGGATCTTGAATGCTAGAATCCTCAATGCCTCATACTCATACTAAAGTGGCAAGTGATAAAGAGTTAATTATCAATAAAAAGAACATTGAGTGATGCAGTAGACATTCAGTGTTTGATGCTTTCTTCATTGTCTATGGAACTAATTAATCTCATAAAATCATGGATGCATATAGCATGCTTGAACACCTCTATGGCCTTTACCATGAGAGACACAAAAATGAAAAATTTGATATTTCCAAGGAAATACATAATATAAATATAGGATATGGTTCCCCATTTGTGTCTCACATATTCATTTCCATTGGATACATTTAGTGATTAGATGTTATAGGATTTAAACACCCCAAATAATTGGCAATTGGCTTCATTCTAGAATCACTACCTCAGAATTTTTCCATATTTATTGTGAATTTAAATATAAACATCATTGATAAGTATCTTCCATATCTTCTTACTCTTCTTCACAAAGTAGTTTATCATAAGAAGAATAAAAAAATATCATCATTATAGTTAATAAACAAAATATAAAAGAAAAGAGATTTAAAATCAATGCTTCTTCGGGACCTTACAAGAAGAGAAAGATCATGGATAACACAAGGGAACATGATGTTTTTTGTTTCTCATGTAGTATGAATGGTCACTGGAATAAAGACTTACCCCATCCAAAAAATAATGCGTACGATTTAGGGTTTTTTATCAATTTAATCTTATCAATTTATATAAATTAGGTATTATATATAGCTTGTGGGAATTACATATTTATTGAAATACATGAAAAAAGTAGAATGAGAAATATTGACTAAGGAGTGGTAGATCATAGAGCATACATTGAAGCTAAATTTTTTGATTTTGATATCGTGGACTACCACCTCATGTCTGTGACCAAAATGATCTTAGTTTCATGGGGTTATAATTTTGTTCCTTCAGAAACTAGAAAAAATTATTCCTATACCTAGACATGATATGGATGTATATTATTTTAAAATATTGGAATAAATATTGGTTCTTTTATAAAGATATAAGTTTTTGGTAAGGTACATTTAAATAATGGACATTATGTGTTGGATTACCGGAACCAAATAATGGAAATCAATAACGAAGTTACTCCACATGACCCACACCGCACCCAACATTGGAATCATCATCAAGGTCATGTAAATGAAAAGTTCTTGAATAAATTACCTCAAGAAGGATATTTATATTCATTGGAACTGAAACCACATGGAGTATTTCACACATGGTTACAAGGAAAAATGACCAAACCCCCATTTACTGGGATATATGAATGGGGTACATAGCTTCTTGAATTAGCTTATACCAATATGTGTGGACAATTTCCTATCAAATAAAGGCATGGTTTCTCATATTTCATAACTTTTATTGATGATTTTAATATATATGGTTATATATAATTAATGATATATAAGTCAAAATAGTTTCATAAATTTAAAGATTAATATAATGAAGTTGAGAAACATCTTGTTTTGAACATTAGGAATGTTCACTCGGATCCTGGTGGAGAATATATTAATCAATATTTCAATGATTATATATAAGAGTTATGGGTTTTATCTCAAATAATACATCCTTATATACCTCAATGGAATGGTGTAAGATATAGGGGAACCCCACCTTGTTAGAAATAGTCATATCAATGATGATTAATGTTAGTTATCCATTATCCTTTTGGGGATGCACATTTCAAACAACCTAATACATAGTAATTCGAGTTCCAAATAAAGAAATATATGGAATACCATAATTATTATGGAATGGATGGAAACCTTTGTTTTCTTAGTTACATGTGTGGGCTTTTAAAGCATTTCTTATGTCCATTTCAGGTACCAATATTTTATACTGGTCCACAAAGTGTATATTTATAAGATATCATAGAGAAACAAAGGGATACTACCTATAAAGTCCTTTAGATAGAAACATTGTGGTTGATAAAAATCCCATATTTAATGAGGATGAACTTATGTAAAAAATAGATAGTGGGAGTGAGATTGAATTTGATGACATCTATGATGAAGATTCAAAAGAGTTAGAATAAGAACAAATTCAAAAAATACCTAGGGAAGAAGAAATTAGTCGAGATACATAATTACTATATTAGAGTACCATATAGGTTTGAGAACAATAATGGTATGGTTTTTTAGTTACCAAGTATGGTGACTCAATAGTATTTGATGTTAATGATCCTAGAGAATAAAAGTAATACTTCATTGGCAGTGATGTTTCTAAGTGGAAAGAAGACATGAATTCAGAAATGGATTCCAAGTACCAAATACAACTCAAAATTTTGGTAGACCCCCATTATATGTAATGCATGTTGGTTGAAAATTGAGTTTTTATGAAGAATATATACATGTAAATACAATTCACTACCTATAATATGTGACTGGTTTTAAATGGGTTTAAATAGTGTCATAAAATTGACTATGAAAAATACTTTTCAACAGTCGCAAAGCTTAAATACATCATAATTCTACTTTCCATTACATCTTTCTTTGAATATGATATTTGGGAATGGATGTCAAAATAACATTCCTTAATGGGAACCTTCCCGAAGATGTCAATATGATATATCCCAGATTTTTGTGACTCTAATGAATTCTAAACAGGTATGAAAGATGAAAAAAATACATTTTAGGATTAAATAAAGCATCTAGGTCATGGAAAATTAATTTTTATGAGGCTATAATAGAATTTGGATTCATAATGAATGAATGTGTACCATGTGTCTATAAACCATTTAGTGAAAGTGCAGTCATTTTCTTAGTAGTATTTGTTGATGATATTTTACTCATTGAAAATAAAATACTAGTCTTACAGTTTTTTAAGGAGTGGTTAAATAAATTATCCACTATAATGGACTTGGGTGAGGTCGTATATATTAGTGGTATCAATATCCATTATGATATATCCATTATGTTTCTCAGACTATGTAAATGTTCATATATTAACAATATAATGAAGAGATTCAGTATGGAACAACCCAATAGGGGATTGTTTCCAACATCACATGGAATTCTTATTTCTTGGAAAATATGTCCTTAGACACATAAGGAAAGAAATAGAATGACATTTATTCCTCACAAATTAATTATTGGGTCAAACATGTATGTTTTGTTATGTAATATGATATATGTCTCCTATGAATTAAGTGAGACATGAAGGTATCAAGAAGATCTTGGTGACCGATGTTGTATGGGAAACAAGATTATCCTTAAGTATCTGAGTCATACAAAAGATGTGTTCCTAGTTTGTGGAGGATATTAGAAACTACTCATTAAAGGATTTGATGATGATAGTTTTCAAACTAATGAAGATGACATGATGTCACAAATATAACACATCTTCACTTTTAACAGAGGTGTTGTGAAATTGAAGAGCTCAAAGAAAGCTATGGTGGAAGATTACACAGTAGATTCTATGTATATTACTGTCTTTAAGGAAGTTAAATAAGTATTATGGATGAGAAAATTATTTCAAGATCCTGATGTGATATCTCGCAGTATATATCATATCACACTTTATTGTCATAAAATTATAACTTGTCTCTTGTAAGAGAGACAATGTGAAATCGAAGGGTGAATCACATTGTTTAGAAGTATCATCCCTTGAAGTATTTTCCTGGAGTAGTGAATTTTTAGTGAGATGTATTCCCATATAATACAATATCGAAGACCCCTTGAATAAAGCCTTGACTCAATAGAAACATGACTATCATGTGAGGTCTATCAGACTGATGTTCATAGGTAGTTGGCTCTAGTCAAAGTGGGAGTATTTTGGTGTTGGTATCCTATGACTATCTATTTTTACTTTGATTAAAAGTATTTTTGATGTATTTAATATTATGAAAACTCCTTATTATATATTATTTGTTGTTATGGATGACTATAATGTAATAATTTTTTAGATTATAAATCGGATTGATAAGGTTGTAGTAGTTCCCCACTATGATGAGAACATTGATGTTCTATGAAGATATTATCAGATATTGTAGTGTGGTTGAATAACGTACTGAAATCAAACTCATAGTACATAGAATGTAAAGTGAGAATACTCATAATATTAAGAGGATTCTTACCATGAAGTTAAAACTTAGTAATCTTTGAGATGGGAGATTTTGAGAACAGACCCGACAATAGGAATTCTGCATGTTTTTTCCATCAAATATTTCTATCTACAGGCATGTGTTATGGCCATTAATCATTAATATTATAATTAATACATGTTACAAATCAGGTATTTAGATGTGTTTCATATACTATAATAATTATTGTTAATAATGATGTTGGATATGTTGGGTGCATCACGAGTGACATTTCATTAATGAACTAGTCGAGTAAGGATTTTCCCCTCAAGTCATTATGAAAAATGATATCTCCCACCTTCGATTAGAATAGAAATATCATTTTAAATTCTATGACTATGGTGTAATGACATGTGTATTTGAGATTTAAACAAAAGACATATAAAGTATATAGGTTGGTGACACAGATGTGAAGCCTCCTTGATGGGAAATTGTGACAAAGGGATTATTTAACACAATAATTGTTTATATGTGGTTATTGATATTTCAACATTATGTTATTTCACTTGGGTGCCTTGAACTGGTGGTAAAAATTAGTCTTGGATATTCAGTAAGACTGTCAAATTCCAATACGAAATAATATTAGAGGATCAGATGGTAAGTTTTTTTATTGACCTCAATTAAATTTTATTTGAGTCTAATTATAGGAATAAATATTATTCTCAAGTCTGAGGAATGACTTCATTCAAGTTATTTTGATCAATTAAATTAAATAAATAATTACTCACAATTTTGGGGGTAGAACATTTATATTATTTCATTAAATATTTAAATTAATATTTATTCACTATATTTTGAATAACATATTTATTTACGAATATGATATTTATTTATTTTTCAATATATTTTAGACGGGTTCAAATGGACCATGACTGAGTCTTGTGACAATTATTAATTAACAATAGTGTTATATAATATTTTTTATGATTCAAGTTCGAAGGTGACACAAAATAATGATAATATAATTATAATTATGAGGAATAAGATTTTTAAAGGTAATAAATGTTATTTAATGATCTGTTTTCAATTAAAAAAATATTAACATTAATCCCGGCACTATAAATTGTTGGCTATGCATATTGTGTAGAGCATAAAAATAGAAAATAAAAAATTGTTTTACATATGGAATTCTCACTCAACTCCTACTCTCTTATTATCAAAAACAAAATGTTTTAGTGATATTTCATCAAGGTTGAAGAACATGTTATCAAGATTGAACAATTTAAGGGATTTGAATAACTACTCTAGAAAATAGATATCGATTTTTATTTATTGGAGATCATTAGAGCACATGTGGATCACCCCTGGAGGGATTGTATCCTTGGATCCTCACATCATAATGAAGGTAATATAAAAGGGTTTATTCAGATGATGAACATCCACTGATGAAGAAATCTACAAAGATGAGGTATTTATTTATTAAAATATTAAATAAATTAATTATTAATTTGACATGAAATATCCTCACCCTAGGGTTTTCATAATTATTATTAAAATTAATTTAACTATATTACCCACCTTTGTAGGCTTATAAAGCTCCCTAAAGCATTTTTTAGTTAGCACATAGTTTTCCTAACTATGTACACTAAAAATGGGTATCACTAAATGGGGAAAATCACCATTTTACCCTAAAAAATATTTGGTGTTTTCCCCTCTCTTATCCTTTATATAACCCATTATCTCCCCCACACGTGCCTACATCCTTCTCTATTCTAGACTGAGACATATCTCTATTTCGTAAGACAAATTTAATATAGTCAGATGCTTTAGATGCATAGAGGTATGTTTTCAACTTAGTATATTTAAAATTTCTCTTATCCTTCTGCCACTATCATTGAATTATTATGATAGTGTATTAAATTTTGATTCTATTGGGTAATGGTGGAATTAGATATAGGGGATGGGGTTTTTACTCTCTATAGGAAGAGGGTGCTCCAAGAGGTCATAGTTGTTTCAATATATGTCATTTCATGGATGTATATTTCAAAGATAAATTTTAAAATCATACGAAAATAAATTAAATTGTTGGATATATATAATAATTATTCTTATTTGGTATTTTTACTACTTCAAGGTTGATAGTGTGTTTCAAGTCGTTAACAAGCACAAGGTTGTTGTTCTGGTACAAAAGAATTTTCTAGTGGGTTTTTAGCCTTATTCCATTACTGATAGTTTTTTTAAGTTGATTATTGTATTTGAATTTCATTAAATAAATATAATTTAATTATAATTAGTAAATATTATTGTGGTTTTATTGGGATAAATGGATCTTGTATGTCTTATATTAGCTTAAAACATAATTTAAAGTTTCTTTCGACCGTTGTAAAATAAATGAAATGATTCAAAAAGCCTCAGTAAACTTTTGTACCTTCTATTTGGTATTTGTGGACATTTTTGTTAGTAGAAATATTCCTGGCCATTACCTATAGGTAAATTCCCACTATATAAATTAATTTCATTGAATTAATGAATAAATCTAAATTGGATAAGTTAAATGTATAAACACAATGGGTCCTTAACAACCCCTATTCACTAACATCTTGTTATGGACCGGATGCATAATACCTGGATTCTATGGAATACCATGTAGCCAATATACCTTGCAGATGGTGACAATACACTAAGTAAGAAATTTTAGCCTTTATAATGGAATAGTTGCTTCTAATTTTGTAATAATAGGATAGGGCTGGAAGAGTTGACCGACCATGATCACGGAGATATTCCCTGATCTAACTCATGACCATTTAAATTTCTACAAATGTGTCTTTCAAGGATACATTGTCAAATTATGATTTTAAGGTTCATGATGTCCTGATGTATCGACTGTTGACATGAGGCCTTGAATTAAATTATAGGAAACTAAGAGGGTCGCCTTCAATGATGTGTGGAATTAAAGGATCTATCCTTTTATATCCCTCTAGGGTATTTTCTTAGGGTAACCTATTGGATATCCATGTAATCATCACATCCTGACTGAGTGGGTTACCGGTTTTGGAAGGAACATTAGTGTGTGTCCCCTAGTACACATTTAAAACATTTTATCCTTTTGTGTTGTGAGAGTAGTGATTGTTTTAGGTTTTTAGAAAACCTCACTCATTTATTTATAAAATAACTCATTTTTTATTGATTCAACCATGAGTCAAGAAAGGATTCCTATAACTCATCCCATGGGTCCTGATATGATGTGACGTTTTTATGTGGAAAGTGTCACACCCATTGTTTCTAATTTATTAATTTTATTAATTTTATTTGCATCGGGAAATTCGGGTCGAAACCAGACTTATGATTTCGAGTTATTTGTGTTTTGGTCTTGTTTGCGTCCAACACAATGCAGTCGAAGCTGCGCGGCCTCATTTGGGTTGTCGTGCGGCCCCGCCTAGTTCACCGCACGATTTTCCGATGATTAATTAATGAAATAAAATGAATTTAACAATTGTTTTAATGATGATAATCATGATAATGTCATTTGAGATTATCATTATTATTATTATTATTATTATTATTATTTTAGTTGATATAACTTTTTTATTTGATTTGATTACTAAAAATTTGGTTTTGTTATTTTTTTTAATATTAACATCATTATTCATATTATTATTATTAGTTATTTAACTTTTTAGTTTTATGTTTTATTTTAATTTTTTTTATTCTTTCTTTTTGGTAGGGTTTCCTTCTTTTTTTTGTGCGCTGTGTTTTGGTCTTCCTCTTCCCCTTCATGCCGCCTCCTCATCTCCCTTGGCCGATGGCATGCTCGCCCCCCACAACCCTTCCCCCAATTTTTTCTCTTCGTTGAAGCCTTCCCCCCCCCCTTCCAGGGTTCTGCCTACGTCGCACCCCTATTCTTCATTCAGCCCACACCGTCGCCCTACCAGACGGCCGTCGCGCCGTCACCCTCCCAGCTGGCCACCGTGTCATCGCCCAACCAGCCGGCCGCCGCACCGTCGCCCTCCAAGCCGGCTGCCGCGCCGTCACCCTCCACAGCTGGCCGCCGGATTCCTTCTCCCCTGCTCCGTCGACCTCTCGGCTACCTGCACACCTACTTCTTCCGGCGTCTCCTGCTTCGCTCAGCGCCCCCCTGCTCCGTCCGGCTTGTGCTGGTAACCCGCACCCCCTCCGGTGATCAAGCCCTGACGCCCCAACACCCCTCGCACCACCTCGCGCCACCCCCACAAACCTCCCCACGCCTGTTCGGCCGAGCCCTGGCGAAGCGGCGCACATAACCAGCCGACCTCCTCCTCTTTCCGGCAGCCCGACCGCTACTCCGTCTCCCTCTCCGGAAACGCCTCGCATCACCGAATAGTCCGCCCCTCCTCCGTTCGGCGCACCACCCCTCAGGTCGAGTTTTTTTTCTTTCATCTTGAGTATTGGTTGTTTCAGCAAGTTAGGTTTTTTTAGGGCTCCATTTTAATTTTTTTTATTTTAATTCTTGTTTTCAGGTTCGCGTTAGGTTCAGTGTGGTGCGAACGGAGGACAATTGATGTTTCGCACTAGAATTTGAAGGTTTCACATCAATTATCGAGGTTCGACATCGAGGTAGGTGGTTCCATGTCATTAATTAATTTAGATAATTTAATTTGTTTGTTTAGTTTAACTTAATATGTGCTATGGTTTAGTTGCAAGATGCGAATTAAGTTTATAATGTTTTGGTAGAGCTGCAGAGGTTTTGCGAAAATGCATTTTAAAAATGGTGTAACATTCATGCATGATGTATGTTGCACTTTTCTTTAGAAATTGTCATTTTTATTCCTTTCGATTCGGTTGTGGTAAATTCTAGAAATGTATAATAATTGTTTATAGTGTGCCAAAGAGGTTTTGAAAGGGGTGATTTGTGAAATTGATTTTGTAATGGTTTCCTTTTCATGAAATATGTTACATAAGTTGATGAATTGTTTATTTAAGTGGAGTTTTTAGTGCGAAACATGGTTGAAAGGTTTTTTAGGGTTGTTTGGCAGGTACGAAAGGAGTTTTCAAGTCACATTAGGTGTTTGTATATTTAAATAGATATTTTCAAAGTATATGAATCACTTTTGGTGTGTTTTCCTTGTTGTGTACTTTTGAAGTTGAATATGCTTTGACTTTTAAAGTGGTGTATTTTTATAAAAAGAGACATGTTGTGTGCGTGCGTCATTGAAATAGTGCTTTAGTATGCAAATGGTGACTTTTGTGTGCAAAATCTTGTTTGGTATGAGAAATGAGAAATAAATATATTATGTGAATGTGAAACTTGTTTGAGCACAAGGGAAAACCCGGGGTATCTAGGTGGGCGGACTAGAACTAGTGCGCTAGTGAACCGGATGGGTGTCGTCCCTGTTTCACTTAGCTGGATTGACGATTGCAACACTAAAAAAACATGATATCTGAGGGTCGTGGCCTTCTAAGCCACGTGTTCTGATGGTCGTGGCCATCTAAGCCACGTTTTCTGAGGGTCGTGGCCTTCTAAGCCACGTTTCACCGAGACACGAGGTTCTAGGGTCCTACTCGAGCTAGATGAACCTTAGGTGATTTACCCACAATGCTCTACCATCAATGTCGTGGTGCCTTCCGTCGGTATATGGAGGACCACTTGGGTGTTAGCATGTGTGTGTGTGTGTGAGTGTGTGTGTGTGTGTATGTGAGTATGTGTGTGTGCGTGTGTGAGTGTGTGTGTGTGTGTGTGTTCCCATAATGATCTTTTCTTATCCTCTTAAAAATTGTGTCTGTGAAATGAGTTCTTTTTAGTGTTTTTCTTTAGCATCTAGCTTGTAAATGTTTTCTTTAAAAGCATTTTTTTAAAGTATAATTTTGAATAAGCACTTTAAATTGTCTTTTGATGTTGTGGCATGGAACCATTTCTCGGTGGCATCCTACTGGGCTTTTAGCTCACACCCAGCATACACCCTTGGGTGTATGTAGATTCTGTTTCTTCTGTATTCCAGGTTGCGACTTCGTGCTCAGTGATGGTGGTTCAGGTTGCAGTTGGTCTTCTCATGCAGAATGGTGTTGATGTGGTCTCACTTCTGCTAGGAGTTTGAGTATGAGTTTTAGTTTCCGCTTTCGTATTTTCTTTTTAGTTATTGTTTCGAGTTGTAGACCTTAAACTTGTTCATAGTTTAAAGGCACGTTTTGTTGTCTATTTCTAATTTCAGTTTATCTATCTATTTAGTTGGTTTTTCTGTCTTGTATTTCGGGTAAAACCATTCCCACTTGTTAAACATGATACCCGGGCACTTGTGTCAGCCCGTGGGGATCGGGAACGCCCTTCGGGCCTTGCCGCGGACCGGGTCGGGCGCCGGGTCGGATGGCGACCCGGCCTGGTTCATGACAAAATGGTATCATAGGGAAGGTTTGCTCTCTTGGGTCGTTTTCTTTTGGGATAGATTCATGGTATACTTGAGTTAAATTTGTCGGGACTCGACGTCCTGGATACCAGTAAGGTGCCTGGCCAGCACACCTCGTGGCGGGACTCGAGTTACCAAAGTATGTTGAGGTTTGTCTGAGTTTTTAGTTCTTGCGGATGATCATGTCTAAGGGGAAATGAAAAGGGAGTAAGGTCAGTGGTCTTAGTGAGCTCGCAGGGTCTGGCAAGCCTTGTGGAGCCGGGGACACTGTCCTAAAGTACTCTCTGTGGCCAGTGGCGTGATTGTCGTATGGCCGCCAACCATACTTTCCAATCAACCACTGTACCTAGTTTCTTCCTGCTTTTTTTATCGTCTCTTTGTTCTGGATTCGTGGAAATTTGGATTTTATGTAAAAATGTTTTGGTCTTGGAAAATGTTTTCAAATGAAGCGATTTGAAAATGAAATGATGTGTGAGGTTTGAAAAGTGTGGGTTGGATGTTTTGGTTTTGAAAAAAATGGAAAGGTTTGGTTTTGATCCTTGGCGCTCTCATGGGCAACCACATGCATGGGTGTATGCGAAAAGGGAAATGGTTAATGGCACGAGCGGATGAGTGCCTAGATGGACATAAGGTGCGTGCCGGTGTGGCATGAGAACATTCATGTGAGAGGCTCATGGGATTCCATTGGTGTTTGTGCAACCCGCTGGGTTTTCTTATTTTCGAAATGTTTTGTTAAAGGTAAGAAATTTGGTGTTTTAGTTAACAGTGTTTGTGTGGTGTGTCCTTGTATTTTTTTTGAAAGGTTGGATGTGAGGTGTTTTGAGCCGAGGATCCCTTCTGGGTGGTTTGTGTCCGGAGTTTGAATTCTTATTTGTATGTTGGTATGCAAGCGTGTAGCTAGTTAATTCTTTTAAAAAGTACATCGGGGAGCCCTTGCAGTGGTTTCCCCTGCACGTTTGGTGTTCGCTTGTGGTATGTCCTGACCATTGGACCAGTTCGATTGTGTACATGGTTTTCTTTCTTGGCTAGTGTACGCCCCCAATAAAGTGTTAATGTGCAAATGACGTGCGGCAACAGATGGTTCGCCATCGGTCGACCCTCCAGTTGACTAAAGTAAGGACTCTTCCTTTTTAGTGACAATGCTAAGTCTATTCCTTTTTCCTTCTGTTAAGTGGATCCTCTCGCAGCAGAATGACAGATGCGAGGGGAGCTGAAGGGAGTTTTGGTCTTTTTGAGTTGTCTGAATCATCAGGTATGAAGTTGAAACTGTTGTGTCTAAAGGTCCCCTGGAAACGGTGAAAAGAATTCCAGTGGGAAGGGTGAAGGCGGTTCAGAATTTTCAGGGTTGACTAGTGTCTTGAAGGGGCTTTGTAGTATTTACATCGGTTGCAAGGGTCATGTTCATTGACGTCTTGAAGCGTGAGGTCCCTTTGGAAGTGGTAAAGGAGACCCCAGTGGGGAAAAGGTGGAAGAAACCCTACGTTTTTGGTGCGGTCTATCGTTCTAAATGGCCTTTGGTCTTTGGTTTGTTTCGTTTAAGGAAAGGTTCATGTTAGGCTACTAGTTTGGCAGACCAAGTCGTATGAGGCTGCTATGGTCGTTCGCAGGAATCGCATGTTGTTTAAGACGTAGTTTAAGGTCTTTCTCAGCGTAAAGTTCCTCTCAATAGAAACGGTCATGTTCAGGTGACGATTGGTGGTGTCGTGTTCTCATTTAGTGTGACAAAGGGTGATGCGCATGCACCATTTCAACTCTGGTGTTGGTTAATGTTCCGCGTATGATCAGTCAGATGCTGTAATTTGTTGTGTTGCTGGTGTCATCTCAGTTGCAGTGAGGTTTCGTATGACACCAAAAAGAGAAGCTTCGCACAGGGGTCCTTAATACCTGACTGCGAGGCAGAAGATGCTTCAAACATCAGGGCTCCAGCCGTAGGCCTCAGAGTGAAGCCGGCGTGTGGTCAGGAACCCCAAGAGTGTATGAGACCCCAACTTTATTTCTGTCATCGGTGTGGAAATTAGAGGAAGTATATATTGTTTCTATGGTTCTGTTCCAAACGAACCATCTGGATATGTAAGGTTTCCTTGACTAGGTGGAGGCGTGTTCGTCATGTTGCCTTAATGTCTTGGGGGTTGCGTCCCACTGGATGTAATCGCTTTACGGGTCTTTATGGGGTATGTTGGTTAAGTCAGTATCAAAGTTGAATGGGGCTCATCTAGGGATGTGGAGATGCCAGTTTGTCTTGGGTCATGTTGTTGACGCCCCAGTGGTTGGGCCCCTCCCTCCCCGCCCCTTGTGGTGGGGTGTTTGGTCACCATCGAGGATTTTTCAATGTTCAATATCCTTTGTTAGTTCTAGTGGCGGTAAGACCCACGATGGGTCTCGCACAAAGGTCTCTAGAATAAATCAGCTTTGGCTTTTTCTTAATGGTGGGGAGTCCGCCCAGACCTCCCCATATTGGTTTTCTAGTCTCGTCCTGGGCGTTAGTAGGTTCTTATTGGTGGGGAGACCCACATTGGGTCTCGCATTAATGTCTCTAGAATGAATCAGTGCTGGACTTTTATTTATTGGCAGGGAGTCCGCTTAAACCTCTCTATGTCAGTTTTCCAGTCTCGTCTTGAGCATCAGTGAGTTCCAAATGGTGGGGAGAACCTCGAGCCTCTCCATGTTGATCTATTGCTTCTGTTTTTAGATATGTTTTGGTGATAAATGATAAGAGTGTTCTGTGGAATTGGTTTGACTTTATTTTATCAATCTAGCCAAATAGTGTAGCTTCAGTTTAATAGTGCTTGAGGTGTTTCGGCTTGTGAAGTTAGTTTCCGTGGGTGCAAGAGTTCACTTCTTTGATCAGTCAACTGGAGGCGTTATGGCTCTTTGGGGCGAGCGACACAAATCAGAAAGTCTTTGTACGCGTTCCTTTTGGTTTTCAATTGACTCACTTTCTCTGAGCACGATACCTTTCTCTATGTTTGCTTGATGTTAGTGGGGATCCTCTTTGAATCTAAAGGGAGTGTGCTTTTCTGCTGTGGAGTTTGGTTCTGGTTGTGGCTTTCCGGGGACGGAAAGCTTTATGGTGGGGAGATTTGTCACACCCATTGTTTCTAATTTATTTATTTTATTAATTTTATTTGCATTGGGTAATTCGGGTCGAAACCAGACTTATGATTTCGAGTTCTTTGTGTATTGGTCTTGTTTGCGTCAAACGCAACGCGGTCGAAGCTGCGCGGCCTCATTTGGGTTGTCGTGCGGCCCCGCCTAGTTCACCGCATGCTTTGCCGATGTTTAATTAATGAAATAAAATGAATTTAATAATTGTTTTAATGATGATAATCATGATAATGTCATTTGAGATTATTATTATTATTATTATTATTATTATTTTAGTTGATATAAATTTTTGATTTGATTTTATTACTAACAATTTGGTTTTGTTATTTTTTTTAATATTAAAATCATTATTCATATTATTATTATTAGTTATTTAACTTTTTAGTTTTATGTTTTATTTTAATTTTTTATTTATTCTTTCTTTTTGGTAGGGTTTCCTTCTTTTTTTTGTGTGCACTGCGTTTTGGTCTTCCCCTTCCCCTTCACGCCACCTCCTCATCTCCCTTGGCCGATGGCTTGCTCACCACCCACAACCCTTCCCCCGTTTTTTCTCTTCGTTGAAGCCTCCCCCCCCCCTTCCAGGGTTCTGCCTACGCTGCACCCCTACTCTTCCTTCAGCCCACGCCGTCGCCCTACCAGCCGGCCACCGCGCCGTCGCCCTCCCAGCCGGCCGCCCTGTCGTCTCCCTACCAGCCGGTCGCCGTGTCGTCGCCCTCCAAGCCGGCTGTCGCACCGTCGCCCTCCACAGTTGGCCGCCGGACTCCCTCTCCCCTGCTCCGTCGACCTCTCGACTGCCCGCACACCTACTTCTTCCGGCGTCTCCTGCTTCGCTCGGCACCCCCCTGCTCCGTCCGGCTTGTGCTGGTACCATGAACCCCCTCCGGCGATCAAGCGCCAACGCCCCGACACCCCTCGCACCGCCTCACGCCGCCCCCACAAACCTCCCCACGCCTGTTCGGCCGAGCCCTGGCGAAGTGGCGCACATAACCAGCCGACCTCCTCCTCTTTCCGGCAGCCCGACCGCTGCTTCGTCTCCCTCTCCGACAACTCCTCGCATCGCCAAATAGTCTGCCCCTCCTCTGTTCGGCGCACCACCCCTCAGGTCGAGTTTTTTTTTCTTTCATCTTGAGTATTGGTTGTTTCAGCAAGTTAGGTTTTTTGAGGGCTCCATTTTAATTTGTTTTCATTTTAATTATTGTTTTCGGGTTCGCGTTAGTTTTAGTGTGGTGCGAACGGAGCGCAATTGATGTTTCGCACTAGAATTTGAAGGTTTCACATCAATTATCGAGGTTCGACATCGAGGTAGGTGGTTCCATGTCATTACTTCATTTAGATAATTTAATTTGTTTGTTTAGTTTAACTTAATATGTGATATGGTTCAGTTTCAAGATGCGAATTATGTTTATAATGTTTTGGTAGAGCTGTAGAGGTTTTGCGAAAATGCATTTTAAAAATGGTGTAACATGCGTGCGTGATGTATGTTGCACTTTTCTTTAGAAATTGTCATTTTTATTCCTTTCGATTCGGTTGTGATAAATTCTAGAAATGTCTAATAATTTTTTATAGTGTGCCAAAGAGGTTTTGAAAGGGGTGATTTGTGAAATTGATTTTGTAATGGTTTCCTTTTCATGCAATATGTTTCATATGTTGAGGAATTGTTTATTTAAGTGGCGTTTTTAGTGCAAAACATGGCTGAATGGTTTTCGAGGGTTGTTTGGCAGGTGCGAAAGGTGTTTTCAAGTCACTTTAGTTGTTTGTATATTTAAATAGATATTTTCAATGTATATGAATCACTTTTGGTGAGTTTTCCTTGTTGTGTACCTTTGAAGTTGAATATGCTTTCACTTTTAAAGTGGTGTATTTTTATAAAAAGAGACATGTCGTGTGCGTGCGTCTTTGAAATAGTGCTTTGGTATGCAAATGTTGACTTTTGTGTGCAATATCTTGTTTGGTCTGCGAAATGAGAAATAAATATATTATGTGAATGTGAAACTTGTTTGTGAACAAGGGAAAACCCTGGGTATCTAGGTGGGCGGACTAGAACTAGTGCGCTAGTGAACCGGATGGGTGTCATCCCTGTTTTACTTAGCTGGATTGACGATTGAAACACTAACAAAACATGATATCTGAGGCTCGTGGCCTTCTAAGACACGTGTTCTGAGGGTCGTGGCCTTCTAAGCCACGTTTTCTGAGGTTCGTGGCCTTCTAAGCCATGTTTCACCGAGACACGAGGTTCTAGGGTCCCACTCGAGCTAGATGAACCTTAGGGGATTTACCCACAGTGCTCTACCATCAATGTCGTGGTGCCTTCCGTCGGTATATGGAGGACCACTTGGGTGTTAGCGTGTGTGTGTGTGTGTGAGTGTGTGTGTGTGTGTGTGAGTATGTGTGTGTGCGTGTGTGAGAGTGTGCGTGTGTGTGCCCATAATGAACTTTTCTTATCCTCTTAAAAATTGTGTCTGTGAAATGAGTTCTTTTTAGTGTTTTTCTTTAGCATCTAGCTTGTAAATGTTTTCTTTAAAAGCATTTTATTAAAAGTATAATTTTGAATAAGCACTTTAAATTGTCTTTTGATGTTGTGGCATGGAACCATTTCTCGGTGGCATCCTACTAGGCTTTTAGCTCACACCCTGCATACACCCTTGGGTGTATGTAGATTCTGTTTCTTCTGTATTCCAGGTTGCGACTTCGTGCTCAGTAATGGTGGTTCAGGTTGCAGTTGGTCTTCTCATGCAGAATGGTGTTGATGTGGTCTCACTTCTGCTGGGAGGTTGAGTATGAGTTTTAATTTCCGCTGTCGTCTTTTATTTTTAGTTATTGTTTCGAGTTGTAGACCGTAAACTTGTTCATAGTTTAAAGGCACGTTTTGTTGTCTATTTCTAATTTCAGTTTATCTATCTTGTTAGTTGGTTTTTCTGTCTTGTATTTCAAGTAAAACCGTTCCCACTTGTTAAACATGATCCTCGGGCACTTGTGCCAGCCCGTGGGGATCGGGAACGCCCTTCGGGCCTTGTCGCAGACCGGGTCGGGTGCCAGGTCGGATGGCGCCCCGGCCTGGTTCGTGACAGAAAGTCATGGGTACATCCTAGGATTTGTCTGTCAATCTGTTTTTTAAAAATTAGATTATTAGGATTCCCGATCATACTTCATATGATCAAGAATAAGATATATTGCGGGATACATAGATACTGTATACAAATTGAATTGTATAAGCTCATCTAAATTTCCATATTTTATTATGCCTTGAACAATACTTGGATTCTTTATGTGAAATTCCTTGAATGAGATCATAGAATAATCAATGTCATGTATTTCCTTTATTGTAACATCACATAATGAAAAATGGTTAAAAGACTAAATTATATGTTTTATTTCAACAAGTTATACCTCTATTTTTTGGAGCCTAACTCATTAGAAATCCATATTTTAGTGTTCTTGTATTCGAGCAGTTATGGGGATGGTGACATTCTAGAAATTTTTATAGGGTGTGTTCAAGTGAGGAAAAAGAACACTGGAAAAAAAAATGTGTTAGCATGTGAGAACATTCATTAGTCAATTGACATGTTCAGGTGTTTGGGTTGGGCCTTTGGAGGTGACTATGTGCCTATAAAAAATCATTGGCACCTAGCAGCCCATGACCCAAAATCCATGTTAATGTGGGGTGTGTGTGCTATTAGTGGGGACCAGTTGTTAAATTTTTATCAGAGGAGGAACTCTTCATTGAGAGTGGTGAACTTTAGGTTAAGATGATGGGTCTAATATGAGGATGTTTTTCCATAATATTGGGTGAATTTAACACCATAGAGTGATAAATTGTTAAAATACTAAATGATATGACTTATTTCAATAAGTTTCACTTTTCTTTTTGAGATTCTATATGATTAGAACTCCACATTTATGTTTTCATGGCATAAAGTAGAGATTGGGGTGGGTGACCTTCAAGGAATTTTTTAGGGTGTGTGGACATGAGAAAAAATTACATTAGAAAGATCGTGAATTGGCATGTGGGAACATTCATTATCCAGATGACCCGCTCTAGCATGTGGGTGGGCTATAGGGAGCAGACCACGTGTATATGGGACAACGGGAGGTACCTAGTGGGTTGGGACTTGAAGACCATGTTAAGGAGGGTTATCTATTCTATCAGTGAGGCAAAATTGTTACATTGATTTATACATGTATTCCTTGTACACAATTCCTTGGATGAGCTCATAGGTTAATTTAGATTTTATTATACCATTAGTGATACATATATTTTATATATAGAATTCACTAGAGGGTGTGATAGGTTAAATTAAATTACACTATTCCTTATTTTATATATTGGTTCATTATGAAAAATTCCTTGTATGGGATCATAGGTACTATAGAATAATGTTTTTCCAGATTTTTTTAGTTATCCAATTATTTATAGATCCAAAATTTCATTCTACTCATTGAACCTCATACATTTGTTTTTATACATTGATTCCTTAGTGATATAACTCAGGCCCCATATCCTCGTATATAAAGAAGAAAGCATTAATACATTCCCATGATGAATAGAGAAGGGATGGTCAATTGGAATATCATACCCATAGATCGACCATAGACATATTTTTATAAATTTTTTATTGCAGTTAGGCACCATCTAGGTGAATCACATATTATGAGCTTGAGCTTATGAATATAGGAAATGAGATGACATTTTTTGTTTAGATTATTTTAGTACTCCTTTTATTATCATTATTACCATCATGATGAGTATCTAAAATAATAATTAATTTCTTTTATTGGCTACGTACAAGACCACATCGGTGGATCACTTATGAGTTTTATATACACATAAAGTTTGAGCCACCATTTCTCTAGGGTATTTAAGGAGATGTTTACATTGTCAGATGAATGGTATGAGATGAAACCCATCAAAAATCTATTTGGGTGTCTTTGAAGTGTATATAAGGATTCGGTAAATGGTTAATCTCATTATTGTTAGTACAACATTTTACTATAATGACGTATAACTATGTAGCATGATGTTGATGTCTCATATTATTACATTATCATATATACAAAGGGTTAACTCCCAAATATCCAACTAGTTTGGATGTTTTGGTGAAAAATATAAATACATAAAACACATGTTACGTTGAAAATTGAAAGTAAAACATAACACATACCAAAAAATGAACTAAATCCTTGAAGACTCATTTCAGTAATGATTCTATGAATCCTACAAAACAGGAAACAAATAGGGTGAGGTGAACTTCTCCATAAATTTTACAAAAATCAGAAGCTTTCATGAATCCATAATAATAATAGGCACAAAATGTGAAATAATAGAAAACATATTCCATTTATATAATGTTTATATCCTGACAAGATAAGGCATAATCCATATATAATGGTAAATATCTAAAAACCCATGACATTTAATTAATAACTAACAATAAAATTCATCCCAAGATAATATATTTGAGAAAATCACTTGCATAATGTTATCAAATAAATTCTCACATAATTAAATTTGTAATTAGTATTTGTCAAGTCTGAGTAACATGATAAATCTAAAAACAAGATATATCCACAAGAAATATTAAAACTACTTGTAAAAACCTCATTCGAATTATCCAACTAGTTTTTTATAATAAGACATGTTGATGCATCAAGGGGATGTCCATAAACAAGACCCACCCATGTCATCATGTCAAACACATTCCTCATATATTTAATAATCAATTTAATTCATGAAAAATGTTCCTTATCATCAAATACTTGTACTGAGTGAAGGATAAATATTTATCATTATTTCCCTAGTTAAAAAAATTACTGTCCAAGTAAACACCATTGTAAAAATTTAGTGGGTTTAGGAAATAATAATTTCCATTATAAAATAGTATGGATATATACAACTTAAATTTAATATACATTAAATATTTGGAATAAAGAAGTTATTATTTTCATAGAAAGATAATAAAAAAATTGATATTGTACAATAACATTTACCACTTGGTAATTTTCATGTAAAAACACATTAGATGAGATAATTAAAAACGAATGTTAAAATAACATAAAATATTAAGGAATAATGACATTACATTTACATGTGTATTATATAAACCATATAAGATAAAATTGGTGTATATCATTATAAAATGCCTCACTGAAGAGAAATTATGAGGAAGTACCTTTCCACAAGATTCCTTTTGGTTGAACATTCATTATCTACCTGTATAGTGCGTTAAAAAATGTTATAAACATATAAAGAACCATATTATTTTCTAATAATATCATATATAGTCCCTTTATAACTTCTTATCATTCATTCATTAAAAATCAATAATTATTTTCAATGTTCTTGGTATTAATTTACTTAGTTTATCATTCATTGTTTATCTGGAAAGTTATGCTTATTATTGATTTTATATAGTTTCATCATCTCAATTATAATAATAAAATATTTATAATAATTCTACATCAATTATAATTTTATAACCTATTTTGAAGGATTTTTTTGAGAGAAAATGTATGTTTTGATAATGGTAATGGTAGGCCATACAGATGCATGAGTAAAGATTCCATTTTTTAATTACCTTTATTTAAAGAAGGGATGTAATAAATTAGCTCTCTATATTGATTATTATTTAAAATATATCATATTATTTATTTAAATATTCTTATATATATCAGCCCTTCGTGTGGTGGTGAAAAGAGATTAACATCAATTTATGGAGGTGGTAATCCACCCGTATAAAAATGCCACTATCATATTTCATTGAGTGAAAAGATAATAAATAAAATGGAATATATTATAATTTAAGATTAAAATATATTATATTAATATTAATATTTTGTTTTTATCTAAAATTTAGTAATTAAATTTGTCCTTATCACCATCCATTTAAAGTGATAGTGAAGGACGAATCACATCCCTTCGTAAGGTGGTAGTCCACCATACACAAGAGGGATATTATCATATACTATATAGAAATTAAATTAAAATGGAATGTATTATATAATAAATAAATACTTATAATTCATATTTAAAAATATTATAGATACTTTTTATCCATTACTATATCCATCTACGAGTGGTAGCCATGAAAAAACGAATGACATCGGTTCACAAGGAAGTAGTTTTCCATACACAAAAACAATGATTATGTAACTCATTTGATAGAAGTGGGGATGGATGTAGGTAATTCCATTAAAATATAAACATATCAATACATGGAATATATTGATATTATTATACACCCTCATTTTTAGTAAAAATTTATAGTGGTGGACAAAGAAATAAAATAAATAAACCAGTTGAAGAATGTTTCCTCTTCATCATGTAACATCTTTTGGTTTCAAGAAAAATCCTTCCAAGGATGGATTTCTAACCAAAAAAATAATTCTATGATTATTGGATAGAAGTTATGAAGGGATTTTGTTAGTGAAATTTTGAATCAAAATTCTTTCAACGTGTTAATATGATAGGATAGGTGTGGCCATTTGTAAGTCAATTGAGTGACACACATTAATGTTTTAAAGGAAAAAGGTGTAAACACATTTTTAATTTCATAAAGTGCCTACAATTGAGTATAAGAGATCCATATATAAGGTAAAATCAATATATGGCCATCTAATATATTTTATATAATTATTTTGGTTATTCTAATTCTTATAGTATTAATTTAACCCCTGGTAAATCAATTTTTCCCTTAAACGTAGTAATTTTTTTTACTATTATGTTTTTATTAAAATTATGTTTTAATTAATTGATAATATAAATTATTATGATTAAAAATATGGAATATATTTTATTATTTTCCATTCAACTAAGTGGAAATGTTTAATATAAAATTAATCTCAATGATGTGATGAGAATGTAGGGGTTTAAATTAATTGCACAAGTTTAATATTCATAATATTATTATTTTTTCAACTATTTTTTTTTAAAGTGTAAAAAATTATTTTTAAATTATGTGTATATTGAGATACTAAATCCTCCATTATAAAAAGTATAGTTTTAGCAAAAAAATACTTTTACTATAAATGATACTTATGTTATTTAAAATAAATAGTAAACCATAATCTTCATAAAAAATTAGTAATATTCATACCCGTAAGAATAGAGGGTAGGTTACAATGGTCACTTCTAAATAATGTTTTATTAGTATATTTTTTTAAACCCGGTGTTACATTTATTTCATGCTATCAAGGAGACGGAATTTATTTGAAAATAAATACATTTTAATATCTCAGGTTGTTCTATTCCTTTGTATGGCTAGTTTTAAATTTCATACAATCTATCAAATATGATGTTTATATTTTAGAATACTTGTGTTCTACATTATCATAACCTTAAAAAAATTCATCTTCGCATTTTAAGCATGATCTCCTCAATCAATGGTTTTTTATTTCATAATTTCGATCTTAAAAATTCAAATTTAATAAAATATTTAATAAAACATCATCTTAATTAGAGATAAAGGGAAGTATGATTTTCATCTGGAATAACCCATACTAGGTTTCCAAAAATGGGAACATAGGTGGGAAGGGAGAACATGGACAAATAAGAGAAAAACTATAACCCAAATACTGATATAGACTAATGGATAACATGATCTAGTGGAGGTTATCAACCCTGAAGATGTAAACATGAAATATGAGAAAGGTCACTGATATCATCAAAATTTATGACAATGAGATATATTTTTTTCAAGTTCCTTTTCATAGTTTTATTTAATTCATTCACCCTCTAAGAATATAAGGGAACAAAATTACATGATATAATTTTATTTTAAACGAAAAAATTCATCCTTTTGTTATACATTAGTCAATTTCCAATTCCTCTATTTCTATGAGAAATGAGTATCCGAAAATGAAATTGATTTTCCCATGGTGCCAAAATATAACTTTTAACAAAACATATGACTCAAAAAAAGTATTGAGATATTCCTCTGATCATTACTAAAAAGTGGTTATAATAAGTTATCTATTAACCCCCACCATTAAAATAAATTTTTTCTAAATATAGTTGATCTTAAGGCTCATCCAAAATACAGATCAGTGGATTTAGATGGATATTTATTAAATAAATAATATATTCTATAGAAAAAAATATTTAACTATTAATATAATATTTGTAATACATGAATATATTTATCTCTATAAAACCACAATGAAAACATTGTTGCTACCAAAAAAATAATTTATGGATCTCAAATATATTCCATTGATCCAAAATTTTAGTAAACTCCATCAAAGATAAAATAGACCATAAAATAAGTGACCATTTTCATGTTCACCATTACTCACCCATAAAAATATCATTTTCATTATTATCACAATATAGTGAATATATTAACGGCTACCTTGTCTTAATCATGTGATTTCTAAAAAAATCAACATGCCACTAAATCACTTTTCTTGTTACCATTCAACACATTATTTCAAAATATTTTAATAAATATTAATGTATTAGAATCCCTATATTTTTCATTATTATTATAAAAATAATATAATTAATAAAATAATTTTACAACATATTATGTAGATCAATGTAAAAAATAACATTAATCCTTTCACTTTAGTTGTATTAGTGGAATAATATTGATCGTGATCCCTTAGTGTCTTCTTTGGTATATTCTCATAGAAACTGGGGAATAAATTTGTGTAGTTCCTAATCTTCTTATAGTGGAATAATTTTACATTTTAAATTTCATTCATTACTTTATAATCATGATAATTGTTCCCTTTCTCTCCAAACATGTAATAAAATCTCGTTACTTTCAGGAATGTACTAGGGTGTTCGTTACAACATTATCATAAGTGGGGAAATTATTCTTATAACGACTCATACTTTACATACATTGTTATTACTTCACAATTGAAGCACACTTATTACAACATATAACAAAACTAGGAAATGATCGTATAAGTATAGAGTCTTTAGAAACTGGGCAACATAAACAACTGGTTCATAAATCATCTACACTGTCTCCCTTTTATTTTATCATATCTAGATTCCCTTTTGGCATATCTTACTTATTATCCATCATCCTGGCCTGGGGAAAATAAAACATACAAAAGGGGGAGCTCAAATTCTTAGTAAGGGTAAACAAAATAAATATAAATCACATCATATTCATAAGAGCATATCATTTTGGAAATCATAACCTGCAAAAGAGATCATAATTTTATAACATGGGATAAATCATAGTAGTGAAATGTAATCCAAATAATCATAACATAAAACATGAAACATTGTGGAATACACACAAAATCATATAGAATCATTTCTTAGTAGTCAAGACTCATAGCCAAGACTATCTTAGCCGAAAAATTCCAGCCATTTTTATCTCATGAGATATAAATCATTACACAATGCATTGGAGGGATATATAGGTCTCACCCATCTCATAATGATACCATTCTTATGTGTCCACAAGATTATAAATCATACATCATAGCATAACCCATGTAATAAAAATAGGATTTTTAAACATCATGCCATCATTGCATAATCCATATAAGATAAAAGGATATCATAAAAATAATTACATCATAACATAATAAAATCAATTTAAAATAGGGATAAAAACAGAATCCTATATTATCTTAGATGGAAAATAATTTTGATAAAACATTTGAACTCCATTCTTGAGGAAAATATCCTTTATACTTCAAAAACATTTTTCCTTTCTTGAAATGTCATACAATTTTAAACTAAAATACGTTGATTAAAAATAAACTTGAAAACTTGTAAATGAAGCTTCATGGAAATAATGTTCCAAAAATCCATTTAAGCCGTATAAGTTAAAAAAATATTCTTCTCGTACTTTGGCCGGAAAAGTAAAAAAGTACCTCGTACGAAAAATGATAAAAGATTTCTTTCATATCTTTTACTAAAAACTCACCTAAGGGTAAAATTTGATTTAAACAATTTTAGGTGGATATAAATAATATTACATATTGAGGAAACATGGATGTGGATGATAAATATTCCCCATTAAATTCTGAAGTATAAAAAATCTCGGATAAAAAATGAGATTGCGAGATTTTCCCTTACCTTAGGTCCGATTAGCTTCGTAAGTGTCTGAAACTACTGTATAATGATTTAAATAATGTCATTGACTTATTACAGAATCATACTTATTTTTATGATATCATATATGGTCATATTCTTAGCTTCTTATAAGTAATATTTCATTGCTCCTTGTTATTCAGGTGTTTATTACTTTTTGTTCTTATGCGTGTTTTGTCGAATAAATTCTTATTATTCTTTTTAGGTTATATATACCTCATTTATAGAATTTTATTAGTGTAATATATATCATATTCATTCATTCAATTCATTTATATAATCATTATGCAATGAAGATCATGTAGAATGAGTCGCATCACATCGTGGAGACGGTATTCCGTACGTACGCAAGAGCGATGATATCGTTCCCATGATCGTGGAATTGTATTGGAGTGTATGTACACTATTTCAGAATCAATATCACATTACAATAATCATATATAGTTATTCTTTACACCATTATACCCATCCAAGTAAGGTGTTTTGGGCGGAGAGTGATGGCAAGAGGGGGGGTGGATTGCCTTTTTAAAAATTAATTAACAATTTAAAAACAAAGTTAAAAGTGCAGCGGAAATAAAATAGGCAAGACACAAAATTGATAACGGAGTTTGGCTTAAACCAAAGCCTACGTCTCCACTCCCAACTCAACCTTTGAGAGATTTACTACCGCTTGCTTTTCAATTGTTTTAGCAAGAAACCCACTAGACTTTAAGGTAGTCTAGGACCTATTACAGCTTGCTTTTAATGGTTATGCAAGAACCCACTAGACTTCTTACAGGTGAAGGCTAGATCACCTATGACTCAAGCCTTTTAAAAGGTAAGGCTTCACTAACCTCTTCACACCTTGAAGGTGGTGTGAAAACCCTAAAGAGAGGATGAGAGAAAGAGATGGGGGTTTGTAGGCACAAACCCAATTTGATGCTCAAAATAAATAAAGCAATGAAAAAACCGTAAGAGGAGAAGTCTTGGGCGCCGAAGGATTGATTGGAGTTGATGAAGGGCGCTCCCAAGCTTCTATGGTGGTGCTCCTTGAATGTGGATGTGAGTTGGAGCAAGAGGAGTTCCTTGAAGGAATGCGCCGGAGGTTCGCCAAAATGATCAAAAATGTTCTTGTCGGCTTTCGTACATTTCCGGGGCTTCCTAGTCCTTTATTTATAGAGGGGGAACCCTCAAATTGCCTTTGGGAGTCTTCAGAGCCGTTGGAGAGGCCTTAGGAGCCGTTGGGAGTCAAGTGGACAAGCCTGGTCAAAGCCCAACGGCTAGTTTGACTGGCTCCACCGGCTGACCGGTGCTTGGCCACCGGTTGGCCGGTGCTTTGAAAATGGGAGAGGGCTCGGGCCCATGCACCACCGGCTGGCCGGTGAGGAGGCCACTGGTTGGCCAGTGCTGAGGCAGTAGGTGTCACTATTCTTTCTGGGTGCCACCGGCTGGCCGGTGGTGGGACACCGGTTGGCCGGTGGTCTGGACAGAGGGATGCCTTCTGTCCAGGCTCCATCGGCTGGCCGGTGGTCATCCACCGGTTGGCCGGTGGACTGAAATTCAGTCCACTTTTTCCTTCTTTCTTTCTTGGCCCAATTCCTTGGAAACCTGAAATCATGCCTATCATCCAAAAACACTTAAAACAATATTAGATAAAAAAGAGAGTGATTGTGATCATGAAAATTAAACCACGAGGGGTACGAGAGGTACAACAAGGTGGTGGTGGAAAATAGATTACACCACGGCGTGGAGATGGTATTCCGTACGTACGAACACGCGATGATTTCGTTTTCCGTAGGATGGATAGATGGTGAAATAGGTTTGTTTAATACTTTTAATAACATATAATTATATGATTGATACTGATGTTATTACTACATAATGAATCAACTAAATAATAAGAAGTAGAAGAAGAAATAAAGTTGAAAGAATCGGTAACAGACATTACCTCTTCTTTGAAGAGCCTCTTCATAACCTCCTCTTAGGGCACTAAAGATGGTGTTCGAAGAAGACCAGGACCTCAAGGATGTTTCTAGGGAAGTGGAGAGGAGAAATTAACATGGGTTGGACGTGCTTTAAGTCTCAAAGTGGTGTGAGGAAGAGAGGGAGGAGGTGCCCTTTTATAAGGGAGAAGAGAGGTACCTTAGGAAAAACTTAAAATATAATTTTATTATAAAGTCATATTCGGTTTTTAGTAGCTCCAAATTGATTTATTTTGAAGCTAAGGTGGGGATGGGTCGAAAAACTCTCATCCAATAGAATTTAGACAAGTTTAGGTTTCTATTTTAACCTTATAATTTAGATTTATCTTTAAGTTTGATAATTTGACTTTTACCATTTCTTCTTGTTTTCTTACACTATAAGGTTAATAAACTTACTATAACAAGCCAAACGAACCCCAAGTTGTTTATTATTAATATATATAACCATATATAAGTCATGTTTCCAAACCATAGATTTTTAGGAATAAAATAATAATTAAAAATATAATATTTGTTTCAAAAACTATTTTATGTCAATTTTGACTCTATTTGGTAATTGATTTTTGTGAAAATCATAAAAGAAATATTAGTTCGAAGAAAGTTACTTAAATCAATACTAACATGTCACATTAACCTATAAAATTATTTTAATTCATAAAAAGTCTCAAATTACATTAATTTGGAAATTTATAACATCAATTATGTCAATATTTCATTAATAAGATAATTACTGCATCATTAATGTGTCATAAATAAATTAAATTATTTAATGTCTAAAATTTACTAATAAAATACTATTATTTAGGAAATATTTTTAGCTTTATAATGAATATTTATTGTCTAGTTTATCATATGTATAACCCTATATTAAAAATTATTTAGTTATTAAACTTTGATATTTACTATTTTAACCCTTCTTTAAATAAATTAATAATAAATTTCCTAATCTAAGACAAGTGGGCCTAAATGGTAATATTTTATTCCTAAGGATGATTTTGGTCGAATTACACTTATCCAATAGAATTAGAACATGTGTTAGGGTAATAATAATATCATTTTTACCCTTAATAACCCTATTTACTTTTAACCATGGTAAAAAAAATAAAAAAGTTACTATTCACCAAAAATTATTTTCATCTCATTGAACCACATTTTAGTCCTTTATATTAACCATGTCTCTCGGATTTTCGAAATTCCACTCACAGAAGCGGTAAAATTAAGTTTTATGTGAATTTCTAAATTCTCTTAGGAGGTGGGTAAAAGACGGTGAAAAGTTCAATAAAATTTTTATATATCTAATATTATTATAAAATGACTCCAATTAATTACTTTGAACTTATATAGGTATTATGTATCAATTTTTACCTAAAATAAATTTAAATAAAATAAATAATTATTTAAATAAAAAGTCGGTTTTTAAATAGTAACCCAGTGTTTTCACTATTCATCAAAAATTGAAAGATTTCAGAAAAATACCAAAATTTCACCCTAGGCTAATTTCGATATTCCGAATCCAAAAATGAAGTCCCTTTTGAAAAATATAATTTACAAAATTTCAAAAATTGTGTATTACTATTCATAACGGCTAGTTTTAATAATATTTTAATAGCATATCATTGTTTAGTGAAACTCGATATTGCGTACAATGAAAACTATCGAGGAAGGTCGTGATTAAGTGTAAAGCACGTCAATCTAGTGTTCTGTGTAGTGAAAGATTCCTTTTATGATTTATATAACATAAAAATAGAATATTTCTCAAAAAAATATCAGGTGTTACATTCTACTACCCTTAAAAATGAATTTCGCCGACGAAATTCATCACTTTGTAATAAGCAAATGAGGATACCTCTCCCTCATCATATCCTCAAGCTCCCATGTAGCTTATTCTAATTGGTGGTTCCTCCATAAAAATTTCACCACGAGATTGATCTTGTTCCGTATGACTTTTTCGCTACGATCCAAAATCTGTATCGGTTGTTCTTCATAAGAAAGATCTTGCTACAGTGGTACAACTTCTAAGCTGAGTACATGTGAAGGATCGGGTATGTATTTTCTTAGGAAAGATACATGGAACACATCATGAACATGAGATAGATTCGGTGGAAGATCCAATCAGTAAGCTACCTTCCCAACACGATCCATTATTTCGAAAGGACAGATATACCTAGGGCTCAGCTTTCCCTTCTTTCCAAATCTCATTACTCTCTTTCAAGGAGATATTCATAAGAACACTTTATCAACCACTTAAAACTCTATGTCTTTTATTCAGTTGTCAGCATTACTTTTTTGTCGACTCTGAGCTTCTCTTATGTGTTGTTGAATAGATCATACCATTTCTTCCATCTCATCAACAAGATCAGGCCCTAATTGCTTTCTTACCCCAACTTCATCCCAGCAAGTTGGACTCCTGCATTTCTTTCCATAGAGATCTTCATAAGGAGCCATCTGAATACTGGATTGAAAGATATTATTATAAGAAAATTCCACCAAAGGTAGGTATCAATCCCAACCACCTTTGAAATCCATAGAGAAAGCTCTCAACATATCTTCTAGAGTTTGAATTTTCCTCTCAGACTGACCGCCTGTCAGGGGATGATAAGTTGTGCTGAAACTCAACTCTGTATCCAGAGTATGCTGAAGACTTCACCAAAACATTGTGGTAAACCTCGTATCTCGATCAGATATAATAGAAACTGGAACTCCATGCAATCTTACCACTTTCTTTACATATATTCTGGAATGCTGATCCAGAGAGAAATATTCTCTAATAGCACTGAAGTGTGCATACTTTGTAAGATGATCAACTATGACCCAGATAGCATTATTTCCTTTGGATGTTTTAGGAAGTCCAGTGGCAAAGTCTATAGTGATGTTTTCCGATTTCCATTCAGATATGGGTAATGGTTGTAACATCCCCTTATACCTCTGTCTCTCAGCTTTAATTTGATGACAAACCATGCATCGAGAGACATATTCAGCAACATCTCTTTTCATGCCACCCCACTGGAAGTACTCTTTTAGGTCCCTATACATCTTCGTGCTTCTAGGATGAATATAGAATGAAGAAATATGAGCCTCATCCAGTATCTCCCTCTATAATTCTGGGATGGCAGGAACACAAACCCGATTCCTGAACCTTATTATTCCATCACAATCAAGGTTGAATTCAGGAACATTTATCACCTTCTTTTTTAACTCTACATCTTCTTTTTGTGCCTCTTTAATCTTCACATTTGTAGATGGTTGAAAATTCATTTGACAAAGATATGATTTTCCCCTTCCATTATAATTCCAAGATCCATCCATTGTAAATCCATAAATATTGGATCTTTTGTAATCCTTATCATGGATAAGCTAGCATGGTCTTGTCGACTTAATGCATCTGCCACCATGTTTTCTTTCCCAGGGTGGAAATTAATTGAGCAGTCGTAATCCTTAATCAGCTCCAACCATCTTATTTGGCGCATATTCAGCTCCTTTTGTGTGAAAATATACATCAAACTTGTATGATCAGTATAAATATAACACCTTTGTATATAAAGATAAAGCCTCCAAATCATTAATGCAAAGATTACCACAGCTAACTCCAAATCATGAGTTGGGTAATTTTGCTCGTGGGTCTTCAACTGTCGTGAGGCATAAGATATCACCATATCGTTTTTCATGAGAACACACCCCAATCCCTTCTTGGATGAATCACTGTAGATCACAAACCTTTCTCCACTACAAGGAAGTGTGAGTACAGGTGCCATGTATAACCATCTTTTTAACTCCTTGAAATTCTCTTCACATTCCTCCATCCACACGAACTTAACTCCTTTTTGAGTCAACCTGGTGAGTGGATTATATAATCGTGAAATATCTTCCACAAAACATCGATAATATCCATCCAATCCAAGAAAACATTGGATCTCGATTACAGTTGTTGGTCTCGACCATCTTTCGATAACCTTTGTTTTTGCTAGATCCACAGATATGCCCTCTTTTGAGATTATGTGACCCAAAAATGAAACTTTTTGAATCCAAAATTCACACTTGGTAAATTTGGAATAAAGCTTCTCCTTTCTTAGGGTCTTCAATATAATTCTCAAGTAATCTTCTTGTTCTTCCTTGCTCTTTGAATAGACAAGAATATCATCTATAAATACTACCACAAACTGATCAAGATAGTCTCTAAAGACTCTATTCATCAGATCCATGAAGATAGTAGGGGAATTAGTAAGACCAAATGGTGTCACTATAAATTCATAGCGTCCATACCTTTTACGGAAAGTCGTCTTTGGTATATCCTCCCTCTTGAGCCTTAATTGATGATAACCTGAACAAAGATCAATCTTCAAAAATTATTGGGCTTTGTGTAGTTGGTCAAATAAGTCATCAATGCGCGGGAGAGGATATTTGTTCATGATCGTGATCTTGTTAAGTTATCGATAATCAATACAGAGTCTCATTGATCCATCTTTCTTCTTAACAAACAGAACAGGTGCTCCCCATGGTGACGCACTAGGGAATATGAATCCTTTATCAATATTCTCTTGGAGTTGCTTCTTCAATTCATGAAACTCAATTGGGGGAATTTTATAAGGTGTCTTTGAAATAGGAAAAGCACCCGGAACGAGTTCTATTGAAAACTCAACTTCACGATTTGGTGGAAGACCCGAAAATTCCTCTGGAAAGACATCGTCAAACTCCTGTAAAATGGGAATATTATTAATCGTGAGTTTCTCACCAACCATTTGATATGAATAAACTTAATTTAATGGAATCAATACCCATAAGATGGGAGAAGTTTACACTAGAAGGTTATGTTCATCCTTGCATCGATAGACGATCATAGATTGATCTAGAATCTAAAATGTGACTTCCCTTATTTGGAAATTGATATGAGATCCATATAAAGAAAGAAAATCCATGACATGAATCCCATCAAATTACAAAATAGTAAGGATCACAAGATTTGCAGGAAGCACTTTACCACAAACATCAATCAGAGAAGAATTATAAACTTTTGATGCGACTGTTGTGCCACTAGGAGTTATCACAGCTAACTCAACATTTAATTGTTGAGGTAATATGGAGATACCCTTAGAAAATTCTTCAGAAATAAAAGATTGGGTGGATCCAGAATCAAATAAAACATTTTATACTTTAGAGTGGATGGTAAGTGTACCTTTCACCACATCATTATCGTACTCTACATCGCTGATAGAAATTTCATGTGACATTCCTTTGTCTTTAGCCTTAAGAGTTTGTTGACATCGATCATCATCAACAACCCTTGGATTAGGGCATTTATTAGGATAATTCCCCATTTCCTTGCACTTGTAACATTGAAGTGTAGGATGTGCACTCTGTGTAGCCTTTTCATTGTTCGCATCACTAGAAATATTCTTCCCACCATTGCGGCATTCAAATGCCCGATGACCTTCCTTTCCACATTTGAAACATTTACTTGTCCCTTTAAGACAACTCCCTCCCTGTATAATTCCACACTTTGATCATAAGGGAAAACTCATCTTCTTTTCAGTTTTCTCTTTAGATTTTCCTTTGAATTCCATTTTCCTCTTCTTAACAAACCCATATGACTGATGGGTTACTCCAATATCCATCTCAACCTTGAGATCACATCGAACGATTTCCTCATAGCTATTGAAGTCCCTTATGGATAGAACCCTTTGAAGACTTGGTTTTAATCCACTAAATAATCGATGAATCTTACTCTCAAGTTGGATAATAATACCAAAAGCATACCTTGCAAGTCTTGTAAAATTTTCTTCATAGGTACCAATAGATTCATCATCGTTTTGCTTCAGTTCAAGAAACTCCTTCTCCATCTTTGTTCGAAGAATACGAGGGATGTACTTATTGAAAAATAAGTTCTTGAAGTCATCCCATTCCATGGAATCAATTTCATCTCTTTGCCTCGTATTCTTGATAAGATTCCACAATTGATCAGAATATCCTTCCAAATGATACACTGCTAAGATGACTTTATCATGTCCATAACATTGAAGAACTGAAAATATCTTTTCAGTGGTACTGATCCATTGTTCAGCAACTAATGGATCAGTAGACCAACTGAATGAAGGTGGACGCTGCCTCATAAATGATTCAACAGAATGTTGCTCCTTACTTTGCTCATTTAGAAGTCCTGCATGATTCACAGCCTGAGAAAGTTGTGTGACAATGGCTACAAGATTTTTCATTCTAGCTCCCATAACATTTGGTTGCTCAGGGGGACAATCATTTCATTGCCCATCACATTCCACATTAACACGGTTCCTTCGGGTTCCAGCCATTAACTAAAACCGAGAAGAATAGTGTATGAAACACTAATTATAATAGGAAAACCACATAATCAAGAATAAAATTTCACACTTAAGGTCTTATCATAGGTTGTTCATGGCCATTTTTAAAACACTAAGATTGTGTTTTATGCTTAGACTTATCCTTAGGGTTCTTGCTAAGGCTTTCACAACCTAGTTTCCAAAGGTTGACTATACCTTTCCTTTGATACCAACTATAACGACCCATACCTTACATACATTGTTATTACATCATAATTGAAGCGCACTTATTACAACATATAACAAAACTAGGAATGTACCATATAGGTATAGAGTGTTTAGAAACTGGGAAACATAAACAACTGGTTCATAAATCATCTACACTATCTCCATTTTATTTTATCATATCTAGATTCCCTTTTGGAATATCTTACTTAATATCCTTCTTCCTGACCTGGGGAAAAGAAATGATACAAAATGGTGAGCTCAAATGCTCAGTAAGGGTAAACAAAAGAAATATCAATCACACCATTTTCATAATAACACATCATTTTGGAAATCATAACCTGCAAAATAGATCATAATTTCCTAACATGGGATAAATCATAGTAGTGAAATGCAATCTCAAAAATGATAACTTAAAACATGAAACATTGTGTCATACACACACAATCATAGAGAATCATTCCTTTATATTCAAGACTCATAGCCAAGACTATCTTAGCGGAAAAAGTCCATTTCTGAACTGAGTTCACTCCTCATTTCAGTCCTGTTTCACTGAACCGGTTTAACTTGTCGTTCCAGCCATGTCTATCTCATGAGATATAAATCTTTACCAAATTAATTGGGGGGATATATAGTTCCCACCCATCTCATAATGATACCATTCTTATGTGTTCCACATGATCATAAATCATACATCATTTCATAACCCATGTAATAAAAATGGGATTCTTAAACATCAAGCCATCATAACATAATCCATATAAGATAAAAGGACATAATAAAAATAATTCCATCATAACATAATAAAATCAATTTAAAAATAGGGAAAGAAACAGAATCCTATATTATCTTAGATGGAAAATAATTTTGATAAAACACTTGAACTCCATTCTTTAGGAAAATATCTTTTATACTTCAAAAACAATTTTACTTTCTTAAAATGTCATACAATTTTAAACCAAAAGATGTTGATTAAAAATAAAATTTAAAACTTTTAAAGGATGCTTCATGGAAATAATGTTCCAAAAATCCATTCATGCCGTATAATTTAAAAAAACATTCTTCTCGTACTTTGGCCGGAAAAGTCAAAAATTACCTCGTACAAAAAACGCAAAAGATTCCTTTCATATATTTTACTAAAAACTCACCGAATGGTAAAATTGGATTTAAAAAACTGTACGTGGATATAAATAATATTAAATATTGAGAAAACATGGATGTGGATGAAAATATTCCCCAGTAAATTCTGAAGTATAAACAATCTCGGATAAAAATTGAGATTGCGAGATTTTCCCTCACCTTAGGTCTGATTTGATTTGTAAGTGTCCAAACCTCCTATATAATGATTTAAATAATGTACATGACTTATTAAAGAAACATAATTATTTTTATGATATCATATATTGTCATATTCTTAGCTTTTTATTAGTAATATTTCATTGCTACTTGTTATCTGGGTATTTATTACGTTTTGTTCTTATGCGTGTTTTGTCGAATAAATTCGTATTCTTCTTTTTGGGTTATAGATACCTCATTTCTAGAATGGTATTATTATAATATATATCATATTCATTCATTCATTTCATTTATATAATCATTATGCAATGATGATCATGTAGAATGAGTTGCATCACATCGTGGAGACGATATTCGGTACGTACGCACGAGCGATGATATCGTTCCCATGATCGTGGAATTGTATTTGAGTGTATGTATACAATTTTGGAATCCATATCACTTTACAATAATCATATTTAGTTATTCTTTACACCATTATACCCATCCATGTAAGGTGGTGGTGGAAAATAGATTACACCACGATGTGGAGACGGTATTCCGTACGTACGCACGCGCGGTGATTTCATTTTCCGTAGGATGGATAGATGGTGAAATAGGGTTGTTTAATAGTTATAATAACATATAAATATATTAGTGATATTGATGTTATTACTTCATAATGAAACAACTAAAGAAGAAGAATTATAAGAAGAAATAAAGTTGAATGAATCGGTAATGGACATTACCTCTTCTTTGAAGTGCCTTTTCTTAAACTTCTCTTAGGGCACTAAAGATGGTCTTTGAAGAAGACCAAGACCTCTAGGATGTTTCTACGGAAGTGGAAAAGAGAAATTGTCAGGGGTTTGCCGAGCTTTAATGCTCAATGTGGTGTGAGGAAGAGAGGGAGGAGGTGCCCTTTTATAAGGGAGGAAAGGGGCACCTTAAGAAAAACTAAATATATATTTTTTATTATAATGTCATATTCGGTTTTTAGTAGCTCCAAATTGATTTATATTAAAGACAATGTGGGGATGGGTCAAAATACTATCATCCAATATAATTTAGACAAGTTTAGGTTTCTATTTTAACCTTATCATTTAGATATAACTTTAAGTCAGATAATTTGACTTTTACCGTGTCTTCTTGTTTTCTTACAATATAAGGTTAATAAACATGCTATAAAAATTCAAAGGAACCCCAAGTTGTTTATAATTAATATATTTAACCTTATCTAAGTCATGTTTTCGAAACTTATATTTTTAAGAATAAAATCACAATTAATAATATAATATTTGTTTTAAAAACTATTTTATGTCAATTTTGACACAGTTTGGTAAATGATTTTTGTGAAACTCATAACAGAACTATTAGTTCTAAAAAAGTTAATTAAATCAATAATAACATGTCATATTAACCTATAAAATTATTTTAATTCATTAAAAGTCTCAAATTACATTAATTTGGGTATTTATAACATCAATTATGTCAATAGTTCATTAATAAGATAATTACTGCATCATCATTGTGTCATAAATAAATTAAATTATTTAATGTCTAAAAATTAAAATTAAAATATCATTACGTAGGAAATCCTTTTATATTTTTAATGAATATTTATAGTCGAATTTATCTTATGTATAACCCTATATTAAAAATGATTTAGTTATTAAACTTTGATTTTAACTATTTTAACCCTTGTTTAAATAAATTAATAATAAATGTACTAATCTAATCCATGTGGGAATAAATGGTCATATTGTATTCCTAAGGTTGTTTTTTGTCTAATTACACTTATCCAATAGAATTAGGACATGTTTTAGGGTAATAATAATATCATTTTTACCCTTAATAATACTATTTACTTTTAACCGTGAAAAAAAGTAAAAAGTTACTATTCACCAAAATTATTTTCATCTCATTGATCCAAATTTGAGTCCTTGATATTAGCCGTGTCTCTCGGATTTTCGAAATTCCATTCAAATAAGTGGTAAGACTAAGTTTTATGTGAATTTCTAAATTCTCTTAGGAGGTGAGTAAAAAACGGTGAAAAGTTCAATAATATTTTTATATATCTAAAATTATTATAAAGTGACTCCAATGAATTACTTTGAACTTATATAGGCATTATGTGTCAATTTTTACCTAAAATAAATTTAAATAAAATAAATAATTATTTAAATAAAAAATCAGTTTTTAAATAGTAACCTAGTGTTTTCACTTTTCATCAAAAATTGAAAGTTTTCATAAAAATACCAAAATTTCACCCTAGGCTAATTTCGATATTCCGAATCCAAAAATAAAGTCCATTTTGAAAAATAAAATTTACATAATTTAAAAAAGTGGGTATTACTATTCATAACGGCTAGTTTTAAAAATATTTTAATTGCATATCGCTATTCAGTGAAACTTGATATTGCGTACAACACAAGCTCTCGAGGAAGGTCGTGATTGCATGTAAAGCAAGACAAGATAGTGTTGTGTGTAGTGAAATATTCCTTTGATGATTTATATAACATAAAAACAAAATATTTATCATAAAAATCTTGGGTGTTACAATTCTTTCCCTTCTTACCTTTATCCACTTTCTTACTTGGTCACCCTTTTCTTATCTTGATTCTTTTCGAAGCCTTAATACATGGATAATAAGTTATCTGCCTTTACAGAATATAAAACTATTTCATTTAATGATGATTTTTTTTAGAGACCAACACCATTTGAGACAAGGCTGAATAACATCAAAAAATTGGTCAATCATGCACTCTAAGTTCCATATGAAATATTTATCATACATATATTACAATTTAAAGGTAGATTCATAATCCACCAAACATTCATTTTTCTTTTTCTTTAAGATTTGTAAATTTATCTTTATCTTAGTTTGTTCCTAAAAGGGGAAATATTTGATAAAGAATGTATCGATAAATGAATTCCATTAAATGATTTATATTTTGCCCTCTACTATAGTATTCTGGATCAACTGTAACAATTGATCAATATCTTATTTGATACAATACAATACAATTTCAACATTTTCCATTTTGCCACATCCAATATCTATGAATACATTTTATAGATATATAATGCATTGTTCGGATACCGTAGGATTATTATTCACACAAAAGAAAGGGGGCTTCTAAAGAATAAAGGAATCCAACATCAGGGAATCATAATGAAGGATAGGTTTCTAATTCTAAGTATGTTTACTTTTTATGATTGATTTAGTTTCCATAATATATACATAATTTTCTCTATTACAATACCAACTATATTGGGTTTCTATGTAATGAAATATCTAGACTAACTAAGAGTATTAAAGCCTTTATTCCCCCCCCATGTTCAAATATCTCATAAATTTTATATACTAGATCTGATGATGAAATTTTAAATAAAAATATATAATTTTAAATGTGTTATAATATGTAATACAAATTAAAATATTCATTCATTATAAATGTGTTTTCATTAAGTATATCTATATTTTAAAATACATTATAATTAGTTCTAATAAATGTGAATATACTATGAATATCACTCCATAGTGTCATACTAGTTGCACATTATTGCCTATTTTCATGCACCAGGTGATGACTGGGTCATTCTCACTGCTCCCTTTTCATATTTACTACGCCAAGAAACCAATTTTTTAGAACCATGACCACATGTAGAATCCAAACATTGATATAATTATAGGGAAACAAATAATATCTCCTTTACAAAAACATTCTTATGTTATTATATATGTTTCTTCAAATATTATCCTAGATTTATGTTCCCTTATCTATGTTTTATTAAACCTTGTTCATATAGTATCTACTAAGCATACTCTAATACCATCTATAATGACCCTCAAACTAGTAGCCCGGATCCATTTTCTTACAATATTTCTTTGGCATAGATAAAAAGTGTCAAACCCTAAAGGAACGTTCTGTTTAGATGTTTTAGAGAACAAAAAATATATGTTATTCCCATTTTCATTAGGAATAGAAAACAAAACATAATACATTACAAAATAAATTTAATGTACACTTGATTCTTCATTCCATGAATTTTTCATAATATCCTAGAAAAAGGAAATAAAAAAGGGCGATCTCAAACGCTGAGTAAGGGTTATGTATAGAAACATTCCTCACAAAAAAATATTTATAATATACATTGAAAGGTTTATAACTTAACAAACATTCCATTTTTATAACATGACTATCATTATAAGATAATGAATAATCAATGTGGAATATTATATAACTAAAAACAAATTCAATTCATTCAATAAATAAGAATGACATGCTTCCAAAGATAATATCATAATGAAAATATCATAGATAATAAAAATAAGTTAATTCTCAATGAAGGAAATGCCTATTTTATAGACATCATGTCTTAGGAACATGATACCTCTTCCATCCATAAATATTATCAATATATATTAAAACTACAATGTAAAATCCAATCTGATTTGGCAAACGGGTTTTCCTCATGAGACATGTTGATTC
Source organism: Viscum album (assembly GCA_963277665.1). NCBI lineage: Eukaryota > Viridiplantae > Streptophyta > Magnoliopsida > Santalales > Viscaceae > Viscum > Viscum album. Next base: position 1,235,188,572 of record OY728123.1, on the reverse strand, counting down.
ACCTATGGATTATCTATAACTAGTAACTGCACTTGTTATTATGTCCAAAGAGTTACTTATATATTGAATAAACTACTTAATTCGTGAGAAATGTGTCTTATCATCAAATATATTTTTTCTTTAAAGGATACTAATTATAGATATTACCACATCTAATAAAATATATGTCAAAGTAAACCCCATATATAAAAATGGAATATGGTTTATGAAATAATAATATCCAATACATATAAATATTTTTATCTATAAGAAATTTAATATACGATGGAAAATGATTAAAATTAAGTGATTTTTAAGATAAATTTAACAATCATAAATGAAGGTTATATTATACAATAACTTTTACCACATTGTAATTTTTAAGTCAAATCCCTTAAGTTGAAATAATATAAATTGGATGATAAAACACCCTGTATTATTAATGAATCCTTACATTACAAATCATAGGGAATTAAATATACCATAGAATATAAAATTGGTTTATTAGTTAATAAATTCCTAAATGTGGTGAAATTGAGGCAAAGTCTATTACCTCATGATTCCCTTTTTTGAACATTATTTAACCCATTTTACAGTAGAAATAACTTATTATCTAATAAAATACCCATATTAATATATATAATATCATATAATATCCATTTATAACATATTATCAATCTATATTTGATAATAATTAATTATTTCCCTTGTTTTATGTGGTAATTGACTAGTTTTATCATTCATGATTTGCTGTGAATATTTTTGTTCTTGTATATATTATATAGTTTCTTCATCACTTGAATAATAATAATGAAATAATTTAAACAATTATACATAAATTAAATTTTAATGTCTAATCAAGAAATTTAGTTTCGGGAAATGAAGTATGTTATAATAATGGAGAAGGTAGGTTGTACGTACGCAAGTGTAAAATTTCAATTTTCTAGTGACCATTAGGGAAATAAGGTAAGTATGTTACTATCATTTTTGTGAAAGTGGTAGTCCACACGTACGTGAACGATTTTTTCATCTTTTATTGAGCGAAAACATAAGAAATATATTGGTATTATTAACTATTTATAATGATAAATATTTTATGAATTTCATTATATTTTCACCTACATCATATTTAATCATTAAAATTATCTGTATCAACATCCATGTAATGTGTTGGTGAAAGGATAATCACATCACTTCGTGAGACGGTAGTCCACCATACACACGAGTGAAATTATCATTTCTTCTATGGAATGGAATGTAAAGATAATATATTTGATATAATGAATTTATTGGTGTAATAATGTTATAAATATCATATATATACATTATATCATTCATCATATTTAACTGTGAGAGGTAGTATTTAAAAACCTAATGACATCGTTTCATGAAACGGTGGTCCTCTTTATTAACTAATGATGATTTCATAACCCAATTTGATGGATGTGGGAATGATTTTATGTAATGAAATTAACATAAAAACATAAAATTATACAGAACATACTATGGATAATATAAGATAATGTTTAATAATAATATAATGATGTAGAGAATGAAATAATATAAATATTGTCATTGAAGAAAGGTACCTCTTCTTCCGGTAACATTTTTTCATTTTCACTAATATCCATGCTAGGATGGATTTATGCACAAAAGTAAGAATTATATTATTAGAGGATGTATGTGTTATGTGATTTGTTAAGATATTTTTTCTGAATCAAGTTTGTGTGAAGGTGTGATAAAGAGATGATAGTGGGTGACCTTTATAACTGAGGTGAGTTGCACACTTGTATATTTTGAACAGAAAATGTTATGCCCCCAATTTACACCTACCAAAAAGATAAAAAAAAATTATTCACAATTATTATACATTATATGGTCAAAACAAATACATTAAATATAGTTTCTACATTTTTTATGTTAATATATCTATAATATTATAAGATTAATTATTAGTAAATCCATTATTACCTTAACTATAGAAAATAATTTTTATTGTGTTTACTACTCATTTTGGTCAAAAATTAATTTTTACATATTAAATAATATAAATTATGATGATTCCAAATATGAAATATATTTTTCCAAAATACTTTCTCATACACTGAGAAAATTAATTTTCAATTATCCAGGAAGATGCAACAAGAAAATAGGTTTTCAATGAGAAAAAGTTAAAATGTTTACAATTTTTTTATATCAATATTCAGTATAAAAATTACTCCAATTGCCCAGATAATATTAATTTATATATAATTGAAATAATTTTACTTTAATTCAAACTCAAAATATATTTTAACATTTTATATTATTTAATCAAAATTTTAGTTTTCTATTAAAATGTAGTATTTTTAACTATTCCTCAATAAATAATATTTTTTTGAAAAATTCCTAACAATCATGCAAATAAAATTTCAATCTTTTGATTTAAATAAAAAAAGTTTATTTTTGAAATAAATTTAGAAAAATTTATAAAAAATAATATTAAAATACGCTATCACACTGTGACTAAACCGTCCTTTAAAATAAATATAGATTTTTCTAAAAACATGCCTTTATTATTTTAAATAAATCTTATTTTAATTATAAAAAATTGGTGGCCATAATTTTCATAATTATATATTAATATTCTTACCCAAAAAATTAATATATAGGTTATAATGGTCATCTTTAAATAATATTTTAATAAATTAGTTTCGTATAAACCTGGTGTTGCGTGCATTGGAAGCTATTGAAGATATTTAATTTATTTGAAAATAAATATGTCATAATTTTTTAGGTTATTATATTACCTTCTATACTAGGTGTTATATTTTATATATTCTAACGAATAATATTTTCATATTTTAAAATCTAGTCGTGTTACATGTTCATTTTTTTTATTTTATTTACTCCTGAATTTGGGGTGAGACTAGTGACTAATCAGTTTTGTATATTTGACATGATCATTTAGGCATTTACTAAATTTAGTTATTTATTATATAATTATATATATTTTTATACCTAACTCTTATTATTTACTACTAATAATGATTTTTGTTTATTTCTTATAGGTTATTATATTTATAAGATTGCATATTCTCTAAAGAGACATGATCCAAACCCTTGTAGCATGTCAACAAAATCTAGTATAAGAAGTGGTATACAAGAGGTATTGTTTCTCAGCTATTTTGTTAATGTTTATAGACTCAACTAGAGTAGGATTAGGCATAATATGGTGATAAAAAGATGGATAATTTTATACACAAAAATAGAATTACTAAATTTTTTATACCCTATGCATATTTAATAGACTAAATATATTGTGGGAAATTAATATTAAATATACAAATGATATTTCATGGAAATTAACACTAATTAAATTGTATATTCGAATGAAATAAAATTAAGAAAAGTAAATATTTAAGAATTCCTTTTACATGGGAACAATTATTTCTATATAGTTGTGACATTAATTTAAATAATAATCATCTATCATTTATCAGCTCAATTATATTAAATTTAAAACATATTCTTATTAATAATATTTGAATATGGTAGGATTGGTCAAGATACATTTTTATTATATAATAATTATTACAATGGTAATTGTTAAAGAATGGATAACATGCTAAAAATGTGTCAAATAATTCTGATAGATGTTTTATAAATTTACATGACACGTATAACTTATAGAAGAATATTCTATGTGTTAATGTCCTAAAATCATGTCTCAACAAGATTTATTTGACTAATTCACCTAAATACATTGTTATTACATTACTACCTATCTCTTAAATAATGATTCTAATGAAAATTTCTCACATTGAACTATAAAAATTCCTCACATCCACCTAATTAAAACCCTTATATACTTTTGAATTTTACTTGGAACCCATCCCATTATTACACCCTTACAACCCTTTTAAATATTATTCATCCTATGTTTACATTAAAATGTTCAATTTACTCCATTTTTATGATGAATTTCAAAAGAATATTCGAGTCCTCAACATTAGTGCCATCCAGAAGGTAAAAATTTATTCATTATAAATATCATACAAACTATTAAAAATAATTTAAATATAATGAGATAATTATGATTATTATTATAAATTGATCTTATTTAAATGATAAAACAAATATTTATCTCCCTCTTATCTATGGTAAATGAAAACATCTCTACTGTTATCTATATAATACTACCTCTATGCATGATGTATTTCTGATTTTCTCCCTATAGTTAACCAATATTAACATAAATTGATTTTTCATATTTTTTATGTATATTTAGAATATTACAGAAGTACAAGCTTGGAGACCAAAATACATTTGCGTTTTAGGATGGTTAGAAGAAAATATTCTTACTTGGTGAAATAACTTTAATGCCCCCAGCACAGATCATCGCCTCTAGTACTTCTAAATTAAAAATTCCTTCATAACATATGGAAATTAAACAAAATAGAGCTATGAGGAAAAATTTATAGTAATGATAAATAAGGTAAATGTGTTAGCATAACATGAATATAAGTATATGATAAAGTGATAATAAAATTTTATTATCATACCCTATCGATCAAATATCATAATCATGAGGAATAGAATAAATATTGGTAGTTCGTAAGACATGATTCATAATGAAATTAATAAAATAAGGAAAGTAAGCCTAATATAAGAATAAGACATTGAATTTTTTGGTGCACCTCGATGTATAACATAATCAACATATATAAGTAATAATAGGTTCACACACTAAGTAAAGTTTATGAAATCATGCCCTTCCTTATAGTTATGGACATGCTAATAGGTCAATGTCTAATATTGTGAACATGCAACCAGGTTCACAAATAACATTGGGTTGTTGTAATTTGGATCATGTATAAACATATGGATATGATACCAAGTCAATGAATAAAATTATTAACATGTAATTTGGTCCATGAATAATATTATGAACAAATAATATGGTTCATCCATGACATTTTCAATATGTAATCATGCTCACGCTTAAACTTATGGACATCCAACTAGGTCTATACATAACATTGTGAACGTGTAATCAGGTTCACACATAACATTCATACTCAAGAGTCATTAATCATTATCCAATTCATTGGAGTTATATATAAGTCAAACTAATGTCATGATAATATCATTTATACATATCCAACAAAATAAAACATTCATCTTATCGAGAGAAATAAAAGAAGATAGGTTTTGTAAACATAAAATAAAAACCTAGGAAATGTAACTGGTATCATTATCATTTCATCACATCATAATCTATGAAATTTTTTGGTTTTCATAATCACATAATAAATTATAACCAATGAAAATAAGAATATTTTAAAAACACATAACACATAGAAAAGAAATACATTTCATAAACATCATGACATCAATCAATAAAACATTTAATGAAATAATATTAATATGACCATAAGATAATTACCTATTAAGGAATGAGTAACACCAACATATGTAATCTTAGATGCAAAATAATATTAAAATATCTTTTGAAAACATTTCATTAGAAAAATATCTAATCATTTTTGGGAAATAATTTTTAGGCATAAAAACTTTTGAAAACAATTTTCCAAAAAATTTATAATGGAATATTTAAAAAAATATAGAAAACCTTTTCATTTCAAAATCTCTTTAAAACATATAATTAAATCATTAAAAGATTTTTTAAAACCATTTTCCATGTAAACATTATAAAAGAAGCTTAAAAAATTTGGAAAACAAATTTACTTAAAAAATTACAATATAATATTGAAAATATATTGAAATCCATTTTGTTGAAAATTATTTTTTAAAAAAAATATTAAAAATTATCCTTTTAAACATGAAAATTATTCTTCATATAAATTATGGAGGGTAATTCTGTATAGGTCGTATGAGGTAAAAAGAACATTGCTTTTTCACGGGAAGAAGATTTGAAAAAATTCCTTATTTGGAAAGAGATAATAATATTCATTTAAAAACATTGTTAAAAGATAAAAAGGGTAAAAATTAAATTTAATTATTATAGAAAAATAGTATAATATTATTGGAATCCTTTTATAATACATGGATTTTAAGTGACATAGATTTCCGACCAAAGTGAGATGTAAAGACATACTATATTAAAAAGACATTATTTGCCATATTATGTACCAAGGAGTGTAAAAATGGTACCATTACATGGATATGACATTAATAACCACATGTTAAGGGAATTATTAAGTGTTCTTGAGATATGCATCGTAATATTTCATCAATTGGTTCATTATCATAAACAATCTCGATAAATGGTGAGATTGTACCAATAAATTGTTAACAACTTAGTAATCATTGATCATAAAAAATGGAAAAAATAACATTAAATTAAGCTTATAATGTCATGATTATAATTATATTAATTATTTAATATTTAAAATTCAGTATATACACCTCATGGAAAAATATATATTCAGAACATGGAAATTTTCTAAAAGAAGGAAAATTGAGGCAAACACACTTTACCGATTTTTAAACATTTGAAACATAGACACCTTGATAGAGTGTTAACTAAATAGATTTATAAAAAAGCATAAATTAAAGTATAATAATGATTTAATACATTCATGTTCAGTATACGATCCACACAAATTAAATGAGTGATGATTAGGTCTTGTATCTCAACCAAATAAAATATTAGGTGAAATTCCCTTACCATGAGTCCTGACCTTCATCATACACATTATAAACTCATGTATAATAAACAGAATATTATTATAATTACATAAAATAGAAATATCATTATATTTAATTCCATATATGTTTTTATTATGACCTTATATTAATGATGTTTTTATAATTAAATGTTAAGGTTTCACTTCGGGTAATAACAACTTTGTTCTTTGCATGTGTCTTGAATTGTTATATCTTTTCTCCTTATACTTGTATCATAATTTCTAGAATTACCATCAAGATATGAGAATAATTTATATTCATTATATTTGTGTTATAATAATCTATATAATAATTAATTAGGAAATGGAATACGCAGTTCATGGAGATGATAAGTTGTGCATACATATGAACGGTGTTTCCATTTTTTTTGTCACATTCAAAGAAAGAAGGTAAATAAAATATGTGTATATATATATATATATCATTATTACTGTATAATTATTATATCATTTATTTTATATATTTTTACTCAATCCATCCTTAATACATTTCTTGTAGCGTGTGGACAAATGACATCACTTTGTTGGGGCAGAAGTCCACATTTCCTCAAATGAAATTATCATATTAACACAAAATGGAAAGTATAAAGATATGTGTTATAAAAGGACTACATGAGAACAAAAAATTAAAAAATATAATATATAACATATATAAACATACTTCCTAACATAATTTCCACCATGAGAGGCGGTAAGACAAAATGAACACTCATCATTTTTTGAGGCGTAGTTTGTTGTACACATAAACAGTATGATCAGTACCCATTATATGGAGTTTTGTTTATGTGTAGGGATAAGAAATTGTATACAAACATCAAGGTATATTGAATATAATAGTTTTTTTATAAAATCATGGAATAAATAGGGTGGATGGGTGGATACTGAAAATGAAAGAAAAGATCTTGAGAGAAGTCGTTACCTTTTAATCAGGTTAATTATTTTGGTTAGGCCCAGAAGGCTTATATGGATTGATTTCATCATGAGGGGAGGATTATATGAGTATGTAAGGTATGTTTGAATGTGAAATGTAATGATAATAACCAAACCTATGTGTTTTGATACGTGTGAGTAAGAGGAAGATGTGGTGGCCTTTTATAGGGAAGGGAAATGACAAACATGACATTTCATAAAACATATTTTGTGTAATTAAGTTTTTACCTAAAAAATGTAATACCAAACAATAAATAAATAAATAATAGAGGTTTATGGATGAATAATTTTCGTAAAATTGATTTTGGGCATGTGTCTAGGTTTTTTTGGGTATTAAATGTAAGGTTTAGTAATCTGTATGCCATTTTTTCTTTTAATTGTTATAATTAATTTTGATAACTTTTAATAATAATTTTGGGAAAAAATTAATTTAAGATATATGAAATTATAAATTATGTTGATTCTAAATATGAATCAATTTTCCATAATATAATCACAAAATGTGTAGAAAATAATTTTAAAATAAACCCACTAATGGGCTGATGTTGCTTGTTTTTAAAGTAAAGTGTCAAAAAAGTTGATTTGATTTTACGATCAATTGCTAACTGAAAATTATTATAAGGACCTAAATTGGATTAATATTTTAAAAAATATCTAATTAAACATTACAATCAAATTTAAATATTATTTAACATTATAAATGAATTATATGAAGAAGAAGTGATGAATTAAAATTTATTATTTTAATTATTCATGAAAAAATGAAACCTTTAAGAAAAATAACAAAAAAAATTCATAACCATTTTTTTGTTTTTATTTAAAAATAATTTTTTATTTTCACTTATTAAATCTATAAATTTTCCAAAAATATATTTTAAATGGGTTCTACATTAAAAGGAGGTAAAACTACCTTTATAAAAATATTTATTTTTAATCTGAAAATTTTGTTTGTTGTTATATTATATATATCAAATCTATTAAATGATTATCAATTTTTTTAATATATTACATATATTTAATAAATATTATTCCCTTTTAGTAATTAATTTATCTTATTAATAAAAATTTTATTTTCACATGAAAATAGTCTTTTATAAAGTATTCCATTTATATTCAATTGGTTTCTATATTATTTTTTTATTATTAGGTAACCAATAAATTAAAATATATAAATTCATAAGTTTTTTAGTCCTATAATGTTAAATTTAATAACCAATTTATAACCTATTAAATTACTATATTTTAATAATGAATTGTCATTCGATAAAACTCAAACATGTTTGTTATGTAAGCCATCATGGAAAGTAAGTATTGTGTGTAACGTAAGCTAACCTATGTCTTCCATGTAGATAAATCTAAATGTATTTTGATTTTAGTACATGATCAACTTTATTATTCTTATAATAAAATATAGATATATATATTTAATATAAAATAACTATTTTCAGTTTTGTGGGAAATGAAAAAATATTCAAATTAGTAAATTAATTAGAAAAAAATTCACAAAATCATGGTTTGTTACACTACCAAACAAAAATTGACTTTCATAAAAATATATTTGAAAATTTAAAATTATTTATAAGATATAAATTTAAATATGTAATGGCTATATTATTTTTTAATGCTGTTATTAATAATCATTTTCTGTCATGGAAAAAAGCTAAAAACGTTCCCTACTGATTTCACTATCATTAATCACAACATGAACTCTCATCAAAATAAATTAAAATTTTATAAATCATGTTGGAACATCAAATTTAGTATCTTGTATTATTTAGTAATGATGGGATTTTTATCAATGAATGATGATTGAAATTTACTATACAATGAATACAAGAAACAATCAAAATCCCAGAAATATATTAATAAAAATAAAAACAAAAAATTGGAAATAAATAATTATAATTAAAAGTTATAAAGTATAAAAGATAAAAATAAAGTTATCATAAAATTTATTATGATGGTAATGTTTATTGTATAGTAGTTTGATGAATTTTTGTTGATATCGAGAGTAAAGGAAGGTGATTTTGTTTACACAAAACTATTGATATTGAGTTACAATGTGTAATCATGAATATCCTTCATATATATTCAATTTAATCTACCTTAAAATTTTATTATATGGGACATATTGTTCAAATAATAGAATTTTTATAAATAAAATACATATTTAGCTCTAGTCATCTAACATGGTGTTAGATCATATTTGTAAATAAATTATTTTTAGCACTAAAACTAGGAGTGTTGGTTTGGGGAATATCAGTTTTCATTATTGAAGGGTTCAATTATTTTAGAAGATTAAGTGAGTGAAAATTTATTGAAAAAATTATATAATTCCTTATGTATAAAAAACCATATATTTTGGTATTTTATAGAGTTTTTAGATTCTTAAAATTGAAATCATTGTCTCAATAAATACATATTGGCATTAAATATATATAAAAAACTATCCTTGAGGAAATATTCCCTAATAATATTGCTTAGGTATTAACTCTAAATTCATTTGGGGCACAAATTTTTTTATTAATTAAACTCTGTGTTTGACATTATTATAAAATAAACTACAGTGTTTCATGTGTTCCTTATGAAATATTAATATTAATTGAAACAAAATATTAATATATAATATATATTTATTTAGTATATATAACCTAATAAAAATATCTCCATTTGTATGATAGAGTGAAATGTATGGAATCTTAAGGTAGGGTTGGAATGTCATTAATGAGTAACCTATTATATGTTTATAGTTGGGTTTTACATATTTATTAATTTATATACTATCATAAATAAAATTTTATTTATTTAATGTAACGTATTGATCTCCAAGTAATCTTGATAATAGTGGATTTGGTATAGAATGTATATATTTTCCTATCTAAAACCAAAAAAGTAATGTACTATAATGTATAATTTCATTGTGATTCTCATTCATCCCTAAACAAATGAACAATAATGAAAGTAATCTTGACCTAAAAAAACACCAATGAATGGGAATAATACAATTGAGTTATTTATATGAAAAATTTCACTCTCCTTTATTGGTTCCTCAATCAGATTATCTTCTATGAAATCAATCAACAAAATAGGGTTCCTAGTTTTATAGACTACAAGTTGGTATTATTATTTTTATATTATCTACAAGTTTTTTTAAGTAAAGATGTATATAATTTTATAATATTATTAAAATTTAATTAGTTAACTTTATGGAATGGGAGGAGTTTAGTAAAATAATATTTGAATAATATTTTTACGGAACTCTTTTTGTGAAAATAGAATGGGAATTCATAGTGTTGAAACAAAATTAGTTTGATTCCATTAGTTCCTACGAATAATAGCTTATGGTAATTGTGTGATATTCTTCATGTTTTATTACTAGCCCATGGAGTAATATCAAATGATTATTTAGTGGAATTAAAAATTATTATTGATGGAATAAAAAAATAGATCCATTGACACCTATAAATAAATTGTTTTATTTATATATATAGTCTAAATGAAATCTTGAGACACTTATTAATCTTATAAAAATAAAAGGAAACATGAGTTTAAATTAAATTGAAATGATAAGGGAATAAACAGAGATAATTTTAAATTATGTTACTACTAATAAAGATAAATTAATCATCATAAATATTTTCTAAATGGAATAAGATGGTGTTTCATGTGTTGATCAATTTTCCATTAAGATCATGCTTATCAAGAAGTAGTGAAGAGTATAGATAACATAGTTGAGAATGATATGTTCTAAAATGATGTTTCATAATAATACTAATATACCATTTGTAAGGGTTTTGAGAATTATTCTAATTAGTTCACCAATCATTGGGGTAATGAGGATAATATGAATCAATATACACCTAGACGAATGAGTATTTAAATGGAATCAGAAATAACCACCATTAAGGAGGATCATGATAAATAAGTTATGAAAGTAACACTTAATCACCAATCAAGATATGAAAATATCTAAATTGATTCTGTTTGAATAGATCTCATTATATCATGTATGTATGAAAAAATAATGATTCAAAACCTCATACCATAGATATTTAATTATATATAAAAACAATTATTGGAATGATTATTGGATAAATGGTATATAAATATTTTCTAATTGATTATTTTGGGAAGATATATCTTTCAAATAGTTTTCTCCTTCCCCTAGTATAAATTTATATAAATTAAGAAATGTGTTCGATTTATTTACATTGAGTTCATATAAAATTTCAGAAAATAAAATTTTTATACCATATCACAACTCGTTTCATTATCATGTGTCATGTCATGGATGATTATGAACTACCATTTCAATAAAACTATTTAATTTGGTTCTTGATACCTTATGATTTTTGATAAATGGATAAAACTATTAGTGAATAACTCAACATTTATTTTATTACAGTAATATGGGAGTAAGATGAAATAATTCGTGATCAATTTGCAATAATTCATAGAAAAAAAGTTGTTATATTTTCATTTGTACTCATATAGGGTTATATGCCAATATCATGTATGAATTAAAAAATTGAAAATGTCTTGTTACATGAATTAAAGAATAAATATTAGGAGAGTTTGTACAAGGTAATGATACATTGATGTGTTTCTCTAGGGGTACACTAGTGTTCATGTTAAAAATTGATGATACAATGTCTATTTTCATAGAATATGTCGAGGATAACAAAATTACATTAGTGAACATATATCATTTACACCATAATGATAATTTATTTAATGAAATATGAATAAATCAATGTTATGTAATAGTGGACCATAGATGTTTATATCATCCATTAATGGTAAATATATATGCTATACACATGCATCATTTTTTAAAAACGAATGGAAACTATTAATTCATATTCTTTCAATTTGGACTCAAAATATCTACCGCTATATTTTTTGTTTTAATATATATAATCTTTAATGTCTACCTGGATGAATTCATTACAATTTTAATTTATGAAATTCTCATATATTCTAGTGGAATTGAAGAACATAATGTGGATTTTATGATTATTATCAAAACCCTATAGTAGAAGAATTTATATCCCATATTTAGAAAGTTTAAATTTTTACTAAATAAAGTATCCTTATTAGGTAATTTATAATAATTGATGGAATATATAAGTACTTATAAATGGATTATGTGGTTGAATAAATAATGAGGCTATCCACTATGAAAGTGATCTTATGTCATTGTATTTCAGAAAGATAAATATTTTTTTATGAAAACATTCTCTAGATTTTCCAACACCCAAATTAACATGACACATAAGGTTTTTATGTTCCACTGGGTATAAAAATTTGTGGAAAGAATATTTTATCTTAAGTTGATATTGATCACTAGATATGTATTTATATAATCCTGTATTAGAGATGGATTTAAAATATATAAGGAAAAAACATTTATGGGTAGATGACTTTTTCATATGAATACTAAAATTTTAATTTCTTGTGGAACACATCAATTAAATCACCCAAAAAATACTGAAACTCTTATCTATAGTTGATTTCATAAATAATTACATTAAAACTTTTATTGTATTCCCCTTATTTAAAAGAATCATATTTTTTTGGGATAAAAGATCATAAAATATATTATCACACCTAAGAAGATGATCATGTTGTGATGTAGATGGTTGGTATTAATAAACAATTATGATTTTTAATTTATTATCATCCAAATAAGAAAACAAGGATGGAGATTTCCTTATCAGAACAAATCATGATACCTTATCATTAATTAGTATTGACATAGATCAAATTATTTCCGATATTAAAATGATGGATTTAGATAAAATAAAATAATCTATGAAATCACATCTCACCTAAATGATTAATTAGCTATCCTTTCATATATATATCATGGATGTTCGTAATTATTATATGAATATATATATGATTATAAAAAAAATACATGTGTTTTATATTAATGTTCATGGAGTTATATGATTTAGACCATGAATATGTGTCTCCAAAATAAAGAAACTAAATATGAGTATTTTTAAAATGTACATAGCTCAACAATATCTATTCATTATTAATGCACATTGAAGTATATAGATATTAAGAATCACTTATTTTTTGAAAACATTAAGATTGAAATTATAGGTTACTTATCTCATTTCATGTTAAAATAGAAGTTAAATACTGAAAATCATAATCATAAACAGACAATGGAAACATTACCTATAATAATATGGAAATCAATGAACATAACCATGGATTTCATCAATTTTTTTAAAAATATATATTGGTTATAATATTATATAGGTAGTGGTGGAGATACTTAAAAAGTCTTCATAAGGCATTTTATTCAAGAAGACGACTCCCTTGTTAAACTCTATAGTTATATATAAATAATATGGTAAGACTATATAGAATACTAAATTAAATTATTATAGAGAGATATTATATGTCCAAATAACAATTTGGAAATATTTTTCAATATATATTGGATATAGAGATGATTTTTAGTGGGAAAAATAATTTCTAAACAAATTTCCCTTATTAAAAGACTATTTTTATATTGGAATGCATGTTAAAATCCCGCTCAATGGACTTCAACAGATTTTTGGATCAACATCATCCATTGGTGGAATTATCATATAATAATCATTTTATTAACATAAGACTATAAAAATTATTCTTTAGATTACATCATTATCTTCAATAATGATCAAGTTTCCTATATACAAGACATCAAATTCCTTTGAAAATAAATTCTCTCTACCCATTTTTTGAAATATAAAAATTCAATCCCTCTATTTGATATATTTTTATAAGTTCTTATTAACACATCCATGAAAATTATGAAATTAAATATTCTTATTTTTATTCCATAAACACTTGAAAATCCAAGTGACTCCATCATTATATTCATTGATGTGTCTTGAAATTCCACTTTGTTATAGTTTTTAATCATCATTCATGATTTCACATTTAGATGGAAAACAATGGCTAACTATTTTTAACATTATGTTATGCATCTAATTTGGAAATTAATTATATTTATCATCACATTTATTGTTGGAATAATTTTTTTATATTCCCTTTCATTAACTAATTATAAGTCCCCAACCTTAAACATTACATAATCATGAGTTTATTGAAGAATTCATGTGCTTTCACATTGAGGATCTTTTTAAGTTTAGAGTTATAGATAATTAAGAAATTCTTAATATATAACATCCCATAATCATATAAGAGGATATTAACAAAACAACTACCTTTTTTTAAAAAATATTAATCTATTAAAATTGGACATTATTTATTTTCCAGATAAAAAATAATCTTGACTTATTTCATTCTTTTACCAATCCTTAAAATGATTGAAAACATTTCAAAAACATGGGATGAGAACAAAAATCAATGTAACTGATATAAAATGTTGAATAAACCATTAGTCCATGAACATTTTAAACTTAAGAAAACATTTTTACTAAACCATACTTTTCAATAATAAAATCATAAACTCCTTAAAATTCCTTATGAAATCATAATATTCCTTTAAAACTCATAGAAATAATAAATCATAAAGGAAACTTGTTGCACCCATGTCAAACTTACATTATAGCTTTCACAACTACATAGTAAGTAACCTGCATGGTCAAATTTGGATTACCCATTACATTATATTCCCCAAATATCTTAGGAGAAACCCTATAATTTAACTCTATATCATTAACATATTAATTGGAGAGATACCATGGGATCACCCTAAAAATAACTAATCCCGATCTACCAGAATCAACCCTTAAAAATGTTGTGTGTTAATTTTTTATAAAAGAAACATGAATAAATAAACCACATTTATTAAAATAGAGGGATTTATACTAGAATAGGATCTAGAAAATTAGATACATGACTTACATTTCAACAAAATATAATAAATATAATCAATAATTCTTCAGCGTACTGCTTCACTAATAGAGTTTCAATGCAGTAAGTTTATTAAACTTTTACAAGTGATTAACATATGTAGGGTGGGGATTAAATGACCAGTAAGGGGGGTTTTGAAAACTAATAATAAGTTTACTTTCTACATATCTTGAAAATAATCATACATACTCAAAAAATGATTTTCCCAAATGTATAATGTTTTTAGAAAACCATTATATCAAAAAAAAATTGTACTTAAAATTTTATTGGGAATTCCCATTTGAAAATATTAAATTTTTGTGGGGAGTTAATAATACATGGAAAACCATATTAAAATCCATAACTATAACCACTAGTCATCAATAAGACTTATGTTTTCACTCCCCATAACATCACACATTTCACTAGTGCCAATTTTGGAAATAAATTTCCTATAGAACCACCAATATTATTTATTATCCAAAAAAAATTCCAAAATACATACATAATATTATTTCCTTCAAAAGAAAACAATTTTCTCATGTCCTCACTTTTTCCACAAAAAGGTTTGAAATAATTTTAGGGAGAATCCCTTTCTCGGAAAACTGCTTTTATTTGAAACCCATAATTACTTGAAGTATGGATTTATTTGCATTCAAGATCACACAATTCTTGGAATGCCTCACATTAGATACGTGATGGCCATATGTATTAATTCATGACAAGATAGGAGATGGAGATGTGAGTTCTCACAAGAAATAATAACATGAACCACAATTACACATAAAATGATAACTATTATCACAATAAATTTTTTAACATGGGGAATACGGAAAATTAATCATATATAAATCTTTAAATAATAGTTTTGTAGTTGATAAAAACCATATATAGTTTCCTAATAAATGATAAAGAATACTATACTTAACATTTTTATATTTACATGCATATATATGCATATATATACATATAGGCACACACACACATTTATATATGTTTACGTATATAAGAATTGAAATCGTAAAACTCTTGAAACTATAGGTTTTAGGGACTAAGAATTAAAATAGGTACCCTCTTAAATTGAAATTAGTTGATATATATGTTTATATTCTCATGTACATACACACATATATATACCTATATATATAAATATTTTTACATCACCCATTTATCATCAATTTGAAAAATTTTACGTTCCCATATAAGTTTTAGAAATAAGGATTAAGACAAAATAATCCCTTAACACACACACACACATATATATTGAAAATAATAAGCTGTATCAGTGTACATATGCAAGTATATACACATATATATGAAAATAATTGTAAAAGGATCGTAAAATTATACCTTTGTAATAATAATATTTTAAAAAATAGATCCTTTAAATTAAAAAATTTTATTATATATGATATTTAAATAGAACAATATGATCTTATAAAATTACATATAAATATATGTATATGTGTTTCTTAGAAAATTAATTTATGAAAATAAATAGAACCCATAACTGATTTAGATCAAAAGAGAAGTTGTGGGTTTTTGGGAACCAAGAGAGGGCTTGGTAGAGTGAGTTTCGGACACGCCAGATCAAATCAGGAGGGACGAGGTTGACAGTGAAGGTTAAGAATAGTGCGTTGAATGGGGATTACACACACACACACATCCATATATATATATTATATTTTAAGGGAATCCAAGGGTTTAGTTTTTTATTATTATTTTTAATTAATACAACATAAGATAATGATCCACATCACAGATTATTCTCATTATTATATATCACCATAAAATATATATATATATAATGATGTATTGTTTTTATTGTTTTTTTACAATCTTTACTGGTCATGTTTTATACAAAGAAAAATATATTTTTGTCTTTATTTCATCCAACACATCACATCTCTCAACTCATATAATTTAGATAAGATGATTTTATAATAATGCATAACTTATTATTTAATTCAATCATTTAAACTATTTAATAATTTAACGTATTAATTATTTTAAACAAATATGATATGTTTTCATGAAAACATTAATAAAAAGTTTTGAAGATTTAACAAAATAAAATATATATTTAATATAATAATAATTTATAATTAGAAACACATATATATATATACATATATTAATTAAATAAAACACACACACACATATATAATGATAATTATATGTATTTTAAAAATACATATAATTTATATAAAAAAATATGAAAAAACATAATATAAATTCATATATTTATAAAATATATCAACTTAAATAATAATTTTCTTAAAAAAAATTTCCCCTCAATTAATGTTATTATATTTTTAATTTTACATTTATTTAAACATTTTTGAATAAATAAAATATTATACGTGAAATAGAAGATTACTATTTTAATTCCTTGGGTTGTTACATTCTTCCCACTATAATTGAATTATGTCCCTGAAATTCGTTCGTACACAGAGAAAAGACTATTACAGAAGATAATTTTTTTTTAAAATTCATTCTAATTTCACAAAATTTACTAGATCGTGCCTCTGATAGAAATTATAATGACCAGATCCCAAGTTACCAAACTCAGCCCTTATAAATGCTATGTATTATTTTTTAAAAAGAAACATGAATAAATACACAAAATTTATTATACTAGAGTACTTTTACCCGCCTATGTTCTAGAAAAATAGATACAAGGCTTATATTTCAAAAAAATATATAAAATGGAAATAATGATTCTTCAGCATAATAATTCCACAATAGAGTTTCAACGCATCACGTTTTATAAACCTGTATAAGTGATTACAATACATAAAGTGAGCATAAAATGACCAGTAAAGGGGTTTTAAGAACTAAAAAAAATTTACATAAAAAAATTCTTTAAAATAAAAATAAATACTCAAAAATAGATTTTCCCAACAAAATAATATTTTTAGAAAACTAGTATTTCACAAAATAATTATACTTTAAAATAACATGGGAATTCTACTTTAAAAATATTAATTTTTTAGTGATCATCAATAATTCTTTGAATATAATATTAAAATCTATATCAATGGACACTAGTAATCACTATGTCTTATTAGTTCACTCCCCAGCATGTCATACATTTCACCAATTCAAATTTTTAAAAACTTTTTCCCATTGAACTGACTTTCTTATTTCATACCCAAAATCATTTTGAAAATACTTACATAAAAGTCTTTCCTTGGAATGAAAAAAATACTTCTCAAGTCATCTTCATTTACTCAAAAGGGTTTAAAATTGTTTTATGGAGAACCCCATGCTCATAAAAAAACTTTTATTTGAAACCCATAATTACAAGGATCAAGGATTTAAGTGCATGCAAGATCACATAATTCCTGGAATGTGCCGCATGAAATAGATAATGGCCATACCTATTCATGCCTAACATGCTAGGAGATGGAGATGTGAGTTTTCACAAGTTATAATAACTTGAACCATCATTACAGATAAAATGATAAATATTATAACATTCAATTATGTAATTACGGTGAATATTGGAATTAATCATACATAAATATTTAAACATTACTTTGGTGGTTGATAATTACCTATTATAGTTTCTGAATAAATGAGAAAAAATACTATACTTAACATGATAATATTTATGTGCATATATGTGTATATATATATATATGTTTGGGTATATGAGAATTGAAATCATAAAACTCTGTCGATCATAGGTTTTAGTGACTATGTTTTAAAACAAGAACCCTCTTAAATTGAAATAGGCTGATATATATGTGTATGTTCTCATGCACATACAAACATATATATATACCTATATATATATACATCAAGCTTGTATCATCAATTTAAAAATTAATACTTTCCCACATAATTTTTATAAATAAGGTCGAGGACATAATAATCCCTTAACACACACATATATATATATTGAAAATATTATGCTATGTCTTTGTAAATACGCTGGCATATACATATATTAATGAAAATATTTTTAAAATTATCATAAAATTATAAACCTTTAAAGGTACGTTTTTTGAAAACATGTCATTTAAATCAAGATAATTTATCGTATATGTGATTTGAATTTGAAAGATATGATCCAACATAATTATATATAAAGATATCTATATGTATATATTAGAAAAGTAATTTATCGAAATATATAGAACCCTTACTAGATTTATATCAAATGAGAGGATGTGGGTTTTTGGAAACCAATAGAGGGATTTGAAGAGTGAGTTTTGGACACACAATATCCAATCAAAAGGGATGTGGATGACAGTGCATGTTAAGCATGGTGTGCAGAATGTGGTTTACAAACACACATGCCCACACGCACAGAGATATATATATATATATATTATGATAAAAGGGAAGATAAGGGTTTGAATTTTTTTTTATTTAATTAAAAATATACTATACAATTATAATAATTGGATCTTCTTTTTAGGTGTGTTTTTCCATTTCTGGTCATTTTTTAGAAAAAGATGAAAATCTGGAAATTTTTTAAGTACACTCTGTGTACTTAATGAGTACACACCATGTACTACGATTTCGCTGGAGGCTGTGTGCTGGTAGTTTCATGGCCACACAAACAGCAATGTAGGGGTTACATGGAGGTCACCTAAAGAAAAGTACAGAAAAGGAGAGTACATGATGTGTACATAAAAATTACACGTTGTGTACTTTCTTTTTTCATTCAATGCACCGGGGTCATGTCTAATCAACAAAATGCACTACTTTTAGGATCTGTTCAACCGAGATCACCATACGGCTACAGATCTTTGACGAGCACTTGAGCATGCATCCATCCTCCAATTAAAACACCAGTGATGGCATTGGAATAACATCAGTGAGTTCTTCCTTCTCCCAGATCATCGTTTTCCAATTTCTCCTTTTTTCCATGTTATCGTGGGTTGAATATTTTATACATTTTCATAGATATACGATGTTATAAGTTGATCAAGCATTGAGGTTCAATTATATCAATCACTTAATGTCAAGGTTGGTGGTTTGTACCTTTTCGTTCAATGTATTTGAGTATTATATGAAATCTCCAACAATACCCCTGAATAGGGTATTGTGTGTTTACTATTTTACCCATGTTGTTTACTACCATGATTTTATGCTTGTGTATAGGTAATTTGGATATTAATAGAGTTTATTTCTATTCTTTGGATGTGTTTTTCCCATGCATGTTCTGTTTATGACCGTTTGGTCCTGTTTAAACTTTGGATGCTTTACCTGTTTTCCATCCCTGTTGTTGTAGGATGGAGAGTTTGTGTTTTGACATGCCTGATATGTTGTAGACTGTTTATCCAAGTTGTTATGTAGGTATACTTTTTCCATACTACACTACTATGCTCGTTGACCTACACAGTTCCATGAGAACCTGGTGTAGTAGACTATAAGTGGGATTGACTGGGTGATCTTCCTTAGAGTGTCTTTGATCACTTTTCGCTATAAGGGGGATTGGCCGAGTGAGCATTCTCATAGAGTCAATTAATGACCTGAGCTATAAGGGGAATTGACCGAGTGAGATTCCTTAGAGAGTCCTTGATTTCATTATAATACAAGGGGATTGACTGATTGAGCTTCCTCAGAGAGTCCTTGACCTCGAGACTATAAGGGAAATTGACTACGTGAGCTTCCTCAGAGAGTTCCTTACTACATTAGACTATAAGTGGAATTGACTGTGAGTGCTTCCTCAGAGATTCTTCATATACTGAACCAGATAGGATAGGCTGTGTGCACTTCCTAGAGGGTTATCCTACTTGATTTATCATTTGACTTGTGGAATTGTTTACTGCTTAGTACTTTCCTATTTACTGTTCTTGTACTTTTACCTGTCATATATTCACTGACTGTTATGCACAGATCTTTAGGTGGTTTCCTACTAAGATTTAGTCTCACACCCTGTTTGGGCCATGCTTTTGGGACTAAATATATTATATTGTTGTAGGTATAGATAAGGTAAAGAGCCCTTCTACTTCAGGTACTTGACTTGTTGTGGAGATGGAGAGCATGGGACCAAGCATTTACTTGCGATGCTAAGGAGGTGTTTATCTTTTTCTATTATACTTGGTTCAGTACTGTTGTATTAAACATTGTGACTTTTTTGGTTATTTTCCCTAGACATAGGTATCATGAATCATTTGTTATGCATTGTTCCAGTTGTTTATTATCTCAATCTCCCACTCTTTACTGTTGTCGGATATTTACTACTTCCACTATTTCATGTTTCTTTACTTCCGTTGTGTACTCTGCCAATGAGTGCATAGTTTCCCCACTATCAGACTGAAGGAACTCACTGCTAGTTAGTAGACTCTTACATTTGGGGAAATGCTCTTGAGGCCATGTGACCAACCGGATACGGGGCACCTCTGGGTGGATTTCGGAACTAGGACATTAAAAAGTGGTATCATAGGAATTCTTTTCTCTTGACTTTCTATGGATATAGAGAGCATGGGACCAAGCATATGCTTGCGATGCTGAGGAGATGTATATATTTTTCTTTTTTACTTGGTTCAGTACTGTTGTATTCAACATTGTGACTTGTTTGGATGTTTTTCCTAGACATATGTATCATGAATCATTTATTATGCATTGATCTAGTTGTTTATTATATCAGTCTTAAGATGTTTACTGTTGTTGGATATTTACTGCTTCCTCTATTACATTTTTGTTTACTTCCACTGTCTACTCTGCCAATGAGGGCATGGTTTCCCCACTATCACACCCATGGCCCTCACTACTAGTCTGCAGCCTCTGGCGTTTGGGGAAATTCTCTTGAGGCCATGTGACCAATCGGGTATGGGGTGCCTCTGGGTGGCATCCAGAACTGGGAGTAGCTAACCCGTGTACAATGAAAATCTAATCTACCTCGTTTATTGCAATTTTTCTGATTTTTAAATTGTATAGTTGAATTTATTTTCACTATTGGGCGACTCAAATGTATTTTGTGTTACTGTTAATGATATTTAGGATCTATTTCTATCACAACCCATTGAGAAGAGGGTATTCCATCTCATGCATCTTTAGGAACTTTCTCGAAATCAGATGTCATGCATTCTTGCCACACCATATAGAATGCATTAGAGATTGCATGTTGCTGTGATAGATTATAACACCCTAGGTAAATAAAGAATATGACATTTTCATATTTATCCATATTTGAGAATAAAATATTAATAGTACTTTAAATGGGACTCTATGCTCGATGGTGTACCCAATACGCAACAACTAGTTTCTTAGGAATCTTACGTTGCACTATAATAATAAAATAATATTATTTTAAATGGTAGTTAATGACTAGTTGTTGTAATGGATGGAATGAACATAACTAACTACAAAATGATTATATATGTTTGTCAAATATTTTTACTTTTTACAATAAATGTTAGAGGATTAAAAATGTGAATGAATTCAATTTTAAGCGTAAACATTCTAATATTTTTTAGAAGGTCGATTAACCACCTTTTAATGGCGAACCTCTTTTAAATCCACTTTTTGACAATTTTATGTGTTAAATTTGACAACATAAAATTCTTCTATAGAATCGAGATATCAAAATTTACTTTTTGTAAATTTTTGGTATCTTTCCGATAAAGTTCATTTTTTAATGAATAGTGAAAATGTTGAATTTTAATTCAAAACCTCTTTTTAATCTAGTTTATTTATATGATTAGATTATCATTTGAAATTTTTTTAAAATAAAATTAGAATATATTTTTACCATTTAATCCAATAGTGGTTGTTGGAATTAATTTCACTTTGAAATTGGACTTAATCTAGTGTCAATCTTTTAATAGATATTGTTTCTTAAAAACACGTTATTTGTTTTGACAGTGGGATTAATTATTAAATTCATTAATGAAACTTATATGTTTTGAATTTTGTAAAATATACTTCATTTTTGAGTTCAGAATATCAAATATAGCTTAGGGTGATTTTATGGTATTTTTCTGTAAAACAACAGTTTTTGATGAATAGTGAAACCACTAAGTGGTAGTTAAAGAAATTGATTTTTCGTTTAAATGAAACTTTTCCACATCAGTGTTTTGAATTTCAAAAAATCTAACATACATGGTTTTCATTAGGATGTAAAATTTGGTTCAATGGGATTAAAACAATTTTTTGGTGAATAGTAACTTTTATGTTCTTAATCGCGATTAGAGGTAATTAGTGTAATTTAAGGTAAAAATAATGTTTTAATAATGTGAAATGACCTAGACACATGTCATGCCCTCATTGGATGTGTCATGGCCGACCAATACAATCCATGGGTGAACTTGGGTACCCCATCGAGCCACTTTGGTTGGAAAATGACATAAATAACTTTTTATTTAAAGTTAAAATAAAAATGTCACAAGCATGAGATGTTTCACTAAAACAATTTTTAAATGGGGTTATACAAGTCATATTTTTGACTATAAATATTAATTAGAAATCTAAAAGGATTTAATACATCATGATATTTTTTTAATAATTTTTAGACATTAACTAAATTAAATTATTTAGGACATCATGATGATTCAACGATTACCTCATTAATAAAGAATTTAAAGAAAATGAAAAGATAATGTTAAAAATATAACATACACATGTCAAAAACCTATTGGATGAGTATATTCTGAACCCTTACCACCTTATCCTCGAAATACATCAATGTGGGACCATTAAAATCCGAAACTCATTTGAAAATAAAGTAACATTTTGTAACTTTCCAAGAGTGCCCCTCCTCTCCTCTTATAAAAGGCCCCCACCTCTACCACCTTACCCACACCTCTCAAGCCCTTGTCTCGGACAAACCCTGCTCATGTTTCCTCTCCACATCCCTCTCTTACTCCTATAATACTCAATTTGGGCAGAAGTCTTCCCAAGGAAGCCTTTGAGCTCAAATCAAAGAGAGTTATCTGATTTTAAGGTAATGTCTTCACTTATATTCTTTTGTTTTATTTTGGTTCTCCAACCCCCTAAAATCTTTTTATTCATTTATTATGTAACAAATCCATTATCTTCAATATACTAGGTTGTTTTTATAAGAATCATTCGAGCTACACCTACACACACCTACATCTAATGGTTAAAGAACATACTGTTTCTATGGATGGAGAATTTCTGCCTCACGAAACGATGATTGTTCAACACTCATATAACACCTTAAAAGGTGGCCATTATGAAGTCACTATATTTATTTATGATATATAATATGTTTATTTTTTACTTAATCTTCTGTATTTTTCTTCTTTGGCATACCTTTATGGTTTACATTGTGGGTAAACACGATAATTTCATTTTAGGAAGTGCGGACTACCGCCCCCTCAAAGTGATTTGATTCGTTAATTCCATATGTGTGATGTATAAAGGATGGATTTAAAGTTATTATATATGATTTATGTTACATATAAATTATGAATATAATTATGTAATTAAAATATACATACCTCTCATTTATTTTTAATTCCATTAATATGACATAGAAATGAATGTAGCATTCATGCGTACGTACGGCTTACCGTCTCCATGAACGGTGCATTTAATTTCTTACCTATAAACGATTATGTAATATTATAAATAAATTTATAATCTGGATATATATGATATATATGATATCCAAATCATGAATATCATTCTGGATATAATGAACCTTTGACCACACGAACAACATGTAATTGTAAGAAGTCCACTTTCGACTTAAGAACCAAATATCGACAAAACAAACATTATTAACTTAAATGATAACATAATGTTTATAACATGGAAATAAGTGATATAAAAGGAATAATTAACTTGAAAAAGTTTCTCAAGCAATTATAAATTAACTCATGTTTATTATTCAGGACGTTAAAGAACGATCGAGTCAAGTCAGACCCGAGGTAAGGGATCCTACCTCTATCTTTCTTTTTAAGTACACTCTTTTATGTCATTCCTTTTAAGCTCATCTTTATTATTATTGGGATATTATTTTATATTAATCATACTGTATTTTTTATGTTCATATGACAAGAGACCCTATTTTCTCTAATCAATCCATTTTGGATGTTTTGAGTGGTGCCGTTAGGCTGCTGAATTTTCGTAAGAGATCTAACCTCTCTCTTTCTTTTTAAGTACTCTCCTTTATGTCACTTCTTTTAAGATCCTATTTTTTATGATGGGGGATGTTCTTTTATATTCCACTTTCTGTAAATTTTGTTGTAATATGATGAGAGACCCTATTTGATCTCATCAATCCATTTTTGGAAGTTTTAAGTGGCGTCGTTAGGCTGCCGAATTTTCGTAAGGGATTTTTCATCTCACTTTTAGTCCCATGAGATTTATGCTACATTTTCCAACATTTCCGATGGTTGGTTAATGTAATCCCCATTATTATACTCTTTTTGTAATATAATTTCATTTATGGGTATTTACATATTCATTGTATGCCACTTCTTCAATGGGGTGTTTGTTTCGAAAATTACCCAAGTCGGTAAGGGAACCTTTCACCCTCCTCTTTTAAAAGACATCTTTTGTTATGCCTTTTAATTCACATACTATTATGTTGGGATATGTTCATCTATATCCTTATTGATGTAAATTTTATGTCCAAGTGATGAGATACCCTCAACTCTTTTTCTGAATTTTTATGTGACGCCGTTAGGCTGTCGAATTTTTGCAAGGGAACTTCTTAACCCAATTTTGATTATTTGGGATAAACTTTTACTCCTTGAAAATGTCGTTCTATGAATATGTGTGAATGTCCTCTGATTTTTTTTCACTTAATATCCACTTATATTTGGTGTATTCATTTGTCACACATAATTATGTAATTCATTTATCCTTAATCCAAGGATACCATCATTGTATGGGACTTCGTCTCAATCTACTTTCATTGAGGCATATATTGTTTTAAACACAACCTACTTTTATACGGTGTATAAACCCCTTTGACTTTTACGTTTATCGAAAAGGAATCTTTTTATACAAAGATTTTCACTAAACGAACAAAAGGGAATGTTTTTGTCATACGTATACGGCGACAACGAATTCTCCGCCGTCATGACCATTATTTGAGTTTCAGCTTCCTCTATAAGCCATACCTTTTTTTAATGAAAAATAAATACCATTTTTTACTTTTATTTTATTTTGGTATTGAAAATGGTTTTGATAATGTTTTTATATCAATGTGTTGTATATATCTTGTGATTGAAAAGTAGAAATGTTATGTTTCCTTTATGCATGTTTTATGTGATACGAATATGTTATGGTTATTGGGAATTATTATGAAGACGGGTGGTTCCGTGATAAACTAATGGAGGGTGAGCCCGATATAGCTCTCCAATGCATTGGGCAATGCGAAGGAGTTAAACGTTAAGGTTTATCCGAAGAGATTTAGGGGATATATTGTGATGGGTATTCCCAACGTAACCAAGAGGGTTACTCCCTACGTAAGAATGTATGAATTCCTCATGTTACCTTTATGTCTTGTGATTTCAATGTTTTATTCATGATTTTATGAGGTATGTTAAAGTGCTTGTGTTTTATGAGTAAAGTATGATTTCATTGATTCTTATGTATACTTGTACTCATGTTTCCTATCCATATTTTTATATCCCTTACTGAACATTTTATGCTCATCCCATGTTTTTGAAATGTTTTACACAGGACATAAAGATGAATAGGGTCAAGGATGGGATCAAGGAAAGACATGCTATCTAAAACATGGAACTAGACATTTTTCTTTTAAGAGTTTTTTTATTTATGGAAACTTAGTAGAAGTATCTACTTTGTAATCTTTTGAGATGTAATAGTTATGTCCTATTTCTCTAAAACTCTAAACCTGAAAAGATCCTCAATTTGAATTATTCATTTAATTCAATATTAAGTAAGGTTTAAGTCCAGGGCCTTATAGTTGGTATTAGAGGTCGGTTTAGATAACTTTAGAGGTTAGAGTATTCTATAAGAATAAGTGACATTACCATAATGGTTAGGATTTCCGAAAGAGTCCTAGTTTTAGATAAAGTGAATGAGTAAGTATATCTTAGTGTTTACCTTCCACATTAGTACATGATGGTTTTGTTAATATACTCACACTGACATTTCTATTTTTAGTGAATGGATGGGTCTAGTAGGAACCAAAGTGTCAATAGGTTTGAAGGAAATGTGGTGGTTCTCTGATTAAGAGACTGGATGAAATGGGGGATTCAATGAGGAAACTCGTGGTTGTTCTAAACCAACTATCAAGGAGTCATGATCAACCACTTGAACCTTGGTATGTTCTGTAACACATCATGTACGAGATGATCAATCGATGTGGAAGTTCAGGTGATAATTAAAAAGTTAACCATTAGGTTTTATATGATCCTTAATTTTGATGTAATTATGGGATACTATATGTTATGATGGAATATGAACGACATGAGATAAAATTGAGGTTAAAATATGTTATGATTATTTTTGAAGATTTTATCTCGTTTGGGGAATGTTTTAAGAATTATATATTTTTGGAAGAAGGAAAACACGCAGACTGTGTGACAACCCGTCGCGTCGGACAAAGCTGCGGGAATCGAACCCACAAACAAAGTGTGACCGGTATTTATCGCCTTCCACTGGACTATGTGAAGTCCCTAGTTAGTTTGACTAATTCTTTTTAGTTAGATTATTTTATGAATCAAGAGAAAGTTTATTTTGGGTTATCTATGTTAATGATTAACCTATCATGGAGGATATGTTAATAGGTTAATTACTTTTCAATTTGAGAATTTAAGAGAATCTGATGTTATTTGGAGATAAAATTTAATTTGTACCTAGGAAGAATATGTGATTAAATCCTTAAAATACTTGTGTTTCAATCTTAGTTTGGTTTACTTTGAAGAATTTTATGGACAATTTTTTATCGAATGGTCTTCGTTGAACTTTGGGTTTTGTTGGGAAAATTTTGGAGATTAAGAATAGATTTTTTTTATAAAGGGTTATCCTTTTCTGGATTATCTGATCTTGTACTAACCTTTTTGGTTTTGGTTTTGGTTAAAGTCTAAAGACATAGGAAGTATATAGTTCGCTTTTGTGGATTAGGTGATTCTATAGAAGTTGATTATAGCTCTCTTAGTATTAGCCAGTCATCCTAAATACTGGTCTTTTAGAGAAAATATGAGTTTGTGTAAGAAATCTAATAGGAGATGAGAGTCTACATGACAAGTAAGTATGTTTCCATAAGATCAAAAATTAATTCCCCAATTAAAAGTAACTTAAAAAAATGTTTCCTATTAACTTTTCCTACTGGGCAATCGCATACCGTTTAACCCACCACAAGTTTGTGATTTTCTTATGGTTAACTTTCTCCTAAACATGTTTTCTATCACTCTCCCTCAGAACATGACCCTTTTTTTTTCTTCCATGTCCATGTTTTACTACATGGAATCCTAGTATAGGGTAACTCGGGTGACCTTTGTAATTCTCTTTCTTTATTTTAAAGTGATAGTTTTACTGACTTTGGTTCCAATGAGGGATTTTCAATGAAGTTTCCAAGCCCAATTTTAAAAATTGCGAGGACGCAATTCCCAAAAGGGGCGAAGGATATAACACCCCAGGTAAATAAAGAATATGAAATTTTCATATTTATCCATATTTGAGAATAAAATATTAATATTACTTTAAAGGGGACTCTATGTTCGATGACGTACCGAATACGCAACAATGAGTTTCTTGGGAATCTTACGTTTCACTATAATAATAAAATTATATTATTTTAACTGGTAGTTAATGCCTAGCCATTGTAATAGAGGGAATGAATAGAACTAACTACAAAATGATTGTATATGTTTGTCAAATATTTTTACTTTTTACAATAAATGTTAGAGGATTAAAAATGTGAATGCATTCAATTTTAAGCGTAAACATTTTAATATTCTTTAGAAGGTCGAATAACTGCCTTTTGATGGAGAACCTCTTTTAAATCCACTTTTTGACAATTTTATGTGTTATATTTGACAAAAATAAAAATTTTCTTTATAATCGAGACATCAAAATTTACTTTGTGTAAATTTTTGGTATCTTTCCGATAAAGTTCATTTTTTAATGAATAGTGAAAATTGTTGTATTTTAATTCAAAACCTCTTTTTAATCTAAATTATTTATATTATTAGATTATCTTTTGAATTGTTTTTAAAGTAAAATTATAATATATTTTTACCATTTAATCCAATAGTGGTCATTGAAATCAATTTCACTTTGAAATTGGACTTAAACTAGTGTCAATCTTTTAATAGATATTGTTTCTTAAAAACACGCTACTTGATTGGACAATGGGAATTAATTATTAAATTAATCAATTAAACTTATATGTTTCGAATTTTGTAAAATATACATCATTTTTGAGTTCGGAATATCAAATATAGCTTAGGGTGAATTTTTGGTATTTTTCTGTAAAACTTCAATTTTTGATGAATAGTGAAACCACTAAGTGGTAGTTAAAGAAACTGATTTTTCGTTTAAATGAAACTTTTCCACCTCTGTGTTTTGAATTTCAAAAATATGACATACATGGTCATCATTAAGAAGTAAAATGTGGTTCAATGGGATTAAAATAATTTTTTGGTGAATATTAACTTTTATGTTCTTAATCGTGATTAGAGATAATTAGTGTAATTTAAGGTAAAAATAATGTTTTAATAATGTGAAATGACCTAGACACATGTCATACCCTCATTGGATGTGTCATGACCGACCAATAAAATCCATGTGTCAACTTGGGGACCCCATGGAGCCACTTTGGTTGGAAAATGACATAAATAACTTTTTATTTAAAGTTAAAATAAAAATGTCACAAGCATGAGATGTTTCACTAAAACAATTTTTAAATGGCGTTATACAAGTCATATTTTTGACTATAAATATTCATTAGAAATATAAAAGGATTTTATACATCATGATAGTTTTTTTATAATTTTTAGTCATTAAATAAATTAAATTATTTATGACATCATGATGATGCAGTGATTACCTCATTAATAAAGGATTTAAATAAAATGAAAAGAAATTGTTACAACTATAACTCAAACATGTCAAAAACCTATTGGATGAGTTTATTTAGAAGCCTTACCACCTTATACTCGAAATACATCAATTTGGGACCTTTAAAATTCGAAAATCATTTGACAATAAAGTAACATATTGTAACTTTCCAAGAGTGCCCCTCCTCTCCTCTTATAAAAGGCCCCCACCTCTACCACCTTACCCACACCTCTCAAGCCTTTGGCTCGGCCTAACCCTGATCATTTTGACTCTCCACATCCCTATCTTACTCTAGAATCCTCAATTTGGGCATAAGTCTTCCCAAGGAAGCCTTTGAGCTCAAATCAATGAGAGTTACCCGATTTTAAGGTAATGTCTTCACTTGTGTTCTTTTGTTTTATTTTGCTTCTCCAACCCCCTAAACTCTTTTTATTGTTTTATTTTTTTAGAACTAAAGTATCTTAAATATACTATGATGTTGTTATAAGAAGAATTAGATCTACACCTACACACACCTACATCTAATGGTTAAAGAATATACTGTTTCTGTGGATGGTGAATTTCTGTCTCACGAAACGATGATTGTTCAACACTCATATAACACCATCAAAGGTGACCATTAAGATGTAACTATATTTATATATGATATATCATATGTTTATGTTTTACTTAAGCTTCTGTATTTTTCTTTTTTGGAATACCTTTATGGTTTCCATTGTGGGTAAACACGATAATTTCATTTTAGGAAGTGCTGACTACTGCCCCCTCAAAGTGATTTGATTCGTTAATGCCATATGTGGGATGTATAAAGGATGGATTTAAAGTTATTATATATGATATATGTTAAATATAAATGATGAATATAATTCTGGAATTAAAATATACATAACTATCATTTAGTTTTAATACCATTAATATGACATAGAAATGAAAGTCGCATTCATGCGTACGTATGGCTTACCGTCTCCATGAACGGTGCATTTCATTTCATACCTCTAAACGATTATGTAATATTATAAATTCATGTATATTCTGTATATATATGATATATATGATATCCAAATCATGAATATAATTATGGATATAATGAACCTTTGACCACACGAACAACATGTAATTGTAAGAAGTCCACTTTCGACTTAAGAACCAAATGTCGACAAAACAAACATTATTAACATAAATGATTAAATAATGCTTATAACATGGCAATAAGTGATATAAAAGGAATTATGAACTTTAAAAAGTTTCTTAAGAAAGTATAAATTAACTCAAGTTTATTATTCAGGACGTTAAGGAACGATCGAGTCATGTCGGACCCGAGGTAAGGGATCCTACCTCTCTCTTTCTTTTTAAGTACACTCTTTTATATCATTCCTTTTAAGCTCATCTTTCTTATGATTGGGATTTTCTTTTATATTAATACTACTGTACTTTTTATGTTCATATTATGAGAGACCCTATTTTCTCTCATCAATCTATTTTGGATGTTTTGAGTGGTGCCGTTAGGCTGCCGAATTTTAATAAGAGATCTAACCTCTCTCTTTCTTTTTAAGTACACTCCTTTATGTCACTTCTTTTAAGATCCTCTTTGATATTATGGGGGATGTTCTTTTATATTCCTATTTCTGTACATTTTATTGTAATATTATGAGATACCCTATTTGATCTCATAAATCCATTTTTGGAAGTTTTAAGTGGCGCCGTTAGGGTGCCGAGTTTTCGTAAGGGATTTTTCATCTCACTTTTAGTCCTGTGAGATTTATGCTATATTTTCAACCATTTCCTTTGAGTGGTGTATGAACTCCCCATTATTATACTCTTTGTGTAATATAATTTTATTTATGGGTATTTACATATTCATTGTATGCCCCTTCTTCAATGGGGTGTATGTTTCGAAAGTTACCCACGTCGGTAAGGGAACCTTTCACCCTCCACTTTTAAAAGACTTATTTTGTTATGTCTTTTAATTCACATACTATTATGTTGGAATATGTTCTTATATATCCTTATTGATGTAAATTTTATGTCCAAGTGATGAGATACCCTTTTTATCTCTCATCAACTATTTTTCTGAATTTTTAAGTGACGTCGTTAGGCTGTCGAATGTTTGCAAGGGCACTTCTTAACCAAATTTTGATTCTTTGGGATAAAATTGTACTCCTTGAATATGACGTTATATGAATATGTGTGAATGTACTCTGATTGTTTTTCACTTAATATCCACTTATATTTGGTGTATTCGTTTGTCACACATAATTATGTAATTGATTTATCCTTAATCCAAGGATATCGTCTTTGTAAGGGACTTCGTCTCAATCTACTTTCATTGAGGCATATTTTGTTTTATACACAACCTACTTTTATATGGTGTATAAACCCCTTCAACATTTACATTTATAGAAAAGGAATATTTTTATACGAATAGTTTTACTAAACGACAAAAGGGAATGTTTTTGTCGTACATATGCAGTGACAATGACTTCTCCGCCGCTGTGACCATTATTTGAGTTTCGGCTTCCTCTACAAGCCATACCTTTTTTTAATGAAAATAAATACATGTTTTACATTTATTTTATTTTGGTATTGAAAATGGTTTTCATAATGTTTTTATATCAATGTGTTGTATTGATATCTTGTGATTGAAAAGTGGAAATGTTATGTTTCCTTTATGCATGTTTTATGTGATACGATTATGTTATGGTTCTTGGGAATTATTATGAAGACGGGTGGTTCTGTGATAAACTAAGGGCGGGTGATCCCGATATAGCTCTCCAATGCATTGGTTAATGCGAAGGAGTTAAACGTTAAGGTTTCTCTGAAGAGATTTAGGGGATATACTGTGATGGGTATTCCAAACGTAACCAAGAGGGTTACTCCCAACGTAAGAATGTTATGAATGCCTCATGTTACCTTTATGTCTTATGATTTCTATGTTTTATTCATGATTTGATGAGGTATGTTAAAGTGCTTATGTTTTATGAGTAAATTATGATTTCATTGATTCTCATGTATACATGTACTCATGTTTACATTCCATATTTTTATATCCCTTACTGAGCTTTTTATGCTCATCCCAAGTTTTTGAAATGTTTTACATAGGACTTAAAGATGAATAGGGTCAAGGATGGGATCAAGGAAAGACATGCTATCTAAAACATGGAACTAGAGATGTTTCTTTTAAGAGTTTTTTTATTTATTGAAACTTAGTAGAAGTTTCTACTTTGTAATCTTTTGAGATGTAATAGTTATATCCTAATTCTCTAAAAATCTAAACCTGAAAAGATCCTCAATTTGAATTATTCATTTAATTCAATATTAAGTAAGGTTTAAGGTCGGGGCCTTATATAGATGTTTCATAGAATATGCATGCTGTTGTGAAATATGCCTTGATAAAATACATGTTGTTTGATATGGTATTTTTTGTGTAATGATTTTTCTGAATGGATGCCAAACATTGGTTCTTGAGTTGTTATGGGCCTTCAAGGACCAGAATTTGGTGGATCATTACCTTTTTGCCTTGTTATTACATGTATAAGATGCCAAGATTTGATGTGCGGGGAGTATGGGAACTCAAAGATCAGAATTCAGCTCTTTTAATGCTTGTTTCAGTGTTTTTCTGGGCTCCAGAGTAGTTTCTGAGGCTTATGGTCTGAAAAAACCCAGAATACATGCCATGTTGTTTTCACTACGTGCCATGTGTTCTTCTATTCAGGAAGAAACAGTTTTTCTTAAGTACACACCGTGTACCGTATATACATTCCATGTAATCTCTAACCATTTCATAGGCCATGTGGTAGAGACATGGGATGAGGAACTCCTTGCAGGAACACACCGTGTACCAGTTTAGCACACTGGGTAGTCTGACCCAGATACCCGGTCGTGTCACGAACAACATGGGTCGGTGTTATCTTTTCACATACACATCATGTTATAATTTTAGGCACCATGTAGTCTGACATAAGTACTCTGCCGTGTCATGAACAACATAGGTTGGTGTTATCCATTCACATACACGCCGTGTCCGTCGGGAACACGCCGTGTAGTGTCATCCATGTGTTAGGCCGTGTTACTAACAACATGGACCTGGTGAATCTTGTCGAGTACACACCGTGTCTATCTTGAACACACCCTGTAGTCTTGTCTTAGGAGAGCCGTGTGGCTTAACCGTGTAGAAGGACTCAGGCAAGGGAAGAGGATTCAAGTACATGTCTTGTGTTAAGACAACATGTTGTGTGTTTGGGGTGTTAAACGACCAGTTTAGGCAGGAGTACTCGCCCATGTGAATGACTTAAGGGAACATGCTGTGTAGTAATTGTACACACCGTTTAGTACTGTTTTGTAAAAGTTGAACGCTTTCTTTAGACTGTTCCCTTATTACACTCATTGTTTTCATTCTTTGATAACCTTAATCTGAGGTGTGTGCATGACCTTGGAAAGTAATTCCACTGAGACGTCCTCCGGTTGTGCACCTGTTGCTAGACAATGATCAGACACGGAACCTGACTGATTAAGGATTACCTGAAGATATTCCAGTTTTTCCAACCTTGGCACCAACCATTGTAGTTGACATAGGTGCAGATGCACAGTCTAGGGTGGGTTTTCTAAGGATGATGCAGACCTTCCACGGAGTACCGCCTCCTGCACCGTCGATGACAGATTTGATGTGGGGTTTTCAACAGCAACATCTTTTCACATTTTCAAGGGGAGGACCACAGGCTACATAGTCATGGATCGAAGACACGGTGATGATCTTGGAGCATCTCAAGTGTAATGCCCCAACCCCAGTTACCCAGAGTCGGTGCATTATTGCGTAACATTGGCATGATCACAAAAGATCAAGTCTCAAAAGGCCGATTAGTTTAGTATTCTTGGAAAAACTAGATACATTCATAAGTCTTACATTACATCACAAAGCAAAACAAAACTACAACAACATCTTTTCTTGATCTCCCCTCATACTATCCCTACTGGTCATTCATAATATACTTCTTCACATCGTGGAAAAATTAAAACATTGGAAGGGGTGAGCTCAGATGCTCAGTAAGGATATCAATTTAGCAGAATCTTTCTTAAATAAACATAAAACTTCAAGGAAATGTATAACTAAAACAAAAGCCTTTAAACTTGAACTTCAACATAATATGGAAAAAGTAAAATGAGATAATTCCATTTAATTCTTCACATGGATATTTTCCTGGTCGAATAATCACATGCAATATCAATAACCACTTTTATAATGATGTAATGCATAATGCCAGACTATCATAACCACGTAGCCAAGGCCACGTTCCAAGACTACAAACAAGATTTTTTCAAGTCCTTGTCCCAAGACACTAGTTTGTCTCATGATACATGCCGATGCATCGAGGAGCTATAGCGGGCCCCACCCATCACTTATTAAGTCCAATGCAATCCTCATATGAACAGGTTTAAACATATCATAAACCATAAATAATAGTATCACATAGAACATGAATAAAGGAAACATAAAATTTCTACATTTCGATCAGAAGATATCAATACAACACATTGATATATTAAAACATTATCAAAACCATTTTCGATAACAAAATAAATGAAAGTTAAAACATGGTTTTTATTTTTCATTTAAAAAATGTTATGGCTTGTAGGGGAAGCCGAAATTCAAATAATGGTCACGGCGGTAGAGAAGTCATTGTCACCACATACGTACGACAAGAAAAACATTAATTTTTGTCGTTTAGTAAAATTCTTCGTATAAAAATATTCCTTTTGAATAAACATAAAAGTCAAAGGGGTTTATATACCTTATAAAAGAAATTTGTGTATAAAACAAAATATGCCTCAATGAATGGAGATTGAGACGAAGTCACTTAAAAATATCATTTTTAAATAAAATATATCTATTATGTGTGTTCACTATATGTACAGATAAAGAAATTATAAATACAAGATATGACATAAAAATATCATGACATAATTTGAAAGTAGGAGATTAACCCAAAGAATGGAAATTGGGTTAAGAAGTTCCCTTACCTCATGTCCGACTTGACTCGACCGTTTTATAACCTCCTGAATAATAAAATAGAGTTAATTTATAGTTTCTTAAGAACATTTATCAAGTTCATTATTCCTTTTATATCACTTATTACCATGTTATGAACATTATGTAATTATTTATGTTAATAATGGTTGTTTTGTCGATCTTTGGTACTTGAGTCAAAAATAAACTTCTTAAAATTACATGTTGTTCATGTGGTAAAATATCCATTATATCCATAATTATATTCATGATTTATATATTATATACATCATATATATCCAGTATATACATTCATTTATAATATTACATAACATTTAGAGTTAAGAAATGAAATGCACCGTTTATGGAGACGGTAAGCCTTACGTACGCAAGAACGCTACTTTCATTTCTATTTCATATTTAATGGAATAAAATCATAATGATACAAAGGTATATTATAATTACAGTATAATATCTTATATATTATCATTTACTCCATCCTTTATACATCCCACATATGGCATTAATGATTCATATCACTTTGAGGGGGCGGTAGTCCGCGCTTCCTAAAATGAAATTATCGCTTTTACCCATAATGGAAATCATAAAGGTGTTCCATAAATGAAAAATACAAAAGAATAAGGAAAACATAAACATAATATATATAATATATATATAATAGTTTCATCATAATGGACACCATGAGAGGTGTTAAAAGAAGTTTGAACAATCATCATTTCATGAGGCAGTAATTTTCCACCCACAGAAACGGTATGTTCTTTAACCATTAGACGATGGTGTGAGTAAGTGTAAATAAAATCCTTATCATAACAACATCTTAGTATATTTATTATACTGGTGTTGTTACAAAATAAAGTAATAAAAAAATTTTAGGGGGTTGGAGAAGCAAAATAAAACAAAAGAACACAACAGAAGACATTACCTTAAAATCGGGTAACGCTTTTTGATTTGAGCCAAAGGCTTCCTTGGGAAGACTTATGCCCAATGTGAGGCTTCTAAGAGTAATAGAGGAAAGTTCGGAGAGTATTTGGACAGAGTTTGGCCGAGCCAAATGTCTTGAAGGTGTGAATAAGGTAGTAGTGGTGGGGGCCTTTTATAAGAGGAGAGGAGGGTCACTCTTGGAAAGTAATGAAATATTACATTATTATGAAATTCCTTTCGGATTATAAAGGTCTCACAATGATATATTTCTAGGATAAGGTGATAAGGGTTCGAACTATTCTTATCCAATAGGTTTTAGACAAGTTTAATCCTTATATTTTACATTATCTTTCCATTTTTTTAAATCGTTAATTAATGAGGTAATCACTGGATCATCATGGTGTCATAAAAAATTTAATTTATTTAATGTCTAAAAATTATAAAAAAAATATAATGATGTAGGAAATCGTTTTAGATTTCCAATTAATATTTATAGTCTAAATGTTAACTTATATAACCCCATGTAATAATTGTTTTATTAAAACAACACATGTTTGTGACAATTTTATTCTTACTTTAAATAAAAAGTTATTTATGTCATTTTCATACCCAAGTGGCTCCATGGGGTCCCTAAGTTGACCCATGGATTTTCTGAGTCGGACATGACTCATCCAATAATGGTAGGACAAGTGTTAGGGTATTTTCATATATTTATAATATCATTTTTACCTTAAATGTCACTAATTACCTTTAATCACGATTAATTAAACTTAAAAGTTACTATTCAACAAAAACATTATTTTAACCCCATTGAACCACATTTTACATCCTAATGAAAACCATGTATGTAGGATTTTTTAAAATCAAATCACAGAAGTGGTAATGTTTCATTTAAATGAAAAATCAGTTTTTTAACTACCACTTAGTGGTTTCACTATTCATCAAAAATTGAAGTCTTTGAGAACAATGCCAAAATTTCACACTAAGATATAATTGATATTCCAAATTCAAAAATGATGTCTATTTTAGAAAATTCCAAACATATAATTTTTATTTATTAATTTTATAATTAATTCCCGTTGTCACAACAAATAGCGTGTTTTTAAGAAACAATATATATCAAAAGATTGACAATTGTTTATGTCCAATTTCAAAGTGAAATTAATTATAATGAATACTATTGAATAAACTTGTAAAAATATATTCTAATTATACTTTAAAACCACTAAATAGTATAACTTGTCACTAAAAATTATTTTGATTAAAAAAGTTGTGTTTAAGTATTTTTCACTAGTCATAAAAAATTGGATGTTCTCAGAAAAATACCAAAAATTCAACATAGGATAATTTCGATATTCAGAATCCAAAAATGAAGTCCATTTTGAAATATAAAATTTATATAATTTCAAAAAGTGGGTATTACTATTCATAACGGCTAGTTCTATTGGTTGTGGTGTGTTAGAACTCGAGGTTGCGTACAACACACGCTGCTCTATTATTCAAAGAGGAGAGTACCATGGAAGTTTGGGGTGTTACATTCTCCCCTAATTTAATAAATTGCGTCCTCACAATTTAAATTTTTTCTTTGAAAATAAAAGGTTGAAAATAGAAAATACCTTTGTGGAAAACCCACATCGGAAATAAGGTTAATAAAAATATGACATAAAAAGAAATAAAGAGAGGTACAAAGGTCACCCGAGATAGCCCATACTAGGATTATATGAAAATATGGATATGGAGGAAAAACAAACCATCAAGGTCTGATGGAGAGTTGTAGAAAACAGGATTTGGAAAAAGTTAACCACAAGAAAATCACAAACTTGTGATTGGTTAAACAGTCATTGAATCCCCAGTTGGAAAAGTTAACCGACAAACTTTTTGTTTTAAGTTACCTTTCATAAAGTGGAGGCATTTATTTAAGATATTTACTAAGAATGTATGGAAATATACTTACTTGTCATGTAGGATTTCATTCTTTAATAAATTTTTACCACAAACCCATGTTTCACTCCAAATGGTAATAGAACTAAAAAATATTCTATTTATCCTAATTGTATATGGTTCCAAATATTACCACATACCATTTAGATTAGGAAAACTATTTTGTAATATCCAGGGACTTCCTGTAGGCTAGTGGTAGGTAATAAAGGCATGTCGTAGTATGGTTGTGGGTTCGATTCCTGAAGCTTTGTCCGACACGACGGGTTATCCCCCAACCTACAGGTTGTCCTTTCCCTAAAACTATAGTATTTTAATATTCCAAAAATACTCTTCATAAATGTTCTAACCTTAAATAATATTATCCAATGTTCAAATTAATCCATTCCAACCTTTATAGTTATCCAAAATACCTCTGTCCAGACTTTCTCTAAAAGGTCTCTAAATTCCAAAATCAATTGTAACATCATATTACCAAAACAAAGTAAAGTTTCTCTTATTGTCACATATTAAAAATATGATTACCTTCATCATATTAAAACCTTAATGAGAAAAACAAGTACTGCAGTATAATCCTTATATATATAACATTATTTTTATAACCAGAATATAATCCTTGAGTCCAAAAGCACAAATACATAAATTATTCCACTTCAACTGTAGTAACAACATAAGCTTGGCCTTGATCCCTTGGACTTTTCTGGGGTAAGTTTTCCTAAATCTTAGGAAATTCATTTTCATAATGCCCCACTTCTCTACAATTGTAGCATTCAACATCGATAGCCTCTTTCTTTCCCTTGCAATCACGAGCCTGGTGACCTTTTTCTCCACATTTATAACAAACTCCCATTCCTTTTAGGCATGTACCGGGGTGATTCTTCCCACAATTATCACATAATGGAAAATCCTTTTTTCCCTTTCTCCCTTTATCTATCTCTTGTTCCATCATTCTCTTCTTCTATTGCTTTACTTTATTGTCATAAGACTTAGAGAATTCATTTTCTGTCTTGATAGAACATGAGACTATATCTTCGTACGTTGAGAAAGATTGGGATACTAATGCTCGACGGAGAAATGGTTTAAAAACATCAAAGAAATGATCCATCTTACTTCTTGGGTTACATATATAATCTGTAGCATACCTCGCTAACCTTGTAAAGTTGGCCTCATAGTTTGTGACATTCTCATCCTTCTTCTACCTCAGACTCAGAAATTTCCTTTCCATATCTGCTCGATGATCATGTGGAAAGTATTTTTCTAAGAAAATTTCCTTAAAATCCCTCCATTCCATACTTGATACTTCTTCATCTTCCTTTTTGGTTTGAATCAGCGTCCATAATTGATCAGCATCTCCAGTGAGGCGGTAAACTGCCATGATAACCTTTTCCCTTTCACTACTCCCCAAGGCATGGAATATTTTCTCTTAGGAATTTATCCATTCCTCAGTTACTAATGGATTTGTAACCCCATTAAATGTTGGCGGTTGTTGCCTCATGAAGTGGTCTAACATTGATCATCCCTGTTGCGGATCAGGGTTGTCCATACGTGTAAGGTTATTATTCATAACCTCAGTGAGTTGTCCCAGTACAGTGATAAGGTGATCAGCACCAGCTGTATCTCCAGCTTCACAATAATTATCTTGAGCAGGAGGGAAATCCCTACATAGAGTGTATGCATTTATATGGTTTCCATTACTCCCACTAGGCTCCATTTCTAAACAATGGAATAAAATAGATTAGTTTATGAATCAAAATACATAATTCCATTTTTGTAAAACATTAAACATAAATTGAACTATTTAAGGATATAATCCATAATCACAAAAAAATTGTTTTTTTGAGGAAGTATATACTCATAAACCCTTCATAATGGTTTGTAAATAAAATGAGAATTATCCTAAGCATATCCCCCAGGAGTGTCGTAACCAAGAGTGCAGAAAGGCCCGTTGTCGTGCACCAGTTCCTGTTCGAGTCTAGCTCAAACCCGTGTTTTTGGGTTTTACCCCTAGGTACATCTGTTCCAGATCCGCCTCTACCTGCTCGTATCCAGACATGGATGTATTGCTCGGAAAACTCACAAAATCTATATCATACCAAAATTCTAGGAAGTTATTCTATACTAATCCTCAATGTCTATCTTAGGGCTATGTGCTCTAATCAGAGTTTATCTAAATCTAGATTCCAAGGTTAGTACTAAACTGCCTCTGATACCAATGGTAATGCCCCGACCCCAGATACCTAGAGTCGGTGCATTGTTGCGTAACATTGGCATGATCACAAAAGATCAAGTCTCGATAGACCGATTAGTTTAGTAGCCTTGAAAAAACTAGATACATTCATAAGTCTTACATTACATCATAAAGTGAAAAACTACAATAAAAAAGTCTCCATAGTCCACACTCATACTATCCCTGTAGATCATTCATAATATACTTCTTCACATCCAGGAAAAATAAAAACATTGGAAGGGGTGAGCTCAGATGCTCAGTGAGGATAACAATTTAGCGGAAGCTTTCTTAAATAAACATAAAACTTCAAGGAAGTGTATAACTAAAACAAAAGCCTTTTAAACTTGAACTTCAACATAATATGGAAAAAGTAAAATGAGATAATTCCATTTATTTCTTCACATGGATAATATACTGGTCGAATAATCACATGCAATATCAATAACTACTTTCATAATGATGGAATGCATAATGCCAGACTATCATAACCACGTAGCCAAGGCCTCATGCCAAGTCTACAAATAATATTTTTTCAAGGCCTCGTGCCAAGACACTAGTTTGTCTCATGAGACCTGCCGATGCATCGAGGAGCTATAGCGGGCTCTACCCATCACTTATTAAGTCTAATGCATTCCTCATATGAACAGGATTAAATATATCATAAACCATAACATAATTGTATCACATAAAACATGAATAAAGGAAACATAACATTTCTAAATTTAAATCACAAGATATAAATACAACACATTGATATATTAAAACATTATAAAAACCATTTTCGATACCAAAATAATTGAATGTTAAAACATGGTTTTTATTTTTCATTTAAAACAAGTTATGGCTTGTAGGGGAAGCCAAAAATCAAATAATGGTCACGGCTGCAGAGAAGTCATTGTCTCCACATACGTACGACAAGAAAAACATTCATTTTTGTCATTTAGTAAAACGCTTCGTATAAAAATATTTCTTTTGAATAAACATAAATGTCAAAGGGGTTTATACACCATATAAAATAAATTTTGTATAAAACAAAATATGCCTCAATGAATGGAGATTGAGCCGAAGTCCCTTAAAAATATCATTTTTAAATAAAATATATCTATTATGTGTATTCACTATATGTACACATAATGACTGTATAAATAAAAGATATTACATAATAATATCATGACATAATTTGAAAGTAGGAGATTAACCCAAAGAATTGAAATTGGGTTAAGAAGTTCCCTTACCTCGTGTCCGACTTGACTCGACCGTTCTTTAACCTCCTGAATAATAAACTAGAGTTAATTTATAGTTGCTTAATAACCTTTTTCAAGTTCATTGTTCCTTTTATATCACTTATTACCATGTTATGAACATTATGTAATTATTTATGTTAATAATTGTTGTTTTGTCGATCTTTGGTACTTGAGTCAAAAATAAACTTCTTAAAATTACAAGTTGTTCATGTAGTAAAATATCCATTATATCCATAATTATATTCAAGATGTAGATATCATATAAATCATATATATCCAGTATATACATTCATTTATAATATTACATAACATTTAGAGCTAAGAAATGAAATGCACCATTCATGGAGACGACAAGTCGTACGTACGCATGAACGCCATTTTCATTTCTATTTCGTATTTAATGGAATGAAATCATAATTATATAATGTTATATTATAATTCCAGTATAATAGCTTATATAATCTCATTTACTCCATCCTTTATACATCCAACATATGGAATTAACGATTCAAATCACTTTGAGGGGGCGGTAGTCTGTGCTTCATAAAATGAAATTATCACGTTTACCCATAATGGAAATCATAAAGGTGTTCCATAAATGGAAAATAAAAGAGCATAAGGAAAACATAAACATAATATATATCATATATAAAAAATATTGTCATCATAATGGCCACCATGAGAGGTGTTAAAGGAAGTTTGATCAATCATCATTTCATGAGGCATTAATTTCCCACCCGCAGAAACAGTATGTCCATTAACCATTAGACGATGGTGTGTGTAAGTGTAAATAAAATACTTATCATAACAACATCTTAGTATATTTAAGATACTGGTGTTGTTACAAAATAAAGTAATAAATAGATTTTAGGGGGTTGGAGAAGAAAAATAAAACAAAAGAACACAAGAGAAGACATTACCTTAAAATCGGGTAACTCTTTTTGATTTGAGCCAAAGGCTTCCTTGGGAAGACTTATTACCAATGTGAGGCTTCTAGGAGTAATAGAGGGAAGTTCGGAGAGTATTTGTACAGAGGTTTGCCAAGACAAATGTCTTGAAGGTGTGAATAAGGTAGTAGTGGTGGGGGCCTTTTATAAGAGGAGAGGAGGGGCACTCTTGGAAAGTAATGAAATATTACATTATTATGAAATTCCTTTAGGATTATAAAGGTCTCACAATGATATATTTCGAGGATAAGGTGATAAGGGTTCAAACTATTCTCATCCAATAGGTTTTAGACAAGTTTATGCCTTATATTTTACATTATCTTTCCATTTTATTTAAATCGTTAATTAATGAGGTAATCACTGGATCATCATGGTGTCATAAAACATTTAATTTATTTAATGTCTACAAATTATAAAAAAAATATAATGATGTAGGAAATCGTTTTAGCTTTCCAATGAATATTTATAGTCTAAATGTTAACTTATATAACCCCATGTAATAATTGTTTTAGTAAAACATCACATGTTTGTGACAATTTTATTTTTACTTTAAATAAAAAGTTATTTATGTCATTTTCTTACCCAAGTGGCTCCATGGGGTCCCCATGTTGACCCATGGATTTTCTGGGTCGGCCATGACTCATCCAATAAGGGTAGGACAAGTTTTAGGGTATTTTCATATTTTTATAATATCATTTTTACCTTATATTTCACTAATTACCTTTAATCGCGATTAATTAAACTTAAAAGTTACTATTCACCAAAAAATTATTTTAACCCCATTGAACCACATTTTAATTCCTAATAAAAACCATGTATGTAGGATTTTTGAAAATAAAATCACAGAAGTGGTAGTGTTTCATTTAAATGAAAAATCAGTT
This sequence comes from Viscum album, assembly GCA_963277665.1. Taxonomy (NCBI): domain Eukaryota; kingdom Viridiplantae; phylum Streptophyta; class Magnoliopsida; order Santalales; family Viscaceae; genus Viscum; species Viscum album. Next base: position 1,235,143,958 of record OY728123.1, on the reverse strand, counting down.
TTTTAACTACCACTTAGTGGTTTCACTATTCATCAAAAATTGAAGTCTTTGAGAACAATGCCAAAATTTCACACTAAGCTATAATTGATATTATAAATTCAAAAAGGATGTCTATTTTAAAAAATTCCAAAAATATAATTTTCATTTATTAATTTTATAATTAATTCCTGCTGTCACAACAAATAGCGTGTTTTTAAGAAACAATATATATCAAAAGATTGACAATTGTTTATGTCCAATTTCAAAGTGAAATTAATTATAATGAACACTATTGGATAAAATGGTAAAAATATATTCTAATTATACTTTAAAACCACTAAATAGTATAACTTGTCACAATAAATTATTTTGATTAAAAAATTTGTGTTTAAGTATTTTTCACTATTCATAAAAAATTGGATGTTCTCAGAAAAATACCAAAAATTCAACATAGGATAATTTCGATATTCAGAATACAAAAATGAAGTCCATTTTGAAATATCAAATTTATATAATTTCAAAAAGTGGGTATTACTATTCATAACGGCTAGTTTTATTGGTTGCGGTGTGTTAGAACTCGAGGTTGCGTACAACACACGCTGCTCTATTATTCAAAGAGGAGTGTACCATGGAAGCTTGGGGTGTTACATTCTCCCCTACTTCAATAAATTGCATCCTCACAATTTAAATTTTTTCATTGAAAATAAATGGTTGAAAATAGAAAATACCTTTGTGGAAAACCCACATCGGAAATAAGGTTAATAAAAATATAACATAAAAATAAATAAAGAGAGGTAAAAAGGTCACCCGAGATAGCCCATACTAGGATTGTATGAAAATATGGATATGGAGGAAAAACAAACCATCAAGGTCTGATGGAGAGTTGTGGAAAACAGGATTTGGAGAAAGTTAACCACAAGAAAATCACAAACTTGTGATTGGTTGAACAGTCATTGAATCCCCAGTTGGAAAAGTTAACCGACAATCTTTTTGTTTTAAGTTACCTTTCATAAAGTGGAGGAATTTATTTAAGAGATTTACTAAGAATGTAAGGAAATATACTTACGTGTCATGTAGGATTTCATTCTTTAATAAATTTTTACCACAAACCCATGTTTCACTCCAAATGGTAATAGAACTAAAAAATATTCTATTTATCCTAATTGTATATGGTTCCAAATATTACCACATACCATTTAGATTAGGAAAACTATTTTGTAATATCCAGGGACTTCCTGTAGGTTAGTGGTAGGTAATAAAGGCTTGTCACAGTATGGTTGTGGGTTCGATTCTTGAAGCTTTGTCCGACGCGACGGGTTATCCCCCAACCTACAGGTTGTCCTTTCCCTAAAACTATAGTATTTTAATATTCCAAAAATACTCTTCATAAATGTTCTAACCTTAAATAATATGATCCAATGTTCAACTTAATCCATTACAACCTTTATAGTTATCCAAAATACCTCTGTCCAGACTTTTTCTAAAAGGTCTTTAAATTCCAAAATTAATTGTAACATCAGATTCCCAAAACAAAGTAAAGTTTATCTTATTGTCACATATTAAAATTATGATTACCTTCATCATATTAAAACCTTAATGAAAAAAACAAGTACTACAGTACAATCCTTATATATATCACATTATTTTTATAACCAGAATATAATCCTTGAGTCCAAAAGAACAAATACATTAATTATTCCACATCAACTGTAGTAACAACATAAGCTTGGCCTTGATCCCCTGGAATTTTCTTGGGTAAGTTTCCCTGACTCTAAGGAAATTCATTTGCATAATTCCCCACTTCTCTACAATTGTAGCATTCAACATCGATAGCCTCTTTCTTTCCCTTGCAATCACGAGCCTGGTGACCTTTTTCTCCACATTTATAACAAACTCCCGTTCCTTTTAGGCATGTACCGGGGTGATTCTTCCCACAATTATCACATAATGGAAAATCCTTTTTTCCCTTTCTCCCTTTACCTATCTCTTGTTCCATCATTCTCTTCTTCTATTGCTTTACTTTATTGTCATAAGACTTAGATAATTCATTTTCTGTCTTGATAGAACATGAGACTATATCTTCTTACGTTGAGAAAGATTGGGATACTAATGCTCGACGGAGAAATGGTTTAAACCCATCAAAGAAATGATCAATCTTACTTCCTGGGTTACGTATATAATCTACAGCATACCTCGCTAACCTTGTAAAGATGCCCTCATACTTTGCGACATTCTCATCCTTCTTCTACCTCAGACTCAAAAATTTCCTTTCTATATCTGCTCGATGATCATGTGGAAAGTATTTTTCTAAGAAAATTTCCTTAAAATCCCTCCATTCCATACTCGATACTTCTTCATCTTCCTTTGTGGTTTGAATCAGCGTCCATAATTGATCAGCATCTCCAGTGAGGCGGTAAACTGCCATGATAAAGTTTTCCCTTTCACTACTCCCCAAGGCATGGAATATTTTCTCTTAGAAATTTATCCATTCCTCAGCTACTAATGGATTTGTAACCCCATTAAATGTTGGCGGTTGTTTCCTCATGAAGCGGTCTAACATTGATCCTCCCTGTTGCGGATCAGGGTGCTCCATACGTGTAAGGTTATTATTCATAACCTCAGTGAGTTGTCCCAGTATGGTGATAAGGTTATCAGCACCAGTTGTATCTCCAGCTCCACAATAATTATCTTGAGCAGGAGGGAAATCCCTACATAGAGTGTGTGCATTTATATGGTTTCCAATCCTCCCACTAGGCGCCATTTCTAAACCATGGAATAAAATAGATTAGTTTATGAATCAAAATACATAATTCCATTTTTGTAAAACACTTAACATAAATTGAACTATTTATGGATATAATCCACAATCATAAAAAGAAATTTTTTCTTTGAGTAAGTATATACTCATAAACCCTTCATAATGGTTTGTAAATAAAATGAGAAATATCCTATGCATATCCCCTAGGAGTGTCGTAACCAAGAGTGCAGAAAGGCCCATTGTCGTGCACCAGTTCCCATTCGAGTCTATCTCAAACCGGTGTTTTTGGGTTTTACCCCTAGGTACATCTGTGCCAGATCTGCCTCTACCTACTCGTATCCAGACATGGATGTATTGCTCAGAAAACTCACAAAATATATATCATACCAAAATTCTAGGAAGTTATTCTATACAAATCCTCAATGTCTATCTTAGGGCTATGTTCTCTAATCAGAGTTCATATAAATCCAGATTCAAAGGTTACTACTAAACTCCCTCTGATACCAACGGTAATTCCCTGACCCCAGATAATAAGAGTCGGTGCATTATTGCGTAAAATAGGCATGATCACAAAAGATCTAGTCTCGAAATACCGATTAGTTTAGTAGCCTTGGAAAAACTAAATACATTCATAAGTCATACATTACATAATAAAGTAAAAAACTACAATAAAAAAGTCTCCATAGTCCACACTCATACTATCCCTATAGATCATTCATAATATACTTCTTCACATCCTGGAAAAATAAAAACATTATAAGGGGTGATCTCAGATGCTCAGTGAGGATAACAATTTAGCGGAAGCTTTCTTAAATAAACATAAAACTTCAAGGAAATGTATAACTAAAACAAAAGCCTTTTAAACTTGAAATTCAACATAATATGGCAAAAGTAAAATGAGATAATTCCATTTACTTCTTCACATGGATAATCTACTTGTCGAATAATCACATGCAATATCAATAACTACTTTCATAATAATGGAATGCATAATGCCAGACTATCATAACCACGTAGCCAAGGCCTCATGCCAAGACTATAAATAATATTTTTTCAAGGCCTCGTGCCAAGACACTAGTTTGTCTGATGAGACCTGCCGATGCATCGAGGAGCTATAGCGGGCTCTACCCGTCACTTATTACGTCTAATGCATTCCTCATATGAACAGGTTCAAACATATCATAAACCATAACATAATTGTATCACATAAAACATGAATAAAGGAAACATAACATTTCTACATTTAAATCACAAGATATAAATACAACACATTGATATATTAAAACATTATAAAAACCATTTTCGATACCAATATAATTGAATGTTAAAACATGGTTTTTATTTTTCATTTAAAACAAGTTATGGCTTGTAGGGGAAGCCAAAAATCAAATAATGGTCACGGCCACAAGGAAGTCATTGTCTCCACATACGTACGACAAGAAAAACATTCATTTTTGTCATTTATTAAAACGCTTCATATAAAAATATTCCTTTGAATAAACATAAATGTCAAAGGGGTTTATACACCGTATAAAATAAATTTTGTATAAAACAAAATATGCCTCAATGAATGGAGATTGAGGCGAAGTCCCTTAAAAATATCATTTTTAAATAAAATATATCTATTATGTGTATTCACTATATGTACACATAATGAATGTATAAATAAAAGATATGACCTAATAATATCATGACATAATTTGAAAGTAGGAGATTAACCCAAAGAATGGAAATTGGGTTAAGAAGTTCCCTTACCTCGTGTCTGACTTGACTCGACCGTTCATTAACCTCTTGAATAATAAACTAGAGTTAATTTATAGTTTCTTAATAACCTTTTTCAAGTTCATTATTCCTTTTATATCACTTATTACCATGTTATGAACATTATGTAATTATTTATGTTAATAACGGTTGTTTTGTCGATCTTTGGTACTTGAGTCAAAAATAAACTTCTTAAAATTACAAGTTGTTCATGTAGTAAAATATCCATTATATCCATAATTATATTCATGATGTAGATATCATATAAATCATATATATCCAGTATATACATTCATTTATAATATTACATAAAATTTAGAGCTATGAAATGAAATGCACCATTCATGGAGACGGCAAGCCGTACGTACACATGAACGCTACTTTCATTTCTATTTCGTATTTAATGGAATGAAATCATAATTATATAAAGTTATATTATAATTACAGTATAATATCTTATATAATATCATTTAATCCTTCCTTTATACATCCAAAATATGGAATTAACGATTCAAATTACTTTGAGGGGGCGGTAGTCTGCGCTTCAAAAAATGAAATTATCACAATTACCCATAATGGAAATCATAAAGGTGAGCCATAAATGAAAAATAAAAAAGCATAAGGAAAACATAAACATAATATATATCATATATAAAAAATAGTTTCATCATAATGGCCACCATGAGAGATGTTAACGGAAGTTTGAGCAATCATCGTTTCATGAGGCAGTAATTCGCCACCCACAGAAACAGTATGATATTTTACCATTAAATAAAGGTGTGTGTAAGTGTAAATAAAATAAATCTCATAAAAACATCCTAGTACCTTTAAGATACTGGTGTTTTTACAAAATTATGTAATAAAAAGATTTTATGGGGTTGGAGAAGCAAAATAAAACAAAAGAACACAAGAAAATACATTACCTTAAAATCGGGAAACTCTTTTTGATTTGAGCCAAAGGCTTCCTTGGGAAGACTTCTGCCCAAAGTGAGGCTTCTAGGAGTAAGAGAGGAATTTTGGGAGAGTATTTGGGCAGAGTTTGGCAGATCCAAATGTCTTGATGGTGTGAATAAGGTGGTAGTGGTGGGGCCTTTTATAAGAGGAGAGGAGGGGCACTATTGGAAAGTAATGAAATATTACATTATTATGAAATGAATTTCGGATTCTCAAGGACCCAAAATGATATATTTCAGGGATAAGGTTATAAGGGTTAGAAATATTCTCATCCAATAGGTTTTAGACAAGTTTACGACTTATAGTTTACATTATCTTTCCATTTTATTGAAATCGTTATTTAATGAGGTAATCGCTGCATCATCATGGTGTCATAAAACAATTAATTTATTTAATGTCTAAAAATTATAAAACAAAATTTCATGATGTAGGAAAACTTTTTATCTTAAAATTAATATTTATAGTCTAAAAGTTTACATATATAACCCCATGTAATAATTTTTTTAGTAAAACAACACATGTTTGTGACAATTTTATTTTTAATTTAAATAAAATGTTATTTATGTCATTTTCTTACCCAAGTGGATCCATGGGGTCCCAAAGTTGACCCATGGATTTTATTTGTCAGCAATGACTCATCCAATAAGGGTAGGACAAGTGTTAGGGTATTTTCATATTTTTATAATATCATTTTTACCTTAAATTTCACTAATTACCTTTAATCGTGATTAATTAAACTTAAAAGTTACTATTCACCAAAAAATTATTTTAATCCCATTGAACCACATTTTACTTCTTAATGAAAACCATGTATTTCATATTTTTGAAAATCAAATCATAGAAGTGGTAATGTTTCTTTTAAATGAAAAATCAGTTTTTTAACTACCACTTAGTGGTTTCACTATTCATCAAAAATTGAAGTTTTTCAGAAGAATGCCAAAATTTCACCCAAAGATATAAATGATATTCAAAATTCAAAACTGATGCCTATTTTAAAAAATTCCAAACATATAATTTGCATTAATTAATTTTATAATTAATTCTCGTTGTCACAACAAATAGCATGTTTTTAAGAAACAATATATATCAAAAGATTGACAATTGTTTCTGTCCTATTTCAACGTGAAATTAATTCTAATGAACACCATTGGAAAAAATGGTAAAAATATATTCTAATTATACTTTAAAACCACTCAACAGTATAATTTTGTTCTATAAATTATTTTGATTAAAAAAGTTGTTTTTAAGTATTTTTTTCTATTCATAAAAAATTGGAAGTTCTCAGAAAAATACCAAAAATTTAAAATAGGATAATTTCGATATTCCGAATCCAAAAATGAAGTCCATTTTGAAATATAAAATTTATATAATTTCAAAAGGTGGGTATTACTATTCATAACGGCTTCTTTTATTGGTTGCGGTGTGTTAGAACTCGAGGTTGCGTACAACACATGCTGCTCTATTATTCAAAGAGGAGCATACCATGGAAGCTTGGGGTGTTACATTCTCCCCTCCTTCAATAAATTGCGTCCTCACAATTTAAAATTTTTCTTTGAAAATAAAAGGTTGAAAATAGAAAATACCTTTGTGGAAAACCCACACCAGAAATAAGGTTAATAAAAATATAACATAAAAAGAAATAAAGAGAGGTACAAAGGTCACCCGAGATAGCCCATACTAGGATTATATGAAAATATGGATATAGAGGAAAAAACCATCAAGGTATGATGGAGAGTTGTATAAGACAGGATTAAGATAATGTTAACCTCTAGAAAATCACAAACTTGTGATTGGTTAAACGGTCATTTAATCCCCAGTTGGAAAAGTTAACCGAAAACGTTTTTGTTTTAAGTTACCTTCAATAAATTTGAGGAATTTATTTAAGAGATTTAATAAGAACCTATGGAAATATACTTACTTGTCATGTAGGATTTCATTCTTTAATAAATTTTTACCACAAACCCATGTTTCACTCCAAATGGTAACAGAACTCAAAAATATTCTATTTATCCTAATTGTATAAGGTTCCAAATATTACCACATACCATTTAGATTAGGAAAACTATTTTGTAATTACCAGGGACTTCCTGTAGGCTAGTGGTAGGTAATAAAGCCTGTCGCACTATGGTTGTGGGTTCGATTCCTACAGCTTTGTCCGACACGAAGGGTTATCCCCCAACCTACAGGTTGTCCTTTTCCTAAAACTATAGTATTTTAATATTCCAAACATACTCTTCATAAATATTTTAACCTTAAACAATACTATCCAATGTTCAACTTAATTCATTCAAACCTTTATAGTTATCCAAAATACCTATGTCTAGACTTTCTCTAAAAGGTATCTAAATTCTAAAATCAATTGTAACATCAGATTCCCCAAAAAAAGTAAAGTTTGTCTTATTGTCACATACTAATAATATGATTACCTTCATCATATTAAAACCTTCATAAAAAACAAGTACTGTTGTACAATCCTAATATATATCACATTATTTTTTTAATGAGAATATAATCCTTGAGTCCAAAAGCACCAATACATTAATTATTCCACTTCAACTGTAGTAATAGCATAAGCTTGGCCTTGATCCCTTGGCCTTTTCTTGGGTTTGTTTCCCTGACTCTTAGGGAATTTATTTGCATAATGCCCCACTTCTCTACAATTGTAGCATTCAACAATGATTGCCTCGTTCTTTCCCTTGAAATCACGAGCCTGGTGACCTTTTTCTCCAAATTTATAACAAACTCACATTCCTTTTAGGCATGTAACAGGGTGATTCTTCCCACAATTATCACATAATGGAAAATCCTTCTTTCCCTTTCTCCCATTATCTATCTCATGTTCCATCGTTCTATTCTTCTCTTTCTTTACTTTATTGTCATAAGACTTTGAGAATTCCTTTTCTGTCTTGATAGAACATGATACTATATCTTCGTACGTTGAGAAAGATTGGGATACTAATGCTCGACGGAGAAAAGGTTTTAACCCATCAAAGAAATGATCAATATTACTTCTTGGGTTACGTATATAATCTGCAGCATACGTCGCTAACCTTGTAAAGTTGGCCTCATACTTTGCGACATTCTCATCCTCCTTCTTCCTCAAAATCAAAAGTTTCCTTTCCATATATGCTCGATGATCATGTGGAAAGTATTTTTCTAAGAAAATTTCCTTAAACTCCATCCATTCCATAATTGATACTTCTTCATCTTCCTTTGTTGTTTGAATTAGCGACCACCATTGATCAAAATCTCCAGTGAGGCGGTAAACTGCCATGATAACCTTTTCCCTTTCACTACTCCCCAAGGCATGGAATATTTTCTCTTAGGAATTTATCCATTCCTCAGCTACTAATGGATTTTTAACCCCATTAAATGTTGGCGGTTGTTTCCTCATGAAGCGGTCTAACATTGATCCTCCCTGTTGCGGATCAGGGTGCTCCATACGTGTATGGTTATTATTAATAACCCCAGTGAGTTGTCCCAGTATGGTGATAAGGTGATCAGCACCAGTTGTATCTCCAGCTCCACAATAATTATCTTGAGCAGGAGGGAAATCCCTACATAGAGTGTGTGCATTTATATGGTTTCCATTCCTCCCACTAGGCGCCATTTCTAAACAATGGAATATAATATATTAGTTTATGAATCAAAATACATAATTCCATTTTTGTAAAACACTTAACATAAATTGAACTATTTATGGATATAATCCATAATCATAAAAAGAAATGTTTTCTTTGAGGAAGTATATACTCATAAACCCTTCATAATGGTTTGTAAATAAAATGATAATTATCCTAAGCATATCCCCCAGGAGTGTCGTAACCAATAGTGCATAAAGGCCCATTGTCGTACACCAGTTCCCGTTCGAGTCTAGCTCAAACCGGTGTTTTTGGGTTTTACCCCTAGGTACATCTCTACCAGATCCACCTCTACCTACTCGTATCCAGACATGGATGTATTGCTCGGAAAAGTCACGAAATCTATATCATACCAAAATTCTAGAAAGTTATTCTATACAAATCCACAATGTCTATCTTAGGGCTATGTGTTCTAATCAGAGTTCATATAAATCGAGATTCAAAGGTTACTACTAAACTGCCTCTGATACCAACTATAATTCCCCGACCCCAGTTACCCAGAGTCGGTGCATTATTGTGTGACATTGTCATGATCAGAAAAGATCAAGTCTCGAAAGACCGATTAGTTTAGTAGCCTTGGAAAAACTAGATACATTCATAAGTCTTACATTACATCATAAAATGAAAAACTACAATAACAAAGTCTCCATAGTCCACACTCATACTATCCTTGTATATCATTCATAATATACTTCTTCACATCCTGGAAAAATTAAAACATTGGAAGGGGTGAGCTCATATGCTCAGTAAGGATAACAATTTAGCGGATGGTTTCTTAAATAAACATAAAACTTCAAGGCACTGTATAACTAAAACAAAAGCCTTTTAAACGTGAACTTCAAAATAATATGGAAAAAGTAAAATAAGATAATTCCATTTACTTGTTCACATGGATATTCTACTGGTCAAATAATCACATGCAATATCAATAACCACTTTCATAATGAGGGAATGCATAATGCCAGACTATCATAACCACGTAGCCAAGGCCTCATGCCAAGAATACAAATAAGATTTTGTCAAGGCCTCATGCCAAGACACTAGTTTGTCTCATGAGACATACCGATGCATCGAGTAGCTATATCGGGCTCCACCCGTCACTTATTAAGCCCAATGCATTCCTCATATGAACAGGTTTAAACATATCATAAACCATAACATAATTGTATCACATAAAACATGAATAAAGGAAACATAACATTTCTACATTTCAATCACAAGATATCAATAAAACACATTGATATATTAAAACATTAACAAAACAATTTTCGATACCAAAATAAATGAATGTCAAAACTCGGTTTTTATTTTTCATTTAAAAAATGTTATGGCTTGTAGGGGAAGCCGAATCTCAAATAATGGTCACAGCGGCAGAGAAGTCATTGTCTCCGTATATGTACGACAAGAAAAACATTCCTTTTTGCCGTTTATTAAAACTCTTCCTATAAAAAGATTCCTTTTGAATAAACATAAAAGTCAAAGGGATTTATACGCCGTATAAAAGAAATTTGTGTATAAAACAAAATATGCCTCAATGAATGGAGATTGAGACGAATTCCCTTAAAAAGATAATTTTTAAATAAAATATATCTATTATGTATATTCACTATATGTACAAATAAATAAAGTATAAATACAAGATATGACATAATAATATCATGACATAATTTGAAAGTAGGAGATTAACACAAAGAATGGAAATTGGGTTAAGAAGTTCCCTTACGTCGTGTCCGACTTGACTCGACCGTACTTTAACCTCCTGAATAATAAAATATAGTTAATTTATAGTTTCTTAATACCCTTTTTCAAGTTCATTATTCCTTTTATATCACTTATTACCATGTTATGAACATTATGTAATTATTTATGTTAGTAACGGTCGTCTTGTCGATCTTTGGTGCTTGAGTCAAAAATAAACTTATTAAAATTACAGGTTGTTCATGTGGTAAAATATCCATTATATCCATAATTATATTCATGATGTAGATATCTTATACATCATATATATCCGGTATATATATTCATTTATAATATTAAATAACATTTAGAGCTAAGAAATGAAATGCACCGTTCATGGAGACGGTAAGCCGTACGTACGCATGACCGCTGCTTTCGTTTATATTTTGTATTTAATGGAATGAAATCATAATGATATAAAGGTATATTATAATTCCAATATAATATCTTATATAATATCATTTACTCCATCCTTTATACATCCCACATATGGTATTAACGATTCAAATCACTTTGAGGGGGCGGTAGTCCGTGCTTCCTAAAATGAAATTATCGCATTTACCCATAATGGAAATCATAAAGTTGTGCCATAAATGAAAAATACAAAAGCATAAGGAAAACATAAAAATAATATATATCATATATAAAAAATAGTTTCATCATAATTTCCACAATGAGAGGTGTTAAAATAAGTTTGAACAATCATCGTTTCATGAGGCAGTAATTCGGCACCCACAGAAACAGTATGTTCTTTAACCATTAGACGAAGGTGTGGGTAAGTGTAAATAAAATCTTTCTCATAACAACATCCTAATATATTTAAGATGCTGGTGTTGTTACAAAATAAAGTAATAAAACGATTTTAGTGGGTTGGAGAAGCAAAATAAAACAAAAGAACACAAGAGAATACATTACCTTAAAATCGGGTAACTCTTTTTGATTTGAGCCAAAGGCTTCCTTGGGAAGACTTCTGCCCAAAGTGAGGCTTCTAGGAGTAATAGAGAGATGTTGGGAGAGTATTTTTCCAGAGTTTGTATGAGAAAAATGTCATGAAGGTGTGAATAAGGTGGTCGTGGTGGGGGCCTTTTATAAGAGGAGAGGAGGGGCACTATTGGAAAGTAATGAAATATTACATTATTATCCAATTATTTTCGAATTATAAAGGTCCCACAATGATATATTTCTAGGATAAGGAGATTGGGGTTCTAAATTTGCTCATCCAATAGGTTTTAGACAAGTTTATTCTTTAGATTTTACATTATCTTTCCATTTTATTTAAATCGTTAATTAATGGGGTAATCGCTGCATCATCATGGTGTCATATAAAATTTAATTTATTTAATGTCTAAAAATTATAAAAAAATATCATGATGTAGGAAATATTTTTATCTTTCCAATGAATATTTATAGTTGAAATTTTAACTTATATAACCCCATGTAATAATTGTTTTAGTAAAACAACACATGTTTGTGACAATATTATTTTTACATTAAATAAAAGGTTATTTATGTCATTTTCTTACCCAAGTGGCTCCATGGGGTCCCCAAGATGACCCATGAATTTTCGTGGTCGGCCATGACTCATCCAATAAGGGTAGGACAAGTGTTAGAGTATTTTCATATTTTTATAATATCATTTTTACCTTATATTTCACTAATTACCTTTAATCGCGATTAATTAAACTTAAAAGTTACGATTCACCAAAAAATTATTTTCATCCCATTGATCCACATTTTATTTCATAATGAAAACCATGTATGTCAGATTTATGAAAATCAAATCACAGAAGTGGTTATGTTTCATTTAAATGAAAAATCAGTTTTTTAACTACCACATAGTTGTTTCACTATTCATCAAAAATTGATGTTTTTCAGAACAATTCCAAAATTTCACCCTAAGATATAATTGATATTCCAAATTAAAAAATTATGTCTATTTTACAAAATTAAAAACATAATTTTCATTAATTAATTTTATAATTAATTACCGTTGTCACAACAAATAGCGTGTTTTTAAGAAACAATATATATCAAAAGATTGACAATTGTTTATGTCCTATTTCTAAGTGAAATTAATTCTAATGAAAACCATTGGATAAAATGGTAAAAATATATTCTAATTATACTTTAAAACCACTAAATAGTATAATTTATCACTATAAATTATTTTGATTAAAGAAGTTTTTTTTAAGTATTTTTCACTATTCATAAAAAATTGGAAGTTCTCAGAAAAATACCAAAAATTCAACATAGGATAATTTTGATATTACGAATCCAAAAATGAAGTCCATTTTGAATTATAAAATTAATATAATTTCAAAAAGTGGGTATTACTATTCATAACAGCTACTTTTATTGGTTGTGGTGTGTTAGAACTCGAGGTTGCGTACAACACACGCTGCTCTATTATTCAAAGAGGAGGGTACCATGGAATATTGGGGTGTTACATCATGGTACCACTAGAGAGGAGGGTGAATATCACGATCTACATGCTACAAGACTCCCCCTAGAGGTCGTGGGATGTTATCTCTCTAGCGGGCTGCTAGCAAAATATGGCTTCAGAAGAGTTTTGGTGCATATTTTACGATTACTTATATCCGAAGACCTTGAGGGCCGATCAAGCCTGAGAGTTCCTGAGCCTGGAGTAGGGTACTCTTTCTGTTATGGAGTATTCCTCTCACTTCACAGAACTGCAGTGTTTCAGGCCAATTCCAGGAGGTGATGAGTAGTTCCTTACACGAAAGTTTGAGGATGGTCTGAGGAACGACATCCGATCGCAGGTGACAAACTTCAGGTTGACTTCGATATCCTCTATAATCAACTTGGTGATGATCAAAGAGCATAATATAAGGGATTATAGAGCTTTGAGCCAGGTCGGTTCATCATCCAGAGTTGGTGCTCCGCTAGCTGATAGTAGGAAGCGCCATAGGGAGACTGCACGGGGAGATCAGAGTAGGTGGGATGCACTTTCTGGTAGCCACGTGGTGTGCTACCGGTGCGGGAGGAGTAGGTATACGAGGCCACATTACCTGAGATACCTGATGGAGTTCCGATCATGCGGTAAAATGGGTCATCTCCAGCGTTTCTATCAGTTTTTCTCTCCAGCAGATGGAGACAGGGGTTCTTCTATGACACCGCGTTCTGGAGCATCACCACCTGTTTCTCATCAGTCAGGGAACTGGAGTTCTTCCAGCCATTCAGGCTGAGGTGGAGGTCATCGTCGGGGTAGCCAATCGGCCAGTTTTCAGCGACAGAAGTGTGGATCTGCTCAGAGTGGTCAGGAAGGGTCGCAGGGCCACAGTGCATGCCGTACCATTGCAGTGGAGTAGACCCAGTAGGAACCGTATCCTAGAACATCTACAGTTCGAGGTATGATCTTAGTTTCCTCATTTTTATCTTCATCTCTTTTTGACACAGGGGCTTCCCATATCTTTATATCTGTTGCTATTTTTGAGATCCTTGGGATCTGTATCTTTGCCTCTACCAATATCTTGACGCTAGACACTCCATTGGGAACAAGAATGGATACTGTATGTCAGTGCAGGGAGTTCCCTATACAAGTTGGTGGGTGTCATTTCTTATGGGACCTCTATGTCTTAGAGATGACATGCTATGATTTCATTCTTGAGATGGACTGGTTAGTTCCATTCCAGGCAGTCATCGACTGCTATCGCTATAGGGTGAGTTTCACATCACTTGAAGGTGAATATTTTCGTCAGAAGGGTGATTGGGATGTCCAGGCGAGCATAGAGGGACCCGAGCATCATGGGTTGGGAGGAGTTACATCCCAGATTGCTAGTCTATATCTGGATGGCTATGAGAATTCAGAGTTGGACTTTCCTCCAGTGGTGGATCATTTCAGAGATGACTTTCCAAAATTATTTTCAGGTTTTCCTCTAGAGCATGAGGTAGAATTTTCTATTGAGCTTGTGCTAAGAGCGGCACAGGTGTCCATTCCTCCTTATTAGATGGCTACACCTGAGTTGCAGGATCTCAAGAAGCATTTGGAGGTGTTGTAGGCAGAGGGTTTCATCTGACCTAGTACCTCTCCTTGGGGTTCGCCAATTCTGTTTGTGAAGAAGGAAGATGGTACCCTCAGGCTTTGTGTGGACTATCGGATGCTGAACCAATTGATGGTCAAGAATAGATATCCCTTGCTGAGGATTTATGATCTATTTGATCAGCTTCGAGGAGCCTGCGTGTTCAGAAAGATTGACTTGATATGTTTTTATTATCAGTTGCAAGTTATACCATCGGATGTACCTCTCACAGCTTTCCAGAGCAGGTATGGTCTATATGAGTATATGGGTATGTCGTTCGGTCTCACGAATGCACCTGAAGTTTTCATGGAACTGATGAACTGAGTGTTCCATCCATACATGGATTCCTTCATCTTTGTCTTCATGGATGATATCTTGGTGTACTCTCACACTCGACATGACCGTGCTAAACATCTTGAGATCATTTTTGAGTACACTATGGTAGCATCATTCATATGATAAGCTTTCAAAGTGCAACTTTTGGATGGATCTGATTCACTTCCTGGGTCATATTATCTCAATGGTAGGTGTTTCAGTTGACCCAGAGAAATTGAGAGATGTAGTTTCCTGGTAGCAGCCAAAAAATGTCTTTGAGGTGCCGAGTTTTATAGGTCTGGCGGAATACTACAGACATTTCATACAGGACTTCTCACACTTAGCAGCACCTCTGACAGGTCTGACTAAGAATGGTGTGAGGTTCTTGTGGTTAGATTTTTGTGAGTTAGCCATTCAGGAGCTGAAAGGGAGGTTTACTTCAATACCGATACTAGTCTTTCCAGAGCCGGGCAAGAGCTATACTATTTATTATGATGCTTCAGGTATCGGGATAGGATATGTGCTTATTCAGGGAGATAGATTTATTGTGTACGGGTTTCGGCAATTGAGGCTACACGAGAGGAACTACCTGACACACAATCTGGAGTTGGCAGCTGTTGTTCATGCCTTACGTTGTTGGAGACATTATTTTCTGGGAGATAATTATGTGGTTTTCATCAACCACAAGAGTCTCAAGTAAACTTTATCTCAGCATGATCTGAATTTGAGACAATGAAGGTGGGTTGAGTACCTCCAAGCCTTTGACATTGAGATTGCCTATATTCCTAGGAAAGGCAACACAGTAGTGAATGCATTGAGTAGATTGACTCAAATACAGGCAGTTCAAGAGGCTAGAAATGAGTGGAAGCTTATGGCTCTGTTCTCTGAGATGCATTTTGATGTGCAAGACAGTTAGGGGCAGATGTTTCATTCTTCTATAGCTGTTACCTCTTCTCTTCTTGATTGAGTTTGAAAAGGAAACTATCAGGTTCGGAAGGCCTAGTCCTAAGGAAAAGTGTGTCAGGATAGGACACTATTCATGGATGGACCATAGGCTAGGATGGGATCTCTCATTTCCAGGGGCATGTATGGGTTCCAGCAGACATACATGAGGAGATGATGTGGGATTTTCATTCCTCAGTTTGGGTAGTTTATCCTCGCATCAGTAAGATTTATCGTTATTTACACCATCAGTATTGGTGGCCAGGTATGAAGAGGGATGTTTTTGGTTTCGTCATGAGGTATTCCACTTGTTAGTAGGTGAAGGTGGAGCATCAGTGACCAGTAGGGATTTTACAGCAATTACCCATTCCCGAGTGAAAGTGGAATGATGTTGTGATGGACTTCATGACCGGCTTGCCGAGGTCGCCTCGTGGGAATGACGCAGTTTGGGTTGTCATTGACAGACTCACGAAGTTCACTCCCTTATTTCTAATTAATGTGAACTTCAGTGTTGATGATATGGGATGATTGTACATCCATTAGATTGTACGTCTGCATGGAGTTACAAACTCCATTGTTTCAGGTAGGGATGCGCGTTTTACTTCTCGGGTTTGGCAGAGGCTTTATAAGGCCTTGGGTACAGAGGTACTTTTGAGTACAGATTAGCACCCCCCGACAGATGGCCAGTCTGAATGTACGATTTAGGTGCTTGAGGACGTAATCCGAGCATGCATTCATGATTTTGGATGTTCTTGGGAGAAGCATATACCTCTTGTGTAGTTTTCTTACAATAATAGTTTTCAAGAAACTATTCATATGGCACCTTATGAGGCTTTATACAGTAGGCCATGCCGATCACCTTTATGTTGCATGGAGGCAGGAGAGACAGGTTTCTTGGGACCTCGTCTTGTTTAGGATACCACAGATTAGATAGAGTTTATTTGGAAGAGGATGGCTAGTACACAGTCTCGTTAGATGTCTTATGCTGATCAGCAGAGATGACCTCAAGAGTTTGAGGTCGGGGATCAGGTTTTCTTGCGTGTCACACCGAGATTAGGACACAAGAGGATTAAGAGACAAGGTAAGATATCTCCGAGGTATGTTGGGCCGTTTGAGGTGTTGGAGAGTGTTGGGCTCATTGCCTATCAGTTATAGTTACCTCAGAGGTACCAGGCCATGCACGACATTTTTCAGGTTTCTCAGCTCCAACATTACTTTTCAGACCATTCTCATGTATTTCAACTGGAGGAGGTTGAGCTCGAGGTGGATGTTTCATTTTAGGATCATCCTATCCGGATTTTTAATCATAGTACAATTGTTCTCCGTGGCCGGTCCGTCCCTCTAGTATGAGTGGTATGGAAGCACAGGTGAGTACATGATGAGACTTATGAGAGGGAGGCCGATGTAGATGCTCAGTGGTCAGAGTTGTTCGGGGTTTCTTCTTATAGGCCACACTATGGAAATTCGGGGATGAATTTATTTTTGGGGTGATGTTTTTAACAACCCGGATCTTTTTTTCATGTGTGTTCTTCCTTTTCTGGTCATTTATGATAAAAAGAGGAAAATCCGAAAATTTTCAAAGTACACTTCATGTACTTTATGAGTACACACCATGTATACGATGCCGCTAGAAGCCATGTGTCAGTCGTGTTATGGCCACACACATGACCATGTAGGGGTGACATAGAGGACACCTAATGTGGAGTATGGAAAAGGAGAGTACACGCCGTGTAACTATTTTTTCATTAAATGCACTAGGGTCACCTCTAATCGCCAGAACACACTCCTTTTATGTTCCGTTCAATTGAGATCACCGTACGACCAAGGATCTTTGACGAACCCCCGATCGTGCCTCCGTCCTCCGATTCAAACACTGGTGATTGTGTTGGAATCACATCAGTGAGTTCTTCCTTCTCCCAGAGCATCGATTTCTAATTCCTCATTTTTTCCACATTATCGTGGGTTGAACATTTTATTTGTTTTCATAAATCTATGAAATTCTATGATGATTCAAGAGGTGAGGTTAAAGTATATCGATCAATTAACTCCAAGGTAGGTGGTTTGTGCCTTTCTGTTCAACATCATTGAATATTATGTGCAATTTCCACCAATACCCTTGAACTTGGTATTGCGTGTTTACCATTTTACCCCTATTGTTTCCTACCATACTTTTATGCTTGTGTAGATATAAATTGGATATGAATAGGATTGATTTCTATGCTTTGGATGTGTTTTTCCCATGCATGTTCTGTTTACGACAGTTTGGTCTTGTTTACCCTTTGGCTGCTTTACCTGTTTTCCATGCCTATAGCTATAGGATGGAGAGTTTGTGTTTTGACATGGTTGATATGCTATAAACTGTTTAGCGAAGTAGTTCTGGAGGTTTACTTTGGCCATAGTACACTTCTATGATCATTGACCTAAACAAGACTGTGAGAACCTGGTGTAGTAGACTATAAGGGGAATTGACAGAGTGAGCTTCCTCAGAGAGTCTTCGAGCACTTTTTTCTATAAAGGGGATTGGCCAAGTGAATATCCTCAGAGATTCTATGAATGACCTAGGATATAAGAGGAATTTACTGAGTAAGCTTCCTCTGACAGTCTTTGATTTCTTTATTCTATAAGGGGATTGACCGACTGAGCTTCCTCATAGAGTCCTTGACCTTGGGAATATAAGGGGAATTGACTGCGTGAGCTTCCTCAGAGAGTTCCTGACTACCTTATACTATAAGGAAAATTGATTTTGAGTGATTCTATAGAGAGTCTTCATATACTAATGTAGAGAGGATAGGTAGTGTGAACTTCCAAGAGGGTTACTGTGCTTGATTGATCATTTGACTTGTGGAATTTTTTACTGCTTAGTACTTCCTGGTTTACTATTCCTGTACTTTTACCTGCCATATATTCACTGACTATTAGGCACAGATCCTTTGGTGGTTGCCTACTGGGATTTAGTCTCACACCCTGTTTGGGCCATGCTTCTTAGCCCAAATAGATTATATTGTTTCAGGTATAGATAATGGCAACCACCTTTCTACTTTAGGTACTTGACTTGTTGTGGAGCTAGAGAGCATGGGACCAAGAATATTCTTGCGATGGTGAGGAGTAGTTTATCTTTTTCTTTTGTACATGGTTCAGTAATGTTATATTCAACATTGTGACTTCTTTGGATTTTTTCCCTAGACATTTGTATTATACATCATTTATTATGTATTGCTCTAGTTTCTTATTATCTCAGTCTTCCACTGTTTACTATTGTTGGATTTTTACTGCTTCTGCTATTTCTTGTTTGTTTACTTCCGATGTGTACTCTACAAATGAGGGCTTAGTTTCCCCACTATCACACCCATGGCCCTCGCTGCTAGTCGACATCTTCTGGTGTTTAGGGAAATGCGCTTGAGGCCATGTGACCAACCGGGTACAGGGCACCTCTAGGTGGCTTCCAGAACCGAGATGTTACAACAATGACTCACATCACGTGCCTTACTCATTATTATATATCTCCATACAATATATATATATATATATAATGATATATTATTTTTATCTTTTTTTACCACATCACAGGTCTTGTTTTATCCAAAGAAAAACATCCTTTTCAGTTTTTTTTCTTTCAATAGATAACACATCTCAACTCATATTATTTAGTTCTCATATTATTATAATAATATATTACTCATTATTTAATTTAATTATTTTAACTATTTAACACTTTAACTTATTAATTTTTTTAAAAAATATGTGTCGTTTTTACAAAACCATTAATAAAACAATTTAAAATTTTAACAAAATAACATATAAATTTACTAAAATAATAATTAATATTTAATAACATATATATATATATATACATATATATAGATATACATATATTAATTAAATAAAACACAAATATATAAAATTATAATTATATGTATTTATAAACATACATATAATTTATATTAAAAAAGAAATACATAAACATAATATGATTTGATATATTTATAAAATAAGTTAACATAAATAATAATTTCTATAAAAATACATTCCCCCTTAATTATTTCTATATTTATTTATTATTGCATTTACGTCAAAATTTTTGAATAAATAAAATATTATAAAAAAGTTGGAAAATGTCTCGTTGAATTTCATGGGTTGTTACACACACTCCCTCAGTTTATCATGGAACTACCCATATACAAAAGAAATTCCCAATAAAAAACATAAGCATAACACATAAGTCATGAATAAAGGGAAAATAACATTTAAACATTGCAATGACAAAATATTATTTCAAGATAATGCCATAATCCATACCTTCTCAAAATGATATTCAATACCAAAAAACATGAAAATGGAATTTGGTATTTATTTTACTTTTAAAACATAAAATCTTATATATGAAGCTAAATATCAAAAATAGTTATGGCAGAAAAGAATTTATTGTCGTCATATATATTAAAAAACATTCTTTTAGTCATTTTGTACGGAAAGTAAAACACTACATTTAAAAAGATTACTTTTAAAAAACCATTGAAATAAATTAAAGATATAAATAAATGATAATATATTCTAAATTCATTTCACATGTAATATTTGAATGAAATAATAAAAAAGTATAAATTTAACCCAAATAATGTAAATTGGATTAATAAATTTCCTTACCTAAAGTTTGACTTGTCTCGTTTGTTTTTTATCCTAATGAATAATAAAATTATGTTAAATGGTGATATAAATACCATATATATTCATTAGGTAATTATTTATAATAATCATTTAAAACATAATAAGAACACAATTCCTGGAGGTGGTAGGTCGTACAAATGCATGATCTCTATTTTTATTTTACCTCTCATATTGAAAGAGCTAAATTAAATGAAATGTATGTAAATATGTATAAATATAAATTATCATTACATTAGATCTATTATTTCATTTATATCATATATGTCTACTAAAAAAATCTTTAATACATTTCATGTGATGTTTGAATGAATCACATCATTTTGAGGATGTGGTGGTCAACAGGCCCCCAAATGAAGTTATCATATAACAACAATGTGGAAAGAATGGAAGTTTGTTTAATATAAAATTTCCAAAATATAAAATTTGTTATAATATAAATATTTATATTTTATTTAACATGAAAACTATTTTTAATACAATACATGAAGGAATTAATAGAAATGTTACAAAAACATTTTTTAAGGAGGAGATTAACTTGCATAACATGGACAAACATTTCGTCTCATTGAATAAGATGAGTTTAGAAAAGAAATGGATATGAGATTTGACATTATAAAAATAAAAATAAATTATTTACCTGATTCTTTAGTTATCAGGATTTTATGGATGAAGTGGGTGATGATAACATAGAAAAAGAAAAGAAATTAAGAGAGGTACTTTTCAAAAATAACCACTTGAATATCCCATCCTTCAAAGACCCTTAAGGACCTTGGATTTTAACTTTTAGGGAGATAATATATACATGGATATAGGGAGAGTATGAAGGATTTGTTTGGGCATACATTTTAGGAACTAAATGAGTTTGTGTGTCGAAATTGGTAGGTGACAGGTGGTATTTCTACTTGAGGATAGGTGGGTTCATGTGATTAATTTGTTGATTATTTTATATTAAAAGGCAACCACGTTGATATGGAATTAAATTCCATGAATTTGCCTTGTAATTAATGATATTTTGTATTTTTATAATCCATAAAAAACCTCATACAACCTTCAATTTTTTTCTAGTTATTTTATCCTTTTAACATTAAATTTTAACAGTTGTCAAAATTTTACTTTTCAATGGTAAATAATTTTTTTTACCATGGTAACTTTTTTACCCTAAAAATAAATTAACCATGAAATATAATTTATATCTTATGATTCCAAATATGTAATCAATTTTACCTAATTTAATTCAATGTATTGAAAAAATTATATTTCAAATTAGTTCTGTAGTGAAAACTAAAAAGTGGGGTTTTAATGTGAAATTGTCAAAAGAATGAAATGTTTTTTATTCAAATTTCAATTTGAAATTGATTCCTATAAAAAATTGGGTTGAATGATAAAAAAATAAACAATATATAATTTAAAACCACTTACAAGTATACTATAACAATTTTAATAAATTATATGAAAAATATGTTTTGAATTAACATTCATTATTTTTCAATATTCATTAAAATATGAAAGTTATCAGAGAAATATCAATAATTAATCCAAACTCAATTTTGATATTACAATTTAAAAGAAGAATGTTTTTTTCAAGTATAACCTATAATTTTTTTTAAATAAATATGTTTAAAAAGTGTTCTCTATCAAAAGGCGGTAAGACTACCTTTTAAAAATATTAGAAATTTTACAATGAAAATGGATTTAATCTTAACTTGGATCCATAACATTTATTAGAAGAAAGTAAAAACAATTAATAAAAATGTGTAATCATAATATATTTATTTCTATTTATTCCCACCAATTCTAAGGCTAGAAGATAACTAACCTTTAAAATAATAATATTAATTATGAATTGTTTTTCATACAACTTACTCTTTTTTGAAACATAGGATTTTGGAGAATCCCTTTGTTGTGTGTAGGGTATGATATCATACATAGAATCCCCATTAAAGTAAAATTAAAATTCATTCATAAATATTAATAGATATGAAAACATATTATTCTATAATTATATGGGATGTTACATTCTTTCCCCTTATGAATATTATGTCCTCACAATTTAATTCCATTTATCAAATAAGTGGGGGTACTAATCCCCCATAACATTTTCAAATTCCCATGCTACCCATTCAACCATATTGTTTTTCCATTAAAAAATGACATTGTGTATCACCATATTCCACAACACTTTCTTTAATTGTCAGGCATTTGGACTGGATTTTCCTAATAAGAAATATTCTATTCCAACTGAACTACTTTTGGACTAAAAAAATGAGATAAATGCATAAAATAATTTATTAAAATTAAAACATGAAAAATCTAGAGTTTAATGCCTCTTTACATATAATTCCTCAAATTCTTCGATCTGTATACTGAAATGAAAGCTGTCATTATAATAATACTTGACCAAAGGAAGTTCTTGATCCCAACATCCCTTGTATCCATTAGACATGAACATAGAATATCCTCCAATGTTTAAATTTTTAGTTATATTATCCCATATCCTTAAGGATAAAAAGTTGTACATAAATTAAATTCAGTTCAAAATGATTTTGGAAGGCCTTTCCAAAACTAAGATGTGGACCTGGAATCTAGATAAGATACATTGGAGAGAGGAAATATAGGCAACCTTACTATCACATTATTTTACAAAAGAGATAGGTGATCTAGAGAAAATGTATCCTGAAATGGGAAAGAATGAAAAGATTTAGTCAATCTCTAAACAATAACCAAGATCACATTGTTACCTAGAGGAGTATTCAGTAATACCACTATGAAATACATGGATATATTTTATCATTTCCACTCTAGAACCAGAAATTGATGAAGATCCCCATTGTAAATGTTAGTTTTTTTAACATGATGACAAGTCAAAAACGTCACAGTAAAGTTAGACATATATATTTTCATTCCTTCTCACAAATAAAACTCTTGATGATCTTTTTTACATCCTAATATTTCCAAGATGAACTAAAAACAAAGAACTATGAGCTTCACATAACCGCTCTTTCTTCAAATTTGGATCACAATGAACAAATAAACTCTTCCAAAATCACAAGACACAATCATTATCAATGTTTAATTATGTTATCGTACCCTTCTGAACAAATTCATCATTTTTTTAAATTAACTATCATCATTTTGTGTTTTTATAATTCTATATGATAGAGATAATTTCACTAATACCTGAAACAAAACATTTGTATTTCTACCACTAATAAATTCCAGGCCAAAATTCATCAAATCACTAATCAAAGGATCAAGTTCTAAAAGATACGTGGTTAATGTTACATTACTTTTTCAACTCAAATCATTAGCCACAGTATTTTCTTTTTCATGGATAGTAATAAATTGTGAAATCATAATCCTTGATTAATTACAACCATCTCATCCATCTCATGTTAAATTCTTTCTAAGTGAATATATACCTCAAAATTTTGTGTTCAATATATATTTCACATTTTAATCCACATTGATATTGCATAAAAAATTTTAAAGAAAAAAATATCTACTTCCAAATATTTTGTAGGTTAATTTAACTCATGATTTTGAAAATGATATGAAGCACAAGAAATTACCTGATCATTCTGCATTTAGAAACAACGGAGTCCATTTAATGATGCATCAGTTTAGAAAAAAAAATTCAATATCTCTAGAAGGTAGTGAAAATACTAGTACATTCACCAATCTTATTTAAAATTCTTGAAAATAATCATAATATTCCATTGTCCAAAGTAACTTAACACCATTTTTAGTTAACATAGTCAATGGGATAGATAACCATGAAATTGTTTCAACAAACCTTTTTAATAGGCTTCTAACCCAATAAATATATGATTCTCAATTATATTTGTGGGAATCGGCCATTCTTCAACATCTTTCATTTTATGAGGATCCACTATTATGCCATATTTAGAAAAATGTGACCAAGGAATGAAATATGTTGTAACCAAAACTCAAACATTTTGAATTTCCTATATATTATATTTTCTTTTAAGGATTTAAAGACAACCCTTAGATGAACTTGAGGCTTCTATTTACATTTATAATATATGAGAATGTCATCAAGAAAAAAACCACAATCATCTAAATGAACTCACAAAATATTATATTCATAAGATCTATAAATATAGTAAGTGAATTAATTAACCCAAAAAGAAAGAAAAAATGTCTATTATGGACATATCTAGTATAAAATATAGTATTCAGAATGTATTCTTCCTTTAAATTTAACTGATGGAACCATGACCTCAATTCAAGCTTCAAAAAATATTATCCACCTTGGATATAATCAAACAAAAACATCGATATGATGAAAATGATACATTTTTTAATAGTGATTTTATTCAAGGAACTATGACCAATACAAATTATCATTGAACTATCTTTCTGTTTATCAAACAAGACAGGGGAACCCCATGGTAATTTTCTAGGTCGATGGAAACCTTTATAAAATAACTCATGTAATTACTTCATCAACGCTAAAAGATAAATGTAATCCATTCGATAAGGGGGTTTTGAAATTGTCTTAGTATCAGTAACTAAGTCTTCAGTAAATTAAACTTCATGATCGTGTATAATACCAAGAAACACATAATCAAAACACAAAGATACCCATTTAACATTGGAAGATCATTAATTTGAACATTTACATGGTTTTCAACAATATGTTAAAGATAAAATTCATTTACATTATTAATATTTTCTTAAATTCTTAATATATTATCAATGGTAAGGGTTCATTCTTGTACACAAACTAACTGTCTTTCTAAAAAGTAAATTTGTTATCTCTATAGTAAATCATACAATGGTAAATAAAAATCCTATACATACCCAGAATAACATCAAACTCTGTTAGAGAAAAGAAAACAAGTTTTTTGGGGAAATTCATTCTACATATAAGGATAGATATATTTTTATAATTCATTTCCTCAAAATTTACACCATCTATTTTTACCATATGTTCTGGATTCATTTCATGAGGTAAAATTTTCAATTTACTATAATATTTCTCAAAAAATGTAAGATTGTGTAGACACTGAATCAAAAAACATATTGGCATAATATGAGTAAAAATAAAATGTACCAAATAACACTTCATTTGATGGCCCATCATATACTGAGGTAACTACAAAGGATGTTACTACACCTTTCTGCTTATAGTCTGGCTGCTTCCATTCATTTGACTTTATCATCAGGCACTCATTTTCACAATAACCCATCTCATTGCACATAAAATATTTTACTGACTATAAATCATATTCTTTCACACCACTACCATTATCTTCTTTGGTGATGTTTTGAGCCTGCTGCCCCATTTTACCATATCTGAAGCACTCACTATAATTCAGAATCAATCCACCAGTGTTTTTTTACCACAATTTTCACTAACTCTAAACTTAATTTTCTTACCATCATACTTTTTTGAGGAATTATTTTCTTTCCCATACCACCTGGACCAATTGTTTTGTTTTCTTCACAGAACACATAATCATCTGAAAACTCCATTTCCACCTTCAACATGAACAAAAAAAGTTCATCTTAACTTTTAAATTCACAATAATCCAATAACCTTCGATTCGTTGGATTTAATACAAAGTAAAAATGATTGATTATATTATCAAGATCTCAGAAGACATTTGGACTATACCTTTCCAGTCGAGTGAATATTTCTTCAAAATCATCCCTTGAGTCAACATATTTCCATAATTAGAATGATATTTTCTATCATAACTCGAACTACCATAGGTAAATATTTCTCAAGAAACATATTTTTGAATTCACCCCATTAAAGAGCTTCAATACCCTCAATGTTTGTGATATTCTTAACCGTCAACAACCACTAATCCGCTTCATAATCAAAATATTAAATAGAAATACTATTCTTCTATTTGTTGGAAACACCCCATTACAATGATTTTTTTAGGTCTTTAATCCCACTTTTAGCTAGCATGAGGTTAGAAGATATTCTGAATGATGGTGGATGTTGCCTCATAAAACGCTCCACTACTGAAAAGTTCCACTATGGCTGATCTAGATGATCTGATGTATGGATACAACCACCATCTATCACCTGATTCACATGAACCATCACTGCAACAAACTCCTCAGTTCTGATTCTGACCATATCAGGTTTTCAATTTGGAAGTTTGTTTTCATCCGGATGTTGTCCTAGCATAGATTCCATATTTTCTCTTCAAAAAAGCTTTTTAAATAGGAATATCATAGAAAAATAAAGATTGTAGTCTTAAAATTATATATCATTTCAATGTGATGGTAAATTAAAATTTTTTTTATCGATATTCTATTAATATTATCCTAATCCCTAAAGTTATCTAAACTGACCCTTGATACCAACTATAAGGACCCAAACAGAAACATTACATAACCTAAATTTTAGTTATGAATTTTCATTCTTTCACATTGAGGATCTTTTCAGGTTTAGAGTTTTAGATATTTATTACATAATTAATACATAACATCTAATAATACTATAAAAGGACACTACCAAAATAGTATCCATTTTTTAAAATATAAATCTTTTAAAATAAAATATGATTTACTTTCTTGATAAAAATAATTTGAATTATTCTTTTATCTTACCCATTGTTATTACTTATGGAAAATATTTCAAAAACTTGGGATGATCCCAAATATCTCAGTATGGGATATAGAATAAGGAATGAAACAATTATTCATGATATATTTTAATATCAAGAAATCATTTTACAAAAAATAAGATTTTTCTCCCATAAAAACATAAACTATTTAACATACAACATGAAATAATAAGATTACATTAAAACTAATAGAAATAATAAATCATAAAGGAATATTTTGGAATCCATATCATAATTTCATTTTAGATTTCATATCTACATAGGGAGTAACATTCATGGTTTCATTTGGAATAGACTTTATAGTATATTCCCTAAATCTCTTAGGGGAAACCATGTTGTTTTACTATGTATCATTACCAAATAAATTAGAGATCTATGACGGGCTAACCCACCCTCAGTTTACTATTAAACCACCCATATACATAATCAATACCCAAGAACCAAAACATAATCACAAGACACCAATCATATATAAAGGAAAAATAACATTTCACATTATAATCAAAATATATCATTTCCTGATATTGACATAATCAATCCCTTCTCCAAACCATTTTCAAAACCAAAATAAATGAAATTGTAATATGATATTTATTTTTCTCTTAAAAACATTAAGGCTTATAGAGGAGTCAAAATATCAAATATTGGTAATGGTGAAAAAGAAGTTGTTGTCGTCATATAAATTAAGAAACTTTTATTTTATCATTTTGTACAGAATGTCAATCAATAAATATAAAAAGATTACTTTTTTAAAAAAAATAATGAAATTAAATATATAAAGAAAATATAATATATTCAAAATTCATTTCACATAAAATATTCGAACGACATAATCATGAAGTAGAAATTTAACCCAACGAATGGAAATTGGGTTAATAAATTTCCTTACCTAGAGTCATAGTTGCCACATACGTTCATTATCATTTTAAATAATAAAAATAGGATAATTTATAAATTTTTGAGAACATATTTAATGTTTATTATTAATTTTATATCACTTATTACCATTTTATAGCAATTACATAATTGTTGAAGTTCATATTAGATGTTTTGTTGATATTTGGTACTTGAGTCAAAAATGAACATGGTATGGTGTCAATTATACATGTGGTCATAATTCCATTATCTATATAATATAAAAGATTATATAAATATATTATATATTCATCAGATAATTATTTTTCATAATATTTTATGATAAACTAAAACCATGATTCTTGGAGACGGTATGTCGTACATGTAATATCCATAGTAAATAATGAATATGGCATTATCATATTTATTAACATTTATGAATTAAATATTAATTTTACATTAAGGGGGATTCCATGTTTGATGGCATACCTAATACTCAACAACAGGTTTCTTTGAAATCTTATGTTGCACACAACGTTGAGTTATACTAAAAATTAATAATATTATATTATTATTTTAAATGGTAGTGAACGCCTTGCCGTTGTAATGGAGGGAGTGAAAAAAACAAACTAAAAATGATTATACATGTTTGTTAAAATGTTTTTACATTTATCCAATAAAATTTAGAAGCTTAAAATAAGAATGAATCCAATTTGAAGCATAAAAAATCTAATATTCTTTAAAAGGTAGACTTACAACCTTTTGATGGTGAACCCTTTTTAAACCTATTTTTTGTCACTTTTATAAGTTTTATTTGAGAAAATAATATTTTTCTTTAGAATTGGGAAATCAAAATAAACATTGGATGAAATTTTGTTATTTTTCCGATAATGTTCATTTTATAATGGATAGTGAAAAATACTGCATCTTAATTCAAAACTACCTTTTAATCTAATTTTTTTATATGGTTAAATTATCTTTTTAATTGTTTTTAAAGTGTAATTACATTATATATTTACCATTTAATCCAATTTTGCTCATTTTAAGTAATTTCACATTGAATTTGGACATAAATAACTGTCAATCTTTTGATAGTTATGATTTCTTAAAAACACACTGTTTATTTTGACAACAGTAATTAATTTTATATTAATTAAAGAAACTTATTCGTTTTGGATTTGATAAAATAGACACCATTTTTTAATTTGGAATATCTAATATATCTTTGGCTTTATTTTTGGTATTTTTCTAAAAACCATCAATTTTTTATGAATAGTGAAAACACTAAGTAGTAGTTAAAAACCCGACTTCTTTATTTAAATAAAATTTACCAATTATGTGAGTTGAATTTAGAAAATCTGGCATACATGGTGGTTATTAATAAATAAATTTGGTTCAATAAGATAAGAATAATTTTTGTTGAATAGTAACTTTCACTTTTACTTACCGCGGTTAATTGTAAATTGGGTAATTCCAAGTAAAAATAACATTATAATAACATTAAATTAACCTAACATTTGTTCTAATTTTATTAGATGATAAATTTCTTACCATGGGGCTCTTTGGGTTGATTTTACTACCACATGGAACTACTTAATAGTGATGATGACAATTTATATTAATTAATTAAATGTAAAGGCAAAAATAACATAAACATATATATTTTAGTAAATAAATTATTACATGGGGTTATATAAGTTATCTCTATGACTATAAATATTCATTTAAAATCTAAAAACAGTTCATATATCATGGTATATTTTATAATTTTTAGACAAAAAATAAATAAAATTATTTATGACACAATGATGATGCAGTGTTTATCTTAATAATGAATGATTTAATTAAATGAGATTATAAAAATTAAAAAAATATCAAAATCCTATCCAATTCTTACTAGATGAATTTATTTCGAACAAGAGTGTTATTATATTTGACTTTAATGACTCTTGGACCGTAATAAACCTAAAATCATTATATAATAAAATCATATTTTCAAAATTTTCTAAAGAGCCCCTCCTCCCCCTAATAAAATTCCCTCCACTATATCCCATTATTAACACCTCTAAATACCCATGGCTCATCCACCCTCTACCCAAATAAGCTCTCAAGTTCCCTCTATTCCACTTACAAGCCTTACCTTAGGCAGAAGGCTCTTTAATAAATTCTTTTGCTTCAAACCAAAGGGAGTAGCCAGATTTAAAGGTAATGTCTTCTCTTAAGTTATTTTGTTTTATTTTCCTTCTACGACACCTATAATATTTTTATTGCTTTCTTTCATAAAAACACCAATATTTTCAATGTACTAGGGTGTTGTTATGATATGTATTCGAACTACACATACACACACATCCGTCTAATGGGTAAAGAACATACTGTTTCTGTGGATGAAGAACTACTGCCTCACAAAACTATGATTGGTCAATCTTCTCCTACCAACTATTATGGTGTGCATTTTGTTGGAACTGTATTTATATGTTATATATAATATATATTAACTATCCCTATGCCTCTTTATTTTTCATTTATATCAAACCATTATTGTTTCCATAAGGGGTTAACGTGATAATTTAATTTGAGGAAGTGCGGATTACCGCCCACTCAAAGTGATATGACTCGTTCATCCCATACGTGGAATGTATAAAGGATGGTGTTACTAAAATTATATATGATATTATACTGGAATTATAATATACTTATGTATATATAATTAATTTTTAAATCCATTAATTATGAAATATTCATGAAAGTTGTGTTCATGCCTACGTACAGATTACCGTCTCTATGAATGGTGCATTTCATATCTTATCTCTAAATGTTATGTAATATAAGAAATACATATACATAATTGATATATATGATATATATGATATATAAATCATGAATATCATTCTATAGATAATGGAATTTTTACCACATGAACAACGTGTTATTATAAGAAGTTCATATTTGACTCAAGTACTAAATATCGAAAAATGACCATTATTAACTTAAATGATTACATAATGTTTATAACATGGTAATAAGTGATATAAAAGGAATAATAAACGTGAAATGGGTTCTTAATCAGGTATAAATTAAATTTATTTTATTATTCAGGATTTTAAATAATGAACGGGCCAAATCGAACACCAGGTAAGGGACATTTCCTCAATCTCCATTCATGGAGGCATATTTTGTTTTATACATGACATTATTTTA
The DNA here is from genome assembly GCA_963277665.1 of Viscum album. Lineage (NCBI taxonomy): Eukaryota > Viridiplantae > Streptophyta > Magnoliopsida > Santalales > Viscaceae > Viscum > Viscum album. The sequence goes on along the minus strand of OY728123.1, from coordinate 1,235,112,499 downwards.
TATGGTTTATAAACCACATTGACTATTCATTTCATTCAAAGGGAATCTTTTTTCTAAGAAGTGTTTTACTAAATGACAAAAAAGAATGTTTCTTTTAACGTAAGCGGTGACAATGACATTTTTCGCCACCGTGAGTATTATTTGATATACGGTTCCCTAAACAAGACATATAGTTTTTAAAAGGAAAATAAATACCATATACTCTTTTATATATTTTTGTATTGAAAATGGTTTCAATAATGGATTTGTTATGTCAATATATTTAAATTATGTTTAAATTTTAACTTTCATGTATGTCTGCTTTATGTGTTATGAATATGATATGGTTCTTGGGAATTGTTTACGTATACGGGTGGTTCCGTGATAAACCAAGGGCTGGTGAGCCTAAGATAGTTGTCCAACACCTTGGTTTACATGACGAAGGTCAATATTAATGTTTCTCCTAATAGATTTAAGGAATATACTGTTATGGATATTCCAATGTAACTCTCTATGTAGTTGTGATAGCTACGATATAAGTATGAGACTGATGCAACAAGTTACCTTTATGATTTTGGTTTTCTATGTGTTATTCATAATTCTTATAGTTTCATGAGGAATATTAAAAAGATTATGTTTTGATAGACAAATGTTTTCTTTATTTATTGTATAACCCTTAATGAGATTTTTATGATCATCCCATGTTTTTTTCAATTTTTTTAGAGGACTTAAATATGAATAGGGTCATGGTTGGGATTAAAGAAAATTCATGCTATCTATAACATTGAACTAGACATGGGTCTTTTTTTTCAAAAGTTTTAATTTCATAAAAAAATGTAAATTGAGTATAAGTGTCTACTTTGTAATTTTCATAAGACGCAATGTAATAGTTTTAGCATAATTATCTAAAACTATAAACCTTAAAATATCCTAAATGTAAATTATTCATTTGAATCAAGATTATGAAATTTTTTAAGGATGGTTTATTATAGTTTGTATCAAATACTAGTTTAGACAACATTTGGAGTTAGAATATTTTTAAATTAAAATCCATAAATTAATTAATGTTAATGATATAGCATTTACAGATTAAAATATTTCATTGACAAAGATATTTTTGTGCTCAGAATGGGATTCCTGAGAGAAAAATAGACAGCTATACTGGGAAGGAAAAAAAGTGAATTGTCCTTCTAAATCAACATCCAAAGATGGTCAAAATCGGAAATGAACAGTTTATTATAGTGATGGCTCAGTTGACTCAGGTGATAAATGGTGGTTGTGTTTATATATTATATTTTCGTTTATTCAAAAATTAAATAGGATCATGAAAGTCATTTTAGGGTTGTCTTGCAAACTTTAAAAGAAAATAAACAGTATGGGAAATTCAACAAGTGTGGGTTTTGGTTATAAAGTTTTTTTCCCTTGGACACATTACTTCAAAAAATGGAATAACTATTGATCCATCTAAAACAAATGTTGATGAAGAATGGCCAAGTCCCAAAAATATTATTAAGATCCTTTGTTTTTTTGTTTTAGCAGGTTATTACATGAGGTTTGTTGAGAATTTTTCTTGGTTATATAGTCCAATGACTAAGTTAACATGAAAAGGTGTTTTTTTCATTTTGACAAAACAATGTGATGATTGTTTTTAGGAATTGAAAAGAAGATTGGTGAATGCTTCTGCTTTGGCATTACATTCCAAAAATGATGATTTTGTTCTCTATTGTGATTCTTTGTTGAAAGGACTTGGTTGTTTCCTTATGAAGAATGATCAGGTAATTGCTTATGCTTCACATCAGTTGAAACCACATGAGTTAAATTACCCTACACGTGATTTAGAATTATCTGATGTTGTTTTTTCTTTAAAAAATCGTAGGAATTATTTGAATGAAGTAAAGTGTGAAATATATACTGATCAAAAAAGATTGAAGTATATATTCAGTCAGAAATAATTGAACATGAGACATAGGATATGGCTAGAATTAATTAGGGATTATGATTTCATGATTCATTAACATATAGGAAAATAAAATAAAGTGGATGATGATTTGAGTCATAAATGTAATGCTATAATAACCATGTTACGTTTGGAACAAGATCACTTGATTAAAAATTTGATGAACTTTGGAATAGAAGTTGTTGGTGTAGGAAATTCCTTCATTTTGTTTTAAGTGTTAGTGAAATCAACTCTATTAGACAGAATTAACCCAGATTAGAAAGAAGATAATGAGTTTCCAAAAAAATATATAGTTGGTTTAGAAGGGTATGTTTCTAGATTTTAACATTGATAATGATTGTATTTTGAGATTTAAAAAAAGATTATTGTTGCCTTGTGAAACACAGTTGCAGAACGAGTTGTTATGTGACGCTCTTATTCCTCTGTTTTCATTTCATCTAAGAAGTACTATGATATACAGAGATCTTCATTAGTACTACTTATGAGATGAAATGAATAGAGATATTGCTGATTTTACTATGAAGTGTATGACTTGTTCAGAGGTTAAAGTAGAGCAGCAGTTACTGAAATAGATTCTTTAGTCTCTACCGGTTTCAGAGTGGAAATGAGAAAATATATCCATGGGATTCGTTGTGGGTTTACCAAAGACATCTCGAGGTAATAATTCAATCTGAGTTATCGTTTATCGATTGACTAAATCTGCTCATTTCTTTCCTATTCGAAATACTTTGTCTCCAGATCAACTTTCTCGGTTGTATGTTAAAGAGATAGTCCAGTTGCATGGATTTCCCCTCTCCATTGTATCTGATCATGATCCCAGTTTTACTTCTAACATTTAAAAAGGACTTCAGAAGTCGTTGGGTACTGGATTAAATCTTAGTATAACTTTTCATCATCAATTAAATGGGCAGTCAGAAGGAACAATTTAGAACATAGAGGATATATTTTATGCTTGCTCAATGGATTTCCATGGAATTTAGGACCAAGAACTTTCTCTGGTTGAATTTTCTTATAATAACAGTTTTCATTCCAGTATACGGTTGGATCCATTTGAAGCATTATATGGGAAGCAGTTTCGAACTACAGCTTTTTGGGATGAAGTAGCTGAAAAGAAGTTGGTGGGACTAAAATTGGTAGAATAGATGGCCGAAAAAGTTTAGTTGATTCAGAGGACATGAGAACAACTCAGAGTAGGTAGAAAGGTTATGCGGATAACCAGAGGAAGGATCTCTTTTTTTAGGTAGGTGATCAAGTCTTTCTCAATGTTTCTCCATGGAAAAGTGTGATGCATTTTGGTAAGAAATGAAATTTCAGTATGAGGTGAATTAGACATTATGTAATCCTAGTGAAAGATTGTTTAATTGCATACATAGTGGCTTTAACTCCACGTTTATACTAGGAACACAATGTTTTTTATGTTTCAATGTTTAGAAAGTATATGATGTTTCCATATCATGTTTTTGATCCTATAGGTAGTTTAGTTGGAAGAGAATCTATCTTATGAGGAACAACCAGTATAGATTCTTGACCAAAGAGAGCAAGTGTTGGGAAATAAGGTAATCCGTTTGGTAACAGTTTTGTGAAAAAACCATATGGTTTTAGAGGCAATGTAGATATTTGAAAATGCAATAAGGGATTAATACTCCCATTTATTTGATATGTTAATAAAAATTGAGAGGATGCAATTTCTAAAAGGGGGGAAGGATATAACATCCCAGGTAAATAATGAATATGAAATTTTCATATTTATTAATATTTATTAATTAAATATTAATTTTACTTTAAATGGGTTTCCATGTTCGATGGCGTACCCGATACGCAACAACAGGTTTCATTGAAATCATACACTGCACACAACATTGAGTTATACTGAAAAATAATAATATAGTATTATTATTTGAAATGGTAGTTATTTCTTATCCATAGTAGTGGCAGTAATAAATAGATCTAACTAAAAAATTATTATACATATTTTTTAAAATGTTTTTACATTTATCCAATTAAAGTTCTAAGCTTAAAATGCGAGTGAATCCAAATTTAAGCATAAACACTCTAATATTCTTTAAATGGACGATTTACCACATTTTGATGGAGAACCCTATTTAAATCTAGTTTTTGTCACTTTTATAGGTTTGATTTAAGAAAATAACATTCTTCTTTGGAATCAGGTCATCAAAATTTACTTTGGACAAAATTTTGGTATTTTTCTGATAATGTTCATTTTTTAATTAATAGTGAAAAATGCTACATTTTTATTCAAAAGTGCCTTTTAATATAATTTATTTATATGGTTAGATAGTGTTTTTTAATTTGTTTTAATGTTTATTTAGATTATATTTTTACCATTTAATACAATTTTATTCATTGGGAGTAATTTTACTTTGAAATTGGACATAAACTACTGTTAATCTATTGATAGTTATTATTTCTTACAAACATGTTTTTTTGACAATAGGAATTAATTTTAAATTAATTAATGAAAATTATATGTTTTTAATTTGGTAAAATAAACATTATTTTTTTAATTTGTAATATCAAATATATCTTAGGCTGAATTAATGTTATTTTTCTAAAAACCCTCAATTTTTTATGAATAGTGAAAACACTGAGTAGTAGTTAAAAAATAGACTTCTTCATTAAAATGAAATTTTACAGCTTCTGTGAATTGAGTTTTGAAAATCTGACATAAATTGTTGTTATTAGTAAGTAAAATTTGTTTCAATATGGTGAAAATATTTTTTGGTGAATAGAAACTTTAGACTTTTATTTAACGCGGTTAAAGGTAAATAGGGAAATTCCAGGTAAAAATAATATTATAATAATATTATATTCCTTTAACATGTGTCCTAATACTATTTTTTGATACATTTATGACCATTAGGATCTTTGGGCATATTTTGGGACCCCATGGAGCTACTTAAGAGTGATAATGACACTTTATTTTAATTAATTTAATGTAATGACAAATATGACATAAACATATATCTTTTAGTAAATCAATTACCACATTTGATTATATAATTTATCTATAAGATTATATATATATTAATTTGAAATATAAAATAATTTCCTACATCATGGTTTTTTTTATAATTTTTAGACATCAAATAAATTAAATTATCTTTGACACAATGATGATGCAGTGTTTACCTTATTAATGAATGATTTACATAAATCAGATTATAAAAATTAAAACAATATAGAAATCCCATCCAATTATTATTGGATGATTTTATTTCAAACAAGATTCATCTTATCTTCGACTATAATGAGTTTTGGACCTTTTGAAATCGAATATCATTATATAATAAAATAATATTTTCAAACTTTTCTAAAGAGCCCATACTCCCCCTAGTAATAAGCCCTCACCTCTAACTCATTACTCACACCTCTAAATCCCCTTTTATTTTCCAAACTCTTCCCAAATAATCTCCCATGATACCTCTATTCCACCTAGAAGCCTTACCTTTGGCATAAGGCACCTTAAGAAATCCTTTTGGTTCAAACCAAAGGGAGTTACCCGATTTAAAGGTATCATCTTCTCTTATGTCTTTTGTTTTATTTTCCTTCTCCAACACCCTAAACTCTTTTTATTCACTTATTTTATAACAAAACCAGTATCCTAAATATACTAGGTTTTTTTATGATATTTAATCGAACTACACTTACACACACCTTCATCTAATGGGTAAAGAACATATTTTTTCTTTGGACGGTGAACTACTGCCCCACGAAACGATGATTGTTCTATATTCTCCTACCACCTCTTATGGTGGCCATTATGAGGGAATTTTATTTATATGTGATATAAATTATAATTATATTTTCTCTATGATTCTTTATTTTTCATTTATATCATACCTTAATGGTTTCTATATTGGGTAAATGTGATAATTTCATTTGAGGAAGTGCGGCCTACCGCCCTCTCAAAGTGATATGACTCATTCATGCCATACGTTGAACGTATAAAGGATGGAGTTACTGAATAATATATGATATTATACTAGAATTATAATATACCTATTTATAATTAATTTTTAAATCCATTAAATACAAAATATAAATGAAAGTAGCGTTCATGCATACGTACGACCTACCGTCTCCAGGAACGGTGCATTTCGTTTCTTATCTCCAAATGTTATGTAATATTATAAATACATATATAAATTAGATATATATGATATATATGATATATATGATATCTAAATCATGAATATAAATCTGGAGATAATGGTCTTTTGACCACATGAACAACTTGTGATTATAAGAAGTTTATTTTTGACTCAAGTACCAAATATCGACAAAACAACTGTTATTAACTTAAATGATTACATAAAGTTTATAACATGGAAAAAAGTGATATAAAAGGAATAATAAACATTAAAAAAACTCTTAATCAAGTATTAATTAACTTTAGTTTATTATTAAGGAGATTAAAGAATGAAGGAGTCAAGTCGGACACTTGGTAAGGGACTCCGTCTCAATATCCTTTCATTGAGCCATATTTTGTTTTATACACGACTTTTTATATATGGTGTATAAATTCCTTTGAAAATTCATATCATTTAAAGGGAATCTTATATCTATGTAGTGTTTTTCTAAATGGAAAAAGTAATGTTTCTTTAAACATAACTGGTGACAATGACCTTTTCCACTACCACAGGTATTAATTGATCTATGGCTTCTTGAACAAGCCATAATGTTTTTAAAAGGAAAATAAATACCATAATATCATTTACATATTTTGTTATTGAAAATGATATTATAATGTATTTATTATGTAAATATATTTAAATTATGTGGAATTGTTATCTTTCCTCTATGTTTGTTTTATGTGTTATGAATTTGTAATAGTTCTTGAGAATTGTATACATATATAGGTGGTTCCATGATAAAACTACGACAGGTGAGCCCAAGATATCTCTCCATTGCATTGTGCAATGTGACAGAAGAAAACATTAATGATTTTCCTACTACATTTAGCGAATATACTATGATGGGTATTCCAATGTAACTCTCTATGTCATTGTGATGACTACTATGTAAGTATGATATAGATGCCACAATTAACCATTAATATTTATTCTTTCTATGTGTTATTTATAAATCTTATGATTTCATGATGTATGTTTAAAAGATTATGTTTTAATGGGCTAATAATTTCTTTCATTATATTATAACCCTTGTAGAGCGTTTAATGTTCATCCCATGTTTTTTGAATTTTTTTAATAGGACATAAAGATCAACAGCGTCAAGGTTGGGATCAATGAAAAGTCATGCAGCCTAAAACAAGGAACTAGGCATGACTCTTTTTTTCAAGAGTTTTTATTTTATGAAAAAAATGGAAACTAAGTAGAAGTGTGTAATTTGTAATTTTATTGAGAGGTAATGTAATATTTATGGACTAATTATCTAAAACTCAAAACATGAAAAGATTCTCAATGTGAATTATTTATTTAATTCAAGATTAAGTAATGTTTTAAGGCAAGGTCCTTATAGTACGTATGTATGAACGCTATTTTAGTTTTACCTATCGTATTGAAATAAAGAAATTAAATAAAATGTATATAAATATGTATACATATATAATATAATTTCAGTATAATTAATATTTAAATTATATTATATATGTTTAATAAACCAATCCTTAATTCATTTCATTTGATGTGTGAACGAATCAAATCTTTTTGAGGAGGCGGTAGTCCACATGTCCCCAAATGAAGTTATCATATAACAAAATTATGGAAAGAATAATAGTATGTTTAATATGAAAATCCAAAATATTAAAAACATTATAATATAAATATTGAAATATTATTTAACTTGATAATGGTATTAAGACCAACCATAATGGTGTTAATGGAAAATGAACAAAAACATTATTCATAAGGGCAATTAACCAGCATAACATTGACAATAATTTAGTTTCTTTGAATAAGAGGAGGTGAGAAAATAAATGGATTTTAGATTTTCCATTAGAAACATAAAACTAAATTATTTACATGATTCTATTGTTATAAAGAATTTTTGTAAGAACGAGGCGAGGATAAAGTAGAAAAGAAATAAAACTACAAGAGATGCTTTTAGAAAATTACTTATTGAATATCCCCTCCATGAAGTACCCTTAAGGGCCTTGGGTTTTCTCTTTCGGTGAGACCAAAAGCACATGTATGTGGGGAGAGTGAATATTAGTTGTTTGGGAATATATCTGAGGAGATATAATGATTTTTCGGTTGAAATGGGTAGGTGAGTGGTGGTATTTATACGTGTGGAGAGGTGGGTTCATGTGATTAATTTATTGATTATTTAATATTAAATGCTAACCCCATCAATGTGTCATTTAATTCTAATACCTTTTCATATAATTAATGTTTTATATGCATATTAGGGTTTATCCACATGTAAACCAACCATTAAATTTTGTATTTTTTAGGTAAGTTAATCTTTAATCTTTTAATTTTAACCATTGCCAAAATATTACATTTATTACGGTAAATATTTTTTTTACCAGGGATTCTTTTTTTATATCCAAAAATAAAATTATCCCAAAAACATAAATTGTACCTAATGATTAAAAATATGGAATCCATTTTACCTAATTTTAATCCCATAATTGGGGAAAATATATGTAAAATTAATTAAACATACAAAAATAAAAAGTGGGTTTTTAAAATGAAACATTCAAAAGATTGGAAATTTTATATATCTAATTTAAATTTGAAATTGATTCCTATGAAAAAAATTGGACTAAATAATAAAAAATAATATAAATATATATTATAACCAATTAAAATGATATTCTATAATGATAAATAAATTACATGGGAAAACAATTTTGTATTAAAATGTATTATTTTTTAATATTAATTGAAATATTAAAGTTATCAAAAAAATACCAAAATGTTATACAAAATAAATTATGATATCCCTATCTCAAGTAATATTGTTATTTTTTTCAAATAGAATAAATAAATGAGTCAGAAAATATTTTTAAAATTGGTTCTCTATCAAAAGGCGATAAAATTACCTTTTACAATTTTAGGTCTTTTAAGCCCAAATTTTGATTTATTCTTATTTTAAGATCAAAAAATTTATTGGAATAAAGTGAAAACAATTAATAAACATGTTTAATAATAATATATTTACTTCTATTCGATACCAATAATTCTATGATAATTCAATAACTACTATTTAAAAAAATAATATTAATAATATAATATTTCTTGCTGGAATTTAGTCTGGTGTGTAACTTAAGATTTTAGAGAAACCCTTCGTTTCATGTCAGGTAAGAAATAACACATAATATCCCCTTTAAATTAAAATTAATATCTTATTAATATATATTAATATACAATAAAATTTATTATTCTATAATTACCAGGGATGTTACACATATTGAAGAAACAATGACGAGATTACATTAACTAAAAAAATTAAAAAGGTAAACTTTCCAACACGTTAGATAACGTATAAATGATAAGCATATTGTAACGTATGAGTCTCTAGGTTACAGTCTAGACTATCCAAGCTTATTTTTCCTATTTCTTTTTCTAACATGAATTTTTTTAAGTCCTTCATAATGGTTTCGATAGAGCTAATGAAATTTCAAAATAATATCCTCTAGGAGTGTCAAAAAAAGGTGTGTTGTAATGCCTATTTTCAATACCATGTAATGTTGTATTCAATATATACAAGATTTGTTTCAATTTATTTACCCTAGGAACATCAGTTCTATAACCATTAACACTTTTATTTTCTATATAGAGATATTATTTCTCTAAAACTACTCTGTAAATAAATCACTAAGATTAAATGATATTTTTCTATTAGTATTGTTATCCTTAAAATTATCCAAAATGGTTGTCACTAATGTTTTATCATAGAAATTAAAAAGGATAAATAAACCTTCCCTAAAAACTGAATATAGTAACCCAATTTTTTACCAATATTAATTAATTAGTTATAAAAATAAATATCTTATAATACAACAAAAAGATTGTAAAATCATAGTTTCCTTATAATACTAGGTTCGTATTACATAAAATAAAACTAAAACATGATATCCACGATTCATTATCTATAATAATTTCATTAATTTATTTGTTCTCTCATAAAAATATAGGATAATATTTGTAATACATAATGAATGGGTTCAGTAAAAAACCTTATAATATAAAAAACATCACAAGGAAACATAGCATGTGATTCAATGTTATAACATGATTTCATAAAAATGAAAGCTCCTGAGAATTAAAATGAACTCATAACATAAATTAAATGGTATCATATGATCACTGTAACATATTAAATGCTTTTGAACCACAAGACAAGAAAATAAAATTAGTAAAGGAAAACTACATCTACAATATCACATGGTGGAAAAGGTCCCACAACATATTACTATTACTCTATAATAGCATTCATGAGTCCTCATTAGAATAAACTGTTCCCATTGCATTTGAGTACTATCTAGGTACCCTAGCAATAACATGTTCCCAATAAATTTTTTCAATAATAATTAAGTCAATAATAATTCATAACATAATTTTTACCCATTGAAGGAAAAATGGTCACATGATTGCGAATAATATAATAATTAGAGAACATTAAAAATGTTGAAACTTATGAAATGAACATTAGGAATATATTTCCCCACAAAATTATTGAAAAAATTATTTCATAAATTTTATATACATTTATATTGACCATATAATAATTACATAACATTAATGATAGATAAATTGAGTACGATGGAGAATGGTCACAACTAGAAGAAATGGTTTAGGTAAAAAAATCCATTACATCGAATCCAATAATATATGTTATTTCATTTATCAACTATATAATAAAAATTTTATAATTTTTTTATCTTAATGGTATTTCATTTAATTAATACATTATACTTAAACCATTGACTTAATTTATTTCAATTGTAGATTTAATTACCAAATCAGTTATTTCCAAATCGTTTTATTTGGGGATTCATTGTATATTATTTCAAGAAGATATTACTGTGTTGACCATGGACAATGGGATAATTATTAAATCATATAAAAAATAATAATCATAAAATAATAATCATATATATATATATATATTTAATACTTTTAAAAACAACAATAAATTATGGTTATAAAAAAATGAATCATGTTACAATCATAGAGATGGTTGGCCTCAGGTAATCATGTGTAACGTTTCAATGTTTCAAATATCATGATGAAAATATGTTAAGTATAATTTTAAAAATTTATTATTATGATTATATCAAAAATAATTTAATATATCTTTAAATATACTAAAATATTCCATCAATGTGATGCAGTAATAAAGTACGAATTACATCGTTTCATCTGGTGGTAGTCTACTATACACACGAATTGGAATATCACTTTTAAATGGATGGTAATGTAAGTAATAAATGATATATTTAATGACTATAATGATTAATTTAACAGTAAATTTTTATATAGATATCAACTAAATCGTTGTTACCTTTCATGTAATGTGTAATTGAAAAAAAATTCACATCGATTCTCAAGGATGTAGCCCACCGTACACATGAGCGACACTATCATATTCTATATATAATGATAACTAAGAAGGTATATGTGATATTTTAATTATATTAGTAAAATTATATCTTAAATATAATATATAAACATTAAATACATTATTATATCCATAAGTTATAAGGGGTGATGGAAAAAGAATCATATCTGTTTTGGAGGAAGTAGTCCATCGTAAACACGATCAATGGTTTTGTTTCCTTTTTTTGGAGATGATATGGACATAGGTAATTCCCATAAAATTGTAAAATGATAGTATAAATAAGATATTGAGGTTTTAATATTATAATAGTTTAATAATATTTGAACAAGGTGGAATATGATATTAAAAAACACTCTATTAAGAACATTGTCACTTTTTCAGACAACTTATTTAGGTTTGCAGAAAAGCCTTCCTATGATAGATTTATGAAAAAAATAAAACCTATAGTAATTTGGGAGGTAATTAAGGATGTGATATTTTGTAATAAAGGAATAACCAATGGATTTTGAAAGTGTGTAAAGGAGAGGATATGAGCTGTCCTTTTTTGCGGGGGAGGGGTACATTGGTATATTTTCAAAATAAAAATTACACCCAAATTTCCCACCTGATAAAAGGATCCAAAATAGAAATATTTTGAAAAATAATATTTTAAATGGTCAATATATTACTGTCCAATATAAATTATAGATTATTTTGATCATTTTATCAATATCATTTTAGGTTTTCCCCTAGTAAACACGTTTTAAAATTAACCATAGAAATTAATTTTTAATGATTTCAATATTCATTATAGTTTTAATTTATGTTGGATTTTTATAATATAAATTATTATTATTCCAAATATATAATCTATTTTTACATAATAAAAAAATATACGTTGTAGAATTTTTCTTAAAATCAATCCTCAGAACATGTTGAAAAAATATTTTTTTGAGACATGAATTTATAAAGCGTAAGATGATCTTATAATAACGATATGATAAGTAATCATAATTACATTAATTTTAATTGATATATATATATATAATCAATAAATGTTATTTTAATATTTCCTTATTATGTTTTATTTTAATTAATTAAAATGGAGAAACATTGTGATCATTAAATAGTTTTCCGAAAAACAGATTTGAAGACTAATAATAAATTTATACTAAAATATTTTATAAATATGATTTGAATACAAATAATTAAATTCATTATAAATAATTAATACCAATGTTAAAATTAAATAAAATTAAAATAATATAGGTTCTTTTAAATAAGTTAATTACATATTATGGAATGATAATTATTTAAAAATAATTATTTTTTAATATTTTACCTGGAATGTTATATTTTCAGAAAATTCCCATGTTTTTAACCTAAATGAAAATTATAATATTAGGGTCCCATCATTAAATAATAAATAATATTTTGATTTATTGTAGTAAATCATTATCTTATATTATGGGTTCTTTTCATTTCTATAGTATCAGATAATTCGGTCATTACTCATGCATAACCAAACCGTATAATATAAAATAGACACTATTGATCAATATCCATTTTTTGCAGTATATAAAACTGAAAAAACATGATTTTTTCATAAAAAAATCATCATTACTTTAATAATGACATCTTTCTTTCCATTATTGGTCCTCAAATCCTATGGAAAACACGTTGAAAACATGGGTTATATATAAAAATACCAATAAGGGATTTAAAAAGAAAGAAAAATAATTGTTTAGTGAAAATAAGAATCGTAAAAAAAATTTAATTTAAAATTTTATGTAATTTGATAATATGAAATAAAACGTTTTTACATATAAAACACACTTTTTCTCAATATAAACATTAAAAACCATAGATTGTAATTAACCACACCTTTTGGTAACATAGAGAATCGCCATCATAACCCATTTAAAATCAATGTTAGAAGAAACTAAATCATAGTAAAATCCATATGATTGCACATTTTGTAACTACACCCTTATTTCATGTTAATAAAATGAATATTACCTAATTAATTGGAGTGATATATCGGCACACCCCTCTATTATGATATAATGAGTTCACCCTAGGCTATTTGGGAGCACCCATCTTACAATCTATAATGGGTTCACCTTGATGATACCTTGGTGGACCCAGAGTATTTGTTATGAAGGACTCACCTAATGCTATCTGGGAAAAACTATTTATCTTTTATAATAATCATGTACCATATCATGAATAAATAAATTTTATTCTTTACCTTTTCCATTATAAAACATTTGAAAATCACTTTTCAACTCATAAGAACATAAGATTGGGATATCAAAATATACTTTTTTAACCGTTGTTAGTAAAAATAACATAACCAAAAATTATAAATAATGTTTATTTGAAATATTCATGAATTATTGAAAAGGATGTTAGAAATAAAATAATGGTCATTGTGGCTGAAAATAACAGTTTCACCATAAATGTTAAAATAAAACTGTCCATTTGTTGATTGTCAAAAAATTCCATATAAAACATGTTAAAAAGTATCCTATTGATATAATTTGAACAAAATTAAAAATTAAGTAAACTTTTATTTATAAATTTCTTCCAATATAAAAATATTCATAAAATAATTTAAAAAACATTTAAATAAAAGAAAAAGAGTTCATAATAAAAACACCAAAATTTGATTTTAAAAAAATCCAATACAACTTTGGGAACAAATAAATAATAATAGCCATGAAATAATAAATAGTAAAAAATATTAAATATCAATATAATATATAATTTAAGGATATAAAATTTCCATGGAAAAATATATATACGTTATAAAAGAATATTGGTTTATAACATCAAAATATTCATTATGAAATGGAATTTAAGACAGAGTCCCTTATCATAAGACTAACTTGTCATGTGTGTCTTTATCTTCCAGAATACTAAAAATATGTTAATTATTAATTTTTTTAGAAACTTTTAAATTTTATTATTACTTTTATTTCAACAAATACCATGTTATATAAAATTACGTAATCAACGAAGTTTACATCAGATATTTTGAGTATATTCTAATTATGGGTCAAAAATGACTTTTGTATGTTTACTATAGAAAAAGTAGTTATTATTTAAACAAAATAAAAATAATAATCAGGACATATTTATCAAATTTATTAAAAAATTATACATTATATACTTGTCATGGATTATGGTTCTGAGAAATTATGTATGCCACAATCATAGGGATGATAGTCTCTACATACGCATGAGCAACATTTCCATTTTTCAAAAAACATTATTGAAAATTGGAAAGTAATATTTTAGAATTCTAAAATTTTAATAATTTCATTTTTATGATATTATATTAATAATATAACTTTATATATCAAAAATATTGTGTGGTGGTGAAAATAGAGTCATATCAGTTCATGAAGGTGTTAATCCACAAGTTAAAGAACGACATTATCATTTTTCAGTGAGTTAAAAGATAAGAAATAAAATGATTTATTATATTTATATAATAATTTAAAAAATAATTATCATAATTTTTAAATTTATATGACACGTATTAATTATATCTACAATTATTACCTTCTGTGTAAATCATTAGTGAAAACCAAATAGCATCACATCATGAGGTAGTATTCCACCGAACACGACAACTATATTATTGTATGCCCTATAGAATGTAATATAAAAAATGGTATAAATGATATAATTAATAAAAATATAAGAATTATGTAATAAATATTATATATATAATTTATATCTATCATCATAACTGACCATAAAGGGTGGTAATGGAAAAATGAATGACATAGGTTGGCGAGGTGATTGTCCACCATACAAATGAATGATGATTTAACAGCCCATAAAAGGGAAGTAGAGAATGTTATAGGTTATTCTATTGGAATAATAAAATATAAATATATATAAGATACTTATGTTTATATATATATATATATCCATTTATTAACTTAAATATAAATATGTTGAGTGAGAAATTATATAAATATTTTGTTGAAGTACATTACCTCTAATTTAGGTAACCTTTTTAGTTTTCACCAAATGCCAATACTTGTTAGATTCTATCCAAAAAAGGCATAAAGAAATATTTGATGGAATTGGGAAAATTATTTGGGATGTTACTAGACAATCCATGTGTTTTTAATATGTAATTATATGTGGATTTATGGAGTCCTTTTTTATGTGAGTTGAGTGGGGCACATTTTATTATTGACAAGAATGTATTACACAAAGGTTTGTTTATAGAAAATATCTCCAATAATGAGTCATTATATATAATAGATGGAATAATTTCAAAATAACTCCAATAAATATATTATAGAAAACATTTTAGGTCATTTGATCCACATCTTTTTAGTTTAACCCTCAATAAAGCTATTTTTAGCTTAACCATGGTAATTAATTTTTATATTTTTGATTATTCATTATGATAAAAACATAAATATAAATTATTATTAAATATAAATTATTTTGATTAAAAAAATTTAATCCATTTTACAGAATTAAATTCATTTAGGATTCAACATTCAGTTTAAATCAAAACCATAGATGCAATGAAAATGAGTTTTTTCAATCATAGAATATTTTTATTAAAAGATGATTTCTATATTAACACTATGAATGATAATAAAAATTTTATGACACTAAATTAAAATATAATGAAATATAAGATATAAATTTTATTTAAAACATTCCCCATTATAGATTATTTTAATTAATTTTAATAGAGAAACAATATGCTATTTAAAGTGTTTTTAGAAGAACCCCTTGTTAAAGCAATAAAAACATATAATAAAAACAAATATAAAGCCAATTTTGAAATGATAAAGTTGATTAAATATTATAATTTAATAATTATGTTACCTTAAATAATATTCAAAAAATATTTCTTAATTTATTTAAAAGAAAATAATTTATAAAAAAATTGTTTTTTTAATATCCCCTAAAAAAATATTTTCCAGAATAATCTGAAACTTTTACCATAGGGAATTTTTTCTATTTGGATATGAAAAAGGATAATAATATTGTAAACACGAATTCTGAAATTTTTAACATAAATTTTTAAATAAAACCCCTATAATAAAAGAGTTTATTTTAAACTAATTATTTTTTCTCTAAAAATAACATAATATTTCTATAATGATTATAAAAATACAATTAATAGTAATTAATATAAAAATGATTTATTCTATAATTACATAAATTTTTTCATTATTAACTATTTTTAGATATTGATTCCATGTCATTTTATTCACTTATATAACAAGTGTGGATATCATTCTCACATGGCAATTTCAAATTCCCTTGTTCTTTCTTCAACTATTTCATTTTTTATAGAACACACAACTATAATGAATCACCTTTTTCAGAATTATTTTTTCTCTATAGTCTAGAATATTAATAGGTTATTCCTAATAAAAATGGTTCTCCTCCAACGAAAACGATTCAAGACACAATACCTCATATAGATCATAAAAATATATCTTTAACATCAAAATGTCAAATAGATTGTGTTCAAGATATAAACCCAATGGTAAGGCCACTCATTAGTGAAAATATCCAAAATTATATTTGATATCATATGTTTCAATTAAATATGGTATTATATTCCTTTTATAACCAAAATCCATAACACATTTCCATTGAAGAACTTTGAGAAATACATGATCTCCTACCTCAAAAGAAAGTTATTTACTATTATTTTCTATATAACTTTTCTGTCTACTCTGACCTAGAATAAAATGTTACTAAATCAAATGAACATAATCTACCATTTCATATACCATTTATGGTTGCATTGATATCTTTTTTCCCACATCATCCCATGAATTTCGTGTCTGGAACCTTTTTCTACAAAATTCCTTTATAGTGGCATTTATATACTGGAATGAAAAATATTGTTATAAAAAACCCCAAACAAAGAAAGATGTTTATTCCAAATTAATTGGAAATACATTGAACACGATGGAATAATATATTATTTGGTCCAAATAATCCACTCAGAATTCCCATCAGATTAAGGATTAGAAGATGTATTGAAATTTAATTCAGTACCTAACAACATCTAAATTGCATTAAAAAATTTGATGTGATCCTAGGATAATGGTTTGATAAAATAAAGAGTGGAACTAAAATTAACCTGGATATCTAATTTATATATAGTTCAGAATTCAAATCAAAATAAATTATAAGTGAATGGGAAAGTAATATACATATTTATTTTATCAATCAACAATAACCCAAATCAGACTATTTTTTGTGTAATTTTTTGAAATCCATCATGAAATCCATTGATATATTTTCTAGTTTCCACATCAGAACTAGAAATTTTTGAATCCTTCCATTCATTAATTATGACTTTTATTTAACATTCTAATAAGTAAAACACATCAAAGTGAAGTTATAAGTCTCTATTTTCACTCCATTCAACCATTGATACTCCCAATGATCTTTGTACATCTTAGTTATTTCCTTATGAACCAAAAATGGATAAATACGATCTTTAATCAAAAATTATTTCCACTAAAGTGAATCTCAAGGCACACATAATATTGTCCAAATTATAAAATACATTTTTTATCAATATTTAAATCAGGAGACTTACCCTTCTAAATGGTTTCCATATTTTCCTGCAATTATTGATCATATTCATGATCTTTCATAAATTTTTATTGAGATAAATGTAGTAAAAACAGAAATAAAATAGTAGATATCCCATCATCAACAACTTCTCAGATATAATTTATCAAATAATTAAAAAATATGTCACATTCCAAGAATAACCTGGTTAATTTATCAGTATTTTTTTCTCATGTCATCGAACACTTTGTTTTATTTTCATGGATGTCAATGAATTGACAAATTCCTAATCCTTGATCAAATACAACAATATTCACTATCCCACGTTCAATTCATTCAGACAGAATAAATACTTTATGTTTTTTATTAGTATATCTTTAAAACATTACTCTATACAAATTATGCTTCCAAATTTTTAAACAAAACAACACGACATATAATTCCACATCAAGAATAGATTAATTTAACTCATGGGGTTTCATAATATGTGAATCATTTAAAACTACCTGATCATTAAAAATCTGGAAATAACCATATACTTTCAATGAAGAATCAATGTAGATGAAAAATTAACCATTTCTAGATTTCAAATCCAAAACTGGACAATTCACTAATAATATAATTTAGTTCCTAAAACAAGTCATCCCATTATATTATACAAAGTTATTTAGATCCTTTTCAAGTTAAATTATTTAGTGTTCGAGAAAACTAATTAATTTTTTTCACAAACCACAAGTCATAACACGCTTGTCTAGGAAAAATATAAATCTACGGGATATTTGTGGCCATTTTATATCATTAAATAAAAATAATTTTAGAAGGATAAACTATTATGAAATCCTTATTGAAAATATTTCTATGTAATTAAATTATTTACTACTAAAATTAGACTCACTAAATTTCCCATGTCATTTATTTTTTATTAATCTTTGAAAAAAATCATTCGGTGTATTTCATATTCCAAATTGTATTCATATAATACCAATATTTACTTAATTATTACATCCACAATGTTGTCTATGAAATCTATAATAACACAATTCATGTATTCAATAAATATAGTAGGTGAAATATAATTCCAAAAATAATAACTACAAACTCAATGTGCCCATATCATGTCCAAAACACAGTCTTGAAAATTAAATCTTCCTTTACATTCAAGTGATGGTTCCCCAACCTCAAGAAGATATTTAAAAAATAATGATATCACTAGAGATTATTAAAAAATCATTAGTATGAGGAAAATGATTTTTGATCATTATAGAGATGTTATTAAAGGATCTATAATCTGTGAAAAGACTCATTAAAAAATATTGCATTTTAATAAATAGAATTGGATCACCCCGTGGTGAAGTGATAGGTTGGATCAATCCTCTATCTAATAACACATGTAATTTCATTTGCAATTATAAAAGTCCCCTTAAGAAATTCGATATGGGGGTTTACAAATAGGATTAAAATCAGGTATTACAACAATAGTAAAATCAACATCTTGGTCATTATTAACACTAAAGAAATCATTTGGGAATACATCATTGTATTCATTTACAACTTGTATATCGCTGAGTTTAATAGTTTCATTATTTTCAATGAATATGAACTAGTTAACGTTCACTAACACTTGTAATCAATTTCTATTCTTATTAGTATGTTATCAAAGCTAGGAAATCATTCAACGCAATATTCCAATATCTGAAATCTATATTATCATGGTTAAATAAAATATAATTCAAACAAAAAATGATATAAAAATAACCAATGGCATGTTAAATAATTTTTGTAGGAATGGATATCACACTAATAACAAAATAAAGATTCATATAATTTTTTATGCATTATTATTATTGCTCGGAGTTTTCACCAAGAGTTTTATCTTCTTTTCATACAGTGATATTCTGAGTCTACTTGAAGTAATATTAAAAATTAAAGAATTTGAGGATCAAAAGGAAAAAAAGGTACTAGATTAAGTTGAAAGCACAAGTAAAATATCTATCATCACTTAATTTTACGGGACATATTCAAACTTAGTAGGTGAAAATGTGTTTGAGACACCTTTATATTTCCAATCATGATGATTTATATACCATTCAACTAACATTGGAAACATCTTATTATACTGAACCAACCCATTACCACCACAACACCTCACTTCTGGATGGCTATCAATTACCCCATTAATTGGTTTATCAAGACTATTTTCAATATAGTCATGATCTATGTGACCAAACTGAACACACTAAAAACATATTAGTGATCCTATCAAATAGTCCTTGAAATGTTGTTTTCTATGCATGGATCATTATTGAGGAATACCTATAAACATCTTAGCTAGTTTTATATATTCATTTCTAATCACTATGATATTTTTTTACATTTTTTATCTTGAGGAACATATATGTCAAAAAAATTTATCGAAACATTCATCACAATGGATCACTTTTTCATAATATTTAATCTCTTATATGGCCAGCTATCTTCGTAAACTAGGTTTCAGCATGGTGTAAAATATTTTAATTCTTCTATGAGTATCCCAAATATAATTCATAAAATACATAGCCAATGTTTTGATTTTTTCCTCATATTAAACTATGGAATCATAATTACATTCTGCATTTTTGCAAATTTGTTTTCCATTTGGAGAAAAAAAAATATTACGTAAATATTTTTTAAGGTAAAAATCCGCAAATGTTTCCCACTTTATAGAATCAAAATCATATTTCTATCTGGTAATCTTATCTAAATACCACCATTGATCAGTCTCTCCTTAAAAAAATGTGTTGAGTGTTTTCTTTTGGAATTAAGAGAAATCCCATGACATAAAATATCATATCAAAGCCATTAATCTTTCATTAACCTATCAAAAGGTCATATGATCCAATAATGAATAGGGGTTGCGGTCTAAAAAAGATCCACTAGTGACATATTCCATTAGAGTAGATTGGTTTTACCACTATCATAGATACCAAACCCATTAAAATCTTTTGTTTGTTGATCCATCACAACAAAAAAATATTCCCTTCCAATTCCAACTATCTCAGGATGTGAATTTTGATGGATGTATTCCTATCTATTCCTTACTATTATAGCTTCCTCATTTATTCTATGGAAAACCATTATGGACAAAAATATATTAGATGAACCAAAATGGTAATATATTAATTCTATATCATTTCAACTTAACCCTAATGTTCAAACATTCAAGGGGATTATATTTTCGTTATCTTTATACTCTAATGAAATATAAACTACCTCAGATACCAAATATAAGGACATACCATAATACATTAAATAATCTTTAAATTTATGTCGATAATTCATTCTCTTAAAATTTATGAACTTTTAATGTTTATAGTTTTAGTGAATTAGGCCATAAATCATACATAAAAAACCCATATAATTCAATTTTTAAACCTCTATTCCTTTTCTACTATGTTCCACCATATTAATTTTTAAAACAAAACAAGATTTTTCATCATAAAAAATCATAATTTCTTTAAACATTTCCTCTTAATTTACCTTTCTCATTATTGAATCCTATGAAAAATCATTTTTTAAGTAAGGTATGATCCAAAAATCTCAGTATGGTATATAAAAATAAGAAAAGGTTTTACTCCATTTAAAACAAAAAAATCATGTAATATTTATCATTATATTCAATTTTATTAGAAAATATTAAATAAAATGTTTTTAAATTAAAAAACACACACTTTATTCCCAATTTCATCCACTAAAAACCCATAGAAACGAATTAATGACACATTTATGTAACTCAGGGAACCACATTTATTACTCATTTTAATTACATGTTAAAAGTAACTCGAACCTAACTAAATCCCTAAGAGAAAAAATTTGGTTATTCATTATTTTATCCTTGTAGGAAAAGGGAAATTATCCAATTCATTGGAGAACTATCTGGGAACAGTCATCATTTATTTTATATTAAGATTACAACTTTCAATTTGGGAACACCCATCGTATATGTTTCAGTAGGTTGACTTGGTGTTATCCGGTTGCACCCATAATATAAACTCCAACGGCTTTTCCCAAAGTTATTTGTGTGCAATCGTCTCTATTTTATAATGATAAGGAACAAAATCATGAAAAAGAGTTAATTAGTGCACTTTTCCACCACAAAAAATTTGAAAAACTCTTTCAAACACATAAGAAAATCACATTTGAATATCAAAATAACCTTTCAAATTAAAAAAAATCAATATAAAAATACCTAAAAGGATAAAGGATATAAAATTTTACGAATAAATTATTTATTAAAAAGTAAACAAGAATTAAGTCAATGAGCGCAGTCGTGTAAACAGTGAGATTAACTTAAAATGTTAAAATATAATGTTTCTTTTGTTGTTAGTCAAAATATTCCATATAAAATACATAAAAATAGTCTTTTCTAAAACCATTCAAATATCATAAATGTGAAAGTAAATTAATTTATAAATATTTTAAAAAAATATAAAGAAATTCATAAAATCATTTCAATAAACATGTTCTTGTAAGAGAAATATTTGGAAGGTAAAACATTAAAGGTTGTTTTTTAATGAAAAGACCCTTATGAACCGGGAAAAACATAAATTGTAATCCCCAAGAAGGAATAACTTTGAATATCACAAGAATTGGTATATTCATTATACAGAATGTCAAATCGGATTTATTTACACCTTACAAATTAATTAGTGTGCATACCATCAAAATATCCATCAAATATTGGAAATTAACACACAGTCTTTGAACTTGAGTCTAACATATCATGTGTGTTTTTTCAGCATAAATAATTATATAATAATAATAATATAATTTTTTGAGAACATTTTTTCATTATATTTTTAATTTTATTTCACTTATTTTCATGTTATATAGAATAACTCAATCAATTATGTTTATGGAGGGTTTTGTTACCATATTTCACATAGGTTTCAATAATGTATTTGGTAGATTGACAATGGTCAAATACGTTATTATATAACCATTTATATTGTAACAATAATGAAATATTTATCATATTAATACATAAATTATACTTTTATGATTGATCATGAAAATCTATTTTGAGAAATGATGTACGTTACAATAATTAAGACAGTAGGTCATACATATGTGTGAGTAACATTCAATTTTTAAATCATTGTTATATAATAGAGGTAAGTAAAATTATACCTTTAAAATTTTATAATAATATAATATGTACCATATTTTAATTAAATATACATATATATTTCATACATGTGGTGTGTTAATGAAAATATAGATACATATATTTGTGAAGGGCATAGTCAACACGCTCATGAAATACCATATCATTTTTTTCGAGTGAAAAAGTATGAAATAAAATGATATAAAATCTTATAAGACTAAAAAATATTTTATTAATATCATAATGATAACATTTATGTCACCTATATTCAGTATTCTTAACATTATTTACGTCTATGGAAATGTTTAGTGAAAAAATGAATCACATCACTCCACAATCCAGTAATCAGCCCTAAACAAGAGCAACATTATCGTATCCCATTTGAAATAGAAGTGTAAAATAATTATATATGATATAATAAATACAATTAAATAATTTTTTATAAATAATATATATATATATATATATATATAATTTATATCCATCATCATACATAATCATGATAGGTGTTAATGAAAAAATAAATGATATTGGTTCACAAGGAGGTAGTCTGCCAAACACACAAATGATGATTTTTAACCCATTTCATCATTGAAGAGAAAGGATTAGGTTATTACATTTACATAATAAAATTTATATATATATATACATATAAGATACTGATTTTGTTATAAAATAAAATTTTATGTAGAATTAATGGTGTTTGTGTAGGAAATTATATAAAAAATCGTTGAAAACTGTTACCCCTTCTTTAGGTGACTTCGTTTAGTTTTCAACAAAGTACTTGATTGGGTGTATTTATGAACTATATAGTGGTTCAAAGATGAGATGAGGGAATTAGAAAAGTTACATGGTTAGTTATTTTCTAAACCAATGATTTTTTTATATTTCAAGAGAGGAGGTTAGTGGGTGGCCTTCCATAATTGAGGGGAATGACACCATTGAAAATTTTAAATATAATGAAGTCCACCTACATTTATTTTAACTGTAAAGGATCAAATAATGAAAACATCCAGATAAAATAAGTTATTACGTTTAACTATGGATATTATGTAATGCCCCGAGCCCAGTTACCCAGAGTCGGTGCATTATTGCGTAACATTGGCATCATCACAAAAGATCAAGTCTCGAAAGACCGATTAGTTTAGTAGCCTTGGAAACACTATATACATTCATAAATGTTACATTACATCATAAATTGAAAAACTAAAATAAAAAATTCTCCATAGTCCATACTCATATCCTCTTCTGACTATCCCTGCAGGTCATTCATAAAATACAAATTCACATCCTCTAAAATATTAAAACATTGAAAGGGGTGAGCTCAGATGCTCAGTAAGGATAACAATATAGCGGAAGATTTCATAAATAAACATTAACATTTAAGGCAAAGTATAACTAAATAAAAAGCCTTTTAAACATGAACTTCAGCATAATATGGAAAAAATAAAATGAAATAATTCCATTTACTTATTCACATGGATATTTTACTAGTCGAATAATTACATGAAGTATCAATAACCACTTACATAATGATGGAATGCATAATGCCAGACTATCATAAACACATAGTCATTGCCTCTTTCCAAGACTACAAATAAGATTTTGTCAAGTAATCGTCCCAAGACACTAGTTTGTCTCATGAGACCTACCGATGCATCGAGGAGATATAGCAGGCTCCACCCGTCACTTATTAAGACCAATGCATTCCTCATATGAACAGGTTTAAACATATCATAAACAATAACATAATCGTATCACATAAAACATGAATAAAGGAAACATAACATTTCAACATTTCAATCACAAGATATCAATACAACACATTGATATATTAAAACATTATCAAAACCATTTTTGATACCAAAATAAATGAAAGTTAAAACTTGTTTTTTTTTCATTTAAAAAATATTATGGCCTGTAGGGGAAGCCAAAACTCAAATAATGGTCACGGCGAAGGAGAAGTCATTGTCTCCGCATACGTATGACAAGAAAAACATTCCTTTTTGTCATTTAGTAAAACTCTTTGTATAAAAATATTCCTTTTGATTAAACGTAAAAGTCAAAGGGGTTTATACACCGTATAAAAGATATTTGTGTATAAAACAAAATATGCCTCAATGAATAGAGATTGAGACGAAGTCCCTTAAAAAGAACATTTTTAAATAAAATATATCTATTATGTGTATTCACTATATGTACACATAAAGAAAGTATAAATACAAGATATGAAATAATAATATCATGACATAATTTGAAAGTAGGAGATTAACCCCAAGAATGGAAATTGGGTTAAGAAGTTCCCTTACCTCATGTCCGACTTGACTCGACCTTTCTTTAACCTCCTGAATAATAAACTAGAGTTAATTTATAGTTTCTTAAGAACCTTTTTCAAGTTCATTATTCGTTTTATATCACTTATTACCATGTTATGAACATTATGTAATTATTTATGTTAATAATGGTCATTTTGTTGATCTTTGGTACTTGAGTCAAAAATAAACATCTTAAAATTACAAGTTGTTCATGTGGTAAAATTTCCATTATATCCATAATTATATTCATTATGTAGATATCATATACATCATATATATCTACTATATACATTCATTTATAATATTACATAACATTTAGAGGTAAGAAATGAAATGCACCGTTCATGGAGACGGTAAGCCGTACGTACGCATGAACGCTACTTTCATTTATATTTCGTATTTAATGGAATGAAATTATAATTATATAAAGGTATAATATAATTACAGTATAATATAATGTATAATACCATTTACTCAATCCTTTATACATCCCCCATATGGCATTAACTATTCAAATCACTTTGTGGGGGTGGTAGTCCGCACTTCCTAATATGAAATTATCGCGTTTACCCATAATGGAAATCATAAAGGTATTCCATAAATGAAAAATACAGAATCATAAGGTAAAAAACATAATATATATCATATATAAAAATAGTGTCATCATAATGGCCACCATGAGAGGTGTTAAAAGAAGATTGAACAATCATCGTTTCGTGAGGCAGTAATTCACCACCCACAGAAACAGTATATTCTTTAACCATTAGACGAAGGTGTGTTTAAGTGTAAATAAAATCATTCTCATCACAACATCCTTGTATATTGATGATACTGGTGTTGTCACAAAAAACGGAATAAAAAGATTTTAAGGGGTTGGAGAAGTAAAATAAAACAAAATAACATAAGAGAAGACATTACCTTAAAATTGGGTAACTCTTTTTGATTTGATCCAAAGGCTTCCTTGGAAAGACTTCTGCCCAAATTGAGGATTCTAGGAGTAATAGAGGGAATTTGGGAGAGTATTTTGGCCGTGGTTGGCCGATAAAAATGGCTTAAAGGGGTGAATAAGGTGGTAGAGGTGGGGGCCGGTTATAGGAGGAGAGGAGGGTCACTCTTGGAAAGATTGAAATGTTACATTATTATGAAATTCTTTTCAGATTCTAAAGGTCCCACAATGATATATTTCTAGGATAAGGTGATAAGGGTTCTAAATATTCTCATCCAATATGTTTTTGACAAGTGTAAGCCTTATATTTTACATTATATTTTCATTTTATTTAAATCGTTAAATAATGAGGTAATCGTTGCATCATCATTGTGTCAGAACAAAATTAATTTATTTAAGGTCTAAAATTTATAAAAAAAATATTAGTATGTAGGAAATCTTTTTATATTTCCAATAAATATTTCTAGTCTAAAATTTAACTTATATAACCCCATGTAATAATTGTTTTATTAAAACAACACATGTTTGTGACAATTTTATTTTTACTTTAAATAAAAATTTATTAATGTCATTTTCTTACCCAAGTGGCTCCATGGGGTCCCCATGTTGACCCATGGATTTTCTTAGTCATAAATGACTCATCTAATAATGTTAGGACAAGTGTAAGGGTATTTTATTATTTTTATAATATCATTTTTACCTTAAATTTCACTAATTACCTTTAATCGCGATTAATTAATCTTAAAAGTTACTATTCACTAAAAAATTATATTAATCCCATTGAACAACATTTTACATCCTAATGAAAACCATGTATGTCAGATTTTTGAAAATCAAATCACAGAAGTGGTAATGTTTCATTTAAACAAAAAAAATCAGTTTTTTAACTACCACTTAGTGGTTTCACTATTCATCAAAAATTAAAGTTTTTCAGAACAATGCCAAAATTTCACCCTAAGATATAACTGATATTCTGAATTAAAAAATGACGTCTTGTTTACAAAATTCCAAACATATAAGTTGCATTAATTAATTTTATAATTAATTCCCGTTTTCACAACAAATAGCATGTTTTTAAGAAATAATGTATATCAAAAGATTGGCAATTGTTTATTCCCAATTTAAAAGTGAAATTAATTCTAATGACCACCATTGGATAAAACGGTAAAAATATATTATAATTATACTTTAAAACCACTCTATAGTATAATTTATCACTATAATTTATTTTTATTAAAAAAGTTGTTTTTAAGTATTTTTCACTATTCATAAAAAAATTGGAAGTTCTCAGAAAAATACCAAAAATTCAACATAGGCTAATTTCGATATTACGAATCCACAAATGAAGTCTATTTTGAAATATAATATATATATAATTTCAAAAAGTTGGTATTACTATTCATAATGGCTATTTTTATTGGTCGCGGTGCGTTAGAATCTCGAACTTGCGTACAATGCAAGCTATTGCATTATTGAAAGAGAAGCGTATCGTGAATGTTTGGGGTGTTACATTTAAAATATATTTTATATGATTTAAGGTCATTTTATCCATTATAATACCATTTTTATTATTTATTTTATACCATTTTATAGGGGGTTTTATTTTAACCCCCTATAACACCATTTTTACATTAACAATAATAGTAAATTTTTACTATATTCACTATTCTTTTTTGGGGAAAAATTTTATGTAATATAATATTTTATTATTAAAAATATGGAATCCATTTTAAAAAATTCAATTTATTTAATTGGAAAATTTCAACTTAAAACACAAGTTATAAATGTGATGAAAAATCAGGTCTTCAAGAAGAGTATTTCTTGAGGATATGATGAATCTATATAAACTATATCAACTATAATAAAACTATATGAAAATAAATTAAAATTTAATTACAAATATTTTATAAATTTAATTTAATAACATATCAATTAGTGATTGGTTTAATTAATTAAAATGATGATTTTTTTGCATTTTTAAATAGTTTATATAAAAAACCTGTTTCCAAACATATAAACAAACATATAGTAAAAACCTATATAAATTTGATTAAAAATTTATTAATTAGAATAAATATAACTAAAGGATAATTATTTTCCATGAAAACATATCCAAATATTAATGTAACAATTAAAACAATTAATTTATTGAAGTAAGTCATTTTTTTACAAAAATGCTACATTTCAACCATTCACTAAAAAATAATCTTGTTTGAGAAAACATAAAATTTTACCATTTATAAATTTTTATATTGTGATGTTAAAAATAATATTCATATATTCAAATTAAATTCTAATTTATACTAATTTTACTTTTCAACAAATCCCACATAATTTAAATAATTATTCAAATCCATATCATTTTTTATATAAAAAGGATATATTATTTTTAAAATTAATTCACATTCTAATTAATAATAATACTAAAATATTTTTTTATCATTATCTGGGATTTTTAATTTTTTTGAAAAAAATATTTCCATTTTACCAAATACTTTTTTTAAAATTTGGGAACAAACTATGAAATCATATTTATGATAAATAAAATTTTTTTGATTAAAATTGAGGGACTAAAAAATTAACATTTTAAAAATATATATTTATTATTACATTTATATATTTTTTTAATTAGTGAATCATATTAATAACTTCCAATTTAATGTTAATAGTAATAGTGTCAAAGTTATATGATATTATATTAGTAATATGCAACGCTTCATCTAAACTCTTTTGTGTGTTGAAGAAAATTTCATGAATAGCTATATTTTAAATATTCAGGGTGTTAGAAACATAAGAATATCTAACTACTAAGAATATAAATACAAAATGTAAAAAAAATATTATGTAGTAACAAATGTCACCCATGAAATAAATATAAAATGAACATATATGATATTGTGGAATTCCAAATCCAAGAAAATAATGTTTATGTAGATTAAAAAGAATAATACAAAAATCATCAAGATTTTTGTTTTGGTACTACCACCAACTCCACACTTCTCAGATCTTCTATCAATATAAGGACTCCTTTACCTTACCTAGGTCCCTAATCATGAAGTCTACACGTGTGTTAAGATACCCATTAACGGCGTGAGTAATAAAACCATGTAAGACACCACCAATGAGTACTTTATATGTATCAATATGTATTATAGTGGTATTCTACGATAAATTTAAATATTTACGAAAGAAATAAAAAAACATATATCAAGAATTCTAGTCATAACAAGGATACCACAAGGCTGAAAAATATCCCCTTCGGCTCTATGCATAAATTATAGTTACAAAATAAGTAAGTAGTGATTAATATTTATCAATGAGGCTAGTTAATATGCATCTATTATTTCCTAAGGCATCTAATTTGATTAGTCAACAAGGATATCACTTCCTAACTCCATGACTTGTTAGGAATCATAATTTTCAAACCCTCTATTGTTATGATATTTGGTTTCAAAGAAATTATATCCTATATAAGGGTTGGGTAAGGGCCCATGTTTTTCATACCACCACTTCTACTACATGAGGTCTGACCTCGAGTTCAATATTCCTCTTCCACATGTTCTAGATCGACATCCTTAACAAAAAATGTCTTACACATTCCCCTATAAGTTATGACAATATCATGATAGTCACCCTATTATGAATAACTATTTATATTCCTATAAAGATTTCTTAATGACACATAATTGGGTGGGGAATATATTGGAATAACATATAATATCATCATGATAATTTTTACAATCATTCAGGTACTTGAGATTATAATCAAATATGGTTAAATTTAACATTGGAATACTCAGGGAATCTATAATAATATATCGGTATCATAGGATACACGCACACAAATATGATCAAAAATAATGTGGTAATTCAAGATACTCTACTATTAGAAACATATCAACTGTAAATGGTTATAGAAGGCCTGAAATTGTAAGGAACTTCTTTCACATTTCATGCTGGAGATAATCTCAGAGGCTAATCGAGGGGTGATACATGAGTCAAAATATTTATCTAATTGGATCAAGACCACTCATTAATAACCCCAAGAATTGATCCTAATTAATCACATTAATTTACAAGAGTGGAGTTCTATAATAATATAGCCCATTAAAATAGTTTATACCTATATGGATTATCCAATTATGCTAGATATAAGATTTATCAACGGGAAAAAATTGACACTATTAAATGATCTCTATTATAGAAATTATCTAAGAATTATTTCTTGTATTACCTTATATTACATCAAACTATCCACATATTACTAGATCTATGGCTCATATCAGGAGAATAGTGATAGACCATAAAGAACCAAGAGGAAAAGAGGTGAGTGAATCGGTTTCCTAAATTCCACGATCACCAAAACAAATAGATTCAAATAAATCATTCTCATAAGGAGAGGAAATCAATCCATGAAACCTAATGAGTCTCCAGATTCAAGAGAGATATATTATTAAATAATAATTGGTCTAATCAAGTTGAATATATTTATTTTGATGTATTTTGATATCATTAATTCCCAAGCACATGGTTTGGTTCAAGGGTCAGCCATGAATTGTACTAACCATGTTTTTCCTATATCCTTCTCAAGTTAAGAACACTATTTATCAAAATATGTATGAACAATGATTTATTCCAACAGAATTAGTTTCATTATTTATAAATAGAGTTTTCATATTTTCCTAAAAATATTCACCATAAACATACTGCACCACATGTTCCATTAAATTAGTCCATACAATTATATAGAGATTCCACACAATTTGGAAAATGGTTTCTCTAACGATGAAAATTCACACATAATCCATTCATGGATCCATATAATATTGAAAAGTGTCACTGTATACCACCACAAGAATGTTTTATACTATGATGAAATTTGTTTCGAACATTCTACATATGATGAATTAGGCTCCATCTTAATATTTTTATAGTCATTCACATGCATAGGATTTGGGATATACCTCTAAATATGAGACACATGATTCACACAATGCATAAATCGATATAGAGGGAGGCCTATATAGAAATATGGAGTCCCGAAAAAGTCATAAATAATGACTAAAATAATAAATATGTGTTCTATTATTAACTTCATCAGAAACCATATATTCCAAAATGAAAGAGTCACCTGATAGAAAATTTTATTACAAATAATGAGATCTAGTAGTCACATACTCTATCATCATATAATCACTTCCTAATCTGATTGGTTGTAAAACCCTTCTCAATATACAACACTATCTCCTAGGATTCACATACTATGTTCAATCGCATCCCAACTACCTCACCTAACTCATACCACCATAATAGTAAATGAAAAAACATGAAATAGAGAGCCTTGATGGGATACATCTAAATATAACCATTAAAGTAGTTATTGTATATAAATTCAACCGTGGTATGGTGGTCTTCCCTTGATGTATCAAAAACCATGATCCATGCCTATATCATGTCACCCATTATCAATATCATCCCATTGACTAACCATAAGTCAAAGAATGATACACAATAATCAGTTTCATATGAGTACCCAAATATTTCCACTAGCCTTACCAATTTTGTGACATACAAAATAAATCTCATTATGATACAATTCTCATGTAAACTCAATGAAAGAATAAAATAGAACATATATACAAATTTCCCAACTCATCCATAGAATTGGCCTCATAAATCGGAAAAACGTGAGATGTTTTGTTAGATGGTCAACTATCAAAGAAACCTAATAAAAAATATTTAGGGTTTTTGTAACACCATCAAAAATTCCATACTCATAGAACCCAACATCCATATTATAATTATATGGTTTTTAATAAAACCACCAAGATTTGGATTTGAAGCCTTTACCCTCTTCCAGGTAAGGTATCATGAAAGAAATCCATAATTTTTTCTATTCATACAATTCCACGAGAATATATATCGAATGAAATGGTATATCATAATCTACCATGTAATAAATTACCTCTTTTAATCTATAAATTATCTTGTATTATTTAATCTTATTGTGGTTATCACTAAATATTACCATTATTTGTAATCACATAACCACTGAATGCAGACCGTCCTTATACAGTCCCTACATTACATTCATTTTATTACCCCCAAAAACTAGGTATCTTAGATATAACCAATATTCACATCATACACTATAGATGATTTTAATAGCATGGAAAATATTTCATAACTCCCTGAATATAATATGCATCCACAAGCCATCCCACCAACAAGCTTAGCAGACATCATTTAAATAGAAATGTCTTCGCGCCACGATTTTGCATGGTAAAAATTTTCATTATAAGACAATATCTAAATATATTAACATTACATATTTCATATGCCATATTAGATTTGAATGTATATATATGATATACACAAAACCACTACATAAAATTATAATACTACTAATGGAAGATATATGAGAGGCTCTTGAGGTATTGGTAAACCAAAAATCTATTTCCAAATATTTAATGTTGCAATGAACTTAACATATTGACCAAATATTGCGAACCAGAGTCATGATTCATGTAGTTATACTAATGGGGTATTATAGAATATGACTTCCAAAAACATGAATAAACTTTATTTAATGATTTATTATACACAGAAACCCCTAATAAGATCCGAAAACGTCACCAGGAGTAGTTTATTTGGGTAAATAGATACATTGAAGAATATAACGAATCATAGCTACCAAGACATTATTTTAAAACTCCAAAACATGACTTTATTTTCCATTTATAATCCAAAATATATCGATACAACTTATGCATGTTTGTGGGAATTTATCAGATATATAGTGCAGCAAATGATTATTGAATGAATTACATGATGAGAGAAATACATGTGATTCAAGAGCCACATATAGGTGACATAAAACGGTATGGATTACAATAATGAATTTATAAGAATTATATAAGGTCATTACTTAAACTAAAAATGAGAATGTGTTAATAACTTAAGTCCTTGTATAATAAAAATAAGTCAAGGATAACCCCCAAGACATCATAACATAACATGTTTAGGTTGGCCTCTAGTTCACTATACCTTGTATCTCAGGACATATAAGCATAAACCAGTGAATTAGAGGGATATATAATTCTAGGATCAGTCATTAAATTTATATCATAAACATAAATTTGAGTGCCCCATATAATATAAAACATAAGAATTTCAATCATCACTTTTGATCCCCTGATTATTTTGTGTGGGTTATATAAATTGAATTACACTATCAATAAATTATAGGGATAACTAGTTTTATACAATTTAGTGGAAGTGATTAAAGGTATAAATGACATAAAATTATTTAAAAACACATTACTACCTGAAAAATTTGAAAAAAATTAGATTAGTATAAAGAATAAACTTAAATAAAAAAAAGAATGGTGAGATAATACATCACCTTGAATGGGTGGTTTTAAAATTATAGTAGGGGATTCCTATGATATTGGTAACACCATTTGATTTAATTAGAGAGGTTTAGTGAGAGTAATTTTTTTTCTCCAATGGTATTTAGTGAATAGGAGTTGGAGGATATGTTGGATTTTATAGAAAATTATATGGGAATTATTTATTTATTTATAAATATATGTTTTGGACCCTAAGTGATAAAATGATCAAACCCACATAAATTAATATGGTTTATAATATGGGGGAATGCATAATATATTAGTATAAAAATTAATAAAATAATACAAATTTTGATTTATAAGTGAGTCATATTCAAAAAAATGTATTTTTAAAACCATAAAATATAATACATATTTTGAAAGATTTATTATAGATCAATAAAATTATTAAAATATAATAAATATTGAATTTTAATAAATAAAATTAATTTTTTATTAGGGACCCTATTAATAGTATTTACTAAATCACTTCTGGGATATTATGACATCATTATACATGTCATATAATTATATTGTAATTAATTTTTACCAAAAAACATGACTATTTGATAAATTTTTTAAAAAATTACTAATCAATAACTTCTAAATATTTATTTCAAAAATATTATTCATTATACCAAAATAATTTACTAAATAAGATAATATATATTGTTAATAAAAAATAATTATTTATTGAAAGATTGATGTTTTTGCGGCACTAACAACTTTTTGAGACATATAATAACTATGTTGGAAAACATTAATTTACATTTTCACTTATTTTTAAATAAATATTTTTTAGTAAGAATATTTAAAATAAATATTTTTATCAAAATTATGCAATTTATCAAATAAATTTGTTTTAATTGAACCAATATATTTAGAAGAAATATAATGATTATTTCCATATATAAAAATGTAGTATTTTAAACTCATTATATAGTCATTCATATAAATTAATAATGAAAAATATAAATATAATAATTATTTTAAGAAAAAAATATACGAAGTAATACTACTATGTTATAGATACATAATGTCAGGTTACAGCAGTGTACTCCCTAAGGGTATGGAATGTCGTATTTGTACATTCTTGTGGTGGTTAGGTTGAAATGGTTTGGGTATTGATCTAGATAATCATGAAATTGTCCAAAAACATTTTCCCTCATATATTCGTTTTTTAGTCTTAAATTGGGATTAGTTAAAGAAAATTCTTTAAGATTTTATATCCCTTATAAGGTTTGATATTTTTTTCATAAGGTACAATCCTATTAGTATATGACACCATTTTCTCTCATATAAATTATACATTATCATAACCATTAATGTATATTAATCATAATGGTCACTATATAATGAATATATTATTAACAATTATAATGTTTAATGATATGTTATTAAGTTCATACACATATGGATATATTTTTCAATAGCCCATAATAATATATGAAATATATTTTTATTGATATTTTATTTAGTTCATACACATATTGATGTACATATTCTTCCTATGACACAAAGCCATTCAATCCTTATTTTGTATTTAATGGAAATTTCTATTTGAAATCATTTAAAAATATCTATTTAAATTCATGGTTCACATGAAAATAATAATTTTTTATTTCAATCACCATACTGAGAACCTAAATCATTTATAGATCATAAAAACTAATTTGATAATTTGGGGAAATAAAATGATAAACGAGGTGAGAAAAAACCCAATAAGGGAATAAACATGCTAAGGAAACATTACATGTGGGTCAAATGTATGACATGACTTCATAAAATATAGGGTACATGTGTAATCACATAAGATAATAACATAAGGAACATTATATCATATGGTTATGATGACATATTAAATGTCACATGAACAAAAAAACATGACATTAGATTAATTCAAGGCTAAATTATATGATAACACCACATTGTAAATAGAGTCACATAGTGGGTTTAGATTACTCTGTAATACCATATATTACTTCTCATGAGACAAAATAGTACCCAAATAAGTGGAGATCTATCTAGGAACACATATAAAAACTATTAAATATAAATTTGTTCCAAAACAAGATATAAATAATAATGCATTACCATAAGAAAAACTCTGGGAAAAAAACAGGTTTAATATTCCTCCTTTATATCTTAAAAAATGGATTTCTTAAAGAAGGAATTTGTGAGATAAAAATAATTTATATATTACACCATAAAATGAATGGATAATTTTATATGAAAATTTAAGATAAAAAGTGTTTATAATTTAGAATGTATCAATTATATGGAATATAGAGTGAATTTGAGTTGGGGATAAAAAAGTCATTATTCAATGAAATTTGGTGGTTAAGAGAGGACCATTACATTTAGTATAAATTTTAATATATGTTCTTTATCTTCCTAAATAATAAGTTTTTGATAATTTTTACTTTCTAAAGATCATTTTTCAATTTTAATATTCATTTCACTTTTTTTATTATCTTTTTAAATTCAATTACTTAATCATTTAGTTTCATGTCAAATGATTTGAAGATATTTGTCTCATATTTTAAAACCCCCAATAGTATGTTGACAAAGGAAAAAAGATATTTTATAAATATATATATATATATATAATTAAAATAATGAATATTTTATAATTTTTATACATGAATTATAATTTATAAACCAGCCCTGAATGATGTTTATGATAAATTAACTATGTTATAATAATAGAGATAGTAGTTCATAAGTAAGAAAGGGTAATTTTTTTGTTTTTCAATGATCATCATAGAGAAACGTTAAGTCCAAATTAAAATTTCTTTAATGATTATTATATTCTATATATAAAATAACATTTTTAATGAATTTTATATACCATTCATGTAATCTGATTTTGAAAAAAAATAGCATTGCCTTGTGGAGGTGGTAATTGACATTTACAAATGAATGACATTCAAATATTAAAATGAATTCAAAGGTAAGAAAATTTATATTGTATTAAATTTAATTAATGATATAATTTTCATTTTTGTAGTACAAATAAATTAAATACATAAATATAAAAAACCATTTGTGGAATGGATGGAAAAAATATTACATCTATCTGTGAGGTGGTAGTGAGTTATACACAAAAAATATGGTTTTATTTACATTTTATGGAAGAGTATATGAATGTGGGTAATTCCATTGAAATAAAAATATCTGTATATAGAATATATTGATTTTATTATATCATTTTTATTGAATTATATTTTAATGGGGTGAAAGAGTAAAAGAAACAACACCAGGTTAAGAATGATACCTCTTCTTCGGACAACAACTTTAACCTTACACCAATATCAGTCTTTGGACGGATTTCTAATCAATAAAATTATTATTGGATGTGTTATGAGATGTAAATAGGATATTTTGATAGGTATTGGATGATCTAAATTCTTTTAAATACTGTTTTAAAGAAGATAGGATGTTCCCTTTAATTAGAGGTGGCTAGAAAAAACATGGAATTTATATCATATTAAAATATAATACAGTTATATTAAACTAAAATACATCCAAATTGATTGGGAATAAAATATTTGAAAATAAAATATTTATATAAATTCATATAATATTCTATATTGATTTTTAATTGAAGTCTAACCCTTATCTCTTGGTTTAATCCACAAGTAAATCATGTTTGACCATTACTGTAATAAAATCATTTTCAAAAGGAGGTGGGTTAAAATATTAAATATAAGATAAAAATTGTATCATATGTGGGAGAGGTAGGAAATATTCGGAGACATATCATCATAAATTTCCACCTTCTTGATTTTTAATATTTTAAAATAATTTAATTAGTTTGTTTTTAACAAAATATATCATTAATGTCATTTTTGACACTATTTATTTAATTTTGCTTTAAAGACATGAATATAAAATGTATATATAAATATAATCCATTTAAAAATAATTAGAAACTAAAAAACCTTTTTGGAACCATTACCCCTCCAAAATTAATTATTTTAATTGTTTTGAATATTATTTTCCTTGAGTTTTCTAATGTTTCAATATGTCATGTGTAAATGTTTTATAAGAAATAATGGTACCTGTGCAATCGAATTTTTTTTGATAATTTACCACCATTAATATAATTCCATTAAAATAAAAATATATATTTATATTCACTGAAAAGTAATTTTTATCTATATGTGAATATATAAGAGATATTTAAAGAAAAGAGAGTGATACTTATTATTTTTTTACCAATATTATTATATAAGTCCGCATCTTAGATAAGTGGCCCAAAAATAATTGAATATCGAGTATAATTTGATAATGTTTGAAATCCATTCATATAATAATAATTAAGATGAAAATTGTAGTCTTTGTGACCTAGTTATAACCTATGTTTTCCTTATTTACCCATTTTCTATAGTGAAAAATTCTTACTCAATTTAATATTCATTTCCAACAAATATTTATTTGAACACATAAACTAGTATAATATTTTTGATTAAAAATGTGGAATGTATATAATTAAATTCAATTCACATATATGTGTTATGTTATTTAAAAAAATACCAAAAAAAATATTGAAGAATAGTTTTTCAACAAATATATCTTTCAAGCATAACATTATCATAAATTTACTCAATGAATAGTAATAATCACAAAATGAATTTTAATTAATATATATAAATATATCTAGTAAATTTTATTTATGTAAATTTTAATTGTGGGTTATAATAATTTTTTATATTGAGAAACATTATTCCCTTAAAAAGATTTCCAAATAAAAATGTTTTTTAGCTCCAAAAATAAATATTTACCAATATACAGTATAAAAATTATTCAAATGTAATTGATTATATAAAATCTGACAATAAAATAATTATGTTACATTGATATAAAATGTAAATACCCATAAAATTCAAGGACATTTTTTTCTTAATTTTCTTTGGAATTATACAAGAACGCAGTTTTTGACGGCACGTGATTCTGAGGCCCGGTGTGCCCGGAATCATTTTCCGAAGTTTGGCTCGGGTACGTTCAGTGAACGAACGACCAGGTTTTTCTAACTTTTAAACTGGTGCTCGGAATCGAATTTTGAGGGCACCGATGGAATCGCAGCACCAGTAATTGCTTAGAAACGCCTCTTCCGGAGTTGCGTTTGCTCGGGTGTGGTTTTTAATTTTTGGGGTTAAGTGAAGAAAGTAAAATAAAGTGGAGCGACAACTTTAGTTTATTTCACTTAAAGCCACGTAAAGCCACTTAAAGGTACTTAAGATAAGTTAAGCAGATCGGGTGGAACCCAAAATATCCTACCCACTTGGTAGGATATTTGTGAGGTGGGGCCCGCACGAGCCCCACCGTTTCTTTTCCTCCAAGTAACGCACCCACGAAAACTCCTCTTTAATGAAAGTCAACTGGTGAGTTTTCTAAACTCTTAACGCTCCTATTAATTGGACAGTTAAGACGTTACCATTAATTCACCGAATTAATGGTTCGTTTCTTAACTTGTTTTTCAAATTGTTGGCATGTTATTAAAATAAGACCAACACATTTTTTTCTTGAGAATTGCTCGTTGAGAGGATTTGGAGAAGACTCTAAAGCTTGAGATCTTCATCCTCATTCGTGAACAACACGGAGAATGCGAAGAACGCGAAGAACGTCGAACCCTCGGAGATCGACAACGTGACGCCGTGCTCCGCGACGCCAACGATTCTCCATCCGCGACGCTTCTTCCGCGACATTTCTTCCCCGCAACAATATCCGATCATCAACTGCTTGAGATCGTCGACACGACGCCATATACCGCGACGACGCGAAGCCCCTTCCGCGACGCGACGAACCTCTTCTTCCGTGATGGTCAATTCCACGAAGAACTCACGTCTGACGACAATGATGAGGTAGGGGTTTTGATTCTTTAAATCTTTGTGATTTATACCCACAACATATGATTAAAATTGTTGCAAGACTATTTTTTTTTAAAACTGCTAACGCGATGGGTGCGGACCAACGAACAAGTCCGAACCCACCGCCCCTTACTTTCTTGGTGTGCGAAACAGCGGACGTCGACAATGCAGGCCGCACGGTCGACATGGGGTCCTCGCAGTGAAGGATGGACCCTGGGAGGACTTTTGGCGAAGACGGCAAGGATTTCCGACCACCGGAACTCATTCGGTGGTCCGCGGAGCAAACTGCCAGCGCGCCACGCCGCCACGGCGGCAGCACCCGGCGCGCCGCCGAGGAGAAGCGCCGCGGCGGCGGCCGGCAGACCCCCGACAGCGCGGGGCCAGCGAGGGACGGGATGCGGCCGACTGCCGCGTCTGCAGGCAAGGGCGGCCCCAAACGGGGCCACGACTTCTTCACGCGGGGGCAGCGCGCCCCCCGCCCGCGGCTCGGCCTTCACAGCCGAGCCGAGCCGCATGGCGGGCGGGCCGCGCCCGCGCCGGTCGGGCTGGGTCGCGCCCAGGCCGGGCCGGGCCACGCCGGCTCTGTTGGACCTAGACCCGGGTCGGGTCGACCCGGTTCGGGCCGACCCAGGGGGGTTGGGCCGGGTCGATCCGGGCCCATACCCCCAGTTTTTGGACCTTTTCCGACTTTTTCTCATAACATGAGTTACGGGCCTCCGATCGACGTACAGTTAGTGGTGACGAGATCCTTGTATAGAGACTGTCGTTTCGGTATATCGCACTCAAGGTTTCGGAGTACTTTGCGTTTGGCCGGGTTGGCTCATACACGAAACTAACCGGGCCCTCGGAGCGGAAACACTCATAAATTGAGCTCCGGACGTCCGATTGATGTGCCGTCGACTTTGTTGGATTCCTCTAAGTGAGACAGATTTTTTGGGTTACTCCGCCCGAGGTTTGGACGCAAGTGGAGTACGTTCGGGTTGGTTTTTCCTTAAAAACCAACCGGGCCCCTGGAACAATTAAGCCAATAACTCTCAGACCGGGCGTCTGGTTGACGCGCCGTCTGCGACGTTGAGTTCCTGTTGACGATACGGATCTTTTGGATACATCAACTCTGGACTATGTGTCAGTTGATGTATCAGCACCTCAGCTCGTGGAGCGGACCCTCCCGAGCAAGCTTGCTGTGTGCGGGAACCTTAGAGTTGGCTGCGACTGCGACTGTGACGACGACGAGTGTACAGAGATCCTCAGTGGATTTGACGGCGACGACTACAGCACTTAGCGATCCTACGTGGATCAGTGCTACAGATCCTTTGTGGGTCCGATCTTGTGTGGGTCAGTGCTCAGCGGTCCTGTGTGGGCCAGCGCCTACAGATCCTGTGTGGGTCCAATCCTGTGTGGGTTTTGCGGGGTTTAGTTATCTATCGATCCTTTGTGGGTCAGATCCTTTGTGGGTCATTGCGGGGGTTAGTTACCTATCGATCCTTTGTGGGTCAGATCCCTTGTGCGTCATTGCGGGGGTTAGTACCTATCGATCCTTTGTGGGTCCGACGACTTAGATGAATCAGTGGTAATATCTGATCATCTCTATCGTCATACAAAGAAGTATACATGTGTGAGCTGAATCCTGTTTTGCTTTCCTTTGTGGATCGTGTTGTGCTATCCTGTGTGGATTTACGTTTTACTTCCTGTGTGGACTGGTTTGTACACGGGCTCAAATGTTGGAGCCGAACGAGTATTGATAACTTAGGTATATGTATGGGCATATAACTAAGAAATGTGGGATGTTACTTCATGATTGTATCTTTCCTTTGTGGCTTATCCGTTGTGGATTCTAGGAGACCTTCAGGGGTCTCGGGGTCCCTACTGAGTAGCTTATACTCACCCCTGCACGGGCTATGCCCGCACTACGTTGTGTCGGTTGCAGACGACGGATAGCGCGGATCGTGGTTGAGGCTTGCGGAGCAGGACGGTACCTGGAGGAGGACCACTGGGCGGGACATACTCGGAGCGGTCGGCTGGACCCAAGGAGCAGTGGAGGCTATCCGTACCCACCTTTCAGGTGGGACTTCCGGTGGACGGCTCGACGGTGCGGCTCTACTTTACAGTTGTTTTTTCCCCTTTCCAGTTGTACTTTACTTTCAGTTTGGGTTTGTATACAGGCAGAGCTCCAGGAAGAGGAGGCCCACGACCACGGCGCGCCCGAGATGATTCGAGGTACTATCTGTGTCTATTCCACCCTTGATGCAGTTCTTATAGACACAGGAGCGAGTTATTATTTCATACCCGCTGCCCTTGTTCAGAGCTCGGAGATTCCGACAGAGCCGTTGGCTCGATCATTACGGCTAGAGACTCCTACGGGAGAAGACTCAACGATTACGCACTGGTGCCGGCAGTGTGAGCTTATTCTAGGAAGCAAGTGATTCGGCTGGGATCTTCTTGTAGCGGCGTTGAGGCCTTACGATGTCATCTTGGTCATGGATTGGTTATCTACAGTCCATGCACAGATTGACTGTATTAGGCGCAAGGTGCGATGTGTACGCATCGATGGGAGCAGGTTCACCTTCATCAGCAAGAAGGGAGCCTTCGCATCACAGGATGGACTCTCGCAGAGGAGAGGAATGCCCATCACTCATCAGTTGTATAGCCTCATCCTAGGAGCAGTTGACGTGCAGAGTCCTAGATTTCCTGCAGTGGTGGATTAGTATGCGGACGTCCTTCCCGACGACGTTCCAGGTCTACCTCCTCGCAGATATGTAGACTTTTATATTGATCTGTACCCCGGGACAGCCCCGGTATTGACTCCAGCGTATTGGATGGCCCCCACTGAGCTTCGAGAGGTCCGGGTACAGTTGGAGGACTTGCAGGGCAATGGATTCATCTGACCAGTGTTTCACCCTGGGCTTCCCCGATTTTTTTCGCCAAGAAGGTGGACGGGAGCTTGCGACTTTGTGTTGACTATCGTCGCCTGAACAAGGTGACAGTGAGGAACAAGTATCCGCTACCAAGGATTGATGAGCTCTTCGATCAGCTCAAGGGAGCACGGTGGTTCTCTAAGATAGACCTCAGGTCAGGCTATCATCAGCTCAGAGTTCGGGACGAGGATGTGCAGAAGATGACCTTCAGATGTCGGTATGGCCACTATGAGTTCTTGGTTATGCCTTTCAGCGTAAACAATGCTTCGACAGTGTTCATGGGCCTCATGATAAGGATATTTCATCCATACCTCGATCGATTTTTCATGGTCTTCATCGACGACATTTTTATATACTCGACGACCGAGGAGGAGCACGCCTACCACTTGCGGGTTGTACTAGACACACTCCGAGAGCACCAGCTTTACGGAAAGCTCTCGAAGTGTCATTTCTGGATACGCGAGTTCCACTTCTTGGGGCACATCATCTCTGAGGCGGTAGTTACAGTGGATCCTACGACGATCGAGACAGTGCTAGCTTGGGATCCACCCAGGAGCATGACGGAGGTGCGGAGATTCTTGGGACTAGATGGATACTATCGGAGATTTGTGCCAGACTTCTCCAGAGTTGCGGCACCACTCTCAGCTCTTACAAAGAAGGGGAAACCCTTTGTGTGGTCAGACAGATGTCAGCAGAGCTTCCAGGAGATGAGACAGAGATTGACCAGCGCACCTATCTTGAGGTTGCTGGAGGAGGGGATAGGGTACGTAGTCTACTGCGATGCATCAGGGACCGGACTCAGATGTGTCCTGATGCAGGAGCAGGCGGTGATCGCCTATGGATCACATCAGTTGAGGTCGCATGAGCAGAACTACGCTACCCATGACCTAGAGTTAGCACCAGTGGTCTTCGCTCTGAAGACATGGCGACACTACCTGATGGGCGAGCGCTTTACAGTCTTTTATGACCATCAGAGTCTCAGGTACATCTTCTCTCAGAATGACC
Source organism: Viscum album (assembly GCA_963277665.1). Classification (NCBI taxonomy): domain Eukaryota; kingdom Viridiplantae; phylum Streptophyta; class Magnoliopsida; order Santalales; family Viscaceae; genus Viscum; species Viscum album. Next base: position 1,235,068,862 of record OY728123.1, on the reverse strand, counting down.
TGATCCTGAGACAGCGGCGATGACTCGAGTTCCTCCAGGACTTTGACTTTGAGATAGTCTACACTCCTGGGAAGGGGAACGCGGTAGCCGATGCTCTCAATAGGAGGACGGGCATTCAACTACTTGAGGAGGTGACATATCAGCTAGCCGCTATACAAATATCATTCGTGGATAGAGATGGAGCAGCCTTCCTTCAGTTTCTCACAGTCACTTATCCACTACTGCAGCGGGTCATGGAGGCACAGCGTGGGGACGCCGACTGTGAGATGCGATGTGCGCAGATATCCTCAGGACATGCACCTAATGGCTTCTCCTTTGGAGCAGATCACAACATCCTTTTCAGAGAATGTACCTTGGTACCAGTTGCTTTATGGGAGGAAGTGCTGAGAGAGTTTCACACTTCTCCCTTAGCGGTACATCCTGGAGTGGCGAAGATGTACCAGGATCTCAGATGACATCACTGGTGGCCGAGCATGAAGAAGGCTGTGGAAGAGTTCGTTTCTCGATGCCTCACCTGCCAGTAGGTGAAGGCAGAGAATCAAGTACCAGCAGGCTTGGTACAGCCCTTGGAGGTCCCGGAGTGGAAGTGAGACGGGATATATATGGACTTCGTGACTAGACTTCCACGCACTTCCAGAGGTCACAACTCCATTTGGTTGATTGTCGACCAACTAACCAAGTCGGCACACTTCTTACCCATCAGAGAGCAGGGCTCAGTGGAGAGCTTGGGGAGCCTCTACGTTCAGGAGATTGTACTACTTCACGGTGTGCCATCATCTATCGTCTCTGATCGAGATGCTCGCTTTACTTCCCGGATTTGGAAGGGGTTACAAGAGGCGTTCGGGACGCAGCTACGTCTGAGAACGGCCTTTCACCCTCAGACGAATGGTAAGACAGAGAGGACCATTCAGACTCTCGAGGACATGCTCTGCGCATGTGTTCTCGACTTTGGTTGCATCTGGGAGGACCACCTACCCTTGGTGGAGTTTGAGTACAACAACAACTACCACTCACCCATCGGGATGACACCATACGAGGCGTTGTACGGCCGACCTTGCAGATCTCCATTGTGCTGGACAGACCCTGGGGAGTCAGCACTTGTGGGACCGGAGATGGTCCAGGCCACGACAGAGAAGGTCCAGGTCATCCAGGAGCGGATGAGGACAGCTCAGAGCCGACAGAAGTCTTATGCTAACAGAAGTCGGAGGCCACTATAGTTCGAGGATGGAGACCACGTCTTCTTGCGTGTCTCACCTCGATGTGGATTACAGAGATTTGGACGAGGTGGCATGTTGTCTCCATGCTTCATCGGACCATTCCAGGTCCTCAGCAGGATTGGCGAGGGGGCTTATCGCATGGATCTACCACCTCAGTTGCACCGGGTGCAAGACGTCTTCCACGTATCTCAGCTGAGGAGATACGTGCACAACTCGACGCACATCATTGACCATGGGGAGATAGACGTTGATGATGGGGAGACGTTTGCGGAGGTCCCGGTGGAGATTGTGGATCGACAGGAGCGGGTCCAATGTGGACGATCGATTCCAATAGTACGCATCAGATGACAGCACGAGAACCTCCAGGAGAGCACTTGGGAGCGGGAGGCTCAGATGCACGCTCAGTACCCACATTTGTTTCCCTAGTTTATGATGTATCTTTACGGGGACGTAAAGCCCTGAGGTGGGAGTGATGTACAGAACCGTAAAATTCAAGGAAATGTTTTTCTTAATTTTCATTAGAATTTTACAAGAACATAGTTTCTGATGGCACGTGATCTCGAGGCCCGGTGTGCCTGGAATCATTTTCCGATGTTTGGCTCGGGTACGTTCAGTGAATGAATGAGCAGGTTTTTATAACTTTTTAACCGGTGCTCGGAATCGAATTCTGAGGGCACCGATGGAATCAGAGCGCTGATAATTGCTTAGGAACACCTCTTCCGGAGTTGCATTTGCTCGGGTGTGGTTTTTAATTTTTGGAGTTAAGTGAAGAAAATAAAATAAAGTGGTGCGACAACTTTATTTTATTTCACTTAAAGCCACGCAAATCCACTTAAAGCTACTGAAGCTAAGTTAAGTGGATATGGTGGAACCCAAAATATCCTACCCACTTGGTAGGATATTTGTGAGGTGGGGCCCGCACGAGCCCCACCGTTTCTTTTCCTCTATGTAACTCACCCACGAAAACTCCTCTTTAATGAAAGTTAACTGGTGTGTTTTCTAAACTCTTAACGCTCCTATTAATTGGACAGTTAAGACGTTACCATTAATTCACCGAATTAATGGTTTGTTTCTTAACTTTTTTTTTCAAATTGTTGGCATGTTAATAAAATAAGACCAACGCATGTCTTTCCGGAGGATTCCTTGTTGAGAGGATTTGGAGAAGACTCTAAGGCTTGAGATCTTCATCCTCCTTCCCGAAGAACGCGAAGAACGCGAAGAATACTGAACCCTCAGAGATCGACGACGTGATGTCGTGTTCCGTGACGCCGACGATTCTCTTTCTGCGATGCTTCTTCCGTGACGTTTCTTCCCCGCAACAATATTTGATCATCAACTTCTTGAGATCGTCGACAAGACGCCATATATCACGATGACGCGACACCCCCTTCCGCAACGCGATGATCCTCTTCTTCCGTGATAGTCAATTCCGCGAAGAACTCACTTCCGATGACAATGACGAGGTAGGGGTTTTGATTCTTTAAATCTTTGTGATTTATACCCGCAACAAATGATTAAAATTGTTGTAAGACTATTTTTTTTAAAACTGCTAACGCGGTGGGTGCGGACGAACGAACAAGTCTGAACCCACCGCCCTTTCGTTCTTGGTGTGGGAAACGACGGACGTCGACAAAGCAGGCCGCATGGGCGATGCGGGGTCCTCGTAGTAAATGATGGACCCCAGGAGGACTTTTGGAGAAGACTGCAAGGATTTACGAGCACCGGAACTCATCCGGTGGTCCGCGGAGCAAATCGCCAACGCGCCACGCCGACACGGTGGCGTCGCCCGGCGTACCGCCGAGGAGAACCGTCGCGGCTGAAGCCACGACGGCGACTGACAGACCCACGACCGCGCGCGTCCGGCGAGGGATGGGATGCGGTCGGCGGCTGCATCCGCTGGCAAGGGCGGCCCCACGCGGGGCCGTGGCTTCTTCACGCGAGGGTCGCGTGCCCCCCGCCCGCGGCTCGGCTGTAACAGCCGAGCCGACCCGCCTGGCGGTCATGCCACGCCCGCGCCGGCCGGGCTGGGTCACGCCCAGGCCGGGACAGGCAACCCAGGCCGGGCCGGGCCACGCCGGCCGGGTCGGACCCGGTTCGGGCCGACCCAGGGGGGTTGGGCCGGGTCGATCCGGGCCCCTACCCCCCGTTTTCACTCCTTTTCGGTATTTTGCTCATAACTTGAGTTACGGGCCTCCGATCGATGTACCGTTAGCAGCGACGGGATCCTTGGATCGAGTGGGTCGTTTCGGTATATCGCACTCAAGGTTTCAGTGTACTTTGGGTTTGGCCGGGTTGGTTTGTACACAAAACTAACCGGGCCCTCGGAGCGGAAACGCTCATAACATGGGCTCCAGACGTCTGATTGAAGTGCCGTCGACTTTGTTGGATTCCTCTATGTGAGAAGGATATTTTGTCTTACTCCGCCCGAGGTTTGGATGCAGGTAGAGTACGGTCAGGTTTCTTTTGTCTTAAAAACAAACCGGGCCCTGGAACGAAAAATCCAATAACTCTCAGACCGGGCGCCCGATTGACGCGCCGTCTGCGACGTTGAGTTCCTATTGACGATACAGAACTTTGGGATACATCAACTCTGGAAAATGTGTCAGTTGATGTATCAGCCCCTCGGCTCATGGAGCGGACCCTCCCGAGCGAGCTTGCTGTGTGCTGGAACACCAGAGCTGGCTGTGACTGCGACTGTGACGACGACGACTGTACAAAGATCCTCAGTGGATTCGACGGCGACGACTACAGCACTCAGTGATCCTACGCGGATCAGTGCTACAGATCTTTTGTGTGTTTGATCCTGTGTGGGTCAGCGCTTAGCGGTCCTGTGTGGGCCAGCGCCTACAGATCTTGTGTGGGTCCGATCCTGTGTGGGTCTTTGTGGGGGTTAGTTACCTATCGATCCTTTGTGGGTCAGATCCTTTGTCGGTCATTGAGGGGGTTAGTTACTAATCGATCCTTTGTGGGTCAGATCCGTTGTGGGTCATTGCGGGGGTTAGTACCTATCGATCCTTTGTGGGTCCGACGACTTAGATGAATCAATGGCAATATCTGATCATCTCTATCGTCATACAAAGAAGTATACCTGTGTGAGATGAATCTTGATTTGCTTTCCTTTGTGGATTGTTTTGTGTTATCCTGTGTGGATTTACGTTTTTCTTCCTGTGTGGACTGGGTTGTACTTGGGCTCGGATGTTGGAGCCGAATGAGAATTGATGACTTAGGTATATGTATGGGCATATACCTAGTGTCAGATGTTACTTTGTGATTGTATATTTCATTTGTGGCTTATCCTTTGAGGATCCTGGGAGACCATCGGGGGTCTTGGGGTACCTAATGAGTAGCTTATACTCACCCCTGCACGGGATATGCCCGCACTACGTTGTGTTGGTTGCAGACGACGGACAGTGCTGATCGTGGTTGAGGCTTGCGGATCAGGACGGTACCTGGAGGTGGACCACTGGGCAGGACATACTCGGAGCGGTCGGCTGGACCTGAGGAGCAGTGGAGGCTATCTGTACCCACCATTAAGGTGGGACTTCTGGTGGACGGCTCGATGCTGCGGCTCTACTTTACAGTTGTTGTTTTCCCTTTCCAGTTGTACATTACTTTCAGTTTGGGTTTGTATATTGGCCCACTTACTTTTCCGCACTTACTGTTGTACTAAGTTTTTACATAGTGTTTACTACTACTGCTGGTTGCTCTGTGGTGTTTGTTTACTTTACAAAGGCAATGTCTTCCCTTTTTATCAGGAATTTACGCCTTGGTGCTAGTCGCCAGCCCCTGGCCTATGGAAGGCGGGCTTGGGGTAGTCACGACACGGGCCCCGAGGAGGGGTCGTGACATACATTTTATGTATCATTGAGACTTTTATATTTATTAATTTTTTGAAAATTAAATACATTTTAAAAAACTGGGTATTTTTTAATATACACTAAAAAATCACTCTTTGCAGCAGAATCACAAAATTTCATACTATGTTAATTTTCATATAACGATATCAAGAATGATATTTAAAAGAAAAACTGATATTTATAGATTTTATTGAAAGAAAATATAAAATTCCCTCACATAAATTATTAATAATTATTTTCAAAGAAAACACATTCTTTAAGAAACTATGAATTTACTAAAAATTGAGTGATTATTTTAGAAGCAGTTATGAATACTGATTTGGAAATATTAATATTTCTTATAATGTAATTAGTCATATTCATACATTCAAATCTAATTCATGGTTTTCAATGTTCATATTTAAATAAAAATATTTCACTATTCTCTTATAAAAGGTTTTTTGTGTTTTATACTCTATCAAAAATCATTTTATATTTTAAAAAATCTTGGTGTTGCATTTATCACCCTAAAAGATGTATCACCCAAAAAAATTATCTTATTAATTATGGTGAAATAGGATTGGTATCATATTATTCTGGGATTCCTCAAATTCCTTGGGTTCCTCATCATATTTATGGTTCTGCCATATTATATTGACCATGTTTGTTGTCTTATTTCATTGATATTCTCCTAGATATTCCAAGATCATCATATTATACTCCTCATTATATATTAATTTTATAACTTCACTGCGTATGAATTCTATACATTTTATGGATCTAGTGTGTAGTCCCAAAATGTGGATACAAGGAATACATTATATACTAGACAAATTGTTTGTTAGAATGCCAGTTGAAAAGCCACAACTTTGAAAAAATTGAGAATACATAAGGGAACTATATATATGGGATATAAATCAATCTTATTCCAATGTCTCATCTCCCTCTTAAATGGTGATATGTGGAGAATCAAAATATCTGCAACCTCCAACTCTATGTCATGTCAATTATTTTTGGTAGAACTAATTTTTAATCTATGAGAATTCTTGATGTGTTGATGAATGGTCTTGAAAATTTCTATTATTTACTAAACTATTTCAATACCCAATAACCTATTTTCAAAATGATTATACCAATATATTTTTTACATAAATTTAAAAAATAGGATTCAGAAGGGTCCATTTGGATCCGTGAGTGAAATATAGTAATGTATGATAACTCAAACAGAAGATGATGTTGATCACATCCTACGACAAAGACCATTGTGAATTCTATCTCCATGTCCTCTCAGATTTGAATAGTATGTTCTGATTGGAGAATAGTTTGGGGGGATAAAAAATAATAATTTAAAAAATGAAATATGTAACATGTTAGACACTCTTCTAAAACAATAGATGCGAATATAGGATCTCAACTACATATAAATGAGAGTGGTGTTTTAAGAACCATGACCAACCCTAGAATATATATCCATACATGGGGATCAAGTAGGAAATCCTATTTAATTTAAATTAATAGACCAGACTTTATAAGGATATCCATTAAAACCCATATAGAAATACTTTTCCTTAATGTCATTGGAAGACTTGTAAGAAAGTACATGTTCATTTTTTCTAATTTCATGTGCTAACTAGGTTACGGTTTAATCATCGCTTGGAATTTTTACTTCATAAATTCACTTATTGGCATACTAGAATATATATTTCATATGATGTGATATCATTATTTGTATTATCCTCTTGATTGTTCTCTCAAATATCGTGACACATATTCATGATCCCTAAGTGTATGAATTATGTAAAACTATGTGAATCATTCATCAATTCCATGTTTATATTATGATTTTATAGAACACATATTCATGGTTTAAATATGAAAATACAGTCATCATTAATTTTTAACTCTATGAATTTCCAGTTCGTATCTTTCCCCTTCTGAATTTCCACATAAATTCATATGTAATTCGTTATATCTACAGAGGGGATGGTTGAGAAATAATTTAGAGTGGAACGATGGTGTTCCTTCTTTTATGATCCCCATTAGTTGCATTACAAGCCTATGGATACTGGATAATTCTAAATTTTAATCAGTGATAAGGATGTCAGATATATTCTACTTATAGTATCTTCCACTTTATTTTTTTCTTGGATTGTATTATATTGGGAAGTTATATCCCTTGATCATATTTATCAATGATTGTTTCATCATATTATGATAATTAAATTTGGTTATATATTTGAGGCTCATGTAATATATATTTATGTCACTCTTCTCCCCATAGATATAGTGTCATCGAATTCACAAGGTAATTATTGATGTAGGAAACTCGTAATCATATATTGGAATTTTATTCTCATGAGCATTCACATAACAAGAGGTTAGGATATTTTTTTTCATTTTCCATTAGTAAACATCGCTAATCTTTATTTGATTCATCACTATATGCCACATAGATTTCCCCATAAATTGGTAGTGTGTGGAGTTGTGTAGTGATATGACTCTTTTTCAACTCCTTAAATCTATCTTCCTATTCATTAGTATATAAATAAATTATCCCCTTAAAAGTTATTTTGGTAATAATATTTTAAAATCATAAGAAGTTATTCACAATTCATTATATTAACTAGTGAGTATAAATAAACTATGGATCACCATTACCTATGTTTGTCTTGAAAAATACACTATTTAAATTATCATTACTGGGTCCACAATTATACCTTATCTACTCATAAAATTCCCATGAGTGATACATTATTCAACTATAACATTAAATTATTCTAGCTTTCATATAGAATATTGATTCACAACATCATTATCATAGTATTGATATTATCATTCTCATCCTCCATTCTATCATATTATATCAGAGAATAATCTAAAAAAACTAAAAAAATTGTATAATTATTCTCTGAAGGCTTTATTAATTATGTCTATAAATATTGTTTCATAATTAGTGAGTCTGAATGGAATCACTATGAACCCGAAGTGTCTATAAAATTTTTTAACGAATATTGGGAATATAATTATTTTTTTAATTCAATAGATTATATCACAAATTTAAGTCTACCATATATAAATACTACATCTCCTGAGGTTGTTCGAATAAGTCATTTATCCATGGAAGGGAATAATTGTTATTTATAGTGATTTTTTGGATTATATGATAATCAACACAGAGTTGTATTCCCCAATATTTCTTCTCAATGAAGAGGATGAACACACCCCAGGGTGAAGTAATCGCATATATGTATATATATATATAACCATTTTCTAGATTCTCTAGAAACTATTTTTTCATTTGTTTCAAAACAAATATTGTACATTCAGTATGTATTTATGTATATGGGCCAAGATACAAGAATATGTTCCATTGGGAAGTCAAGAACTCAGTCAAGAGGAAAACTGGGTAACTATTCAAACATTACATATATAAAACCATTGAAAATTGGCATTCCTTAAAAAAAATTATCACCATTTTATCCATCATATTGGATAAATATTATTTATCATATAACCAAAATATCATTGCATGAAGAGAATATGACAAATGACATCCATCCTCGTCCTCACACATGAACATAATCAATGGACGACTTTGGTTGTAATGTTTGATCTTCCACACTCTATAGTTGATGGTTACATTATAAATAAGTATATCGAATCCATTTCTAATATAGCTTAGAAAACTCCTAACGCATGTTAGAGTATATTTATTTGATAATTCATTCCACAAACATTAAATGGGGATGAGTTACAAATATTGGATAAAACAGCTACTAAATTTACTTTTCTCCGAGATAGCTCGACCCCTATGTATTTATGTTGTGGTTGAATAGTTTTTCTAATGTTTCATGATCCAAATGAATGCAATAAACCAATCTAAAAAATTATGTTATTTATTCATTAATAAATAACTAGCACTAATTTCCCTATATCATTATAGGGATCCATCTTAGTAGTAGTGATGTAATTTCCCTTCCTTTATATTATGGGTATTACAAATATTGTAGTTGATTTTCACAAAAAACCATTATCTTAGGGAATTTTATTGCATAGTTCCAATGTTCCATGTAGTTCAAACACTACACCATGGGGTATCTATTGACAAAAACCCAATTTCCATATATCTCATTAGTGTGATTAATCATATAATTTCAATATTGATTTTAATTTTACCCATATTTTTCACATTTTATAATATTTTAGTTTCATTGAGATAGTTTCCAAGAATATTCTTTACATACCATTGGTACATGGGTTGTTTGGATTTAATTAAACCAAGATATTTATCATGCACCACTTATCAAAATCACCATCAATGTGACTAACATACAAATAAAAATTTTATGAATCGGAGCATTACATGGCTTGGAATAACACTTGAATGGAGTTAATACTCTATTAAATGATGTGGATATAAAATGATCCAATAATTATAGGACACCATTGTCTCGTAATATACCCAAATATAATTTTTTTCTTTCTTATAAGAAGGATTAATATCAACATGATTCATATTATCATTCCAAACATGAGACAATTGATCCAGTGCATCTATGAAATCCTCATATTCCACTCCTATATGGTTAGGAATATCATTGGTTTAGTCATCACATTTACTATCATGTTGGTTTTGGAATGATTTATCTTATTTTCCAACATTAACTAAAAATAAAAATTAGATGATAACAGATTAACTAATATATATAATAAAGGTAATCTTATAAACCTATAAAAATAACTTTTACATTATAATTATTTCCTATTGTATGAGTATATTGGTGTTAAGAATGGTTATCTAGGGTTGTATTTCCTATTTGGTGTTCTATTTTAATAAATTTTATGGAACATTATTTTGTATTTAAAAGATTTTATGATTTCCCAAATAAAATCTTGAAGGATAGTCAATCCAATTTCTTACCAAGGGCACTTTTTCATGCACGAGGTGATGATCAAGACAAATCAAAATGTTCGCAATTAATAGTTATTATCCCAAGGTACAAATGTTTTAGATCCAAATCAAATTGTAGTATCCGGGCATGTTGTTGGATTCACAGAACACTCTCTCTCTATACATCAACAAAATTCAAATAAATGTTCATATAAATATTCGTATCCCTAGGATTATCACTAATGTATTATATTCTTTATCCAAAAAATACATCGACTTTGGGATCATATGTACTACAGATACCAATTCTTTTGAACAAATATTATTATATGATATTTAACATAAATATACATTAAATAAAAATTAAGGATATAAAGGACTAGTTTCATTTGAAAACCAAGTTAAAAAATTAAAAATATAATTCCTCTTTATTTTATGCTCAATAATGAGATCCAAAATAAATATGATCCCATCACAATATCATGGGATTAACTAGGTAATACGTAATGAATTTTTTTTAGATAAAATCAAAATAAAGAAATAAATATGAAAAAGAAACATAATATGGGAGTTAATCGTATAACATGTTTAAATAAATGAAAATGATCACGAATAATCAGATGGGAGAATAACATAAATAAATTATTTTCACAAGATCATGAAACCATTATAAATATGGTTCCAGAAAAAATGATACGTAAGAATAATTAGAGGAAAACATCCTATACATCATCGTATGGTTGATTGCGTCCATTAATGGATTATGTTTTCTCCCTAATCCCATGCATATAATCTCACGAGACAAAAAGCCTTACCCAATGCATTATAGTAATACATGGGAACACCCATCATAACATGTACAATATTATGTGTTCTATAAAATAAAATAAATCAATTTTAATAATCAAATATATACCCATGAGAGGAAATGGTATGTATAATCATTTGTCATACATTAATGAAACACATTTCCTAATTAAGGTATTTTAGAAATGTAAATAAGGCATGTATTTACCGATTAAGTAAGGGATAATATTATAGGTGTATATTTTAGGAATATATATAGAATTTATAATTAAAACATTAAATAAATGAGATAAAGAACATGGGTCATATAGAGAATGATCATAATCTAATGAAAGTGGCGGTTTAGAGAGATCCCTTACCTAGAGTATGACTCATCATGTACATTATTCACATTCCAAAATTATAATATAATGAAAATTATTTACTTACTTTGTTACATTTTTAGTGTTATTATTCCATTAAAAGTATTTATTATAATGTTCTATTCAATTTCATAATCATTTAGGTTTATATCAGACATTTTGATGTTATTTGGAAATATTTCCTGAATAAAATTGGTATATTGACTAAGGTCAAACTGGATATTGTTTCATAATCTCTGTAATAATATTCTTTAAATAATTAAATTTTTTAGACCCCATTTATAATTTTAAAAACATTAATTATTGATTCTTAGGAAAATTTAATTATATTACATTCATGAAAATAGTATGTTGTATGTACACACGAGTAATGGTTATTTTTTTCAACATTCATTATAGAAAAAATGTAAGGTTTATATTATTATATTTTAATGATCATTATATCATAATTATCATATATATATTTCAATCACACTTAAATATAATATCATTGTGATTTAGTAAGTAAAAATGAATCACATCACTTTTTGGAGGTGTTAATCAACACATATGAACAAACAATGATATCAATATTATGTGAATAAAAGGTAAAATTATATATAAAATAATACATTAAAAATAATAATTTATTCATTAATATCATATATATATATATATATTAAATTTATAATCACTAACTTTCATTATATGTAACGACAAAAATCTAATTACTTTGATTCTCGAGGAAGTAATCTGCCGTACACATGAATGATGTTTTCATTTCCCATTTTGTGGAATAGGAGAGTGGTGTCGGTTATTCCATTAACATGGTAACATCCTAAAATATATGAGATACTAAAGTTATTATATCATATACTATGACTAATATTTGAGAGAGGAAGATCATGAATAATACAAAAATTCAATGTTAAGAACAATACATTCTCTTTAGACACCCTCTTTACAAAAGGAATTCTTATGATAGTTTTATAATTAAACAAATGAATCTAGAATGTTGAATTAGAAATAAATATGGGATATTGGTAGTTTTTTTTGAATAAAAACCATTTTTATGTGTGGAGAAAATAGGAGGGGATGTTCCCTTTTATAAGTGTAGGAGGGAAGATACTTGAAATTTTATATAAGATCAAAATATATTTTGTTCATATTCAATTAAAAAACATTCAAATTCCATTGAATAATAATTTGGGATTGGTTAATGTATAAATATTTCCTTAAAATTTGATTTAGAAGTTATTATTTAGTATCTATCCCTTATATGCTTGTATAAACCCTCGGTAAACCAACTTTATCCGCAACAATGGTAATAACGTTCTCAAACTGAATGGGTTATAATTTTTTATAAGATATAGTTTATAAAATAAATATAAAATTTATTAAATTTTATGACATTTATTATCATAATTATCCAATTTAGTATTTTAATGATTTTTTAATAATTTCAACAAATATTATTGAATATAAAATATCATTATTTTTGTTTTTAGAGTATTTATTAAATGAGACATTAAATACATGAAGAAAAAAATTTATCTGAAATAATATTCATTTCACTTTAATATCTAAATATAAACTTATTTTGGAACTAGGACTCCTATAAAATAAATTACATCAAATTATTTTTAGAATTAGTTAACTTGAGATTTTATTTATTTTTATAAGCATTGTGTCAGGATTGTGTAAGTGATTAAGGTCAAAATATAATCCTTAAAAATTAAAAATATATTACCAAAATTAAAATTTATTATATATACCAAAAATTATATTTTTAATTATTTCAGAACATTTTTTATACCAAAATTAACATATACGAGTTGTTTTATGGAAAGAGAGTGGGATTTTGTCTTTTCCTTTACATAAAAAAATATATTGAGAATTTTCATGGACAAGTGCCCAAAAAATATATTATTCTTGAGACTAATTTGATGATATTAGAGGTAAATTTATACAATAAAAATTATGATGAAAAATGATGTCCTTTAACCTTATATTTAAAATCAGTAGTCTTTATTTTCTATTTTACTATGGTGAACTTTTCTCCCATTTTTATTATTCATTATGACCAAAATTTATTATAAAATAATTAAATAATATTAATTTTCATTATTATAACTTTGGAATACATTTTATCCAATTAAATTCACTTAACTGGTATAATAATATAATTTAAAAATGGTCCTAAAAAATCGGTCAAAAAAGGTGTTTCTATAAATTTATTTTTAAATTATATAATGAGCTTACATTAATGTTATGAAAATTAATGACCATAATATAATTTTAAATTCATGAATATATATATTATATTAATTTTAATAATATTATTTCTTATTTGGTGTTATCTTAATGGATTAAATTGGAGAAACATTATGTATATAAAAATAGTATTAAAAATGGATTTTTGACACTAAAAACTAAATTATAACCAATTCTGGTATACGTATGATTCAAGTGTAATTAATTAGATTAAATATATCTAAATAAAACATATTTACTTTGAAATAATATTCAAAAAACAATGAACAAATTAAATTACATAATTTATTAAAATGAAATGATAATTTTATAAAAAATGGTATTTTCCATTATGAAATGAAAAATAATTATTTTTAAAAAATTTAAAAAAAATAATCTAAATATAAAATTTATGGTTTGATTTAAAAAAATTAGATCATTTTTATAAAATACCATTTTCAAAATGATTATGAATAAATTATAATATTCTCAAACAAAAACTCATAAAAATAATTATTGATGAAAACATATTTTTTGATGACTAAAATAGATTCTTAAAAAAATAATGTAATTATTTAAAATGTAGTTAAAAATCATGGTTATTACCATTAAATTTATTTCTTAGAGAAGTTAATATAATTAATACCATCCAATTTAATGTCTACTATATAACGATCAAATTTAAAAAAAATATTTATGTTTTTATTTATGCTTGGTGGTGCATGTCGTATATGACCTAGAGCATTGTTATCTATTTTTCTTTAAAATTACAAAAAAAAATTACATGACAATAATGATGATACATACCTTTTATAGTGATATAATAGAATCTAAATTGAGTTATAACAATTACATATCCTTGGGACTCCGACAACAAAATCTCGGGCTATGTTTTCCCATTTATATGTAGACATGTGAACGGTTTCATCATGCACATAACCATATTTCAATTAGCCATGTATTTGTCTAAAAAATCATCAAGATATAAATTGTATAATTAACCTATTAATGTTATACCACAATAATATTTTATTTAGATCTCCATACATATTAATGCTTCTTGGATGAAAATATTTAGACAAGTTATACACATCATTGAGATACTCCATCTATACTTCTTGTTTTTATGGGACTCATATGCATGATCCAAACCTTACAACATCATCATTACAAAATTTAATCTTGGAAATATTCTCAACAATCCCCTATAATTTATCATCACCTTTTTATGATTTTGTGATCCACTTATGTATTGATGGTTGAGAATTTGTGTGAGAAAATAGGTATGATACTATTTTCATGATTCCCATCTCATCTATTACATTTCAAAGAATACTGGTTCCCATTCAATCGTTATAATGTATTAGGATTTCGTATCCTTTCTACTTAGTGTAACTGCCACTTTTTTATCCTTATAAGGATTTTAATGGATTGAATAGTATCTATCTTAGATCAGCACTAACCATATTCATTGGTGCATGTTAAGATCGATTTCTGTAAATATATACATGGGGGATTTATGAAATGTATATATGTCACACATCTGCTTATAGAGATAATATTTCCAAATTTTACATGTAATAATCACTTTTTAATGTTTAATACCATGCATTATGTAGTTCAACTCATGAATATTTAATTTATGGTAAAAATAGGTTACAAAATTTTCCTCTTTCACAATTTCACCACCAATTCAATTTTTGGGTGCATCATGATAGATCAAGAAATCCTTCCCCACTAGTGGGTAATATAATCACATGTGCAGTGAGTAGATATTTTATTTACACTTTAAAAAACTCATCACATTAATTAATTGTTAAAATTTCTATCTCTTTAAAGTTATATTGTTTATTAGGCCATAAAATCATGATTTTAATTATTATAAATAAATGATATTAACAAAATAAATCATGGAAACTATATATCCCCCCAACAATGATGGATTCATCCATCCACCAATTACCTCTATTTTTGATGATTCCTAAAATATCACTTTTCCAGTGATAACATTCACTAGTAATGTATATCGATCCTTCCAAAACTTCCATTTATTATATATCACATAAAAATTTTCTTTCCATAAGGCATGTGATGAGGAATCCATATTCTCCTCATGACCCTACTTTCTTTGGGAGTAGATAAGAATATAATCTATAATGGCTACCAAAAATTATATGAGGTAATCAATAATGAAGATATTAATATTATAAATAAATATATCTGGATAATTATTAACTATATATGGGATTACTATGAACTCATAATTAAAATTCCTTGTAAGAAATGAATTCATTATGATATCCTCATACTTACTATTTACTAGATAATATACTTAATAAACATCCATATAAGTGATGTACATAGATCAATGTAGATGATTCAGTATTTCCACAATATACATATGAGTATTTCCTTTCTTAATCCGGATTTCTTCTAGCTCACAATAATCAGTGCATAGGTGCATTGAATTGTCCTTAATATTAATAAAAATGGATGACACTCCCCATGATGAAGCAAATGAGAGTATAGAACCTTTATAAATATTTTCCTATGGTTTCTTCTTCAACTATTCCAATTAAACAAAATTAATTATATATGGAATCATGGATATTGGAAATGGATATGGTATGATTTTAATTGAGAACTCAACCGCTAAACGTTGAGAAAGACATATAAATTCTCAAGAAAACACACCAACTTATTCACATAAAATATAAATTCCATAAATAATTATCTATTACATTGTCTTAATATGTTTATGAAAATAATATTTCTAATAATTAAATAATATCTATTCTTGATATTATGATTCCAAATAAGATTCATCTTCTTACTCTTACATGTATATAGTCAAGGGCGATGTGGGATTTCTTTATCTCAAAATTTTATATTTTATTTATGTTAGAAAATTAAATCCATACCCAAGATAACTTCAAATTCTATAAAGGATTGTATCACCAGAATCACTTAGGAATTCATCTTAAAAAATTGTTATAATGGAGAATTTATATTATTGGTATATAATAAATGACATTTTTTCATCTTCCCCAATAACTCAACATCTGTGTTTTGAGAATGAGTTTGTATAGTAAAATTTTACATGGATGATATAAAATAATGTTTTATATATGAATCAAATATTATTTTAGCTATCATTCAAGGAATAATTTACATACATGTCACAATTTCTTTTTTTGATCAACAACAATAATTTATATCGTATATCCTCACCCTTTATCTCTTTGATGTGGATGTTTTTATCCCTAGAAATAATCATTAAAACGTGGCTTAGTGTATTGGTTTACATAGTTTAAATGTTATTTGAGGTTGAATAATTGGAAAGTATGATGAGGGTTGACTAGAATAATCATTTCATTCATCGTATGGGTGGGTATCTCCTCTCATTGTTTTCAAGCTCTGTTCGCATCATGTATCCACCTAAATAATTTTTTTTTTGTAAAAAAATTTATATGATTCTTGTTAGAAAGGTTTTGATATGTGTGATGCTGAAGATTCTTACATACCTGATATTCCTCCATTGCTCTACAATAATATTACTTCATTCTCATATTTATATTTCCACACGCATTATAACATTAATTTTTATTGAAATTCTTTATCCATTCATAATTTATTTTAAAAGTAACATGTTTAAACAATGAAAATTTCATTATAGTGTTTAGAATGGTGTGAATTCTATGGTCTCCCCATCATGCAACTGGTGATGATCGGTTTGATACCCATTTCAAAATTTATTAGGCCATTACCACTATCTATAAAATTTACACATCCCCATCAACTTGACAGGATGTTGAAATGGTTATATATTCATGAAACTGTATGGTCTCTATAATTTACCCAAATATAGTGAGGTTTTACTAATTTTTATTTATATCCCTCTGATTTACACAATTGTTTTTGAATCCAAATATGCAAAAAAAATAAACTGTTCTCTAATATCAACTGTGACATCCCATATCTTTAATATTAATTATTTATATATATTTTTTTTAAAGAATAAAAAAATAGAATCCAAATAGATCATTAGGCCTAGTATCATTTGGTAATGTATGCATTTCATAAGAACATTAATCAACAGTACAAAAATTATTTAAATAATAAAAAAAGACTTTATCTTCCTTTGATCTCGTAAAACTAAACATGATAACCTAGGGATAAACATAAGATATGGTTGAGATGAAAATCCCAGTAATGGAATAGTCAAATAAGATTATGATTACAATAATAAATGGGACTCAAGAGTAATATAAAGTTGATTTAAAAGGGTGAGGATCACAAAACATAACATTGGAGTAATAGAAGAGTTGAAAATATCAAGGCATCATAAGAATGTGGAAACAATATAAGACATGAAATCATAAGAATAATTCATGGATAATCACTAGGAAATCATAACATTGTGCTCTTTGGATATTCTCCCTTACACAAAATAAGTTATCTCATGTGAAAAATACATTACCCAATTTATTGGAGGGATATATATTTCAAAACCACCCACCACATTCATGTGATGTACATTTAGTTATGTTATACATGAATCATAAAACTTATGAATGTATTTTATCACTTTTAATTTCATGATTATGTTCTTTGGGTTTATATCATGGAAGTATCCCATCAGTGAATGATAGTTAAATTTTGGTGAATACCCTTGAGTGGGAATTGGGATGGTTATTCACAACACAAATCTTTTCTTTTTAAAATAATAGGGTAATATTAGTAGCATAATGGATCTACATAAATGTGTATATAGGGTTTAATAAGTGTAAAATATAGATTTCTATCTCTTGGTAACAACAAGTATTGTAATGGGATCTATATAAATAAATTAAAAAATATGAAATTGAAATAAATATCCTTTTACAAACAATGTAGTTTTTTGAAATTGAAGAGGAGATAATCCCTTACCTAGATATATTTCATCCAAAAGATTAGGAAATGCTTATCAATATCATAGGAATACCATGAGAGTGACATATAATGGGAGATAAAAATAGTGCTAACATGGTTTTCATGGAAAAATAGTGGTGGGTTGGATGGGTATTTATAAAATAATTAGGTGAAATTATTTACTAATTTGTAAACATAAGTTTTGGACATTAATTGATAAAATTATCAAACCAAAAAACATTCCCAAGGTTTTTACGATGGTTTAATCAAAATAAGATTCACTTAAAACACTTTATTAGATTATGAAATGTACTCAATATAATAAGACTACTAATGATGTGGAATTAAGTCATGTTTATTAAAAATGGTTTTCTAAACATTAAAAATAATATATATTATGAATGAATAATTTTACGGTTGTAAAAAATATTAAAACAACTTCCAAAATAATCATATTAAATGGGAAGTCTGTTTTCGATTTTGGATAGAATTTATAGCTTTTATTAATTCACTTTTGGGCTATTATGATTTCGTAATACATACCATATATTTATATTGTATATGATTTAAACATAAAAATAAACTATATTAACATGTTTGGAAATATTCATTATTAAAAAATTTCAAATTTCTAATTTCTAAAATTATTTTTAATTTTCCAAATAAATTAGAACATATATAGTTTATAATTTTAAATAAAATACATTACTTATTTTATAAAACTAGTTTTCTATATTCTAATAACATTTTGACACTGATAAAAGTTACATTGGATATTATGAAATTCTAATATAATTTATATATAAATAAATATTAATCATCATGTAAATTCAACAATTATTTTATCCTAAATTATTGCAATAATCAAAAAGTGTTTTATAAATTGAAGTTGTATGTTTTCAAAAAATATTTTTTTCGCATCATATCAATGTCAAGTTTCTCTTAAACATAATATATAATAATATATATATGTTAGTAATGACGAAGATAAATATAATTGTTATTTTATTTCAAATGTATATGAATTAATAATACTAGAGTCTAGATAAAAAAACCACTCATTACACTATCAAACAAACAAAGGGTATATTACGTGATGGTTGTAATTTCATTAGAATGGTTTAATGAACATTATTTGGTCTTGATCTTGATAATATCGATCTTTATCCATAAATGTTCTAGATAGTGTCTTAGTTGTTGAATTTTAGTTCATTCTTAGTCAAGGGAAAATCATAGTCATTAAATCTCTATTAAAAGAACCTATAAATGGGAATCATAGGGTATGATCCTACTACTAGAGGTCATTGCTTCTTCCATCCATGTCAAGTACAATTTATCAAAATAAATCATTTATACTAACGATTATGGTCATTTAATAACATCTAGATTATCCAAAATTATGATAGGAATTATAGCTTTAATACTGTCATACAATTATAGATACCTTTTATAACAATATAAAATAACAAATTAGATGTTGTGAATTTAGTTTCCAAAACTAAGTAACTTAAAAAATTGTACATATATATTGGAATTTCATTTATAATTGTTTTGGTAATTACACTTTTCATAAACCATATAAAAATACATTATCCCTCCACGTGATCATAGATTCAAACCGTACACCTAAGGCATAATACTAGACTATATATCCAATCAAAATATCTAGAAGAATTAAAACTATATTTTTCTTCAACATTATATTGATATTAAGAAATGTTTCATCACATTGACTATTTAATTCAACCATCACATATTATTATTATATACTATCATTAGTCTTCCTATGTGTTATATTTCCTCGACAAACCATATATAGTATCGAGGAAATCAAAGTAATGTCATGATATAAAAAACATTCCAATACTATGCTCAAGATATCACTACCTCCACCTTCTCTATGTCTATATAAATTGATAACCAATATTTCACTTGGTCATGAAAATTAATCACTAATATACATAAATAATGACATTCAATAATTTTATAAATTAAATGTTCTATGAATGAAATCAATATAGTCTCAAGGTGTATAGTATTTGACATAATAGTCTCTTAATACATAAGGATGTCATCAAAAAAATACTTATTGAAGAGCCGAGATATGGATTAAAGATCTTATTAATGATATCAATAAACACATTAGGGGAATTTTTCAAACTGAAATGAAGGAATATTTACATATATAAGAAATATCTAATCCTTAATTACATAATTTGGTTACCCACCTCATTGACCCTCAACTAAGATTACCCCAAACAAAAATCATTATTAGAGAACCATGAGTTCCCCTAAACTAATCTCAGATATAATCAATCCTTGGAAATAGATACATATTGCCCATAGTCACATGAATCTACTTACTATAGTATAAACAGACTAATTAAATACTTTCCTCCTTCTTTCGAAACACCATTGTAGTACCCCCCAGAGACATGCATGTTCTAATGATATACTTCATCTACCGGACCTCGGAATGAATCTTAAGCTCTAAAATCATTTTCAGTTACATAAAACATGATGAAATTAAAATTGGATAAACTTCCATCAGGATTTATATCTTGAACACTATATCTTGGTCTAGTATAATAACTCAGATGTAAACAAAAATTTAATATATAAATAGTATGAATTTTGTGTAAAATGACTAGAAAATATATGTTGTTTTTTGTTAAATATAATCCTAGTACACGAGTTATGATCACTCCAATATATATCAAATGTAGTCCCACTATACTAGCCTTAATATCCAAATCCTCAGTCATTAAATACTTATCTTACATATGATATATAATTGGTGCCTACATAAAAAATAATTTGGTGTGATCATTAAATCATATCAGTATTTATATTCCAAGGAAAACATAAATGTATACATTTTAATGATTATAAAATTTTATAGATAACAATTTTTAAAAACATCTAATGGAAAATTTGGGAATATCTAGAGATGGTCAAATTTCTTCTCCCTGGGTGTTTCTATAGATATAAATATAGATGATAACATAATTAGTAATTAAATTAATTAAAAAAACAATATATTTATAAATTAATGTGAATAAGAAGTTAAAAATTGAGTGGTAGAAAGAGAAAAGGTAGTTAACAGTACTCCTTGAAGAGGGAATGATCCATCTCAACACTCAGTATGAACCGAGTCTATGATAAACCCAAAAGGAGGAAAACCATATCCTTATCCCTTAGGTTCACAACTCACATGATTCCAATTCAACTTTAGAGTCTAATTATATTTCCAAAGACCCTAAACTGTTCACTAGGTTGCAGTTCATGGATTTATTAAAACCCTCTAAAGACCAAACCTCAAGGTTATGGAGTAGTACTATTGAATATGCCCCATCTTACCACCATGTTGATATCTTTTCTAAGGTTTCGTGTAGAACATATGGAAGTTTCAAATATCCACATAGATGAAGAAATATATAAATACTCAAATGGGAAGTGAATAAGGGAAAATATAATCAACATTCCTTCCACAACCCCACTACACATCAAAAATAATTCCCTAATATTACTAAATGAGATAATTATCATTGAAGTAAGTGGTATAGACACCTTATTATAGATGGATATAAGAAGAATATTGACTCTATCCTCCTAAGGATTATTTGAAATAGTCATGGTCTAGAAAAAAACTACTTTTTTATATTTAGGCTAATGATTCTAACCATCTAAATGATATCAAAGATTAGAATTATCCCAAACATCATAGAAATCAACTTCTTGTTTTCAGTTATTATGGGAGAAAATAAAATTATTTTATTAGAATTAAAAGAGTATGAAGATACCTTCATGGATCCATGTCAAGGTATGATGAATTCATTGGTTATATTATGTTTCTAGAAATAATTCTCTCGTGAAGAGGCTATGTAAGGTCTCCAATGAATGACCCTCACATCTAGATACTTTTACAATAACACCCCAATATATAATTGAAGGTCTATCAATCATAATTCCCATTATATTCCCCATATATCCTCTAGTGACTCCACCATGTTTAATATTCTAAAGTTTATATTTTTCCTATATTTGATAAACTGTGGTCCTCCAGTTCCATGGAAGGATCATGAATTATATAGACGGTTGTCACTGACATTGAAAAAAATGGTCCTTTACACTACATCTCCATTGATACGAACAATCCTAAAGACTCTATATTAGAGTGTATCCAACACCTAAACAAATCTACAATGTTTGGGAGATATCTCAGGTACATCATTATACTTATCTTTTCTAGGAAATGGTATATCTTCTCTATGAAGAGAATTATATAATGATTCACAATCTATTGAGTATTGTTTCTCTACTATGTAATATTTAGAATTTACAAATTAACGTCTATATCTCCAATACCATATCACATAGGATCATATCCCAACCAACTTATTGAACACACAAGATTATTTATACTTAGAGATAGCCACACACAAGTTATAATCCTCTTAGTTCCACCGAAGGCTCAAAGCTACTATTATATACATGTAAGATCAATTCTTTTTCCATATAAACTCATCTTTGAGTATGGGATGGAACTATTTTATTTTGGGTATTTCATCATATTTAACACTTTATGGTCGAGTCTCTTATGGGGAAAAAGTGATTTATCTATGATAATATACTAATTTTTTGGTATTTATTTTTTTTCTAATTAATGGTATTTGGGTATAAATTTTTCATAGGGATTATGGGGATTTTTTTCATGGATTGGTAGGCTTTAGAATTAGTTCTATTGTTTCATGTAGAACTGGACAGATAGTTTCCTAGTAAACATTTAAAAAAATGTGGACAAGTTATATGACATGAGAATGCTACTAAGAAGATATCATGAAATTGGATTGGGAGTTAAATAATTACTAACCCCAAAACTCTTTCACAATAGGAAATGGTTGAGTAGGGTTGTCTGAACCCAAAATGAATTTGTTTTAATTTACCATAAATAAATAATTTTCTGTTATGAAGGAGTTTCACAATATGAAAATATATTGACTAATGGATTTAAACCTCATAGTGCATATGATTAATTTCTTATCAATGTGTATATCTTAAATATCAATCCCCAGTAGGAATCCATTTGATATTGGATCAATTACTTCCCTTCCAAAATCCATGATCAATAATTTAATCTCTATTGAGTTTAATTGTTTTTGATTTCCCCTCTCTACGAATTTTTATCCATTGCAACTATAGAATCTCATGACCGTGGTCATCTTTAATTTTGATGTCAGTCTCATTGATCTTGATTTATTCTTATAATCTTTGTCACATGATTCCATTATGAGTTTTACCAATTATAATTATTGTTTCAAATTGATGGTTAAAATTTGGTGGTCTAAAATATTTCCTAATGGTATGTTTCTATTTTTTAAGTGTGTGTAGTATTATGAAATTTTGCTAACACAACAATGGAATTAACAAACATAATAATCCATGATAATAATCATATGTTTTTACTACTCCATAGATTCCTTTGGATGTAATGGTATTTCATCCTATATTTTTTCTACTCATAGGTTATACCATCCCTTGAACAATAATGAATTGTCTAATGTAATAACATATAATTTTGTATGACCAGATACCTTATGTTATTTATTTATAGAGTCCCCTATGAAAATGGTTTACTTGATTTTTTAAATAGACTCAGATTAATTGATAATAATTTTGCGTGAAATCTAGCATATAAATGGATTATGATAAAATTTAATGAATGGATGAAATTTAATGACCAATGGAAATTTTCTGAATTTATCATTATTGATTATGGAAATAGTATTTTCAATTAATTCCATTATGACATGTGTTGTTATTCATACTAAAATACTTTTATAATGGGCTATTATTAGTTCTTATGAAATTATTATATGAAGGGTTACTCCAAGTGTGAAGAAATTATTGTATAAAAGTATAGGCCTGTAGGATGAAATGACTGTATAAATGGCTTGGATAGGTATACAGAAATGATTATCTAAAGTTATTCTCTTTTATTGCTATAATTATTATAGGGATTGACACGATTATGTGATTATTTCCTTGACTTGTTGTTACGGTTTGAATGGTTATGCTATATGCCTTGGAAATTTCATGAATGGTAATGAAGAAAGTCGATTATTGAATTATATTAATTGATTCATTAATACTACTTTTTATCTCTTTTGTTCTGTGAACATATTTTTAGACATGTTTTGTTTTGAGGCTATAGTGTTGACCTGCTTTTTTTATTCTCACCCAATTGGGGATACCTTTTGGTACCTGAAATGATTACATGGATATTGGTTTGGACAAGGGAGAATGACCTTGTTGTTGATTATTTCATGGTGGATGGTTTGGATCATGGGGACTAAACTTATATGGGCTTTGGGTATTTTGAGGTTATTTGTGATAGTATTATTTTTTTCTATATTAATTTCAGTATTAATTTTATATATAGTACATCCTATCATTACACTATCATTTTATTATTATTGTATTATTTAGTTTATATTTATAATTTTGTTCATACTTTACCATCATGTTATATGCTATACTATTTACACTATTTCAATTACTCTAATATTTATTTACATCTATTATATTTCAAATTTATACCAGTGGTATATCTTCCACAATATTCACAATAAACTCCACTGCTACTCAATAGACTATTGTATATGTGAAAGCATGATTTTGGTCTAATAACCAACAATATTTTGTCATGTTAGAGTGTGTTGGATCATGGAACATTATAACATGGTATTAAAGAAGGTTGTTTTTATATTCTATATCGTTACAATTTGGGAATGGTATAAAGGAGAGAAGGGTGTGTTGGGATGTGTGGATGTGTTTTTTCATTGGAGTAGTTAAACCATGTTTGGGGGATAATCTGAGTTCCCTGGGATTGTATTGTTCTTTATGTTTTTCATTTGTTACGATTCATGTTATTTCACCTTGGGTGATTCAAATTTTGTTTGATGTAATTGTTTTATGAGATTTATACTCATGGCCTAGTACAGAATGAGATGAGTATGCATGAATCATGATAAGAACATAGGGATATATCCTAACATTTAATGTTCATGATTTGAACATATCAATTATATGTAATATATTTCCATGTATAAACTATTAAACATAAACGCATTATATACATGATAAGTAAAATAAATTGACTATTATTTCTTGATAATTAACTAGATAATACATGTTTAGAGAGTATATTATCCACTAGTTCATGTTTTTATCACCTTTTCAAATTCATTATATTGTTATCTACTGTTCTAAGGAGTGTGATTTTCCTGTATAAAAAATGACTCATCATCAACTTCGAATAGAGTGCCACGTGAGCTGCAATGAGTCCCAAACTAATAAAACTGAATTTAAACTTTCTATAGATCATATAGATTTTATGGATGTAAATATTCAAAATATATTCCTATGGGTATTAAGATCCACGAAAAGAGACTTTTTCACTATTCCCTTGATGTTTGAGTTTCCGAGATAATTTTAGATGTAGAACCTGGCTATGTTCACTAGGGTGGGAGGCCACCAGGAAGCATAGTTCTAGTTCGAGTCCATCTAAAATATCATAAATAAACTATGTACATCCACATATAGGATGGTAAATATATATTCAAATCTACATCTAGGGGAATCAAAGTTTTGGTGTTTTCCTTTAGAGCATTCTAGGCAGTAAATTGTGTTATCTTTGAAGGACTTTGAGGCGATGTTTCTAAGTAACTATTATTCAAAATGGTTGTGTAATGAGTAGGATCTTGATTTCATGAACAATATGTAAGAGATCATTTTATCAACAAAACACAATGTATGTTTCACTGACTTTCACTACTTTCCACTATGATTAGATTTTAATGAGATCTCTTGGGAGATACATTTTTTGAATGGTCTTCTCTATGAGATCAAATAACCATTAAATATTTCTCTATTTAGTATCTTTTATGATGAGATATATTAAGAAATAATCAAAGAATATATTCTATGGGTGTCCATGAGTAGTATCCAGGCTATTTTAGTTGGGTGAAATGGGAGTTCGTCTTCTATTAGAATGAATTGTAGCTATGATAATTTTTTCCAAGGAAGTAGAAAGCAAAGTAGCTTGGGTTGTGGGAAACCATATGATCACCATGTTCCATTATAGTGATATCATTGGGGAATTTTGCTTGAAAAAGGAATAAGTTTCTATACCCTAATTTTGAGTGAAATGCCTTTGATTAGTTACTCCACATTTCGTGGGTTTTAGGGGAATAAAATAAGAGAGAAATTGAAGGGGGTCAGAACAGGTACCAAAGTGTGGAAAGGAAACAACTACTCCTCAAAAGTCTTTTTGTTGGAGTTCCACTAGGCGTTATGGTCGAGGAAGAGGATGTGTTCCCCCATTTTAGTAGTTGGAATACCTAGAAGAGGGAACAACCAAGTGGTGTCAGACTAGGGACTAGGGTAGAGGGGAAGGTAAGCTAAATTCTATAAATTCTATTCCTGAAAGATGGGATGCAGAAACATATACCAATAGATATATATTTTTTGTACCATATATCATTGATTTCATTTTTTTTTGATTCATTAGAAACACATTATTTTATATAATCTTTTTTTCAAAAGTTTCAAGTCTTAAATGTTGAATTTTTGTATGGTGTTTTCATCATAAACACATCATTAGAAGCATGGAAAGAGAATATCAAACTTTTCAATGTGTGGTTTTTAGAAAAAAAAATTTACCATTTATTTTGTGGTCCATTTTTTTTAGAAATGACATGATTTGACTTTATTATAGGTATAGATTAGTGTTTTCTATACCAGTCGCATATCAACTATTACTAATAGAGAGTTACATTTAATTCCCTATAAGGAGGAAAGAGTTTTCACCATGGTGAGTGGGGTCTTTGGGATGGTTGTGTAGAAACAATATTTCTTTGATTGGATTTCCTCACACATCAGTTATAAAAATTTGTATAGATGACGGAGGAATGTAGTATGTTACTTTCCCTCCATTGGTAGAGATTTTCAGGAAGATTTTCTTCAAATGGTCTACATCTTACCACCCAAGGGGGTCGAGTTCATGGTCAAGTTAGTGCCAGAAGAAGAACCAGATTTTATATCAACTTATATGATTGAACCCTAAAAGGTTAAGGAAATGAATGTTCAGTTAGAATATCTATAATAAATTGTATTCATATGATATATATCATTTCCAATGGTTTACCAAGATCTTTTCACCTAGATGGATAATGGAACTTGGCACAGGTCTTTGGATTATTCAAGATTGAACCAGATGAAGGTGAATAACATTTATCCCCATAAATTCATCAACAAATGTTTTTCTCAGATTTGATGTGCTAAAATCATCACAATTATCAATTTCAGAATAGGATGCCACCAATTAAAGTGGAGACCAACATACACAACTCAGAATGATTTTATAATTATGTATGGATTATATGAGTTTATAGTGATATAATTTGGATTCACAAAAGTAACAATAATATTCATGTACATTATGAATTAGTTATTTAATTATTTTATAAATTATATTTTTATTGTTTTTTGATGATGATAGTTTATTGTACTCCCTCTTTGGAGATGATCATGCCCAATATTTTGACACTATCTTTAGTAAATTGAGAGAGCATCAACATTAATCCAATCTAACTATATTCTATTTATGGACTAATAAAGAGAACTTAATAAGTCTTTTAATATTATAGGATACTATGAAAAAGGAGAAAAAAAGTTGTATCCATTGTATCTTGGGATAAAACCATGAATTTATTCAACATTAGAAAATTTGTTTTTCTTTAGAGGTTGATATCAATATTAAATCCTAGACATCTCTAGTATGGAAGAATTGTTTTTTGGGAATAGTATGAAATCAATGAGGATTGATTGGTCTGATGTTTTAGAGAGGGTTTTTATAGAGGTGAAGGAAAGGTTAACCATAGATCCAATCCTCACATTACATGAGCTGGGTAAATAATATACCATGTACTCTGACACATCAAGAGTAGGAATTAGAGAAGTTCAAAAGCAGGGTAACTAAGTGGTTGTTTATGGATCCAAAAAACTAATAATACATGGGGGGAATTATCCAATACATTATCTAGAGTCAGATATGATGGAACATTCCTAGATATTTTGAAGAAATTATCTTATGGGAAATATTTCTTGTGGTATACATTTACCGTAAGAGACCCATGTAGATTTTTTTAGTGAGACGAAAAACATTAGTAGAGGAAGTGGATCATGTATCTGTAGTCATCAGACATTGATCCAGCTTATGCACTAGAAAAGGGAAATTTAATTGCAAAAAAATTTAGTGTGAAGAAAAATGAATAGGTTTTGTGTAATTCTTGAAATTAGTTGTTGATGATGGAACTTTTTTAGACAAACATCTAGAAGTTCTTGAGTCATTGGGATGAGTATATCTGGCTTCAAAATCTTTTATACATGTTATTTTGGATCGAATAAATACTATTTAGTTTTATAATATGGTGGTAGTTTTTCTAAGATATATATCATATTGTGTGAGATCCACTATTAGGATGGTTTCATGGTAGTGGAAATTTTCTTCCTTTTCATGGCCCTATATGTGTTCATGTATTCTTGTACAAGGATAAGATGAGATAGTCTCATTATTATAGGTGGGAGGTACACCCAGGACTAAAAATTATTTATCATGATCTCCATAACAAGGAATGGGGTCTACGAAGGAAGAATTGGGTAAAAAAAATTATGGATAGATGAATCACCTGTGAGCTGTTGTACACTGAGCATCAGAGGGATTCTAGGATATTGCAACATCTGACCATTCTAGAATGGAAATTTGTTTACATCACTATAGTAATTTATATAAGATTAACAATTAATCATCCAAAATATAATGCAGTATTCATTATTGTAGATCGACTGAAGAAGTTATATGAAATCGTTTCTGTAACACCATTATATTATGAGAATTTTTTGAAATAGTTTTGAAATTTCACTTTTTAGTCAACAATTAATATTGATTTTGTTTTATAAACAAAATATATTTGTAATGTATTTAATGAAACATAAATTTATGAATTCAGTAAATGTAAAACATAGATTATCCTTTATTACACAGACCACTATTTTTGGATTTTGATACACGCAATGTCGGGTTCCTTTGATATCTTTTTTTATAGGAAACACCAAGTTTTAACAAACTAAGATATTTTATTAATATTATTATTAAAATATTATTATAAATATAACCTAGCTATTTAAATAGATGATATAAGTCATATTGTATAAATTTTGAAAATAGGATTTACAAATTTATATAATATTAATCATTTTGTTATCAATTTTTCAGAAATGAAAGTAACGACTATTTGGGTGTAAAGATGTTTTTTTCTATGAAAACTATTTTTCAACATAAAAACGCCATTTGATCTCAATAAATTAAAAAAACAAAAGTTTTTGGATATTTTAAATAAAATTTATATACTATCTATTTAATCAAATTTTTTGATAAAAATCCAATTGATTTTATTATCATTAGATAGGAATAAATCCAATTATATGAATACAAAGTGGTATTTTTCTATAAGAAAATTATTCAAAATTTTAATGGAGAACCTATTTTAAATATAAATTTTGAAACGTTTACATTTTTTATATGATAAAATAAACATTATTTATTAAATTTTAAAATGATAATTAAAATTGCGTAAACATTTGGTATTTTTCTAGAGGTTTCATTTCTGATGAATAGTGAAAAATATTGATTTTCAATTCAGAAAATATTTTTCATCTAATATATTTATAGATAAATTATATATAAATTGGGGTGTAATGTATAATTTTATAAATTATAAAATAATTAAACAAATTTATGTCATTGTAACAAATTTCACATTCAAATTATATAGGAAAACATTTCTATGTTTTGTACTTTTTTCATATTATAAGCTGGTCATCTCATCTCATTGACCAAAATAATTTTTAATTAATTTCTTCCACTTTTGTGATTATAATTCAAAAAAATGGATTCAATATTTTAAATCTGAATAATTTATATTTTCTAATAAGTTCAATATTGTTTTTGACAAAAAAACTTTACTGAAATAATTTAAAATTAGTTAAAATGATTAAGTGAAAATTCACCTTAAAAAGACAAAACCTTAAAGATAATGCACAAAATGACATAAATACTTGTAAAAAATCCATTAATTATTCATATTTAAACCCTATAAATTCATTTAATTGATTTAGAACATTATTGGAACCACATTACATTGTAATAATGTGTGTGGAATTACCTTTTAAAAAACATTAAAAAATACCACTCTTCCTCCACTATTAAAACACACTCACAATACCCCCCACTTATTTACACCTATGAAGTCATTTTTCTTGGTAAAACTCTACCCAAGTATCATATCAACATCCATACCTTCATTATATAGACAAACCATTAGTCATAAAGTCGTTAAATAAATAAATTTGGTGAAAATCAAGAGGAGTTACCAAAAGAAGAGGTAATGTCCATCCACAAGTTCTTTGATTTGATTTTCATTATCTATCACATCAATTCTTCTTATAATGTTATAATATAATAAAATATTATCATAAATATTCATATATGTCTTTATTATATTTTTTTCCTACACTTACACACAAATCTAATTATTGGGTAACAAAATTGTCATTTGTGTGAGCGGTGGACTACTACCTCATGAAATGATGTTGTTCGGTTTTTATGTACCACGTTTTAGTGTTTATAATTTTTAGGGAAACTTGGTTTTTATATTATATATATATATGATATATTATTTACATATTATTCTTGAATTATTATATAAAACACACCTTCATTCGTTTAATTTTGTGTAAATATGATATCTTGGTTTATAGTGGTGTGGACTACCGCCTCCTCAAAGCGATGTGGTTCATTCACACTATACATAGAATGTATTAAGGATGGTTTTACTTAAAATATATTAGATATATGAAATAATATATATACTAAAATAATATTATATATATATATATTCTATTGTAATCCATTTCCGGGTTAGGAGTCACTATTTCTCAATGGTTTCCAACTAATTTGTCTATGGAACCCGAAATACCCAATGATTATATATCCAAAAATACCTTCATTCAAAATGAAGGAATTTGTTATGTCTTTTGACCAACAATACTTAATTACTCACATTGTTCAAGAGGATGAGATTTCAGGCTCCTCACACCCTTTTGGAGGGAATTATTGCCTATTCTGGGGAACTCTTATAGATTTAAGATATGTTCATGAATCCTATAATATTTACCATGTATGATGTGAGTTATCCCAATGTAATCATTAAATTATTAGCTTGTATGGAATTTAGAATCATCTGTATTTATTCAAGGATCTTAATTTGTGGGGATATCTGTATGTATTCGACATTCTATATCAATGGTATCTAATCATATAAAACATAGGGATTCTTTGGTCGTTATTATAGTGATTCTATTTTTTAAGACCCATTGTGGGGTGATATAGAATTTATTTTCATCCATGTAGACAAAATTTACTTTGGAATTTATCATCATCTAGTGAGATGGAAGGTTACTTATAAATTTATCATCATCCAATGTGACAGAAGTTATTATGAAGATTGGATCAAACCCATAAATGGGATTCTGATGTATCATTGTGAAATGAATAATAACCCATGTAGTTTGGTGTTGGTTAATGGGACACATCATACCTTTTATGGTCATGTGATAAGGGCCCAACCGTATAGTTTAACATCAGGTTTCAAGAATATTTAGGAGTAAAATTCCTAGTAAAATTTTGGTGTGGGACTTATACATAAGAATCCCAAGGAAACTAGAAGGAATTTGAGCATCCAAGATTAATTAGACCCTTCTTGGAATGTGGACCAGAGATAACAAGGTTGATTTGTAATTATGGCTTTGAACCCTAGGGAGGCTTCTTATGTACCTTATATGGATGGGAATCAAATCCCATGTAGTTCGGTAATTATCTTAGGGGATTATAGCCCTTTTAGAGGATTGATATGGGGATTACTCTTAAGGATTATTCAAAAAAATAGGGACCAATATGGATGTTTTAACTCATAGAGATTTGGGGGCTTAATTAGGGTCTTACTCCTAAGGAGGATGCCCAGATTATGCGAATTAGGATTGAGGCTTACTCCTAAAAATGATTCCAAAATTAATGGGGGATGACTTGTCATCTCATGGATGAGATGATATAAAGCTAGAGATTTAAGAAGGCATCCTACGTATCCCAGTTATGTTGGGAACTAGAGTTCTCACAGTTCATTAGATGAGGTGGATTGTGTGGATGTTGTGAGAATCACAAATCTCTATGCCTGCATGGGTCTTTCTCGGTGTGAGAAACAGGAGGATGTAACAGATTCAACAAAGGCATAAATATTTTCACTTTCACCTGTGGAATAGGATGTCTCAACCATAGAATAGGTTTGTATTAGTTCCCAAAAGTGAAATATAATTTTCTCTGAGTGAGATCATTTCCTCTCTTGTTTTGATATACAGGATACTCACATATAGTGATCAATCCTGAGAGAGGTAGATCAGAGCAAAAATAAAAATTTATTCATGAAATGAGAGGGGATTACCTAAGAATGAGTGCCATAAAATGGGTCCTGTATTGGGAGGAGTATACCATTACTTGTGGAAGGGAAAAAACTATCATCCTTACTCTTTTTACTGGGAACCGAAGGCACCAGTTCTTAGAGATGAGGAGAGAATGATAGAGTTCTATCCCTAGAACCCGAGAGTTGGAACTCATCAACACATTCATAATGGTAAGGGCCTATGTGACCATATATATATATATATATATATATATATATAAATACAAGTATCTTGAGGATCTTAAGCACCTTAAAATAAAAATTTGGGAAGCCTATTCTCGTACAAATACAAACACAAATGGGAGACATGATGATGTGATTTTCCAAAAGGAATAATAAATGAGAAGGTCTTAGAGGATGTTTCACCGTGGTCCCTTTCAAGAATGGGATACATGGAAAGAGAATCCTAACCATGAGTGTCTTAATAAAGGGATTAAATGAAGGGTTTTTTAGGTCATGGGCATAGGCGGTCCATATAGGCATGTCAAACAGGTTCTATGAAGAACTGAAAAGGCTTCACACATGGGTAAAAGGTATCTGAAATATGGATATGACTTTGACAATGGACTACTAGTGTACAAAACATGGGTGACGCTTTATCCAAGATACCCAATTTCTCATCTAGTTCCCTTGGATTATTCTTGCTCAAGTCCCTAATTAGTGAGTGGGGCCTCATGTAGGTGATTTATCCTTAAGGGAGGAGAGCCCTAAAACAATTATTTGGTATTTTTGAACCTTGAAGGTACATTGTTATTTTTATATCCACTTTATTTTCTTCTCTATCATTTTTTAGAGAGCTAACGGAGAAAATAATGGGGACCTAGGTGAATGTGTTGCGCAATAAGAGCTCTGGGGATTCCTCTAACTTTTTAGTCATTAAAATAAAGAGACCAATGGTCCTTTTTATAGGTATGGAGGGCACATCATTGAAGGTATTTTTTTCACATAGGTCTTGGTTGTTAGTCCAAATCATATATCTTCCTCACATGGGTGTAAAAATTATACAACATAGAAGGTCCTCTATGTAGGTCTTCAGCGAAGGTCCTCGACATAGGGGGTTGCACCTTTGGGTTATAGTGGAAATACCTGTACTGGTGTTCTTGTGTGCAAGGGTGCTGCTTATTTTAATTTGGAAATATTTATTTGATTATTCTAAAGTTTATTTGATACCATAATATATGAAATAAACTTTTTATAATTATTTTTCGTTCCATTTTTAAAAGGTAGTCTCAACAAAATCCTCACCATAGGATTGGAACCGACTAAAAGGTGAGGGTCTAGTCTTGAGTCCTGACTATTGGGAAACGATTATGATGAAATAATGCTGGATCGCGTAGACACCCTTTATATTTTCACCATGTGGGTCACCTGCATAGGTCTTTCGTCATAGGCTAGCGGTGCCTATAAATACCCATGTGTATTTTTAAATTTTATCACCTGCATTTCTAATTTTTTTCTTGCAACACACAGATCATTCTCTGAGCTACAATGTGTTGTTCCCCCGAAATGGTCCTTAGAAGGTTTTCTCAAGGTGTATACACCTGACCAATGAAGCTATGTTGATTTAATTTGTCGAAGAGGCTGAATAGAAATATTTCATCGAGGGAACTACACTACATACCATGTTGAAGGTCCAGCATTGGATTCCTTGTCGAATGACCTGCGTGGGGTACCTTATCGATGGAACTGTGCGTACATTTTCCTTTTCCAAATTATTTAATTCATATATGTTAAAATTTATTATTTCTTAAGTTAATATTTTCTATTATGAGAGAAAATGGTTTCCATCTTGCGGGTTTTACAATGGCTCCTTTCATGACTGTAACTGATGAATCTTCTATGCATCAAACTGAAATGATGAAATCCATCAGGCTAGATTACTATGATGTTGTTTATACTACCCTCCCCAAATTGGAGAAGTGTTTGATACCATTTCAATGAAAGTATTAATGAAGCGAAAATATTCTACTGTACGAGCATGGGATTATAATATATGTACACATTCCAGCATAAAAGGAATATTTTCTAAAGACTCAATTTGTAAAATAGATCAATTATCCCTGTTTCAATATCTCTTCAAAGAGTGTCCCCATTAATTAGGGAAATGTATCTATTGGATTCATCCTACATCACAGAGGTATTACTCATGATATGAAGTATCATGTTGTAGACCCAAGTCCTCATTATTATGATTCAACCTTTTATGATTCAAATACAGATCAATATAATGGATGGAAAGAATACTGGGATCTCTACTCTAGAGGGAAGTTGTACCTAAATTGATGTGGGAATGTAGGGTATGAAAAATGTTTGCTTATTTCATTAAAGAGCCGCAATGTGTTAAAATTTATAGTTCCCCTATTCTTAGAGAGATGTTTGATGAATTTAGCCTGCTAATGACAAAATTAAATGAAGTAAATAGAACACCACCATTGGCCTAGGAGATATTAAAAAATG
This sequence comes from Viscum album, assembly GCA_963277665.1. Taxonomy (NCBI): domain Eukaryota; kingdom Viridiplantae; phylum Streptophyta; class Magnoliopsida; order Santalales; family Viscaceae; genus Viscum; species Viscum album. Next base: position 1,235,033,513 of record OY728123.1, on the reverse strand, counting down.
AAATGATCTATAGAATGAAAATAAAGAACCAAATCTTAGAGCTGACATCCTTAAAAAATAGAGGATATAATCTTTTTTAGAACCAGTGAAAGACAAATGGCCTACTTGTGGATGACCTATCGTTTTACCTACTACAGATGACTGGGGTGCCTCAGGCACATTTTCTCCCACATTGGATAAGGGAGATTCTAAAAATTTGGGATACAAAGTTAATCCTAGGATTGATTAAAAGGTGTGATAGTTTGGCTTCCTTGACATGTGGCTATGCAACTATCTTCTTTATATCAGTGAGTCTGGTGGTGGTGTGAGGCAAGGGACATTCGTTATTACGGCCATGTTATCATAGTGGAAGTATATCAGATTGGATTCCATTATTTTAGCAAGTATAAATCACTTATTATTGCATTTATACAAATGGAAGTATCTGTTTAGACTTATAGTACCATTCTAGGTGATATTGGGATGGATTGTAGCGAATTTCAGTTAAAATTCATTGTTGAATTCATTTAGGATCCCCAATAGTAGATTTACCTCATTTGTTAAGAAAGTATCTAGAATTTAGCCTTTGATCCTGGTACATGATGAGGTGTTGAAGGAACTGAATGCATCTGGAGAATTTTTCTTCTTTCCATTTTGCAACCCATGAACCAGAACATTTATTGATAATGGGAAGAAGGAACATTACAAGTTGAGAGCATACATGATGGCATTCTAGGATAGTGTATTAGATTCCAGCATTGAATCTGAGACTATCTATAAATATTATGTCCCTTATATGTTTTCTCACCAATTAAAATGTCTTCAAAAATCAAGTAACTTTCCTCCCAATAATGTTAGGCATTAGATGCACCCAATGGTAGGCCGGGATTTATAGATCCTAAAGGCTCTAGAGGCATCCAAAATCTCTATCACACTACCTCTATCAGATGCATCAATTGGACCAGATGATTGATTTTACAAGGTTTGGGTTTCTTCATACCCTCAAGGGGCATTAAAAAAAGGAACATATCAAGTAACGACCATGACAATTACCATTCATAGATATCATGTAAATAAATCAAAAACGAAAGATGATTAAGAAAATTAAAGGATTTACAGCGTTAAAAACATACTCATAGAAGGCCTACCTAGAAAACTAAGGTTATTGGGACAACACCCCAACTAGTGAGGTGGTCTAGTTTCCATAATCAAGAATAAGTTTACATTTTTTCACCTCATTATTCGATAGAAGAAATGAGACATTAAGGGGCTTTCCAATCTGAGGGGGTTGAGTTTCCCCAAAACCAAACGCATCAAAATAAATCTATGGGTGACCTTTAGAAATATTGTATTATGAAATCATGACTCATAATATCAGGGTTCATGGGATTTTATCCATCATGGCATTAGATTTATGGATTTGGGTGATCTTAAACTATCCTCAAATTGTCTTCCATATAGAAATTTGGATGAAGTAAAGAGGTACATCATTTAGTTGGTTGTTTTAATATATGCAACTGATGACCATGACCCTTCCTCGAAATGAGTATCTAACATGATAGATCATAGAATATGAAAATGGGTAATAATTCAAAATGAGGAGGAATAAAAAATTTAACATAATAATGACAATGTATTTCTATTTTCTTTTGTTTTTGTTTCTTCTCCTTCATCCACCATTACTAATTTTGATGGGATATCATTTTTCAACATGAAATAGGGGATGAAGAATCATCTGGACAGGTGAATTAATCCATGATGTATGGTTCTACATGAACCCCCATCGATACAATGGATGAAACCCTTTGGTCCCCAGAACATTCTCTAGGAGGGAAAACCATGATAGAGGTAATGGTGATGGAAAATGATCAGCCATTACCTCATGTCTCTATTTCTAAGAAGGGTAGTACAATCTCTCTGCTATATTATGAAATGAAAGAAAAACAATGAATTAAAGTTGTCCAAATGAGTACATCCAAGTGAGTATTTTCACTTTCATCCAGTATTAATACGTTCATGACACACTTTTTAACCATGTTAAACTACACTCAGGATCTGCATCGCTTTCTTCCCTCAAGGGGTCAAGTACTGGTCCTTCACGGATTGTGAAAAACATCCCTAGTGAAGTACATATTTGTGCTAGTAAATATATCTCCTTAATATATATAGTCTCATGGGATTCATCTCTATATTCTCATACATTTATAAATAGATAGGAGGGTAATAGTAATGTTAGATGCAATTATCTCTGGTTATCATATGATATTTCAAAAAATTGTCTCCCTATAATATCTCAGATCTATTTACTATAGATCTGAATCATGTGGAAGATAGTGATGATATTACTATTGCTCCCTGGGGGAGAAAAATGGATCGTGGGTGGTCTGAGGAGGGTATGAGTGTTGATTTGGACTTTACAAGGCCTAATAGTAGTGCACTGGTTGAATAGATGGTGGAGAGAAAGTTCAGAAAAAAATGAGGGTATTGATCAACGTTTGGTGTATTTCTAAAATGGTGAGGGTTCTATGATATACAATGTTGTATACACTGAAATAATGGATGATCTTAATCCAGGCATTGATATTCCAGTTTTCATCAGTGAGTGTGGGAACATTAATGAGGAACTTAAAAGACGTGATTTTTCTTGTTCTTGTATTTATCATACATTGATGTTATTTTATATGATATTTCATATCAAATTTCACCTTATGAAGATTTTTCTACATAGAATTCTTCAAATTCCCCTCGAGAATGTTTCTTTCCAATCCATCCTATATGTACAAACATTGGAGAAATTTAGAATGGGAATCCAAAATTTGGATATCCTCTAGAGTCGTTGGTCAAGGTGGCTAAGAAACATCATGACAATGTACCCCACCAAGAAGTATCTTCTCAAAATACTATAGTTGAGAATAATAGGTAGGAATATACTCAAGATACTGACATATCACTTGGTAAATATCTTAGAATGTCTTTATCACAATTCATACTTTATATTCTTTTGATGTTAAGAATGATTCTGATTTATAATTTTAGAATTATCAACTTCTATAACTAGGTATGAAGGTGAAGATTCTACATTTTATTGACTCTCAATGGAAGGTGAGACATCCACTGCTTTAGAGGGAGAAAAACATGGCACTTCATTGAGTGATTTGATTTATGAATACATTGTGCCTCATGGTAGTGACTCTGATTTAGACATAGAGCTGTAGGTTTCCCTTAGTATCATGAGTGGAAATACATGGAGGATTATTTAAAAATTGATCATTGAGAATCATTTGGAATATCTACCTTTAATTTTTTTCATACTTCTATATATATTTAGCATTCTAGGATTTAGTGGATTTGATTATCGTACTATTTATAATTTTGTAAAAATACCATTCATTCGCATAATAAATAGATTAAAATTTGGTAGGACCCTATAATGGCCAAACTAGTTACCAATGTTGAGAGTATTATAGTTATGTTATCCCAGGATATGGAAACCATAGTTCATAGTATGCAGAGTTCCAGAATAAAATCAATGAACAATCCATTAAAGAGGCACACCATCAGAAATAGGTGTTGCAACTTCAACAAGAGTTGGATTCTACTCCAGTGGGACTTGTACAACTCCATCAATCATTAGCAGAAGTCCATGTAGAATGGGTAACTAACATTGGAGATACCATGGAAGCACTTCATAAAGTCATGGAGACTGAAGCTAGTCAGCTAACTAAGCTTCGACAAGAGGTTGATAGAGATCAGGAGGTTGTTCAATAAATAAAGAGCATGAGAAAATCCTCTTGTAATATAATATGGAGAGACTTAATTATATGGATGTTCCTATGGTTTTTCTACATAAATGTAAAGGATTTTGTCTATAATAAAATATTTTTTCATCCTTGATTTATTCATATAATAATATTTTCAAAGATGAATTTCATATAATTATATCTCCATACAAGCTAACCATAATTACAATGATAGGGGTGGGGTGCTCTAATTTTTACCTATGTTAATGTGTCTATAGAGTATAGTTTGACTTTTATTATGATCATATGAAAAAACCTACAAACTTCATGTCTTTTATGTTATCACCTTAATTTTTACCTAATAAAATATGAGTGATACTAAGTGTGTGAGACTTGAATTTTTCTCAGGATTCCTTTTTTAGTTTTTAGCCATAAAAGTTTATGATTTTATATTTTATCATTCTATATTTCTTAAAATGAATAGATTGTAGGTCTAGGAAGCTGAGACACAACTTTTTTCCATATTTCCCTTTATGGGTTTTCAAACTGGTGAGTAATATGTTTCTTTTTTGTGATAAGTTTAAAGACATGAATGTCATACAATAATGGATACTTTTTTAGGTCAAACATATTTTACCTTGAATTTTGAAAATAAAATCCAAACAATGTTTTGATGGATAGAAATTTCCAAATATATTTTTTAGATACTTCTAACGGGAATCCTGAGTCATGTATTTTTGGTAAAAAAAATATAATATTTGATGTATAATAATAGAGGATGTCTCTTCCAAGAATGAAGTTAACAATATTTGAAAACTCCAATATGGGGGATGTTTTATATATGATAATCTAAGGCATGTTCTACATAGCCAAATAGGGGCATCCTTTTATTAACAAGACTATTATGTAGGAAACTGATGCAAAGCCAACTGGGGGAACATACTATAAAGTCAAGTAAAGGAGTTCCTAGGAATTTAGACATTTTATTACTAATAGAAAAAGTGGTTTATGATTTCGATTTCATAATACCAAATTGGGTGGATTATCCAAGGAAATATTTCTAAGAATATAGGGAACATCTGTACAATATATTCCATTAATGAGAAACCATTTCTACAAGATTTAAGTGGGTGAAGGGGAGTATAATTTGTGAGAAAGGGGATCTCTGATATTATTCTATGCAGTTTAAATTCATCCAGCAGGGAGGCCTGAATGGATTGAATGCCTTTAATTTTTATGATTTTTTTGATAATCCTACCTGTAAGGGTAGAGGGGGAACCCTTTCATTGACCATAGGCTTAAAGACACATTAAATGGCCTAGAAGCCTTAGAGTGATTTATTACAAATAGAATACTTGAAACTACACTCCCAAGAAAATATTCTGATGTCATCTCTCTAGCATTGTAAGGCTAGATGACTAGTATTCATGTGAACATATGCAGATGCTCAGTACCGATGTCAATGACATACCCTCTTATTCTTCCATACCTAGTTATATATTCTTTGGTGATTGATCCTTCTCTCAAATCCTCATATGAATCATTTTCCCTTGATGTATATCTAGTTGTATCAACATTACATGTGGCCCGAAGGCCTTGAGGTAGCCTGGGAGCTTTAATTGGCATGAAGGCCTTGGGTGGCCCAAAGGACAAGCTAGACCAGGGGACCAAACCAGTGGCCCAAATATTGAAATGGATTATTTTTATGACTTTACATTACCAAACAGTTCCTACTATTGTAATTCTACATTACTCGAAAATATGAATCTTCCCAAAATTGAACTCTGGTCACATAGATTCACTTGGAGAGTCCTCACCAACTAGGTTGTGGATCATGTAATAATAAATCATGAACATTGGGGGATTTTGGAACTTAATGTTCTGCAGCATGGAAATTATGTTGTGAAATTTCAAGTCATGAAACAAACCAATTATGCTATGTAGTTTCAATTCATCCATCAAGGACATTAGTGGATTTTATTTATGGTATTTATCTATGACTAAAGGATTGGTGGTTCTTTAATTCCCAAAAATATTTCTGGAAATAAACTACTATATTAAGGTATGGAAGGAAAAAAATTTAATCCATGATTTATGGATTCCTGAATCCGAAGAGTGATATGGGAAAAGGGGTAAACTGCATTAAGGGCGGTCTCTTCCATGAATGGTGTAATTGTGATTTAACAATCCCTTTATGGGTGTTATATTATGTAGGGAATTCTGGAGAATATTATTCATAGCTAAACAGTTGTATCCTATGGCTGATAGGCTTGTTATGTAGGTGAAATTATGCAAGGCTACCTGGGATAACATACTTCATAGTAATGTAAAAGGGCACTAAAGAATTTTGGCAATGTAATGCTAAAACTGATCAATGTTTATAGAGATATGGATATTCTCAAGCACAATGTTTGGATTATGGGAAACTTTTATTGAATAAGGATGAGGTATTTCAAGTCACCCTCTCCTATGAATTGGGGGGATATAATATCTATGAAGTTCATACACAAGCAACCATAGTATGGGGCATGTAGTTTTAGGTCATATGACTAGGACCAAAATATTGTGAAAATAATGGATGACACATGGTCAAATGGTCCATGTTCATTCCAATATGAATTGAATAAATGATAGGGGAAATGTATAAAACAATATCAATGAGACTTTCTGGTTGATAGAAAGGATATGGGACAAATATGCAAAATATGAGGCACCTTAGACTTTTGGTTTCTTCATACTATAATCAAAGCTTAGGGGAGAAGAATATACTTATAACAAGAATTAATTTAACTCTATTTGAGAAACCCATTAGGGGGTTGTATTATGTAGCACCAACTATGTCATATGCTATATAGCCAAAAAAAATGGCATCCTTTAGCTGAATTTCCTGTTATGTGAGCAATTGATGCAAGAACATCTGGGGGAACATACTTTATAGTCAAGAAAAAGAGTTCTCATGTATCAAAAATTCTACCCCTAGAAGCTAAAGAAAGATTATGAAGATCATAAATTATTCAAGATTATGTGAATGAAATATGAACAGGGAAATGATAAAAACATAATGTATGTACTTGACCAATATTATCAATGAATTTGGAGTCCATTACATAGACCTAACTCATATGTATAATGGGGTATCTCTTGTTTCCGTAGTGGGCTCTCTAAAAAGAGGACCCAAAATAAAATCTCGTACATAGATCATTAATTTTAAATAGGAAATGAGAAATTTTTCTTCATCATATGGCTGGGACTACGGTCTAGGGAATAATATTCACTATCTATCTCAATGGAATGAGAATCATGCCGTACATAGTCGTTTAGGTACCATAAAGTGTAAATTCATTCTCCAAGGACAACATATTGTGTATTTTAATGTCATGTAACAATGACTTTATGTGGATCAACATGAAGAGAAATAAGATATTATAGTTGAACTAGGGTATAGATCCCAAGAATCACTATGTATGTTGTAGGAGAAGGAATCAAAACACACATAGTTCTATCAGATAAGAGTTCATAAATAAAATGATAACTCGTACTAGATATCTTGGTGTAAGATCTTATCTGTACACGGGAGATTATTAGATTTTCCAAGTTATGATGTGGCTGGGTTCGGGATTATTGATCTAGACGTCCCTACTTATCTCATAGAGGTGAGAATCATGAAACATTTAGTTCTTAAACAAATGTGTCCCACTTCTATTTAATTCAAAATTGGAGGATGATAGTGGTTTTCATGATTACATGTTAAAAAAAAGATAAGAACTCATATTGAATCTCCTCACATATACTTGATTCATACATGGGGAGAAAAGTGGCATTATATGTATCATGTTGTGACTGGAACCAAGATTTAGAGTCTTGGCATCACTACATATCTCATATAAGTGATAATCCAGCCACACATAGTTTATAAAGAAGTTACCTAGTAATGGATGGTCCACAGACAAGGATTGGGGGACTTTTAAATTATGTATGGACTAGGGTATATGACCTAAGTGTCGCTATGTATCCTAATAGAATAAAAATCAATCCACATATAGTTGTTAAAATTCCATGTATTTTAACGTTAGGTAGTATGGATTTCGGTGAACTAATGTCAGGTGATGGAAATATTGCAGTTGTTCCCGAGAATGAATGGTTAGGCATCACACTATATCTCAAATAGGTGAGAATCAAGCATCACATAGTTCTTGACATAGTCATTGTGTTGATCTGATTCATTTAAATAATTTAATGGGACTTTATGATTAATTATGGCTAGACCCAGGATTGGGGATCCAAGTGTCACGGCATATACCAAAAGGATGAGCATCAATCCACACATAATTTCTTAAGGGGTCCCTGTGCAGTATTAATTCATGCACACAGTGGGTGAAGGGATTTTATAAACATTGTGGATTGACCCAAGATAATAGAACTGGGTGTTACAATGTATCTTGTTGGGGAATGAATCATGCCACTTATAGTTCTTGAATGAAGTTCCCCACACCAATTGTGGTTTGATGTGAGGAAGGGGCATTAATATCTTTTTGGTATTTTACAAAAAAATGGTTGGAACCAAAATTCAGATGGTGTGAGAATCAAGCCATATTGTTTGGATGGGTTCATAATATATAATTGGATCATATACAAGAAAAGGAATTTTTTTTCTTTTATGGTTGTAGTTGGGTCTGAGATAGAAGATATGGGCATCACTACGTTTCTAATTGGAATAAAAATCAAGCCACACATAGTTCTTGAAGAATCATGTAGTTTAACAATGGGTGGTATGGATTAATTCCACAGGATGTGAATGAATCATTATAGATAGACCAGGGGATAATACCCTGTTGTAACTATGTATTTAGCCAAAGAACGAATCAAGACACACATAATTATTGAAGAGATATTACCTATGAAGATCTGGCTCATACACATAAGGAATAAATGAGCTTTTTTATCAATATTGGACCCAAGATTAGTGATATGGGTGTCACTACGTATATCACTGGAATGAGAATCAATCTAGTCATAGTTCTTGAAATTATTCCCTATGAAGTCCTAATCCAAACATAGGATGAAATGGGGATCATGTTCCTCTAGGGTGTTTCAATAAGTTGAGTGAGTTTTTATCGTATAATAAACTCATCTTTTAAGGGAACACACAGAATGTTAATTTTTCTAATTATAAGGATTTATTAATGTTAAATAAGGGTGGTTTTAACCATAATGTTCATTGTTATATGGTGAGGACAACATGTGATATGCAGTTTTATATCTAGAAGATAGTTCCACTTGTTGTGAAATTTATCATTATGTTACAAGGACTACTATTCTACATATCTTAATGTACTTTAATGTGGACACAAATAGTGTTGTGCAGTTTAAAGACCCAGAACTAAGATGATGGTTTCCACACAGTTTTTTTTCAAGAAGCTAGGACCATATTTCTGTGATTACACAAAATACTTATTCAAGAAACTTTCATTTTTTGGAATTATAATGAGTTATCCATACATTTAGATTAAAGACTAAGATCCATTGGAGTTGACATTATTTATAGAATCAGTTCCATCTCAGTTTGGATCAGGAATTAGAGGCATATTTCCATGTATCGTTGGATTCCTATGGACCAGAACCAACTCTCTTTAGAGGAATGACAGAAGGAAGACCTTCTTGTTGAAATCTATCACTATTCGGTTCGTATAAACTTCCTAATGATATAAGGTGTTCAATTTATTTTCATCTAATAACTCAAAATCATCCAACAATTTCTAGGATTTCTCATCTATGGATAGCTGATCAAAAGTGGAAAATCTAAGTGATTGTAACTCAATTTCAATGGAAATAAATTCTTATGTCCTATATACCAGAGAATATAGGGTTTAATGTGTGGTTGTATTCTTCATAGTCATTTAATCCCATAAGGCATGAAATAGTTTATCAGAACAATATATATTATCATTATCCACCATCTTCTAGAGTATGTTTCATAGTGTCTTGTTGAAAGCCTCTATCATTCCATTGGCCACTGCATAATAGCTGGTTGATTGGTTGGTCTTGATATTGTACTCATGATAATGTTTTCCTACCTTAGCAAGAATCAAAATTGGTTCCATTTTCTATTAATTTTTTTTAGGGACACCAAATATGGTAATGATATTATATATGACAAGGCTAACAAAACTTTTGGACTCGACTTCTTTGTGAGGTATTCCCTCTTCCCATTTGGAGAAGAAACCAGTAACAGCAAGGATATACTTTAAATGTTTAGCCGTAGATGGGGGAGGAGGCCCCACTATATCTATTCCCCATGTATAAAATGGATAGGGGTATTTGGATTTATATAGAAACTCAAGGGGTTGATGGATGAAATTAGTATACACTTGGTAGGGATGACACATATTAGTGAAATATGTCTAATCCTACATCATTGAATGGTATAAGTATCCAAGAATTCAGATTTGATCAGAAAGCCTCCCTAGACTGTTGGGCACAACAAGATCCTAGATGTACCCATTTCATGACAATCTCACCTTCTTATCCATAAATACATCTGAGTAAAATTCCATCTAAATATCATCTACAGAGGATCTTATGGTGATTTCTTCCATCGTAAAGTGTGAAATTGACTACTCATCGCCGTATCTTATCATTTTCGACTCTATCTTGTGGAATTACTCCATGTTGGAGGTATTGCACGATGGGTGTCATCCATCTCATTATATTACCATATGTTTGGGGGATGAGACAGATTTCATTGATTTCATCTATTCTTATTTGAACATAAGGTGAAACCACTCGACGATGGGAAATGCAGATGATTTTTTCTTCCCATTATGGATCTTCTAGTGTTGTGTCTACATTTCCAATGCATCATCTTGGTTGTATTTAAATTTAGAGACATACGATAATGTGGGTTCTATAAGAAATTATTCCATTAACCCCCATACCTAATCACATAGGGGATTAACTCTTCCTTTCTGAAAATTTAATCTTCACTGATATGTTTGATTACCAATTCTAAATCACCCTTCACATATATGTGATTTACCAGGACATTGAGTTACAATTCCATCCCTACAATGAGAGCCTGATATTTTTCTTCATTGTTGGTACCATCATCTAATTATAGGAAGGATTATTGAAAAACTCCCTTTTCTGGGGAGATAAGAACAATTCCAAACCCAACTTTGTTGATCTTAGGTTGTTTCAATCTCTTCCCTGTTTGTCTTCTATGAGCACAATAAATGTACATTTCCCTTGTTTGGGGACTATCATGAATAAGGAAGATTTCATCATTAGGAAATTCATTATTCAACGATGTATTTTCTACAGGTAGGTTCTTATTAAGGAACACTTCCAAATAATATCTTTTAAATTCTTTTTTATAAATGAACTATATATTAAACAATTGTAAAATAACTTCCACCATGGTAGATGTCCTTTTAACACATGAAGACTAAGGATAAATTTGAGTAGGATATTAATAGAGACCAAGTGGACCTCGTGATGTTGCAGGTGGTGCATCACCTCTTAAAATGAAATGATTAATGATTGGGATTTCTTCTCAATATCTATGTATCGAGTCTAGGAATCAAGCATGGTTCTTCTTAGATAGTAAAGATTGTTTTCATTCATAGCATCATTCATATGTATAAGGAAGGTTCTTAGTGATTGATTTAATAATGTTACATAAAAAATGACTGATTTTCTTTCAACAAATGGAATTAGTATTGGTGGACTCCATATGTAATTAATTATGGTATCAAATTCCACTTGGTAGTCATTAGACCATTGATATGTGACCCCCTTCCTCATTAATGTTTTAATTTGAAAACACATTTCTGATATATTAGGTATGAAGTCCCAGAAATAGGAAAAGTGTCCTTCAATTCCTCTCAACTATTAAATTTTTTAGGAGTTTAAATGGCAAGTATATCATTATTATTGTTATATTTACATTCATGTCACGTTGACGTACAACAAAACTGATAGATTTTTTTAAGGTTAACATGAAAGCACATTTCAAGGGGTTTATCATTTGATTATCTATCGAAGCTTACTAAAAATTATTTCCAAGTTAGCGAGGTGATCCTAGAATTGTTAGTATTTTACCACAATATCATAAATGTAGAATTCAACAAATATCCTTATGAAGGGTTTGAATATATGATGCATATCATGTTGGTATGTGGAACTGGGATTCATCAAGACAAAGGGAATCACTTTATAGAAAAATACCCATTAAGGGGCTCTGAAAGTGGTAGATTCCTCATATTCTAAGGCCATCTGTATTTGGTTATACCTAATGTATCTATCCATGATGGAGAGAGCTTCCAAGTGATTTGTTGCATCTTTCAAGAGTACTGTGATTGGAACCAGGAAGTCATCTTTGGGAAAATGCCGATTGAGATCTATGTAATCTATGAAGACTCTAATTTTCCTCTAATTAATTTTCACCTTGGAAATATTTCAAATCCACATTGGATATTTCACCTCTGGAATGAATTCATCTTTGATAAGTTTTTTGACTTCAGCCTCAATTTTCCAGGCATGAGTTGGGTTTGTTCTTCTTACTTCTTTCTTGTATCTGTGATGCAATTCTGGGAATCCTAAATGATGGGTGGCCACCTTAGGGCCAAGGCCTAGAATTTCTGTATAATTATAAGAAAAGAAATTATAGTATTTCTTTAAAAAGGAAGTATAAACCACTTTATTTTTTTGAAGTCATGGATCTACTAATCAGAGTGGGGTATTTGACTTTCTCAATAGCCAAATTTATTTCTCTAATTTCTTCCATGGTGGTGGTGAAAACATCCAAAAATATTAGAGGTTCATACATGATATATTATTGTTACTCTTCTTCTTCTTCCCCTTGTGTTACTCTATGTGCCTCTTCTTGGAGGGTAGGTGATGAAGCTATAATTCCCAAGATAAGGTAAGAGTTGGTATTTGGACATTCTGAAGAGGAGGAAACCATCTCTGGCCCAACTAATGATAAAGGGTCTTCCTAAAGCACTTAAGGTAAGATGAAGGGGTGAGAATCAGCATCCATGTCTTCTTCTATTAGTGTGCACGATTTTTCTATCCTCAATGATAAAGAAGAAACTTGATAAAGCTCAATATATGAAATAAATTCATCATGATTTAGACTTTCATTATCACTTGGAGAATTAATGAATTCTCCTATTCCATCAGGTTTGATCAACACAATTGAAATTATGGAAGCCATTAGAGAAGTGCTTGGATTTAGGCCCAACTTTTCAATTTGATTAATGGGAAGTACATAATATTCACTCAGATACTTGAATGGGTTAAACAAGATCTTCTCCAGACCATTCAAAGCATTGATTCTTTTATCATCATCCATAATGGACCATTTCCCCCTTTGATAGAAATATGCATCAATGTAATGAGGTTCATAATGTTTGAATGGGGCCTTGTCACCAAACAATATTCCAATTTAAGAATTTATGTAATATTTATGACATTATGGGTCTGATGAAGGAATGGTCACATGCTGATGTAGCTAAGGTCTTTTGAGTAGAATATTGAAAGCTGTATCATGTCGGACAACCATTAACTCTTAATCAAAGCCAGTAAACCCATACTATGTCTTGAGTGTAATCTCTCCTATAGGTTCTTTCCCTTTCTTGTCATACCCATATAACATGATAGTTGAGTGCAACAAATGGGACTCAGTGAGACCCGAATAACGAAGTGATCATACCAAAATGAGGATGACTCTTGAGCCATTGTGAATGAAGGATCGTCGAACATCGGTGTCATTAATCCATACAGATATGTACACGGGCCTGAGGTGTCCTTGTACAACAACATCCTCATTATGGCCTATCAAATATATGACCACATGACATTCTTCTGGATCATTCTCTACACGTTAAACTTTTGTGGTAGAGACCTCAACCTAAAACCCATGAGAACTTGAAAAAGACTCAATTTGGGCTTCTTGGAGATCTTTAGATAGATTCAGGTCATCTAGGATTTATAACATGGATGGTAGATGGGATAGTTTCTTCAACACATCATATTATTGATGCATAGGTCGACATTTTCCATCATGTGGATACCCTTTTGTAGGTGCTCTAGGGGATGATGTTATTGATGTGGATATAACCTCATATGGTTTTGAAGTTGGATGCAATTATAATCTTGGTATATTAGGTCGGATAGGTATTCCAACTTAATGAGGAGGTGGTGGAATTTCCTATAACCAGTATTCCATGATGGTCATATTAGTGTCGGCCCTACCATGTGTGAGGCTGTTCCTTTATTCGTACTGAGCCCACTGAAAGGATATCTCATGAATTTACCCGTATAAATAGTTCGATTAGGGGAGTGGTTGGAGTAGTGTATCCTTGAACTTGACATACACTTCCTCTAGTTCACTAATGAAGTGCAGGGAAACCATGTACATAATCAAAATCATCATGTGCATAAATATTTGTTAAGTGAATAACATTAACTGAGAAGAAAATATACTCCTCATATGATAGAGATTCTTCCTGGGGTGTAGACTCTTGTTGTTATATTGGGTGGGGTGGTGCCCATGATTTTTAGATAGTCAGCAATAAATATTCTAAGGTCAAGAACAACATTTTTCTTTAAATGATGTCATCTTCTTCTATTTGTTCCATATCTATCTGGACATGTGTCTTCTTTGAGGATGTCCCTTTAGAAGACTGTGATTTTGATGAATCTGGATTTTTAGAAGCAGAAGTGGTAGGAGGCACATTCTAAAATTTCAATTACATTCATAGAATAGAGTGAGTTTAGTTGATCGTTTTCTATACCATCCAGTCAGTGAACATCTACACATTCTTTCTTTTATCTTCTAGCCATTCTCCTTCCTCATCTGGATCAGTAATACTAAGACATGCTACATGCAATGGTGATTTTTTCAGCTTAACTTTCCCAGAGTCCACCAAATTTTGTTGGAGGTCCATGAAAACAAATCACTCCTATATGGGGTTCCCAATCATTTTATGGAAAGGGAAATTGTTTGGGGGTCCTTTTTCCATTCTTTTTTAGGATACATTGGTCATAGAAACTATAAAAAGAAGTTATTGAAAGATTAGATGAAGCAATTGTGGACAATGTCATTTTGAAAAGAATTTTCACTATTATTTAAATCTCTCAAATTGTTATTTTCTTTGATATATTTGATCATCTTGATGTGTTAATCATTACTGCTGACATGTGAGAGGTGGATCCCTACGGTATTATGAGGGCTCTGATGTGGGAAAGGGCACATGGTCCTGTGTAAGTGTAACTATAGTAGCCTCTACTTTTCCTTCTCTTATTATCGGAGTTGATGGTATTACTTAGGATTTGGCTCTATTCTCTATTATGGAGATTTATACATGTTGGGAAATCGAGGCCAGATCCTAAAATCCTCCTATGTATTTTATAGGGTTTAAGGGTGTGTACAACTCATCACATGAATTTTATACTCAAATGGATATAAACACTTCCCGAGGGAGTGGTATATTCAAGGAGTATGTTAATCCTTTCCACCAGTAATGAAATCCAAAATGCATTCATTATCCATTTGCATACAGTTTGTCAGATCGAAGACTGTTGTCTTTTGAAGAATTGATATGACCTAGAAAAGGATATTTTGAGAGAGATCATCCCATCTAGTGATAGATTGACAATGTAAACTCATGTACCAAAAAAAGGCTATCTCTAGAAATTATTTCATGAAGTACCTAATATTAACTACATCCTGTTGCTCGGGGGTTCCCATCATCAGATCACTATGAGAGATGAAATGCATCAAGTGCTTCATCAGATCTCCTAAGCCATTGAATATTGGAAATATGGGATTGCCAAAAATTGGCATAGGAGGAATTAGATATACCCATTCAGGATAAACCACTTTCCTAGTTGTTTTTGTGCACACCTTCCTTCTATAACATCCCATCGAGTCGTTAGTGAACAAATGTTGTTCATAAGAATTCCGGAAACATCTGGTTGATCCTAGACCTAAACTGGTACAGTAGTGGATCCGAAACTAGTGCGAAAACTGGTAGGACAACCGTTGGGGGTTCTATAAGAATTTTCCTTGGATAACTCATGGGTACAAGCCTATAAGTATGTTCCAAACATTGAACTTCTTATACATACAATGGAGGGAATTGATTATAAACATTAGTAGTGGAAAAAAAACATTCTTTGCTGAGGTGCTCCTACTGGATGAGAAAGATGAGGATCTTCTTTTAAATAATTTTTGGAAGGAATGCTACTTTAGAGTAACTCTTCATTGAGTCTTCTCAACTCTTTCTTCTCCTCCTATTACTGACAACAATTTTCCTCAAGTGAAATGGATTGACCATCTCATGAAAAAATGTGAGACATGGTCTGACCATTACCTTTTACTTTATTAGGTTCCTTTTTAAGAGGTGTACGTTGATTATTTGATGAAATATCTAAATTTTGATTAGGCCTCTGAGTTCAAGTATGAACACCTATTTCATTTGATTCAGTGTGACCATATCATGAACAAGAAAATAATCCTCTATGTCCCCTGAACTAGACTCATTTTCTAGAGTACCTTACATGATGGAATTGATGACATTAATCAACACCTAATGAATTGATATAATTCTATCAAAATATTTGTGAGATAAACTTCTTATATGTTGTCCATGTGAATGTTTTCCCTATTTTTTGGTTTGTAAGAAATTGTTTAGTGGATAGTAACCTGAATGGAATCCTTGGATACTTTATGAATGAATTCATTTTGTGGATTCTTTCCCAATCGGGAGAAAACTAACTTCTGTTGAGGAGGGGATTGTGAATGTGAATAATCTCACAACCCGATGGACATGGGTAATTCCTTTACTTTTTTAAAAACCTATCGGTCTCTATTTTTTGGGTCTGAGGGTTGGATTATAAAGGCCCCCATCCATCCGAGCAGGGTTGGCTCCTGAAATGTTATGGCTAATATCAGTATAGATGCTCTTCTGATTTTACCAGGTCTGGTATAATTAGTTGAGGGGTTCATTATTTAGAACCCACATAAATCTGTAGATTTGGAATATAGTTGTGCTATTTTAGAAATATGCTCGATATAGCGATTCACATCCTCTAAATTGGAGGCATGTTCAACATTCTCATACACTTGATTAAAAATTATCACAATAGCTTTGTCTCTTGTATCTTGACTCCATTGAGAGTCAGTTGAGGCATTATCTTATTGAGCATATACTTGGACATGAACAAAATACGTTTTCTTTATCCGGCCTAGGGAGATAACATTTCATGAGTAGAATTTTGGAAGGCATTGTTGGATTTGGACCGCAGTGAAATGCAATTCTTATTGTGCACCCCATCCTTTGATATAAACACCAGATAGAGTATCTGTGATGAGTCTTCACAACCTCATTTATGCATCGAGGCATGTGCTTTAAAGGGATACATGCTGCTTCTTAATTATTAAACTTCAAGAATCAATGATATATTCTAGGTCAATTCAAAACAGAAACCCTTCTACTACCTTGAAATGACTTGGGTATTCATAATCTAGTAATAAGTTTTCATTTAGATGACGAATATTATTCCATATATTATGGCAAATATCATAAATAAAATCTCCTACCAACATCATTTGAATTCTACATTGGGAGGCAGACAAATGGCATAACATGACTAGTATTTCACCCTCATCTGGTTTTTTCCTTGTGTTAAGAATATCCTATTCAACTATTTGTAGATATTTCACTACTTGGTCAGACCAAATTTTGGTCTTTTACTACTTCTTTATTAGACGCTGCAAGATCATTATAGAGTTCCTCTGTTGATGGGAAAGGGAGTGGTGAATGGGGTGTTCAGAGAATGAAATTTTCCTTGGGTTACCTTCTAGTTGATAATGTATTTAACCTTCCAGTGACAAGGCATTAAAAATGACTATCCTTGTGTTAGTAAGTTCCACAAGATAAGAGGGATTTCTTTTCACTACATTTTAAATTGTAAAATTCTATTGGAAGTGTGAATCACTACTACAGAGAGAAAATTCACATTTGAATAAAATCATTGGAAGGACCACCATGGTGGATTATAGTATGAGATAAAATCTTTTTTCTCCTTGGTATTCTGGCCACATGGAGGGTTACCATGGCTCTCGTCAAGAGATAAGCTCTTGAAATTGAAAAAATTGTATAGAAGAAAAAATTCACGAGGAATTTTCTAATGAGGACATTCATAATTACTACAAGTGATCTCGTAATTTTTAAATTGGAGGGTAGGACCCTGACATGAAACAGATATATATTTGAGGGTTTTATAAACTCCAGCATTAAGCAGAGATAGATCACATATCAGCTATTGATTATCCAACTATTTTCTATAAGACTTTTTCATTGACACGTTATTACATGTAGATGGGGCCACATGTTGAGATAAGTGGTTTTCATGGGTAGGTGTATATTTCTTCCTTGGATTGGCCATCAGAATAGGACATTTATCTCCAATTGGAATGAGTTTATGTGCCTGATCTGGTTGTCTATATGATATAGGGGAGTGTTACCCATGACCCTCCTTGATGGGTACAAATATATGAAAATAATCTAGAGTGATTTTTCGATTATACAACCTACTTGTGGGGTAAAAATTATTCTTATGTTTCTCAGGTACTGTTATTTTTTCCCTTATGATACATTGTAAGTTTCTAGGATATAGGAAAAAAATTTCATCTTCCCTTTCACTATTTACAATATGTTCTTGGTGACATCAGTGATCAAAATGGTAACAAGCATCCATTGTGTATCTAGAGTAGGTTTATGTACCTTCTCCTTTCCACCATTTCCATCGAGTGGATACTGATAGTACTCTTATGTGGGAGGAAAGAATTGAGTCTTCCCATAGCTTCTCATCAGATGTTTTTGACTTACATCTCTGGATTCTATTAAACAAGGCTGCGAGAAGGCTTGGTGAGTGCAGGTAGGTGTATGTTCTTTCTTGTTGATTTCTGTTGAATTAGGTTGGTGGTATTCATTGAACTCTACCATATGAGTTTGAGGAGAAGCTTGGTGATTGTAAGAAAGTTTTTGTTCTTTATTATGGTACTCCACTAGATTTTAAAAGTGGGATTTTTTGGGCCCCACAAGAAGAGTCTACTATTCAATGGAATGAAGGTTTATGGGTGTATGTACCTACTATCTATTTGACAGCAAAATGGGTTGTTGGTATTTTCTAGAGTGGGTAAAGCTTGAAACCTACTATTTATTAGCTAGTCATTGTCCCCGGAAGGTCATCTTCTATGCCTGGGTCTGAGGGACTTGGGTTTGACAGCTGAAGGAAACACCCTCATCATGTTGAGGGGTTACTATAGAATGGTGTTGGCAGAAACAATTGTTAGTATGATCCCTTGGGAAGGACCCTTGTGTCTTCGGGATGCGTTTGTAGGTGGCATCTTTTTCTACCTACCTAAAATATAGGAGGGACTACTGGTTGTGGTCTAGAGATAAACTTACGAAATGGTTGAAGATGGTGGTCTGAACCATCCACTTCTAGACAATCGATTGTAATTGATATGATGACATGGGGTAATTATTGATTTGGAGGGAATTTTAGGGAGCCTCCAAGTATGAAATGGTACCATGTTTTTTGTAGTCTCAAATAAGTGTGTTAGAGACCTGGGGTTGAAGACATTGAGCCGGTGGTGGAATGCTTCGATCATATGTGGATCCGGCTTGAGAAAAGTCTGGGGATTTTATGGGTTTAAACATGAATTAATCCATTAATATTGAAGGGAGTTCTTGGGAGAAAGATTGCAGGTATATATGATAGACATGAGTAAGAAAACCCTATTTAAGAAGCAACTATTTAGATGAAGATATTTGTGATTTATTGCCTTGGATATACCTCTTTTATCAATTGAGAAGGGCTATAAAGATGGGTTACACTATCATCTTGGTTAAGGATTCACTTTGGGTTCACTATTATTTTTTTCCCTCAAGAAGTGTCTCTTGGTTAGGAATCACTATTTCTGAATGGTTTTTAATGGATTTGTTTATAGAACCCAAAACACCTAATGGGTTTGTTTTCAAAATGGTCCTATATTCCAATGGATTTTGTTTATTAGGTTTGTTGACCTATGATACTTATGAACTAACATTGGTAGGGAGGATGGGAGGTTGGTCACATCACACCCTTTGGGGGGGGATATTTCAATTATTGGACTCCCATATATATTTAAGATATGTTCATCAATCCTTAATTAATTCCTGAGTATAATTTGATTTATCCCAATATTTTCAATAAATTATCATCATGTGAGAAATTTATAATCATCTTTATGTATTCAAGGTTCTTCATTGATGGAGATATCATTATGTATTAAAGGTTCTCCCTCAATAATATCTAATCATATAATACTTATAGATTCTTTTATTATTATTATTATGATAGTCATTTTTAATCCACTTGGTTAGACACTTTGGAATTTATTTTCCTCCTGGTAGAAAAAAGTTTCTCTGGAGTTTAGCATTATCAAGGGAGACAGAAGGTTACTCTATAATTTATCATCTTCCAGTGGAAAAAAATTTGTGATGCTGGGATCAAACCCACTAAATGGATTTTTACATATCATTGTGAAAGGAAATAGAACTCTCATAGTTCAGTTCCACTTAAAGGGACACATCCTACATTTTAAGGTCATGTGATACGGACCCAACTGTACAGTCTAACATCATGTGGAAAGGATGTGTAGGTCGAAGGTTTCTAGTCAGGTTTTGGTGTTGGAATTATACATAAGCATCCTAGGAAAACTGGAAGGAATGTGATCTTCACGTTGAATTTGACCATGCTGAGAATGTTGCCAAAAAATAACAAGTTTGATTAGGTATGGTGTGTTTGAAACATAGGGAAGATTCACATACCCCACTTGGATGTTAATCAAATACCATGTAGTTCAATAAGTATCATAGGATATTATGATCCTTTTAGAATAATGGTTTGGGGATTACTCCTAAGGAAGATTCCCAAAAATAGGGGCCATGAGGGTTGTTTTAACTCTTGTAAATTTGAGGGCTTAAGTTGGGGCTTACTTCGGAGGAGGATTCCTGGATTAATAGAATTATGGTTGGGGATCACTCTAGAGATGGATTTTTAGATTAAGTGGGGAGGATTTTTCATTTCATGGATGAGATTATATGGAGTTCAAGCCTTGGGAAGGCTTCTTATATATTCAAGTTATAGAGGGAATTAGAGTTCTCATAGTTCATTCGATTAGTTGGTTTGTGAGGATGTTGTGATCATCACAAATATTTAATCCCATGTGAGTCCTACTCAGTGTGATAAACAAGAGTGTGTGAACTATTCAACAAATGAACATTCTTTTCCTCCTTTATTGGTGGAAGAGGATAGGGAGACCATGGAAGAGGCTAGGTTTAGAGCATAGAATGGAAAAATAAAAGTCTTTTAGTGTGCTGATATCCTATCTTATTTTGATATCCCAGATTTTCACATTTTGTTATCTATATGAGTATTTGTTTAGGTAGAGGTAGAGAGGAGCAAGACTGCAACCTCCTACATGAAAGGATAGGGTCTTACCTCAGAATGAGTGACCATAAATGGGACCGTTAGTGGTAAGAGGTTATAAAATCCTATGGAAGGGAAAAATAAGTGTGATCCTCATTCCTTTTATTGAGAACTGGAGGCTTCAGGTCTTAGAGATGAGGAGAGGAGGACAAAGTTCTATTATTGAATTAGAGATAGGGAACTCCTCAACATTGTTCATAGGGTAAGGGTCCATGTGACTGTAAATATACGTACCTACAGATATCTTGAGAATATTGAACCATTATAATGAAAATTTGGTAATTCTCTGACATTATAAATACAAACCCAAATTGGAGACACACTAATGTTTTTTTCCAAAGGTTTGATAAATCTGGAGGTCTGGTGTAAGTTTCCACTTGGTCCCTTTAAAGAAAGGGATCTAAGGAAAGAGAATCCCTTACATGATTGGATTAATATAGGGATTAAATGATACCTTATGTAGGTCCTGTTCATAGGTGGTTCATACAATAATGTCACACAGGTATCCCGTGTAGGTTCATGGAGGAATTGAAAAGGCTTCATGTTGGGAAAAAATGTTGCATGAGTTGTATAAGAATTTTATAATCCACTACCAGGGTACAAGACATAGATGAGGCTTTAGCCAAGACACCCTAGGTCTCCACTTGTGTTTGAGGAAGAGTCTTGCGCATGTACCTAATCTGGGAGAGGGACCTCATGCAGGTGATTTCACATTAAGAGATGATGGTACTCAAACATTTTTTGGTATTTTATACCTTGAAGAAAATTTGCTTTGTTTATCCCTATTAAATATCTCTTCTCCCATGTTTTATAAAGCTAACTATGAAAATAAGGGGGACCAGGGTGAAGTTTCTACACAATAAGATCTTAAGGGATTCTTCAAAAATTCAGTTGTTGAAATAAATAGACCAATGGTCATTTTTAGATACAGGAAGGTGACATAGTCAAAGAGATTTTTTGGTATAGGTCTTGGGCCTAGGTCCAATACATATCTCTTCTATGAAGGGCTGTGAAAAATAAAAAACTACATAGGTCCTCATCATAAGTGCTCAGAATTGGGGGTCTCACCTTTGGGACACACTGGAAAGACCAGTGCTGGTCTTCTTGTGTGCAAGTGTGTTGTGTAAGTCTGTTTGGATAGATTTATTTACTTCTCAAATTTCCATGATACTATAAGATATCAAATTTTATTTTATTGATCATTGTTCATTTTCTTTTTAAAATGGAGTTTCATCATATATATATATTTATATGATTTACCTATATTGTTTCAATAAAACAATAAAATAGGAACAACGTTCCTGCATACGTACAACCTACCATCTTCATGAACAGTGTATTCCATTTCATATTTCTATATTTTATATTCAATTTTAAATAATTAAATAATTTATATATATTATATTTTTATCATTTTTTAAATTATTTTAATAAGTAAATCTTGATCTACATATAATGATCAATACTAACAAGAAACAACATATATGAAAAATGATGCTAATATTACCCAAAACGTAACACTAACATTTGTTAATAAAAATGAAATATAAATTTATAAAAAGTCATATAATTTATTATATGTAATAATAATGTCCATGGTGTATTTATAATACAATTATACTTACTAGATAGGAGTTTTTAATGTGTATAAAGAAAGGAAATACAACATGCAAGGGTTTTCTCATCTCACTTTTATTTCTGTGAGACTTGTTCCTTTTTCACCAATAATTTATTATCTGTGGTGACAATATATCCTCATAATTTATTCTATGGTTCATATAATTTAATTTATTTGTATTTATAAATACATTTTATGATCTCTCTTTCAGGGTGTTTATTTTTAAATAGTTACAAAATCAGTAATGTGATTTTGTCTCAATTAAAATTCTATGAGATACAAGCCATGTTATAAACCTATATTTTTCATCAGGTTTTATATGTTTCCCTTTGAAATATTATATCATTGATATCCTAATTTTAATGATATTTTAGGCTTCATTTATTTTTATTATTACACGGTTATTTTTATAAAATGTTACCAATGTGGATACAGTTTAACACTATAATCTCATCGTTTGTCGAGATTGTTTATGGTTATGATTTCATTGAT
The DNA here is from genome assembly GCA_963277665.1 of Viscum album. Classification (NCBI taxonomy): domain Eukaryota; kingdom Viridiplantae; phylum Streptophyta; class Magnoliopsida; order Santalales; family Viscaceae; genus Viscum; species Viscum album. The sequence continues at coordinate 1,235,010,134 of OY728123.1, read as the reverse complement.
GAAATATTATGATACATATGATATGAAATCAGATTTATTTTAATATAATCTATTTATTCATGTTTTCAGCATTTATTTATATCAATTTCCACTATTTGGTACTTATGATAATTAAAAAAATGATTTCGAAAAATTATCATTATTTCTCTTTGTTTGGAAATATATATTATTCACAAACATTTTTATTCTAAAAATGGTTTCAAAAAAGTTATTAATTTATATCATAATATAGTTTTCAAGGAAAAGTATTTTATGTATTTTTTTTAATGTGTTTAAAATGGTTTTCAAAGAATCTTTTACATGTTTTCAAATCTATTTTCAAGAATTGGGTTTCAAAAGTTTTTCAGGATCTATTCATATGTTTTCCAAATATTTTTAAATTAAAAGGTATTATAAATTTGATAAACATTCGATTATATGTTTCCAAAATATTTTGTATGAAAATTTTTTTCAATGTTTTTTATGTTATAAAGATAATTTTTCAAAAAGATATAGCTATTTTTTCTCAAGGAATGTTTTTAATGAAATTTTGATTCATTCTTTAAAAGAAAAGGATTTTTGAGGTGGTTTTATGAAACTAATTGTCATATTAAGGCTACATTATTTAAAAAATGTTTCATGCGATCCATAAATTTCATTATCCACATAAGATGAAATAAATCTATATAGTTTACACTTTACTGGGTATATAATTCATGAATTATATGTGTATTTTTTCTTGAATGGTTTATGTATTTATTGAATGATATTTAAATAACCCATTTCTCTTCCATGAGTTATATGATTTCAAAACCGAATTCTTTTCATGTGTTAAACTTTTATGAAATTAATATTATACCAATATCATTTTTATAGGTAATGATATGATGATATCTATTTCATTTCATGGGTTATGATATGATATTTATGAAACCCACCTATTTTTATGGTTTTTGATGTGACGATTTTTCATGATATTGTGGCACATATTTGGATAATTTTTTTATGTGAAGGGTGGGACCTATATCTCACTAAAATTTATTAGGTACTAATTTATATATCATTAGATAATGATGGGAAATTATTCAACGGTCTAGAAAAAAAAATGGAAAATTGGTGTGTCCTGATCAAAAATGGGAAACATGTGTGTCATGATCCAGAATGGGAAACATGTGTGTCCTGATATAAAATGGAAAACTAGTGGGTATTAATCCACTTTCTAAAATAGGTGTTTCAGGATATACAATGGGAAATAGGTTGTCCTTGATCCAAAAAGTTGAAACAAGTATTTCCCGATCCACTATGTTGATGATCTTGGTAGTTAACCATGATACATGAAATGGTTTTCTATAGTTTTAGTGCTTCCTCAATTATATGACATGGGTTTATGATTCATGATTGATTTATGATGATTTTTCACCCATAAGATTCATTATTTACTTAAGACTATTTATCATATTTTTTATTCATGTCTAATGAAATGCTAATTTTTATGCCATGGATCTTGGTTATGATCTTTGATATGTAGGGTATGATCTTATAATGTTAAGATAAGGTTCTAAGAAATTTACGCTCTTGTTATGCTTACATATCTTATTTGATTACCCTTACTAATAATCTGAGCTCACCCATTTATTATGTCTCCTTTACCCATGTTTTGAGGAAATTATTAAACTATGAGAACTAATGATGATGATATTTGAGGTAGATGTTCAAGATCATTCACCAATTTAAAATATTATATTTTTAGGTTTCCAACATTCTAATATATTATGGTGCAAATGCATGTATTTTTCTAATGTGATGAATATTCATCTAAAATGGTGTAATATCCATATATGTTAATCCCATGTCTCTATAGTTGGTATCAAAGGAAATATTTATTCAACCATTGGAAATTAGGATGAGAAAACATTAGTATGTTCCCTAGGGATATTTGTAAGTATATGTATGTGGATGTCTCTAATGATATTTCTAATGTGTTATAGATTTAAAAGTAGGTGTAATAATAAAGGAATCCTAAAAGTAAGTTTTAATCATTATGTTATTTTATTCTACGATAAGTGTTTCACACATGATGATTTCTAGTCTTATCCATTATTTTGAACAATATAGAACTTGGTTAACATTGAATGTTTCATATGTGATATGTATGGGAATTATAAAATCGATTTAATTAGTGGAAATATCAAGAATATAATCTGGAAGGTGGTATTATAATTGGTTATACTTTTAATGATAAGGAGACCACAAATGATATGTGGAATGTATGGGATACCCTTCCAGTATTATTTACACTAAAAATAAGAAGAAACATTAGATTTAAGTTGAAATACATTAATAAACTAATCATATTTCATATTCTTAGAAAGAGGTATTCAGGCATAAGTTTATGAAGCATGGGTAATGGTTTTAGAATAAATTTTGATGATTGATTTATTTATTTTTTAAATTCAAATATTTTTTTATACGAATCTTGAAGGATATAAGGATTGTTTTCTGAATGGATTCTTTAAGTATTTTCAATAATGTTTTAAATTATAATGTTGACTTAGAAAATTAATTTAATAGAATGGTTACCTTACGGGATGGTAACCCTTAAAATATTTTTGAGGATGAGAAAATGATATTTTATATGGATAAGAAGATGATGATATAGATAATGTAAATTGGATAGTATTTATGACCTGAGAACTGATAAATGGGTTCTTTAAAAAGTGTCCTATGTTATCATGGATGAAGTTTAAAGCATCATGTATTTGAGGAATATAACCCATAATCATTGGAATAAGGAATCATGTTTTGTTTAAATAAGGATATATGGAAATTTTGGTTATTACCATGATTCAGGAAAATAAATTGAAATGGTATTCACATATTTGCAATGTGAAAACCAAGAGTTACCATATGATATATGGGGGATCCATGATAAGTTGATTCAGTGAATTAATTTCTAAATATTTTTATTTCCATCTTTTTGAAGGATCAAAATATAAGGACTCGGCCTTAAACATTACATAATCTTGAATTAAATTAATAATTCACATTGAGGATCTTTTCAGGTTTAGAGTTTTAGAGAGTTAGTCCATAACTATTAAATTGAAAAATATTACAATGTAGACACTTCTACTTAGTTTCCATTTTTTTCATAAAATAAAAACTCTTGAAAAAACGGGTCAGGTCTAGTTCCAGGTTTTTAGACAGCATAACTATTCTATGATCCCATCCTTGACCCTATTACAAATTATGTCCTGTGAAAAACATCTCAAAAACATGATATAAGCATAAAAATCTCAGTAAGGGATACACAAAGAAGGAAACTATTAGTTTTTCAAAATAACAAGTAAATCATGAATATTAAATCATAATTAATACTTTTCACCTTTATGAGTAGTAAATACTCTCACCGAATAAAATATCATTGTTTACCATTTTGTAAAGAAAATATCACCATAAAACCCATATAAAGAACACATAACATATAAAGGTTACTTTGGACATAAACATAATTAAATGGAATAACCATACAGTCGACTTCCACACATGTCACTAAATGGAATAGCCATACGGCCGACTTCCATACCCAATGCATTGGAGGTTATAATGTAACCACCCATCCCGGTATTCACGGCACCACTCGTCATTTGGTTTATCACGTAACCACCCGTCAAATGTCCAAGTACCTTTATAAAATCATAAGACATAAAACAAATATAAAGGAAAGAAAACATTTCCACATTTCAATCACAATATATCACATAAATATATTGACATAACAAATCCATTATCAAAACATTTTCAATACCAAAATACATAAAAGAATATATGATATTTATTTTCTTTTCAAAACATTACGGCTTGTTGAGGAAGCCAAAGATCAAATAATACTCGCAGTGGTGGAAAAGGACATTGTAACCGCTTATGTTAAAAGGATCATTATTTTTTGTCATTTAGTAAAACACTTCATAGAAAAATATTCCCTTTGAAAATTCAAGGGTGTTTATACAGAGTATAAAATAAAGTCCTGTATTAAAACAAAATATGCCTCAATGAAAGGTGATTGAGACGAAGTCCCTTACCTCATGTCCGACTTGACTCGATCGTTCTATAATATATTGAATAATAAACTACAATTAATTTCTACTTGATTGAGAACCTTTTTCAAGTTTATTATTCCTTTTATATCACTTATTACCATTTTATAAATATTATTTAATCATTTATGTTAATAACGTCCATTTTGTCGATATTTGGTACTTGAGTCAAAAATAAACACCTTATATTTACTAGTTGTCCATGTGGCCAATAGTACATTATATCCAAAATGATATTCATGATTTAGATATCATATATATCATATATATATCCAGTATATACAGGTATTTAAAATAGTACATAACATTTAGAGGTAAGAAATTAAATGAACCGTTCATGGAGACGGTAAGCCTTACGTACTCATGAACGCTACTTTCATTTCTATTTCTTATTTTAATTAAATTAAAACATAATTATACATAGGTATATTATAATTCCTGTATAATTTCATATATAATATCATATATAATATCATTAACTATATCCTTTATACATCCCACATAAGCCATTAACGAGTCATATCACTTTGAGGGGGCGGTAGTCCGCAATTCCTCAAATGAGATTATGGTATTTATCCACTATGGAAATCATAATGGTGTGTTATAAATGGAAAATATCAAAGCATAAAGAAAACATAAAAATAATATATATCATATATAAATACAGTGCTATCATAATGGCCACCATGAGAGGCGGTAAGAGGCAATTGAACAACCATCGTTTCGTGAGGCGTTAGTTTTCCATCCACAGAAACATTATGTTCTTTAACCATTAGATGCAGGTGTGTGTATGTGTAGTTCGAATCATTCTCATAAAAACATCCTAGTATATTTAAGATACTGTTGTTGTTATAAAATAATGGAATAAAAAGAGTTTAGGGGTTGGAGAAGTAAAATAAAAGAAAACAATTTAAGAGAACCTGTTACCTTTAATTTGGGTAACTCCCTTTGGTTTGAACCAAAGGACTTCTTAAAGTTCCTTATTTTTAAGGTAAGGCTTCAAGGAGGAGGAGAGGGATGTAGGGAGCTTAATTGGGCAGAGTTTGGATGAGCCAAAAGGCTTGAGAGGTGTGAGGAGTTGGTTAGAAGTGGTCTCCTTTTATAAGGTGGAGGAGGGGCACTTTAGGAATGTGTGATAATATTATTTTATTATATTATGATATTCAGTTTCTAATGGTCCAAAAATCATTACAGTCAAAGATAATATGACTCATATTTGAAATAAAATAATTTAATCATAATTGGACATGTCTTGGATAATATTTTAATCATTATAATCATATTTATTTAAATGATTTATTAATGAGGTAAACACCACATCATTATTATGTCATATATAATTTAATTTATTCGTTTTATAAAAATTGTAAAAAAATTACCATGATGTATTAAATCATTTTATCTTTCCAATGAATTTTTATAGTTGAAAAAATAACTTATATAACACCATGTAAAAATTAATTTACCATTTTTTTGTTTATGTCATTTTTGCCATTACATTAAATTAATTAATCTAAAGTGTCATTATCATTCATAAGTGGCTCCACGGGGTCCCAAAATAGACCCAAAGATGTCTATGGTCAGTCATTACTCATCCAATAATGTTAGGACAAGTGTTAAGGTAAATCATGATTTATTACAATATTCTTTTAGCCATGAATTACCCTATTTACCTTTAACCGCGGTAAATAAAAGTCAAAAGTTACTATTCACCAAAAATTATTTTATTCTTATTGAAACACATTTTTACTTCTCGATAACATCCACGTACATCAGATTTTCAAAATTCAATTCAAAAAAGTGGTAAAATTCCATTTAAATGAAAAATTCAGTTCTTTTAACTAGTACTAATTGGTTTCACTATTCATAAAAAATTGTTGTCTTTCAGAAAAATACCAAAAATTCAGCCTAAGCTATATTTGATATTCTGAATTCAAAAATGATTTTTATTTTTTCAAATTCAAAACATAGAAGTGGAATTAGTAAATTTAAAATTATTTCCCATTGTTAAAACAAATAGCGTGTTTTTAAGAAACAATAACCATCAAAAAATTAATACTTGTTTATGGCCAATTTCAAAGTAAAATTAATTACAATGACCAAAATTGGATTAAATGGTTAAAATATTTTCTAATTAAACTTTAAAACCAATTAAAAAGATAATCTAATCATCTAAAAAATTATATTAAAAGGCACTTTTGAATTAAAATACAACAGTTTTCACTATTCATTAAAAATGAACTTTATCAGAAAACTAAAAAAAATTACACAAATTAAATTTTGATGTCCTGATTCTAAAGAAGAATTTTATTTGGTCAAATATAATATATAAAAATGTCCAAATCTAGATTTAAATAGGGTTCTCCATTAAAAGGCGTTAAATCGACCTTTTAATGTAAATTATGCTTAAAATTAGATTCATTCACATCTTAAGCCTCTAAATTTTATTGGAAAAAAGTAAATACATTTAACAAATAAGTATATTCATATTGTAGTTAGTTTTGTTCATTCCTACCAATACAATGTCTAGGAGTTAACTACCTTTTAAAATAATAATATTGTATTATTAGTGTGCAACATAATATTTCAATGAAACCTGTTGTTGCGTATTGGGTACGCTATCAAACATAGAAACCCCTTTAAAGTAAAATTAATATTTAATTCACAAATATTAATAAATAATAAAATCACTTATTCTTAATTTACCTGGACTGTTACATCCTTCACCCCTTTTGAAAATTATGTCCTCGCAATTTTCATTCACTTATCAAAATAAGTGGGGCATTTATCTCTCATAGCATTTTCAGATTCCCATGTTGCCTCTTCAATAATATGCTTTTTCCAAAAAAACCTTTACTAGATAAATTACCTTATTTCGCAACACTTTCTCTCTACGGTCAAGAATCTGGACTGGTTGATCCTCATAAGAGATATTCTCTTCCAACTGAACTACCTCTGGCCTCAAAACATGAGATGGATCTGGAATATACTTTCTCAACATTGAAACATAAAAAAAATTGTCTACCTAGGAAAAACATGGAGGTAAAGACACATTATATGCCACTGATCCAATGTTCTCTATAATTTCATAAGGTCTTATAAACCTCGGACTCAACTTTCCATTCATACCAAAATCCACCACACCTTTCCATGGGGAAACTTTGAGAAATACATGATCACCTACCTTAAAAGAAAGATCTTTCCTCCAGTTATATGAATAACTTTTCTATTTTCTCTAAGCTGTTCTCATGTGCTTCTGAATCAACTAAACTTTCTTTGCCTTCACTTCTACCAATTCTGTTCCCATCAGCATCCTTTCACCTACTTCATCGCAAAAAGATGGAGTCTGACAACCCTTTCCATATAATGCCTCAAATGGAGCCATCTGTATAGTAGAATGAAAACTGTTATTATATGAAAATTCAACCAAATAAAGTTGTTGGCCCCAACATCCATGATATTCCAGTGAAAAAGCACGTAGCATATCCTCCAAGATCTGAATTTTTCATTCTGATTTACCATCTGATTGAGGATGAAAAGATGTACTAAAATTTAATTCAGTACCAAACAAATTCTGAAGGCCTTTCCAAAAGTTAGAAGTAAACCAGGGATCACGATCAGATAAAATGGAAAGGGGAACTCCATGTAACTTGACTATCTCTTTAACATACAACCAAGATAGTTGATCTAGAGAGAAATTATCTCTAATAGGAAGGAAATGAGAAGAATTAGTCAATCGATCAACAATAACCTAGATTGCATTCTTTAATCGAGATGTCTTTGGTAATCCCACAATGAAGTCAATAGATATATTTTCCCATTTCCACTCTGGCACCGGTAAAAACCGAAGCATCCCTTTCAGAAATTTTCACTCTTCTTTAACATGCTGAAAAGTAAAACACTTCACAGTAAAATTACCAATATCTCTTTTCATTCCATCCCACAAGTAATACTCCCGAAGATCTCTGTACATCTTATTACTACCAGGATGAACTGAAAACAGAGAACTATGAGCTTCACATAATAACTCATTCTTCATCTTTGAATCAAAAGTCACACATAATCTCTTCCAAAACCTTAAAACACAATAATTATCAATGTTAAATTCAGGAAACGTACCCTTCTAAACCAACTCTTACTTTTTATGTAACTCATTGTCTTCTTTCTGTGCATGCTTTATTTTGTCTGGTAGAAATGATCTCACTGACACCTTATACAAAACAGAAGAATTTTCTGCACCAACAACTTCTATGACAACGTTTATCAAATCAAAAACAAATGTATCTCGTTCCAAATATATCAATGTTAGTGAAGCATTACTTTTTCTACTTAAAGCATTAGCCACTTTATTTTCTTTTCCCGGATAGTAATGGATCATGCAATCATAGTCCTTGATTAATTTCATCCATCTCCTCTGTCTCATGTTCAATTATTTCTAAGTGAATATAAACATTAAAATTATGTGGTCATTATATATTTCACATGTTTCTACATAAAAATGATTCCTCCAAATTGTTTATGGAAAAACAACAGTAGCTCATTCCAAATCATGTGTTGTGTAATTTAACTCATGGGGTTTCAACTAACGTAACGAATAAGAAATTAACTGATCATTCTGCATAGGGACACAATAAAGTCCTTTCAATGAAGCAACTTTGTAGATAACAAACTCACCATTTCTGGAAGGCAATGCTAAAACTGGAGCATTCACCAATCTTCATTTCAATTCCTGAAAACAATAATCAAATTATTTTGTCCAAATGATCATAACACCCATTCGAGTTAACTTACTCATTGGACTAGATAACTATGAATCTTTTACAACAAACCTCCTGTAATAACCTTTCAAACCAAGAAAACTATTAATCTCGGTTATATTTGTGGGCCTTGGCCATTCTTCGAAATATTTTGTTTTAGCAGGATCAATAGTAATGACATTTTTTGAAACAATGTGACCAAGGAAAGAAATTTTTTGCAACCAAAATTCACACTTACTGAATTTCCCAAATAGTTTTTTTCTTTTAAGGTTTGCAAGAAAACCCTTAAATGACTTTCATGTTCGTCCTTACTCTTTGAATAGACCAAAATATCATCAATGAACACAACAAAAAACTTTTCCCAGAACTCACGGAAAATTCTATTCATAATATCCATGGATATAGCAGGTGCATTGGTTAAACCAAAAGGCAGAACTAAAAATTCATAATGGCCATATCTAGTACGAAAGGTGGTCTTCAGAACGTCTGCATCATTTAATTTCAACTGATGGTACCCTAACCTCAAGTCAATCTTCGAAAAATACTGAGCTCCCTGGAGCTGATCAAACAAATCATTGATATTAGGCAAAGGATACTTGTTCTTAATAGTGATATTATTCAATGCTCTATAATCAATGCAATGTATCATTGAACCATCTTTATTTTTAACAAACAAGTTAGGAGCACCCCATGGTGATGTGCTAGGTCGAATGAAACCTTTGTCTAATAAGTCATGTAGTTGCTTCTTAAACTCTAAATGATCAACTTGAGCCATTTGATAAGGGGGTTTTGAAATTGGCTTAGAATTAGGAACTAAGTCAACAGTAAATTCAACCTCCTGATCAGGTATAATACCAGAAAAATAATTCAGAAAAACATAAATATACTCATTTACCACTGACACATCATTAATTTGAACAGTTCCTTTTTTTTCTAATAAAATTTCAAGGTAACATTCATTTCCATATTTTACTAGTTTCATTGCTTCCTGATATGTTATCAAAATAAAGGGTTCATTTTTGTACACAAACAATAAATCTTTCTCAAAATAAACCTCTTTAGATCTGCAATCAATATTAGCATGATAAATAGAAATCTAATACATACCCAAAATAACATCAAACTCTACTAGAGGTAAAACAATAAGGTTTTCAGGTAGATTCTTTCTGCACACAATGACATGAATGTTCTTATGTTTTATTTTTGTCTCAACATTTCCTCCGTGTGTTTTTACTGTATGTTCTGTATTCATATCTTGATATGGAATTCCCAATTTACAAGAAAACTTCTTAGAAATGAAATAATGTGTAGACCCTAAATCAAACAACACTTAGCATAATCCGAACAGACAAAATGTGTACCTGATACAACTTCATTTGATGGCCCAACATATGCTAATGTAGTTGCAAAGGATTTCACCACCCGTTTCTGCTTGTATTACGGCAAATTTACCTTAGTTAAGTTATTCACTAGACACTAATTTTCATAATGTCCCATTCCATTACACTTAAAACATCTTACCGATGAAATTTCATTGCCTGCTTGATCACCATCCTTACAGTTACGAGCAATATGGCCTGACTTACACCACTAGAAGCACTTTCTGGAATTTGATAAACATTTTCCAGGATGATTTTTACCACACTTATCACTAGTTGGAAATTTAATTTTCTTATATTCAGGCGTCTTTGATGAATTATTTGCTTTTGACTCCCAACTGGATCTCTTATTCGGTTGTTTGTCAAAGAACACCTGATCATAGGCAAACTCCATTTCCACCTTCTCCGCACAACAAATAAGTTTTTCATAACTTTTGAACTCACAAGAAAAAAAGCCCTTCGATACATTGGCTTTAATCCTGAGTAAAAACGGTTGATTTTACTATCAAGATCTCGTATAAAATTTGGGGCATACCATGCCAGTAGAGTGAATTTTTCATCATAAGTATCCACTGAGTCATCCTCCTTCCTAAATTCCAGGAAGTGTTTTTCCACTCTAAGATGAAACACCATTGGAAAATATTTCTCAAGAAATATACTTTTGAATTCATCCCAATCGAGAGCATCAATCTCCTCGCTATCCCTGATATTTTTCACCAATGACCACCACTGATCAGATTCTCCACCAACGGTAAACATTGAGACTATCCTTTTGATGTTCTGAACAACCCATGACATCGAAAATCTTTTCTAGTGCTTTAATCCATCCATTAGCTAGAACAGGGTCAGATGATCCTCTGAATGATGGGGGGTTGCCTCATGAAATGCTCCACTACATACATGTTCCTCTGCCGTTGATTTTTCTGATCTCATGGATTGATAACACCACCATTTATAGATTGATTCAACTGTTCCATCACTGCAACAAACTGTTCAGTTCCGATTCTGACCATCTCAGGTTACTGATTTGTAAGTTTGTTTTCCTCATGATGACGTCCCAACATAGCTGCCCTATTTCCTCTACGAAAATCCATTCTGAACACAAAATTATCTCAGGCAAAGAAATATGGTAATCTTTGAATGCTATATCATTTCAATCATACCATAAATTAATTTGTGGACTTGAAATTAAAAATATTCTACCTCCTAATGTTATCTAAACCGACCTCTGATACCAAATATAAGTACTCAGACTTAAACATTAAATAATATTGAGTTAAATGAATAATTCACATTGAAGATATTTTCAGGTTTAGAGTTTTAGAGAGTTAGGCCATAACTATTACATTGACAAATATTACAAATTAGACACTTCCAATCAGTTTCCATTTTTTTCATAAAATAAAAACTCTTGAAAAAAAGAGTTATGTCTAGATGTAAATACCCTTAAAATTCAAGGAAATTATTTTTTAATTTTCTTTGGAATTTTACAAGAACGCATTTTCTGACGGCACCTGATTCCGAGGCCCGGTGTGCCCGGAATCATTTTCTGAAGTCTGGGTCGGGTATGTTCAGTGAACAAACGAGCATGTTTTTCTAACTTTTGAACCGGTGCTCGGAATCATATTCTGAGGGAACCGATGGAATCGCAGTGCCGGTATTTCCTTAGAAACGCCTCTTCCGGAGTTGCGTTTTCTCGGGTGTGGTTTTTAAATTTTTGGGGTTAAGTTAAGAAATAAAATAAAGTGGTGTGACAACTTTATTTTTATTTCACTTAAAGACACTTAAAATCCCCTTAATGCCACTTGAGCTATGTTGAAGCGGATTGGGTGCAATCCAAAATATCCTACCCTCTTGGTATGATATTTGTTAGGTGGGGCCCGCACGAGCCCCACCGTTTCTTTTACTCTAAGTAACGAACCCGTGAAAACTCCTCATTAATGAAGGTCAATTGGGGCGTTTTATAAAACTCTTAACGCTCCTATTAATTGGACTGTTAAGACGTTACCATTAATTCACCGAATTAATAGTTCGTTTCTTAACCTATTTTTCAAACTGTTGGCATAATAATAAAATAAGACCAACACCTTTTCTTTTGTTGACGGGTTGATTGTTGAGAGGATTTGTAGAAACTGTACCTCCATCCTCCTTCACGAAGAACGCGCAGAACGCCGAACCCTCGGAGATCGACGGCGCGACACCGTGTTCCGCGACGCCGAAGATTATCCTTCCACGACGCTTCTTCCGCGACGTTATTCCCCACAACAATCTCCAATCATCAACTGCTTTAGAGATCTTCGACGCGACGCCCTTCCGCGACGACGCGACGCCCTTCCGCGACGACGCGACGCCCTTCCACGACGCGACGATCCTCTTCTTCCGCGACGGTCAATTCCGCGAAGAACTCTCGTCCGAAGACAACTATGAGGTAGGGGTTTTATTTTGAGAATAATATTTTATTCCCATGGGTGTTCCTTCTAAAACAAAGAGCCCGGATCAAAGTTCAATTTTAATTTATTAAAATTGTGCCTTGTTATGTTTTTCATGTGTTGATTGTTATTCCCAATTGTTATCACCTAACGCAGAGGGTGCAGGCCAAACAAACACGACCCGAAAACCCTCCAAAGTTTTTCGTGGATGCGCGGATTGGAGGGTGATGACAAACGGGGACGCAAGTAATTTTTGAATGCTTTTCAGTGAAGAACGAGTCCTGGGATGAACACTGGTGAAGACCGCGCGCTAATCGGACCACCGGAGCGCGTCCGGTGGTCCGCGGAACCCCCCGCCGGCGCCGGCGCGCCACCGAGACGACCCGTTGCGGCTTCAGCCGTAGCGGCGCTGGCCGGTCCTGCAGCCGCACGGGACCGCGGAGGAAGGGACGTGGCCTTGCGCCGCGTCCGGTGACAAAGAGCGGCCCCACGTGGGGCCGCGGCTCTCCTTCACGCGGGGGCAACGCACCCCCGCGCCGCTCGGCCGTAACTGGCCGACCCGACCCCGGCGGCCGGGCCGGGTCGTGCCCAGGCCGGGCCGCACCGGGCCGCGCCAGCCGGGTCAGACCCACACCCGAGTCAGGTCGAAACGGTTCGGGCCGACCCAGGGGGGGTTGGGCTGGGTCGGTCCGGGCCCATACCCCCGTTTTCAGACCCTTTTCGGTCTTTTTCCCATATATTAATCTATTAGCCTCCGATCGACGCTCCATCAGCGGAAATGCGATCCTTGGATCGAGACGGTCGTTTTGGTATATCACACTCAAGGTTTTGGAATAATTTGTGTTCGGCCAGGTTGGTTCGTACATGAAACCAACCGGGCCCTCGGAGCGGAAACGCTCATATCTTGAGCTCCGGATGTCCGATTGACTTACCGTCGACTTTAATGGACTCCTATAAGTGAGACAGATCTTTTGGCTTACTCCACCCAAGGTTTGGAAGTAGGTGGAGTACGGTCGGGTTGGTTTTTCCTTAAAAACCAACTGGGCCCCTAGAATGAAAAAGACAATAAATCTCAGACCAGGCGCCCGATTGACGCGCCGTCTGCGACGTTGAGTTCCTGATGACGATACGGAACTTTTGGATACATCAACCCTGGACTATGTGTCAGTTTATGTATCAGCCCTCGGCTCATGGAGCGGACCCTCCCGAGCGAGCTTGCTGTGTGCGGGAACCCTAGAGCTGGCTGCGACTATGCCGACGACGACACTACAGAGATCCTTAGATGATTCAACGGCGATGACTACAACACTCACCGATCCTTTTTGGGTCAGTGCTACCGATCATGTGTGGGTCCGATCTTATGTGGGTCAGTGCTCAGTGGTCCTGTGTGGGCCAGCGCCTACAGATCCTGTGTGGGTCTGATCCTGTGTGGGTCTTTGTAGGGGTTAGTTACCTATCGATCATGTGTGGGTCAGATCCTTTGTGGGTCATTGCAGGGGTTAGTTACCTATCGATCCTTTGTGGGTTATTGCGGTGGTTAGTTACCTATCGATCCTTTGTAAGTCAGATACTTTTTGGGTCATTGCGGGGGTTAGTACATATCGATCCTTTGTGGGTCCGACGGCTTAGATGAATCTGTGGAAATATCTGGTCATCTTTATCGTCATATGAAGAAGTATATCTGTGTGAGCTGAATCCTATTTTTCTTTCCTATGTGAATTGTGTTGTGTAATCCTGTGTGTATTTACATTTTGCTTTCCTGTGTGGACTTGGTTGTACTTGGGCTCGGATGTTGGAGCCGAACAAGAATTGATGACTTATGTATATGTATGGGCATATACCTTAGCAGTGTCGAATGTTAGTTCGTGATTGTATCTTTCCTTTTTGGATTATCCTTTGTGGATTCTGGGAGACCTTATGGGGTCTCTGGGTCCCTACTGAGTAGCTTATACTCACCCCTGCACGGGCTATGCCCGCACTACGTTGTGTTGGTTGCAGAAAACGGACAACGCTGATCGTGGTTGAGGCTTGCGGAGCAGGAAGGTACCTGGAGGTGGACCACTGGACGAAACGTACTCGGAGTGGACGGCTGGACCCGAGGAGTAGTGGAGGCAATCTGTACCCACCCTTCCGGTGGGATTTCTAGTGGACAGCTCGACGTTGTTGTTTTCCCTTTTCAGTTGTACTTTACTTTCAGTTTGAGTTTGTATACTGGCCCACATACTTTTCCACACTTACTGTTGTACCAGTTTTTACTTAGTGTTTACTTCTACCTGCTTGCTCTGTGGTGTTGTGGTTTACTTTAAAAAGGCAATGCCTTCCCTTTTTTCCGGGATTTACGTCATGGTTCTAGTCACCAGCCCCTGGCCTATGGAAGGCGGGCTTGGGGTAGTCACGGCACGGGCCATGAGGACGGGTCTGAAAAATTAGTATCGGAGGAGTTCAGTTCTACTGCAGACTCTGATCTTTTTCTATGTGAAGCAATAGTGTTTAGCGTATTGGGTGTGGTTATCAGTCTAGGGAGTCAAGTGTTCGTGCGGTGGTCGACGTATCCGTACACCAGGACCCTAACTTCTGATTTTCGACTTAATGCACGGAAGCATTGATTGCGTGTGTGTTTCAAGTTTGCATTGTGATTACTTTGTGTCTGCTCACCAGGTATACTGT
This sequence comes from Viscum album, assembly GCA_963277665.1. NCBI lineage: Eukaryota > Viridiplantae > Streptophyta > Magnoliopsida > Santalales > Viscaceae > Viscum > Viscum album. The sequence goes on along the minus strand of OY728123.1, from coordinate 1,234,994,829 downwards.
TCTGACCGTGGCGCATCTGTTTCCTTTTCCGGATGGCCCCAAGACGGCAGCCATCTAGGGTTATGAGAGTTGAGTGTGACGACATCCCACCGAGCGATGAGGCCTCGGTGCAGGGCACTTTGATAGCTAAGGCACCAGCGGTACCTTTACCCGCCGAGCCACCGATGCTTCCAGCACCAGCCGCTGACGATGCACGTCGCCTCAGTGCACTGCATGAGTTCCAGCGCCAACGACCGCCCAGGTTTGGCGGGGAGACGGACCCCCAGGCAGCCGAGGACTGGATGGAGGCAGTGGTGCAAGATTTCCAGTTAGTGAGGACACCAACAGACCTCATGGTGATTCTCGCAGTGAGCTTACTGCACGCAACAACGGGCTGATGGTGGAGCATGATACTCCAGGTGCACGATGAGGCATCTCTTCTCTGGACAGACTTTGAGGGACTCTTCTGCTTAGAGTTCATCCCGGGCACCCTCCGTGCGGTGCACATCTAGGAGCTTCTTCAGCTGTGGTAGGGCAGCTTGACGCTCGCCCAGTACTCGGAGAGAGTTACCGATCTCTCGCGTTACTCGATAGACATGGTACATGACCCGTTCTTCTGGCCCTGAACCTTTGAGCAGGTATTGAGACATGAGATCAGGGCATCGCTGATCTCCCTCAGCATTCCGACTCAGTCAGGAGTACTGGAGCGAGCCCTTTTGATCAAGAGCTTCCTTACCGAGCCTTCATCAGCAGCGAGACCTACCACGGGGCAGCACGTAGCAGAGTCTTCTGCGGCAGGCAGTCGACGGATGACTCAGGGGTCTAGCCAGACCAGACCCTCACGCAGACGACCTTAGGACACTGGCTCAGCAGTGCAGGGCACACAGCGTGGAGCTAGTCTTTCGAGAGGCAGGTAGTGCTACACATGTGGCGGGCAGGGCCACATGGCTCGTGACTGCCCAACCCACCATGCCGAGGAGTAACAGACAGTTGAGGGGCCACCCAGGCAGAGGCATAGGGTTGACCATGGCGGTCCGCAGGGAGGAGGCGGATGAGGAAAAGGAGATGGCCAAGTAGCAGGTGGTGGGTGACGCTTTGAGGCTCTACCACCACCACCTCCACTGGGAGGTCCACCCCGGCCATAGGGAGCTGGTTGGAAAAGACAGGCACAAATCCAGGCAGCGGAGGCCTGCGACCACGGCGTGCCCAAGATGATTCGAGGTACTATCTGTGTCTATTCCACCCTTTCTGCAGTTCTTATAGACACAGGAGCGAGTCACACTTTCATAGACGATGCCCTTGTTCAGAGCTCAGAGATTCCGACAGAGCCGTTGGCTCGATCCTTACAGCTGGAGACTCCTACGGGCACAGACTCGGTGATTACGCACTGGTGCCGCCAGTGTGAGCTTACTCTAGGAGGTGAGAGCTTCGGATGGGATCTTCTTATAGCAGCGTCGAGGCTTTACGACGTCATCTTGGGCATGGATTGGTTATCTACAGTCCATGCTCAGATCGACTGTATTAGGTGCAAGGTGTAAGGTGTACACACCGACGGGAGCAGGTTCACCTTCACCGGTGAGAAGGGAGCCTTCACAGCACAAGATGAACTTTCGCAAAGGAGAGGACAACCCATCACTCATCATTTGGCTAGCCTCATCCTAGGAGCAGTTGACGTGCGGAGTCCTAGTTTTCCTGCAGTGGTGGATCAGTATGCGGGCGTCTTCCCTTGAGACGTTCCAGGACTACCTCCTCGCAGAGGGGTAGAATTTTATATTGATCTATACACCGGGACAGCCCCGATATCCACCCCAACATATCGGATGGCTCCCTCTGAGCTTTGAGAGCTACGGGTACAGTTTGAGGACTTGCAGGGCAAGGGATTCATCCGACCCAGTGTTTCACCCTGTGCTTCCCTGATATTGTTCGAAAAGAAGGCGGACGAGAGCTTGCGACTTTGTGTAGACTATCGTCGCCTGGACCAGGTGATGGTGAGGAACAAGTATCCGCTACCGAGGATTGATTACCTCTTCGATCATATCAATGGAGCACGGTGGTTCTCGATGATAGACCTCAGGTCATGCTATCATCATCTCAGAGTTCGGGACGAGGACATGCAAAAGACGGCCTTCAAATGTCGGTATGGCCACTATGAGTTCTTGGTAATGCCATTCGGTGTAACCAATGCTTCAGCAGTGTTCATGGGCCTCATGAACATGATATTTCAGCCATACCTTGATCGATTTGTCGTAGTCTTCATCGACGACATTTTGATATACTCGACGACTGAGGAGGAGCACGCATGCCACTTGCGGGTTGTGCTAGACACACTCCGAGAGCACCAGCTTTATGGTAAGCTCTCGAAGTGTCAGTTCTGGATGCGTGAGGTCCAATTCTTGGGACACGTCATCTTTGAGGCCAGAGTTGTAGTGGATCCTGCGATGATCGAGGTAGTGCAAGCTTGGGAGCCACCCAGGAGCATGACGGAGGTGCGAAGTTTCTTGGGACTAGCTGGATACTATTGGAGATTTGTGCCAGACTTCTCCAGAGTTGTGGCACCACTCTCATCTTTGACGAAGAAGGGGAAACCCTTTGTGTGGTCAGACAGAGGTCAGCAGAGCTTCCAGGAGCTGAGACAGAGATTGACCAGCGCACCTATCTTGAGGTTTCTTGAGGAGGGAGTAGGGTACATAGTCTACTATGATGCATCAGGGACCGGACTCGGATGTGTTCTGATGCAGGATCGATCAGTGATCGCCTATGGATCACGTCAGTTGAGGCCTCATGAGCAGAACTACGCTACCCATCACCCGGAGTTAGAAGCAGTGATCTTCTCTCTAAAGACATGGCGATACTATCTGATGGGAGAGCGCTTTACAGTCTTTTCTGACCATCAGAGTCTCAGGTACATCTTTTCTCAGAAGGACCTGAACCTGAGACAGCGGTGATGGCTCGAGTTCCTCCAGGATTATGACTTTGAGATATTCTATACTCCTGGGAAGGGGAATGTAGTAGCCGATGCTCTCAGCAGGAGGACGAGCATTCAGCTACTCGAGGAGGCGACATAGCAGCTAGCCACTTTGCGGATATCCTTTGTGGATAGAGATGGAGAAGCCTTCCTTCAGTCTCTCTCAGTCACCTCTCCACTACTACAGCGGGTTAGAGAGGCACAGCGTGGGGACGCTGACTGTGAGACGCGGCATACACAGATATCCTCAGGACAGGCACCTGATGGGTTCTCCTTTGGAGCAGAGCACGACGTCCTTTTCATAGGACGTATCTTGGTACCGGTTTCATTACGGGAGGAGGTGCTGAGAGTGTTTCACACTTCTCCTTTGGCGGTATATCCTGGAGTGGCGAAGATGTACCAGGATCTCAGATGACATCATGGGTGACCAGGCATGAAGAAGGCTGTGGCAGAGTTCGTTTCACGATGCCTCACCTGCCAGCAGGTGAAGGCATAACATCAGGTACCAGCAGGCTTGGTACATCCATTGGAGGTCCCGGAGTGGAAGTGGGACAGAATATCTATGGACTTTGTGACTGGGCTTCCACGCACTTCCAGAGGTCACGACTCCATTTGGGTGATTGTCGACCGACTCACCAAGTCGGCTCACTTCTTACCCATCAGAGAGTAGGTCTCAGTGGAGAGCTTGGGGCATCTCTACATTCAGAAGATTGTACGGCTTCACGGTGTGCCATCATCTATCGTCTCTGATCGAGATGGTCTCTTTACTTCCCGGCTTTGGAAGGGGTTGTAGGAGGCGTTCGGGACGCAGCTACGTCTGAGCTCCACCTTTCACCCTCAGACGGATGGTCAGACGGAGAGGACCATTCAGACACTCGAGGAAATGCTCTGCGCATGTTTTCTCGACTTTGGTCGCAGCTGGGAGGACCACCTACCCTTGGTGGAGTTTGCGTACAACAACAGCTACCACTCCACCATCGGGATGGCACCATACGAGGCGTTGTATGGATGACCCTGCAGATCTCCTTTGTGCTAGATAAACCCTGGGGAGTCAGCACTTGTGGGACCAGAGATGGTCCGGGCCATGACAGAGAAGGGTCAGGTCATCCAGGAGCGGATGAGGACAGCTCAGAACCGACAGAAGTCTTATGATAACAGGAGACGGAGGCCACTAGAGTTCGAGGATGGTGACCATGTCTTCTTGCGTGTCTCACCTCGACGTGGATTACAGAGATTTGGCCGAGGCGGCAATTTGTCTCCACGCTTCATCAGACCATTCCAGGTCCTCAGCAGGATAGGCGAGGTGGCTTATCTCTTGGCTCTACCACCTCAGTTGCACCGGTTGCACGACGTCTTCCATGTATCTCAGCTGAGGAGATACGTGCACGACCCGATGCACATCATTGACAATGGGGAGATAGACATTGATGATGGGGAGACTTTTGCGGAGGTTCTGGTAGAGATCGAGGATCAACAAGAGTGGGTCCTACGTGGACGATCGATTCCTCTAGTACGCATCAGATGGCAGCACGGGAACATCCAGGAGAGCACTTGGGAGCGGGAGGCTCATATGCGTGCTCAGTACCCAATTTTGTTTCCCTAGTTTATGATGTATCTTTACGGGGGCGTAAAGACCTGAGGTGGGAGTGATGTAAAGACCCGTAAAATTCAAGGAATTTTTTTTCTTAATTTTCTTTGTAATTTTACAAGAACGCAGTTTCTGACGGAACCTGATTCCGAGGCCCGGTGTTCCCAGAATCATTTTCCGAAGTTTGGCTTGGGTACGTTCAGTGAATGAATGAGCGGGTTTTTCTAACTTTTGAACCAGTACTCGGAATCAAATTCTGAGGGCACCGATGGAATCGCAGCGCTGGTATTTTCGTAGAAACGCCTCTTCCGGAGTTGCGTTTTCTCAGGTGTGGTTTTTAAATTTTTGGGGTTAAGTTAAGAAATAAAATAAAGTTGTGCGACAAATTTATTTTTATTTCACTTAAAGCCACTTAAAAGACACTTGAGATAATTTGATGCGGATAGGGTGCAATCCAAAATATCCTACCCTCTTGGTAGGATATTTGTGAGGTAGGGCCTGCACGAGCCCAACCATTTCTTTTCCTCTAAGTAACGCACCCGTGAAAACTCCTCATTAATGAAAGTCAACTGGGGCATTTTCTAAAACTCTTAACGCTCCTATTAATTGGACTGTTAAGACGTTACCATTAATTCACCAAATTAATGGTTTGTTTCTTAAAATATTTTTCAAACTGTTGCCATAATAATAAAATAAGACCAACACCTTTGATTTTGTTGACGGGTTGTTTGTTGAAAGGATTTGGAGAAACTGTACCTTCATCCTCCTTCGCGAAGAACGCAAAGAACGCGAAGAACGCGATGAACGCTGAACCCTCAGAGATCGACTACTCAACGCCGTGTTCCGCGACGCCGATGATTCTCCTTCCATGATGCTTCTTCTGCGATGTTCTTCCCTGCAACAATCTCTGATCATCAACTGCTTGAGAGATCGTCGACGCACCGCCCTTCCGCGATGATGCGATGCCCTTCCGCGATGTGACGATCCTCTTCTTCCGCGATGGTCAATTCAGCGAAGAACTCTCGTCCGACAACTGCTACGAGGTAGGGGTTTTATTTGAGAATAATATTTTATTCCCATGGTTGTTCCTTCTAAAACAAAGAGCCCGGATCAAAGTTCAATTTTAATTTATTAAAATTGTGCCTTGTTATGTTTTTTATGTGTTGATTGTTATTCCCAATTGTTATCACCTAACGCGGAGGGTGCGGGCCAAAAAAACATGGCCCGAAAACCCTCTGATGTTTTTCGTTGATGCGCGGATTGCCGGGTGACAACAAACGGGGCCGCAAGTTAATTTTGAAGGCTTTGTAGTGAAGAACGAGTCCCGGGACGAACACTGGCAAAGACCACGTGCTAATCGGACCCCCGGAGCGTGTCTGGTGGTCCGTGGAACCCCCCTCCGGTGCGCCGCCGGAAAGACCTGCCGCGGCGGCGCTGGCCGGTCCCGCGGCGGCACTGGACGGTCCCGCGGCCATGCGAGACTGCGGAGGAAGGGACGCGGCCTTGCACCGCCTCCGGTGACACAGAGCGGCCCAACGCGGGGCCGCGGCTCTCCTTCACACGGGGGCAGCGCACCCCTGCGCCGCTCGATAGTAACTGGCCGAGCCGACCCCAGCGGCCGGGCCGGTTCGTGCCCAGGCCGGGCCGCGCCGCGCCGGCCGGGTCGGTCCGGGCCCATACCCCCGTTTTCGAACCCTTTTCGGTCTTTTTCCCGTATCTTGAGCTACGAGAATCCGATCGACACGCAGTCAGTGGCGATGCGATCCTTGGATCGAGACGGTCATTTAGATATATCACACTCAAGGTTTTGGAATACTTTGGGTTCGTCCGGGTTGGTTTGTACACGAAACTAACCGGGCCCTCGGAGCGGAAACGCTCATATCTTGAGCCCCGGACGTCCGATTGACGTACCGTTGACTTTGATGGATTCCTCTAAGTGAGAAGGATATTTTGGATTACTCCGCCCGAGGTTTGGATGCAGGTGGAGTACAGTCGGGTTGGTTTTTCCTTAAAAACCAACCGGGCCCCTAGAACGAAAAAGCCAATAACTCTCAGATCGGGCGTCCGATTGACGCGTCGTTTGCGACGTTGAGTTTCTGATGATGATACGGAACTTTTGGATACATCAACCCTGGACTCCGTGTCAGTTGATGTATCAGCCCTCGCCTCATGGAGCGGATCCTCCCGAGCGAGCTTGCTGTGTGAGGGAACCCTAGAGCTGGTTGCGACTACGACAACGACGACAGTACAGAGATCCTCAGTGGATTCGACGGCGACGACTACAGCACTCAGCGATCCTTTGTGGGTCAGTGCTACCGATCTTGTGTGGGTCTGATCCTGTGTGGGTCAGCGCTTAGCGGTCTTATGTAGGCTAGCGCCTACAGATCCTGTGTGGGTCCGATCCTGTGTGGGTCTTTGCGGGGGTTAGTTACCTATTGATCCTGTGTGGGTAAGACCCTTTGTGGGTCATTGCGGGGGTTAGTTATCTATCGATCCTTTGTGGGTCAGATCCTTTGTGGGTCATTGCGGGGGTTAGTTACCTATCAATCCTTTGTGGGTCAGATCCTTTGTGGGTCATTGCGGGGGTTAGTTACCTATCGATCCTTTGTGGGTCAGATCCTTTGTGGGTCATTGCTGGGGTTAGTACCTATCGATCCTTTGTGGGTCCGAGGGCTTAGATGAATCAGTGGCAATATCTGGTCATCTTTATCATCATATGAAGAAGTATACCTGTGGGAGCTGAATCCTGTTTTTATTTCCTATATGGATTGTGTTGTGCTATCCTGTGTGGATTTACGTTTTTCTTTCCTGTGTGGACTGGGTTGTACTTGGGTTCGGATGTTGGATCCAAACGAGAATTGATTACTTAGGTATATGTATGGGCATATACCTAAGCAGTGTCGGATGTTACTTCGTGATTGTATCTTTACTTTGTGGATTATCATTTGTGGATTCTGGGAGACCTTCGGGGGTCTCGGGGTCCCTACTGAGTATCTTATACTCATCCCTGCACGAGCTATGCCCACACTACGTTGTGTTGGTTGCAGACGACGGACAACGCTAATCGTGGTTGAGGGTTGCGGAGCAGGACGATACCTGGACGTGGACCACTGGGCGGAACGTACTCGGAGCGGACGGCTGGACCCGAGGAGCAGTGGAGGCTATCTGTACCCACCCATTAGGTGGGATTTCCAGTGGACAGCTCGACGTTGCTATTTTCCTTTTCAGTTGTACTTTACTTTTAGTTTGTGTTTGTATACTGGCCCACATACTTTTCCGCACTTACTGTTGTACCAGTTTTTACTTAGTGTTTACTTCTGCCTGCTTGCTCTGTGGTGTTGTGGTTTACTTTACAAAGGAATTGCCTTCCCTTTTTTCTGGGATTTATTCCTTGGTGCTAGTCGCCAGCCCCTGGCCTATGGAAGGCGGGCTTGGGGTAGTCACGGCACGGGCCCCGAGGACGCGTCATGACATTTTTAGACAGCATGAATTTTCCTTGATCCCATCCTTGAATCTATTCAACATTATGTCCTGTGAAAAAAATTTCAAAAATGTTGGATGAGAATTAAAATCTCAGTAAAGGATACTCAAAGAAGGAAACTGTTAGTTTTTCAAAATAACAGGTAAATCCTGAATACTTAATCATAATAAATACTTTTCACCTTTATAAATTAGTAAATACTCTTCATTGAATAAAATATCATTCCTTACCCTTTTTGTAAGCAAAATATCACCATGAAACCCATATAAATAAGAAATAACATATAAATGTTACTTAGGAAATAAACATACTTAAATGGAATAACCATACAGTCGACTTCCACACATGTCACTAAATGGAATAGTCATACGGCCGACTTCCATACACAATGCATTGGAGGTTATAACGTAACCACCCGTCCTGGTATTCACGACACCACCCGTAATATGGTTTATCACGTAACCACCCATCAAATTTCCATGTACAATTATAAAATCATAATACATAACGCAAATATAAAGGAAAGAAACAATTTCCACATTTAAATCACAATATATCACTTAAATATATTTACACAACAAAACCATTATCAAAACTTTTTCAATACTAAAATACATAAAGAGTATATGGTATTTAATTTTACTATTAGAAAAGAAGGTTATACCAATGGTTTTAAACCATTAGTATAGTCTGGAAAACCATTGGTATAACCTATACCAACAGTTTTCCAAACTGTAGGGTAGTAAGACGTGAGTAAACCCCTATACCAATGGTTTGATCTAAACCATTGGTATAGCCTACTATATTTATTGATATACCAATAGTTGAAGGCAAAATATTGGTATATGTTTGTATAATATTTTTACCAATGGATTCTAGAAACTGTTGGTATATATTGAATACTAAACACTATAACAACGGTTTTAAAACCGTTGATATAGTTTTTAAATATCTCTCAAAGTATACCAATGGTTTAAAACCATTGGTATTTGTTTTCCCAAACTATTATACAAATGGTTTATAACCATTGGTATTGTATTTTTCTAGAACTATTGCACAGTAGCCCTCTAGTATCCCCTCCAGTATACACCTGCAGAAAAAATATCACAAAAACCACATACAGACTTAAAACAGTATAAAAAACACCTAAAATAGCACAAAAAATCACATAAAACCATCAAAATCTTCCAACCATGTCATGTACTACAATTCCCTATTTCAATCATCATATGAAAACAATCATCCAGTAGTAATTCAACTCACCCCTACACAACCACTCAACCAACACAGCCCCCCCACCTCCCCATCAAATTATAATTGGTATAATAGTCTTAGAAATACATATTAAAGGTGAATAAGAGTTTGAAGTTGGCTCAAATACCAATTTTTTCTGATCCTAAATTTGGGTATGTAATGAATTTTGATGCATTTTGCATTGAACATGTATTTTTTATAATATATGGAGAAAAGTTATTTTTTTACGAGTCTCTTCACTTATGTCCCCATGAGTGAAACCACCCAACTCATGAAAAAGAGTCTGCGATTATCATTGATGAGTGTAAATTTCAATTGTTGTATTCACTTAAAATGATGTCCTTTGGAAACAAAAGAGAGACACTTTGAGTGGTTCTGGCCACACCATGCCTCAAATTGAGGCGGGGTTTACCTATACACGTAAAACATTACCCACAGATCGTTTTCCTAAAGTATCAACACAATCCGAATGTATTTGGTCGGTTTTCCATATGCCGGTTGATTTTACTTAAAAGCGTATCCATTTTAAACAAAAGAAAGACACTTTGAGTGGTAATGGCCACACCGTGACTCAGATTTCGGTGGGGTTGACTCGTACACTTCACAAATGACCCATGGATTCTTTTCCAAAAGTATCAACAGAATCCGAATGTGTTTGGTCCGTTATCCGTATGTCCGTTGTTGTTTTCACATAAAATGTTGTCCACTTCAATGAAAAGTGAGACACTTTGAGTGGTTCTGGCCACACCGCGGCTCGGATTGAGGAAGGGTTGACTCTTACACGTCAAAAATCACCCATGGATCATTTTACTAATGTTTCGAAATAATCCGAATGCATTTGGTTAGTTTCCGTATGTCAATTGTTTTTTTCACTTAAAATGATGTCCATTTTAAACAAAAGAGAGACATTTTGAGTGGTGTTGGCCACATCGCGCCTTGTATTGAGGCAGGGATGACTCATACACGTCCAAAATTACCCATCAATATTTTTCCTAAAATATCAACACAATTTGAATGCGTTTTGTCGCTTTTAAGTATGCTAGGTGTTGTTCTAACTTAAAATCTGGTCCATTTCAAACAAAAGATAAAACCTTTTAGTGGTGCTGACCACACTTACCCTAAGATTGAAGCAGGGTTGACTCTTACACATCACATATGACCCATGAATTTTTGTCTTAATGTTTCAACAGAATCCGAATGCCTTTGGTCATTTTTCTTTATGTCAGTTGTTGTATTCACTTAAAATGATGTCCTTTTGAAACAAAAGAGAGACACTTTGAGTGGTTCTGGCCACACTGGACCTCAGATTGAGGTGGGATTTACTCTTACAAATCACAAATGACCCATGGATCATTTTCCGAAAGTATAAACACAATCCGAGTGTGTTTTGTCAGTATTCTGTATGTCGGCTTTTTTACTTAAAAGTGTATCCATTTTAAACAAAAGAAAGACACTTTGAGTGGTATCGACCACACTAGCCCTCAGATTGAGGCAAGTTTGACTCGTAAACATCACTTATGAACCATGGATTGTTTTTCTAATGTTTCAACAGAATCCAAATGATTTTGGTCGGTTTTCCATATGCCACTTGTTGTTTTCACTTAAAATCCAGTCCATTTTAAATAAAAGTGAGACACTTCGAGTGATACCAGCCACACCGTACCTCTGATTGAGGCGGGGTTGACTCATATACGTCACATATGATCCATGGATCTTTTTTCTAAATTTTGAATAGAATTCTAATGACTTTGGTTAGTTTTCTATATTGTCAGTTGTTGTATTCACTTAAAATGGTGTCCTTTTGAAACAAAAGAGAGACACTTTAAGTGGTGCCGGCCACACCATACCTCAGATTGAGGTGGGGTTCACTCTTACACATCAAAAATGTCCCAGGGATCTTTTTTCTAAAATATCAAAACAATCCGAATGCATTTGGTCAGTATTAAGTATGCTAGTTGTTTTTTTCACTTAAAATCTTGTTAATTTCAAACAAAAGATAAACACTTTGAGTGGTTCCGGCCACACCGTCCATCGGATTAAGGTGGTTTTGACTCATACACGTCACATATTACACATGGATCATTTTCCTAATGTTTCAACAAAATCCTAGTGCCTTTGGTCGGTTTTCTATATGTCAGTTGTTGTATTCACTTAAAATGATGTCCTTTTGAAACAAAAGAGAGACACTTTGAGTGGTGCCGGCCACACCGAAACTCGGATTGAGGTAGGGTAGACTCGTACACATCACAAATGACCCATGTATCGTTTTCCTAAAGTTTCGACACAATATGAATTCTTTTGGTTGGTTTTCCGTATCCTGGATATTTTTACTTAAAAGTGTATCCATTTTAAACAAAAGAAAGACACTTTGAGTAGTACCGGTCAGACCATGCCTCGGATTGATGCGGGGTTGACTCATAAATGTCTTGAAATGATCCATGGATCCTTTTCCTAAAGTTTCAACAGAATCCGAATGAGTTTGGTCAGTTTTTTGTAAGACAATTCTTGTTTTCAGTTAAGATGTTGTCCATTTCAAAGAAAAGTGAGAAACGTTGAGTTGTGTTGGCCACATCGTGCCTCGGATTTAGATGAAGTTGACACATACACATCAAAAATGACCCATGAATCGTTGGGTTGCAGTATCAACACAATCTGAATGAGTTTGGTGGGTTTTTTGTAAGCCAATTGTTGTTTTCACTTAAAATCCTGTCCATTTCAAATAAAAGTGATACATTTCGAGTGGTGTCGGCCACACAGGCCCTCAGATTGAGATGGGGTTGACTTTTACACGTCAAATATGACCCATGGATAATTTTACTAATGTTTAAATAGAATCTGAATGCGTTTGGTCAGTTTTTTGTATGCCAGTTGTTGTTTTCACTTAAAATCCTGTCTGTTTCAAATAAAAGTGAGACACTTCGAGTAATACCGGCCACACCGTGCCTCAGATTGAGGAAGGGTTTTCTCGTACATGTCACATATGACCCATAAATCCTTTAACTAATGTATCAATATAATCTGAATTCATTTGGTCAGTTTTTTGTATGTAGTTGTTGTTTTCAATTAAAATGCTATCCATTTCAAAGAAAAGTGAGACACTTTGAGTGGTGTCGGCCACACCATGCCTCCGATTGAGGAAAGGTTGAATCATACACATCATAAATGACCCATGGATCTTTGTGTTGCAGTATCACCACAATATGAATGTGTTTGGTAAGTTTTCCATATGCCAGTTGTTGTTTTCACATAAAATCCTGCCCATTTCAAATAAAAGTGAGACATTTTGAGTGGTGCCGGCCACACTGGCCTTCTTCTTGAGGTGAGGTTGACTCTTACACATCACATATGACCCATGGATAGTTTTACTAATGTTTCGATGGAATCCTAATTCATTTGGTTAGTTTTCCGTATGTCGGTTGTTGTTTTCACATAAAATCATGTCCATTTCAAATAAAAGTGAGAAACATTGGGTGCTACCAGCCACACCATGCCTCAGATTGAGGCAGGTTGACTTTTACATGTCACATATGACCTATGGATCCTTTTCCAAAAGTATCAATATAATCCGAATTCATTTGGTCAGTTTTATGTATGCTAGTAGTTGTTATCATTTAAAATGATGCCATTTCAAAGAAAAGTGAGACATTTCAAGTTGTTCCGGCCACACCAGCCCTCCGATTGAGGCAAGGTTGACTCATAAACATCACATATGACCCACTGATCGTTTTCCTAATGTTTCAACATAATAAGAATGCGTTTGGTCTATTTTTCGTATGCCAGTTTTTTTTTCACTTAAAATCCTATCCACTTCAAATAAATGTGAGACACTTCGAGTGCTACTGGTCACACCGTGCCTCGTATTGAGGTGGGGTTGACTCGTACACTTCACATATGACCCATGGATCATTTTCCTAATGTTTCAACGGAATTAAAATGCCTTTTTTCAGTTTTCCGTATGTCAGTTGTTGTGTTCACTTAACATAATGTCCTTTGAAACAAAAGAGAGACACTTTGAGTGGTTTCGGCCACACCCGCGCCTCATATTGAGGCAGGGTTGAATCATACTTGTCAAAAATGACACATGTATCATTTTCCTAAAATATCAACACAATACGAATGTGTTTGGTTAGTTTTAAGTATTCTAGTTGTTGTTTTCACTTAAAATAATGTCCATTTCAAACAAAAGAGAAACACATTGATTGGTGATGGCCACACCAGCCCTCATATTGAGGTGGGGTTGACTATTACATGTCACATATGACCCATGGATTGTTTTACTAAAGTTTCATCATAATATGAATGACATTGGTTAGTTTTTCGTAAGTCAGTTGTTGTATTCAATTAAAATGATGTCCTTTTGAAACAAAAGTGAGACACGTTGAGTGGTTCTGGCCACACTGCGGCTCAGATTGGGGTGGGGTTGAATCATACACTACAAAAATGACCCATGGATCATTTTCGTAAAGTATCAACACAATACGAATGCGTTTAGATGGTTTTCCATATGCCTGTTATTTTTACATAAAAGCGTATCCATTTTAAACAAAATAAAAAAAAATTTAGTGGTACCGGCCTCAACGTACCTTGTATTTAAGCGGTGTGGACTTTTACACATCAAAAATGACCAATGGATCCTTTTCCTAAAGTATTAAATGAATCCGAATGAGTTTGGTTGGTTTTCTGTATTCCAGTTTTTGTTTTCACTTAAAATGTTGTCCATTTCAAAGAAAAGTGAGACACTTTGACTGGTGTCGGCCACACCGTGCCTCAGATTGAGGTGAGGTTGAATCATACATGTCAAAAATGACTCATAGATCAATTTATTGCATTATCAACACAATCTGAATGAGTTTGTTCAGTTTTATGTATGCCAGTTGTTGTTTTCACTTAAAATCCATTCCATTTCCAATAAAAGTGAGACATTTCAAGTGGTGCCGGCCACACTGACCCTCGGATTGAGGCAGGGTTGACTTGTACACGTCTTATATGACCCATGTATCATTTTCCTGGAGTTTCAATATAATCCGAATGCATTTGGTCAGTTTTACGTATTCCATTTGTTGTTTTCACTTACAATCCTGTCCATTTCAAATAAAAGTGAGACACTTCGAGTGATACCAGCCACACCGTGCCTCAGATTGAGGCGGGGTTGACTCGTACATGTCACATGTGACCCATGGTGCCTTTTCCTAAAGTATCAAAAGATTTCGAATGCATTTGGTCCGTTTTTCAAATGTCAATTGTTGTTTTCACTTAAAATGTGGTCCATTTCAAAGAAAAGTGAGACAATTTGAGTGGTGTCGGCCACACCGCACCTTAGATTGAGGTGGGGTTTACTCGTACACATCACTTGGGCATTTTTAGTTCCTTCATGTGTGGATTAATGATCTGGGTGAGTCTAATCCACCAATTTCTTCCTCTAAGTAGGAGGCTTGATCAATGTTCTTAGATGCTTTATAAAAACTTATTTCAATAGATATCTCCATTTGGTCCTGACGTTGGTAGAAGTTGGTAGAGGCATGTTCTTGCAAATTATATCTTTGATCATGAACATAATTTGTCTGTTATATCCATCTAAAGGGAATAACATTACATGATACCACTTCTGTTGGGATATTTTTGCTTTGGAGCACAATTAAATTCAATTCTCCATGCGCACCCCGTCATCTAATGTGAACACAAGGAGGGGTATCTGTGATCAATTTTCAAAACCTCATTAATGCATTGAGTCATGAACATTAAAGGGATTCCAATTTCTTCCCAATATATTAGTGTTGAGAATAGAATAGATATAAAAAGTCAATATGGAACTATAACCCGTCTATTACCTTGACATTACTTGGGAATTTTCCATAAGGTAATGTATTTCCCTTCAGATGATGAAGTGTTTTCCCCATGTTTCGGTGATTTTCATGTATAAAATCTTCCATCAACATATCTATAATCTTATATTGAGGAGTGGGAAAAGGCCCCAACATGACTAGTGTTTTATTTTCATCCTGTTATTTTATCATGTTCAATATATCATCTTCATATTTTTCTAGAGGCTCATCTACCTGATTAGATCAATGTTGGTGTTTCTCTTCACTTTTATCAGAATAAAAAATATTGATATGGAGTTAATCTATTAAAAAGATGAAAAATGGCTCAAGGTCTATCCGGATTCCAAGGAGGAGGGTGGGGGGCTGTTTGGGGTCCATGGTCCTGGGAGGAGGGTGGGGGGGGGATGTCCGGGGTCCAGGGAGGAGGGTGGGGGGCTCTACAGGGGGCTGTTCGGGGTCCAAGGAGGAGGGCGGGGGGGGGGGGGGGGGGGGTGGGTGGGGTGGGGGGGGTTGTCTGGCATCCAGGGATGAGGGTGAGTAATTTATCTAAAACTATATCTAGGTATTATAAATTGAATTCTGACAGGACTGTAAACCGCAGTAGGGTGTCGTCCTGGAGAAGGGCCAAATCTTGGCATTACCACGGTGTGACCGCAGCATGACCACGACATGACCACTACGTGACCACAGCATCACCGTGGCGTGACCGCGGCATGACTGTGGTGTGACCTCGGCGTGACTGCCGCATGTTGGCCCGTTCCAACGACATCCGCTGGGTAGCATCTTCTGGCCAGGATTCCAAATAAATCCAATGTAGTTGTCCACATTATAGGAATAGTTCTTATGTTATAAAGAACAGAATCTTGATTCGGGATTGTGGTATGATAAATATATATATTTTATATTTGTTTTTTAAAGTGATACCAGGTAGTTGAGACTACTGATTGAGAGTCAAATTATCACACCCTAAACTGTCACTGTGAGTTTTCATAGACAGTGCACCTCCGTTGGAGGTGTTTTATTATAAAAACATGACTTTATTTATCAAATAAAACAATTATATTAAAGAAAACTTATTCAAGATATGCAATTCAATATAATTAATCAGAATTAAGAAACAAGCTAAATATAATTTAAAGAATTCATAAATTAAAGAGGCTACAAGAGGGACTCTACCTCAAGGGGTGTCTCCCATGGGTGTCTTGTGGTGTATAGTGTCTATCTATGATTTTTGTGGTGCTTCCGTGTTGTGGGTAATGTGTATTGCATAGTCAGTTTAATAAATACTTAGTCAATTAGAAAATACACCCATAGTAAATAGAGATATACCCACTTTTGATAGAGAATATCATCCAAATAACCAACCCGGAAATCCGAGACCAGCATTTTACTTTACCAATTCCAATTACATAATATATACAGCACCAAATTATGTTTTATGAACCAATCAATTAAAGGGAAAGAAACTCCTCACAACAACCCATAAGATATCATATAGCATCACTCACCTCCAAACCATTATAACATCATTATGCTTCTATATTTTTTCAAAAATAAAGAGTTATACTGAATTCAAAAATATCCATACCAGAGTGAAAAACCATGTTAAAAAATAAAGAGTTATACAGAATTCAAAAATTTAATGGATCAATCTGCCACTAATCACCATCACCATCACCACTATCATCATCAGCCTCATCCTCGCCGCCATCTCTATCCTCATCATCATCCTCGGCATCATCCACATGCTCAACGTTGGCCCCATACTCGCCCTCGGACCTATCATCACCCTCAGTCCCATCCTTGCCCTCGTCCTCATCCTCATCTTCACCCTCGTCCTCTCCAGCATCCTCATTATCATCAGGAATGTCACCATCTCAACCACCAATAGAATTTCCTCCTGGTGAATTGGATAATGCACCCACTGACAACATATATGTCTAACAAGTCGCGCTGGCCTCTGGTGGAAGTGATGAAGTTAAATCTTTGATCAATTTCATAAATTCTTTCTCCCTCATTTGAACCTATTCTTCCAAATCTGTGACCCTTTTATCAGACTATCTTGCATGATCCTTGACATGTTCTAACTCGGTGGTACTAGAATGGATACCTAGGGAGGACCAATACCTCGTCGGGACTATAGTCTTACCAGGTTGGCAGCGTACTCGACTAGAGTTCTCATCTCCCAAAACCGGATATAAATGATCGTGTGGCCCTAAATTGTCAGGCTCTTGAGCATCAAGATCCTCTAAAGCATCCTGTTAAAAAGATTAATAGATTATTAAATTTCAAAATAGATATTAAACTTTTAAATAAACAAATTAAAACTTACAATCTTATATTTTTTCAGTTCATTAACCGCAGTTCCATCTTTTTTCCTTCTACTCGAGAAAAACAATTTTGCTCGAGGGTTACGTCCTTCAATATTCAATTTGTGCTTCTGTAATGACATCGAAATAATATAAAGTGAATTTATAATCTTAAATTCAATATTAAATAAATCACATAATTTAAGTAGGAAATAATAAAAAGGGAAAGTGCTAAAGACAAATAATAAAAACTATATCGTACCAGCTGCCTCTCATGATCTGACATAGTTGTATGCCCCAAATTGTGGGGGTATTTCTTTGAATCAATATTTTTTTTGTTTTTTTCATAATATTCCTAAATAATGTTTAATTAAAAATTAGATAATATTAATGAAAAATATGAAAACTGTCATTTAAATATCTCAAATGGGATTAATACCTTAACTTTGACAATCACCCAATGGGTAATCATTTGGTGATATTTCTCTATCGGGAAATCATCCATGATAGGTAATGTCTCCAACTCCATTCCCACTATATCACACCAGCCAACATATATCTCATGCTTATAAGTTATCCACAGCTCTCCTAGCTCCTTTAAATATGCTGATCGTGTAGTTTCTCCGTTAGGGAAGTTAAACTGAAGCTGACACTCAATAGATTAATTCATATAAATAAAAATACTACATTAAATCCAATAAATTTTTTTACCATATTTGTTCCCATACATTATCCTTGACTTCGTGTGGCTGATGTCTCTAAGAGAGAGGGTTGACCGAAATCATGTCAGAGTATTTGGTTAGCATCGCCAAAAAACCCCGACATTCCTGACTTGATTTATCAATCATCTGTCCATCATCATTGTATTCAACCATCAACATTGTCTGGCTGTTACATACCTCACGCAAGCGAGTACGCCCCCTCCCCCTCCTCCTATGAGTAGATGAATATGTTATTAAAGAAAAGAAAACTTGTACAAGTTATAATAAAAAAATTTGGTATAAAAATTTGTTAGAGTTATATAAATATTCCTATGGTAGTCGGATCAATTAGTGTCACTGGATGTGGAGAAGCTGAAGGAATATCCTATATAGGTGGAGTGTCCCTCAGTGTACTCTCCTCATCCACATATTGTGTTAGAGTAGGAGTCGAAAAAGGTGGAATATAATAGGACGGATATAATGAACCCTAAGAAAAAGATGATGGAACAGCCGTCTGGACAACTAGTAGTGTAAACATTAGAGGCTTAAATATCTCATGTGTCCCTAAAGACACAACAAGATCAAAATGGGGAATAGATGATACGTCTATGGTAGGGGAAAAGTCTAATCGGGTACGACCAGTGGATCGTCTAACTCTCACACCACGAGACCTCGTACCACCGACATCAGTACTAGGACCACCATATGGTCGTCTAACTCTGAAACCACCCCCCTCATACCACCAGCCTCTGTACTGGAAGAAATATCAGGCTCCTTGTCGAGTATCTTTCATCTAGGGGGTTGATCCTGAAAAAATGTTTAGCACAAAAGTAAACACATGATATTATAAGTTATTGAAATATATATATTTGAAATAAAATACTCCCAACAGGTATTAGTGGAGTAATTCCCATCTATGTCATGCGATGATTATTTTATGTCATCTTTTTCCACTACCTCTCTTCAATGTGTGTCATTTCCGACAAGGAAAACAAATATGGAAGTAATTAAAAATAGATAACTAATGTGTAACCCAAAAATCATAATATAGAAAAACCATTCTGATAAAAAAACATTAAGAAACAGAGGATTTATGGTGGTTTGAAGGTATGTACTATGATACACACTCTGAATGATGTAGGTGAAACACATAGGTGAGAACGCAACTATATGATTCTATATGTTTCCCACCACAACTTCGGGTTCACAATCAACTCAGACAATTGATCTATTGGAGTCATCATATGTAATAAATGGATTGCTTCTAATTGCAGTAGGGATATTGTCAAATTCATCATCACCATCATCAAAAACATGTTTGAGATTTACTTCAATAATTACACCAAATTTAGGATGACGATGATCTTTCACATAAAAAACTTGTTTCACCATTGATTCCAATATATATGGTTCATCGGTGGAATGAGTGCGAGTCATGTCAATAACTCGAAATCCATAGTCATAAATAAAGGTTCCTTGCCTCGTCATTGAATCAAACCACTGACATTTCATCATCATTACTCGACCATGTGATTAATAATCCTAAATTATTATTTTATCCATGACACTATAATAAGATAGATTTTCAGAATGAGTTCTATTATCTGATGATCTGGAATAACAGTCTATTGTGGCAGTTAGCATAACACCATCATGTTGTGTAATCATGTCTCTTTCTTGTTTAGTGATAATAAATTTGTATGCATTGATCACAAGTGATTTAAAAGCACGAACCATGGTATTAGGACCAAAATCCAAAGATCTTATTTCCTCAAAAACAGAGTATGTAGGAAAACTTGATACCTAAAATATATACAAATAGTAAACTTAATTAAATATTATTTTTATTTAGTTATTATAGAAATATTTTTATCTTCAATTTCAACCAAACAGAATACACTTTTCTATGAAAATTATCTTTACATCTCAATGATAAAGAATGATGATTTCGATATATCGATTCTTTTTCTTCCTTGTCGATTAAACTAATAATAGTTTAACAAATATTTAAAATTACAAGAAATAAGATAAGAGATACATGTGCAATTTTTTTACTTGATATACTCATCGAACAAATCACAATTGAACAACACTATGTGATGTGCCATCTCTCGCTCTTCAATTCTTATTGTCAATAATGTATATGATCCCAGAATTCCTCATGTCTGAGGAAGTGATGGAAAATTAGGATACTTTTTCCCATACTATTCTACTTCATTTCTTGTTGGTCTATTTATTCTCATAGTAAGATCTGACAAATACATTGAGCAGAAATCCATACATTCTTGATACAAGTAACCGTTCACAATTGATCCTCCAGGATAATTCTTGTTCCAAACATATTATTTCAATGTGCACATGATTTTTTCAGTTGGATACATCCAACAGAAAGCAACGTGTCCTCCAATAAGTATTTCAGTTGGAAGATGGACAGTCATATGTAATATGCATGTAAAAAATGACGGACGGAATATTTTCTCTAACTCAGAAAAAATTAAAGGTGCCTCTACCAACAATTTTTTCAAGAAGGATTTGGACAAACTCTTAGCACAAGGATCTCTAAACAAATAGAACAACTGAATAACTCAGACTCTTACATTATTGGACAAGAGATGACTGATTGTTATTGGAATCAACTCATTCAAAAGGACGTGATAATCATGAGTCTTCAAAGATTTAAACTTCAAATCTTTTCTATTGACCCGTTTTGATATATTTCATGAATAGCCATCATGAACATTAATAGTCTCTAGCACTTACAAAAATTTATTTTTTTCAGCAGGTGTCATCACATAATAAGTACATGGAACTTGCCATTTATTTTTACTAACACAGACATGATGAAAATCTAGTCTAATCCCCCAATCTACCAAGTCACACTGAGATCTTAAATCATATTTTGTCTTCCCCTTGGAATTTAGAAGAATCGAAAGAAACATTTCACATATATTCTTTTCAATGTGCATTACGTCTAAGCAATGACTTAACAAGTAGGTTGACCAATACGACAACTCAAAGACTATGCTCTTCTTCTTCCAATTGCAACAGGTATCATGGGAAACATTTTTCCTCTTTCTAGATTCCATTACACCCTTCCCAAATGAATAACTGAAATATTTCAATTCATTAAGCACATCAGTTCCATACATATGCTGAGGTGGATCGTCAGTCTCCTTGGTATTTTCAAATCTTCGACGATTGATTATATATGGATGGTTCATTGGAAAGAATCATAGATGTCCCATAAAACTAAAAATATGAAGATATTTCAGTCCTCTTGATAGATAATTATTCATAAAAAAAGGACATGAAAATTTTCAATTTTTGCTCCATCCAAACATCATTGCATATGCAGGAAAATCATTGATTTTCTACATAAGCGTAACATGCATCTGAAATGTCTTTAGAACATGCATCGTATGTGGGTGCACCCACATCCCAAAGATGTTTCAACTCTTTCATTAAAGGTTTCATGTATACATCTATATCATTGTCGGGATCCGAAGGGCCATATATCAGTATACTCAAGAAAGTGTAAGGATTTTTCATACACAACAATGGGGGAAGGTTATAATTGTGTATGAAAACTATCCATGTGTTGTGTGAAGTAAGAATCTTCCCATATGGATAAAAACCATCACATGAAAGACCCAGTCTCACATTACGCACGTCGGCTAAAAATTCAAGATATTGAGCATCAAATATGTACCATGAAAATCCATCTGAAGGGTGAACCAACTCTTCGTTATTCTTTTTTCTTTCAGTGTCATGCCATCGCATTTTTACAGATATTTCATTAGTCATGAAAATGTTATTTAATATTTGGACCAATGGAAAGTGACACATTACTTTTTGTGGCACATGAGATGGTGTTCCATCATCTTTTGGCTCCCATTGGTAGGTTCCAGATTTGATACAATCATTTCTTTTAGCATTTTCCTCCCAAAAAAGCTGTAATCTTTCAGGCAAGGAAGAATTTTTTTTATGAGAATCCATGTTCATCAACTAACTTCCATGACATATAGTGGTTTGAGGGAATATCTACATCATCTGGAAGTAATTCCTTCAAGAAGGTAATAATGGTATCAATTACAGTATTTGAAATCCCATAGATAGATTTCCCATGAAAAAATCGAATTTAAAATTACAACTTTTTCATTTTACCACATTGCCGATATACTGGAGTCGTCGCAGCATCATTCAATTTTTCACCCTATCAAAATAATCATTTTCATTGGATACGTCCTGTGTGATTGTATCAAAATCTTGTTGGATGGGCATCCTTTCCATCTCATGATGCCGAATAAATGGAAACCGATCATATATCACACTCTCCAATTCAGTCCTATCATTTGGATGATCATCATTTTGGGATTCCATTTTCTCTCCATCGTGATACAACACATATTAGTATTTTGGAAACCATACTTGGTTATATGATAGATAATTGCTTCACGACTCAACCAAGGTCTTCCAATATAATTAGAACAAGGGCAGTGTATGTGACCACTATCTGAAGCCTTGTCAAATGAAAAATCTAGAAATTTGTTAAAATTATTTTAAAAATCGGATGAAATGTGATTAGTTTTGTACATCCAAATTCTATCTATTCTATAAAAAAATTATAATAATTCATTTCAAAGAAATTCAATAATATTTAAGTTCAATCAAAAAAGTATTTAGGTAAATGAAATTTTTTTACTTAAAATAAAAGCATAACTGACACATTAGTCTATATGAGAATCATATTAAAAAATACAACAAAATACAGTGTATATAGGAAAATAAGATACATAATATCTAATTCATATATTCAAGGATTTCTCAGTATGATATTCAAAGTGGATCAAGGAATACAAAATCATTAAGGGTCTTGTTAAGAGTACATGAGTTTTATACATTAACGTCTTCAGGGTGATCAGGATGAGGAGTAGGATGAGGATTAGGGGAGCGGTGGGGCTGTCCAAGGGGGTTGTGGGGTGTATAGGGGGGTGCGGGTGTACAGGGTGGTGGTGGGGCCATCCGGGGGGTCGGAGGTGTCCAGGGGGTGGGGGATATTTAGGGGGTCGGGGTGTCCAGGTGGGGAGGGCTGTCTATGGGGGTGGTCAGGTTGTCCAGGGGGTTGGAGAGTCTAGGGGGTAGGTGGGCTATCCAAGGAGGTGATCGGGGTGTCCAGGAGGTGGGTGGGGCTGTCCGGGGGGTACGGGGTGTTCAGGGGGATGGGCGGGCTGCCCATGGGGGTGGCGGGGCTGTCCAGGGGGTCTGGGGTGTCCAGTGGGTGGGCGAGCTGTCCAGGGTGGGTGGGCGAGTAGTCCAGGGGGGCGGGAAGTCTATCCATGGGGGTGGTCGGGCTATCCACGGGGTTCGCGGTGCTATCCTGTGGGGTCGGGGGTGTCAAGGGGGTAGGTGGGTTTTCCCGGGGTGGGGCGTCCGGGGGGATGGGGGTGTCCAGGGGGTGGTGGGCGGGTGTCCGGGGGTGGGGTTGGCGAGCTGTCAAAAATGGTGGGGGGGTGGGGGGCTGTACAGGGAGCACAGGCTGTCCAGGGGGGTGGGTGGGCTATCCATGGGGGTGGTGGGGCTGTCTAGCGGGGTCGAGGGTGTCCAGGGGGGCTTTCCAGGGGGTGGGGATTTTCCAGGGGTACGAGGTGTACAGGGGGTGGGGCGGGGTGTCTATGGGTGGCGGGGGTGGTGGGGCTATCCAGGGGGTACAGGGTGTCCAGGGGGTGTGCGGGATGTCCCTAGGGGTGGGGGTAGCCTATTGGGGGAGGGGATATCCAGTGGTGGGTGGGGCTATCCAGGGGGAGCAAGGTGGGTGGGAGGGCTCTCCACGGGGGTGGTGGGGCTGTCCAAGGGGTACGGGGTGTCCAAGGGGGTGGGTGGGCTTTCCACAAGGGTGTGTAGGGGGGGGGCTGTCTAGCAGGTACAGGGTGTCCAGGGGGGTGGGCGGGGCTATCCACAGGGGTGGCGGGGCTGTCTAGGTGTTCAGTGGGTCTAGGGGGTTGGGGGCATTCAATGAGTGGGGGGCTGTCCAGGGGGTACGAGGTATCCAGGACAGGCCACCCCCCCCCCCCTTGGACACCCCACACCCCCACCTGGACAACCCACCCCCACTAAACCAAAAACATAAAACAATCCCTTTTCCCCCTCCACTAAAGAAACCCCACTAAAAAACCATTTAGGTTGTATGATGTGTAGAACAAAAAAACATAAGACAAACAAATAGTTCGGTACTCCAACAACAATAACTCTCATTTAGCCGAAATCAAAACATCAAAAATAAAATAAAAAGGTGATGAACCCTCAAAATAAGATAATAGTTACTAATTTGAAGTGTATAAATAAAAATTTGTTTTATTGAAGAAAGATATTCGGCTGGAAGGTATTTCACAATCGAGAATATGTCGGGAGGATGTCTGGAGTAGATCTGCAATCAGACCTACTAAGAGCTGGGGCACTTGGTATTTGGGGAAAAACATTCCCAAGTCAAGCGCACCCCATGGGTGGATAATTTTTAGGCTTATACACTAATATGTTGGTCATGGATCGTAAAGAAGTTTAATTTCATAATGTATAGACAGAAACATTTATTTTCAAATTTGAGATTAATAATAAAGTTTTTTAATGATATTATACCCATTATAAAGAACACAAAATAGTGATACTATTAAGGGATGGTTTATGAACCATATTATATATACTCATAGACATCTACCAATCATGTATTAGTCATTGATTCAATATCAAATAGTCTGAATCATTAAATTTTCCAAAATCCCTAAAATAGGAAACATGTCGTGATCTTTCTATATATTGAAATAAATGTAGAAATCAGAGGAAGAGGAATTCAATGTTTGTATTTTGGAAGAGGTTTAAAGAGTCTGACCTAGATGGGGGATTTGCAGCTAATCAGATGGAATAACTCAGGTTAGGGTTCACCTGCGCGTCGGGGATTCTGGAAATTGGGGGAAATGAGTTTTGTGCTGTGTTGTGGGAGCTTCTGGAAATCGGGAGTATTTGAGGAGACCTTTCCCAATAGTTGGTAAAAAATATTGGTAAATCATGACTTTTCCCAATGGTTTGTAAAATCTTTTGGGGAAAATGGCGTTTACCAATGGTTCCATACAAGTCATTGGTAAAGGGTGGAAACATTTTGGATTTCCCAACGGTTTCTTCAAACCGTTTGGAAAGCCTTCATGAAACCAAAATTTACCAAAGGTTTTTACAAACCATTGGTAATGAAAACTTATACCAATGGTTCTTGAGAACCATTGGTATAAAAGTGTTATGAAAAACCAATATTCTAGTAGTTTTTCTTTTAAAAATATTACAGCGTGTTGAGGAAGCCAAAAATCAAATAATACTCGCGGTGGCGGAAAATATCGTTGTCATCGCCTACGTTAAAAGGAACATTATTTTTGTCGTTTAGTAAAATGATTCATAAAAAAATATTCCCTTTGAAATTTCAAGGGTTCTTATATAGCGTATAAAATAAATTCATGTATTAAAACAAAATATGCCTCAATGAAAGGAGATTGAGACGAAGTCCCTTACCTCGTGTCTGACTTGACTCGATCATTCGTTAATATCCTGAATAATAAACTAAAGTTGATTTAAAATTTCTTAAGAACCTTTTTCAAGTTTATTATTTCTTTTATATAGATTATTACCATGTTATAAATATTATGTAATCATTTAAGTTAATAACGTCCATTTTGTTGATATTTGGAACTTGAGTAAAAAATGAACACCTTATATTTACAAGTTATCCATGTGGTAAATGGTTCGTTTTATCAAAAATGATATTCATGATTTAGATATCATATATATCCAGTATATACATGTATTTATAATAGTACATATTATTTGGAGGTAAGAAATGAAATGAACCGTTCATGTAGATGGTAAGCCGTACATACACATGAATGCTACTTTCATTTCGATTTCTTAATTTAATGGAAATTAAAACATAATGATACATAGATATATTATAATTACAGTATAATTTCATATATAATGTCATATATAATATCATTAACTCTATCCTTTATACATCCCACATAAGGCATTAACGAGTCACATCACTTTGAGGGGGCGGTAGTCCGCACTTCCTCAAATGAGATTATCATATTTACCCACTATGGAAACCATAAAGGCGTGCTATAAAGGGAAAATACAGAAGAATAAAGAAAAATTAAACATAATATATATCATATATAAATATATTATCATCATAATGTCCACCATGAGAGGAGTTAAGAGGAAATTGAACAATCATCTTTTCATGAGGCGTTAGTTTACCATCCACAGAAACATTATGTTCTTCACCCATTAGATGGTAGTTTGTGTAAGTTTAGTTTGAACAATTCTCATAAAAACATACTAGTATATTGAGGATACTGGTTTTGTTATAATGGAAAGGAAAAAATTTAGTTTAGGGGTTGGAAAAGTAAAATAAAAGAAAGCAATTTAAGAGAAACTGTTACCTTTAATTTGGGTAACTCCATTTGGTTGGAACCAAAGGAATTATTAAAGTGCCTTATGAATAAGGTAAGGATTCTAGGAGGAGGATTGGGATGTAGGGAGCTTAATTGGGCAGAGTAGTGTTGACCCAAAAGGCTTGAGAGGTGTGAGGAATTGGATAGAAGTCGTCTCCTTTTATAAGGTGGAGGAGGGGCTCTTTAGGAAAGTGTGATAATATTATTTTATTATATAATGATATTTGTTTTCTAATGGTCCAAAAATTATTAAAGTCAAAGATAAGATGACCCATATTAGAAATAAAATCATCCAATCGGAATTGGTCATGTTTTGGGTAATATTTTAATCATTATAATCTTATTTATTTAAATTATTTATTAATGAGGTAAACACTGCATCATTAATATGTCATAAATAACATAATTTATTTATTGTCCAAAAATTATAAAAAAATACCGTGATGTAGGAAATAATTTTATATTTCCAATAAATATTTATTGTTGAAACAATAACTTATATGACACCATGTAAAAATTAATTTACAAAAGTATTTTTGTTTATGTCATTTTTGCCTTTACATTAAATAAATTAATCTAAAGTGTCATTATCTTTCATAAGTGCCTCCATGGGGTCCCAAAAGAGACCCAAAGATGCCCACGGTCGCCCATTACTCATCCAATATGGTTAGGACAAGTGTTAAGGTAAATTTAGAATTATTATAATATTCTTTTAACCTTAAATTACCCTATTTACCTTTAACCGCGGTAAATAAAAGTCAAAAGTTACTATTCACCAAAAATTATTTTCATCTGATTGAACAACATTTTACTTCTTGATAACGACCATGTATGTCGGATTTTTTATATTCAATTCACAGAAGTGGTAAAATTTAATTTAAATGAAAAAGTCAGTTTTTTAACTACTACTAAGTGGATTCAATATTCAACAAAATTGATGTTTTTTAGAAAAATACTTAAAATTCAGCCTAAGCTATATTTGATATTCCGAATTAAAAAATGATTTCTATTTTTCCAAATTACAAACATATAAGTGGCATGAATTAATTTAAAATTATTTCCCGTTAAATCAAATAGCGTGTTTTTATGAAAAAATAACCATCAAAAGATTGACACTTGTTTATGTCCAATTTCAAAGTGAAATTAATTCCAATGGCCAACGTTGTATTAAATGGTAAAAATATATTTATAATTAAACTTTGAAACCAATTAAAAAGTTAATATATCCATAGAAAAAAATTATATTAAAAGTCACTTTTGAATTAAAATACAACATTTTTCACTATTCATTAAACAAGTGAACTTTATCAGAAAAATAACAAAAAATTACACAAAGTAAACGTTGATGTCCCGAATCTACAGAAGAATTATTTTGGTTATATAGGACATATAAAAATGGCCAAAACTAGATTTAAAGAGGGTTTTCCATTAAAAGGTGGTAAATCGACCTTTTAATGAAAATTATTCTTAAAATTAGATTCATTCACATTTTAAGCCTCTAACTTTTATTGGATAAAAGTAAATACATTTAACAAACATGTATAATCATATTGTAGTTAGTTTTGTTCATTCCCACCAATACAATTGCTAAGAGTTAACTAACATTTAAAATAACAATATTATATTATTAGTGTGAAACATAATATTTCAAAGAAACCTGTTGTAGTGTATCAGGTATGATATCGAACATAACAACCCCTTTAAAGTAAAAATAATATTTAATTCATAAATATTAATAAATATGAAAATATCTTATTCTTCATTTACCTGGGATGTTACATAAAATTTTCCCCATTTATAGAATAGTTTATGTTAAATTAAGATGGGGTTTTAAAGGACAATGTATTATATCTCCATATAAAGATCTATGAATATTGGATAAAATATGATAGAATTTTTAAAATGTTGATAACTATAAACAAATGGAATGACTTATCATTATATATATGGCTCATATGATTCATTACCCCTTCAATCAAAACAAATTAACCTTCATTTTTTGAGTAAAAGTTAATATTGAAAATTTTCAACACACAACCAAAGAGCGATATTCTACTAAAATCAGGTATGTATATCATTTCATGAAAATTCCATAACATTAGGAAAAATTGTTTTGAAATAAAATGTTGTCCTATAATCATAATTTTTTATGATATCATTGACCATTTTTTAGCCTCTATGGGTTATGGATTTGTGATCTTCATCTTTATCCTAACCATGTTCTCTGTAACTCTCCATAATAACAAAAGTATGATTTTTCTTCCATGTAAATGTTTTCACTTTCCACATGTGCTATCATATGTGTGAACATAGTTATGAGTTACATTGGGTTATCATTACGTTTGAAACATTCCATTTTAAATGTAATATATAGCATTGTTTTATACTGTGTAGGTAATCATTCATTGATAACCTGGATAAATTTCATGGGTGAAATTAGTTTTTTGGGGTAGAAAGTAATGCCACAATAGTTTTTGAATTGTTTTTTGAAATATTTTTGACATTTTCATTTCACTCAACATTGAATACAACATGTGTCATATCAGTGCACTATGTTTGTTATTTGTTTTACACAACACCAAGATATAGATCCACTACACAGAACATGAAGATTAGCTTGTGTCACCCACAACACTAGGTTTTCCTTGTGCCACACAAAATTATGAGTTCCTTTGATAAAATACATTACAATGAAGGCCACATTTTAGCAAACTAAAATATACTATTAATAATATTATTAAAATATCATTATAATTATCACTTTCTAATTAAATTAGAATATATGAATGCGATTGAATAAATTATGAAATTATGGTATTCACATGTATATAAAATTAATCCTTTGGTTATAAATTATTTAGAAATAAAAGTAAGTACTATTTGTCTATAATGAAGTCCATTTTCTATGAAAATTATTTTTATACATGAAACACCATTTTTTCTCAATAAATTAGACAAAATTTCTTTTGATTAAAATTTTCAGCAATCTTTATATATTGTATATTCAAAAAATATTTTTATACTCAACCAATAGATTTTATTGGCCTTTGTTAAGAATAAATCCAATTATATTAATAAAAATCAGTATTTTTCTAAAAGGTAATTTCATAGCCTTTTAATAGAGAACATAATTTAAATATAAAATTATAAACAATAATAATTTTATTTGAAAAAATAAATTTTTTTATTCAGAATATTATAATTTTCTTTGAGTGAATTATTGTTATATTTATGAGATGTTTTATTTTTTTTGACGAATAACGACAAATTCTAAATTTTATTTCAATAATACTTTTTTGTATTAAATATTTATAAAGGTAATTTATATATTCTTTTGGTTTTATTGTATAATTATTTAAATTAACCAAAAATTAATCCAATTTTGTTCGTTGTAACTGATTTAACATTGAAATTGGATGTAAAAACAATTTAATCTACTTGAATTTTTACATTAAAAACAAGTCATCTCATCCCATATGGGGGATTAAATTTAAATTAATTTTTTCCACTTCTGTGATTATATTTTAAAAAAATTGATTCTATATTTGAAATCATAATATATTTTTATTTTTAATATGTTCAACATAGTTTTTGAACAAAATTATTAGTGAATGTGATTAAAATTAATTATAGTGATTAAGAGAAAAATTAGATTAACTATAGACTATACCTTAGATAAGGAACACTGTGTCCTATAAACTTTTCAAAATCAATTTTATTTTCATATTTTGACTCTATTCTCTCTTGTATTATATTTGAAAGATTACTGGGGAAAATTTACTATGGAAAAATATTGATGGAGTTCCCTTTTAGAAAAATTACCAAAATGCCACTCCCCATCCACTATATAAAGGCCCTCAACCACTCCCACTTATTCACACCATGATATCAATTTGGATAGGTCAAAATCAACCCAAAACCCCCTCCCAATAGCCTTAGCGTAAATATATAATCCTCAATTTAGTCCAAAATCCATCCAAATAGGCGCTTTGGTGAAAACCCAGACTAGTTTCCCAAAGAAGGGAAACATCCTTTCGAATGTTGTCATGTTTTTTTTTATTTTCCACCACCTTAATTATTAATATTACTTGATTATTAAATAACATACATATATTAAATATGTTGTTGTGTTTTTTTAGGGTCTTTACCTAAACATACACATACATCCATTTAATGGATAACAAACTTACTGTTCTCCCGCTCGGCGGACTACAACCTCACAAAATGTTATTGTTCATTTTTTTTAATTTACCACCTATAATAAATTGGAATTTTGATGGAAACATTGTTTTTATAATATATATATATGATTTATTTATTCTTATGAAATTATTATATATAACATACCTTCATTTCTTTTGTAAATATGATAACTTTGTTTTTTGACGTGTGGACTGCCAGCTCCTCAAAGCGATGTGAATTGTTCATAAATCACGTGGAATATATTAAGGATTATTTTAGTGAAATTATATAATATATATGAAATATTAATTCTATTAGTATGGTATTATATATATTTCTACATGTATGTAATTTACTTACTTTCATTTAATACACCAGAAAAAATGGGAATATCGTTTATGCGCATCTATGACCTACCGTCTCTAGTAATGGAATGTTCCACTGAATATGTCTATATATTTTATATTATTATAAATAAATATATATTTAATATATATATATATGTTAATTATATCTTTTATATATTGTTTAATGAATTAAATCGTGATCTTTGTATGAAGATCAATAATAACAAGCCAAAAAATATACTTAAAACAAATATCATATTACCCAAATATGTACCATTAACATGTAGTTGTTTATAAATAGGTAATATAATGTCAAAAACAAATCATATATGGTATTATAAAGAATAATGTTTTTTTAGAAGTATAATAATGTTATACATATTATACATAAGGTTTGAATGTGTACAATGAATTTCAATATTTAAGGTAAGGGTTTTTTATCTCACTTTTATTTCTGTGAGACTTATTCCTTCATCTCCAACAATTTATTTTTGTGTGGTTTTTATAAATTTAAGTAATGTATTATATGGTTGTTATATTTAAATTTATGGTTACTTACATATCCATTTTAGGATTTATCTCTCATGCCTTTTATGCTTCAAATGTTAACAAATCAGCAAATTAATTTTGTCTCAATTTTTCTTCGTTGAAATACATGACATGTTATGCACCTATATTTTTCAATGGGGTGTATATAATTCCATTCTATAGGTTATATTGTGAATCTACATTCATTGTATTTTATACATCATTTAATTTTATTCTTACATGGTTATTTTGATTCAATATTACAAAAGTGTTAAATGTTTACTGCTATAATATCATTGTTTATTATGATTTTGATATCGTTGACGATGTCATATGATACATATCTAAAGAAATCTAATTAATTTTATTGGCCTTTGTTTATACAAAATATATTCATTATCATATGGAATGCATATGAATGCCATTATTATATATCTAATTAGATAATGATGAGAAGAAAAAAATAGTTTATCCAAAAATGGGAAATATGTGTGTCTTGATACAAAATTTGAAACATGTGTTTCCTGATCCAAAATAGAAAAGAGGTGTTTCCTAGTATTAATTGGGAAATGGGCATGTCTTGGTCCACTATAGGGAACATGTGTATCCTCATCGACTACGGAAAATTGGTGTGTCTTGACCCAATAATGGGTAATTGGTGCGTCCTGGTCCACTATGTGTATGGTTTTAGTAGTTAACCTTGACACATTAAATTTATTTCAACAGTTATAATTGCGCCGCATGTATATGACATGAGCTCATGTTTCGTGATTTATTTATAATGAATTATCACCCTTATAGTTTGTGATTGATTTATGATTATTTATCACCATTGTGATTCATGTCTTATTAATTTACAATATTTATTTGACGAATCTTGATTTTAATCTTATATATGTTGGGTATGATCTTTTATTATTAAGATCATGTTCTCATACCCTTATACTAATGTTTTTCTTACATATATCCCATGTTTACCCTTACTTATAATATGATATTTCCCTTTCTACATGTTCCCTTTCGAGAAGGTATGAAGAAACATTATTAGTAATAGTACTAAATGGGAAGGTCTTTATGGATAATATGATGGTCAATCACTAAGTTAGAAGATTACATTTCCATTTTTACAAAGACACTATTATATCTTAGTCCTTAGGAAGGTATTTTTAAAATGTGCGGAATATTCATGTAAAATGATATAATATCCATGTATGTAATAACTGGGTCACTATTGTTCCTATTATAGAAAAATTCACCATTACAAATATAGTTATTGTCAACAAGCATGTGATAGTTCAATTTCATGGTTCTCTTAGGAGTATCATTTTTCATAGAGATCCTCATTTGACATCTCAGTTTCAAAGGTGTCATTAGAAGGCTCTAGGATTAAAGGATCTACTATGTTTGGACTATCATGCTCCGACTATATGACAATCTGAATGAAGTAATTAGAATCTAGAGTACATGTTATGAGCCTGTGTTTTGTATTTTGGTTCTTCATGGGAGATTCCATTATCACTAATAGATGTTTCATATAATAACATTTTCTATTTATCGATTAATAAAGAACCTTTTGTGTATTTTTATTATAGGACATTACATTTGAATCATGGATGGTTAAAAATAGTGGAGTCAGTACTTTTTGAACCTTGACTACTATAAGAGATGTCTGAGCTAGTTCAGCTGATCAGGAATATATTGTTGACTGAGTATTGCTAGTAGAAATATTATAAATATTTGAGGATATTACCACTAGAGTTTAAGGTGGTTCATCATGTTTTCCTTTTTCTTTCACCTTGGTTGGAACAATTTCATATTTTAAATAGGTAGAGGTTTTACCCTAGTTGGTCAATCTACTTAAGATAGTGGAATTGTTTGGTCAATTGGAATAACGATTAACCCTTAAACTACAAGATAGTTCCATGCATGACGTGATTCATGTGTCACCACTTCAAAGATACCATCCCGACCATTATCATATAGTAAATGTTGATGACATAATTCATGGTGTATATGAATCCTTTGAGGATCATCTGATACAGATTTCAGATCAATGGGAGATGTATCTTTCAAGAAAGGCTGAAGTTCCTAGTCAGGATCAAAGTATCACTGATAGGGGGAGGGGTGAATCAGTGATATCTTTTTCTTTTTATGTTTACTGTTTTTGAAACAACCTTCACCTCCTGTTATATATTTTCTTCCATGATGACCACACACAACCACAGGAACACAATATTTACAGGGTTCACTACTCCACAAGAGTAGCTACATCCTTGGTATGGTACGAAAACAATCCAGTACCACACAATCCACTAGAAAACAATCCTTTAATGTGGAATACAATGAGTAGGATATACCCTTACACTTGTGTAGCACTTTGCAAACAATCCAATAGTCTGTGTGCTCCCTCATAGAAAAAATAGGGTAATATAATGATTCTATGCTTCTTAATGAGCTTTCAAAAATCAATTATTTCAAAACAAGTCTTCACATTCCTACCAAGAAGCTGGTAGAAACCTCATGGTGGAAACAACTTGCACGACACTTCCTCCTTACGCGCCTTCCTACATGAGCACCACCTTCATGCATGCCTCACTGCTTGCGCGCCACCGGCTTTTTCGGTTACTCAATACTTGCACGCCACATTTGGCTTATACTCAGACCACTTCTTGAAAGCACCTCCCTACTTTCATGCCTCTGGAAACTTGTGCGACAAGACTTGCACGACAAAGCTTGCAAGGAAAAACTTGCGTGACGAAACTTGCATGACACCCTACTTGTGTGGCTTATAAATAACCCTCATCTTGCGCGCCACTTTGGCATGCACTCCTCCCTCTGCTACATGCGCTATCAGAGCACCCTCCACAACTTGTGCATTCAGAGCTCCAATTTTCTCTTATGTTTTGACCTCTTAAAAATGAAAAGGCTAGTATTCTATTTATAGGAATTTTCGTGACTTGCGCACCACATACACTTGCGCGAAGTTCCTACTTGTGCGCCTCTCCATCACTTTCACGCCGCTCCATCACTTGCGCGCCACTCCATCACTTGCATGTCGCTCCATCACTTGTCTGCCCTTCCATCACTAGCGTGAAAGTTTATTTCCATTATCATATTTTGAAATGATGATGTTGGAATATGACTTGCGCGCAACATAAACTTTCACGCCACTTATACTTGCACACCACACTTGCGCGCTGCTTATACTTGTGCGCCACACTTGCGCTCCACTTAGACATGTGAGACACTTTTTGATTTGCGTGCCATTTTATTTACTTTGTCAAATTTCTATGTGATGATCTTGAAATATGACTTGGGTGCCACATATACCTGCTCAACAATACTCGCACACCACTCTTGACATGCGCGCCACTTTCTTTCATTTTCCAAAATCACTTCTTTTCTCTCTCTACTCTTCATAAGGATTGCATCACAAGTTCTAAATACTTATGATATTTTTGAAATACAAATCAACAAAGCATCGTCATAGTTTACATGTCCTTTACAAATTGAATTGATTTAGATTATTTGACAAAAAAAGACAACACTCTGCAACAACAATCTTTTCTTACTTCCTTATGCATCCAACTTGGTCCCAACAATATCCCCTCTGGATTTTGTTGTCAACCAAGGTTCATAAATCACTGAACTTTGTAACCTTATGCAATGGATTACTTTTTAACAATTCTAAGCCTACGTGAGCTAACTCATTGTAAGAAACCATAATTACTGACAACCAAAACCATGCTGTCCAAAGGCAGTGACAATAAAATCTAATGATCATATCTCCTCATCAATATTCAAAATATCTTTCAGAACATCTTTCAGACTTCTACTTCAGCATTATTCACTTCTTCAACATTCCTAGAATACAAAAAAAATTATTCCTACAACCACTCTATCAAACAGTTAGAATAGTTCACACACATACATGCTGGATTCACAGCTTACCAACAACTCCCCCTTTATGCCTACATCTATAAGGATAGATTTATGAAACAATTATCCCCCTTGAAAACACTATCCAAAGACCAGATGGGAGTGGGGATAGAAACACATACCTTAACCATGATGAGAAGGAGGTTGGAAACCCATTTTCAACCTCAATTTTTTAAATGGTTCCTTCGGTAAAGGTTTTGTGAATATATCATCCACTTTTTCAGATGTAAGAACGTACTCCAGCTTCAATTCATTCTTATCCAGCTGCTCTTTGATGAAGTGGTACATTATATCAATGTGTTTTCAGCGAGAATTTTGTATTGGATTTCTTGTAAGATTGATTTCACTCTGATTATCACAACCCAAGACCAATGGTATCTTTACAACAACAAGTAGATCTTCCAGATGAGTCTTCATCCACATTAGTTGAGTTGTAGCTTGAGTAGCAGCAACATACTCAACGTAAACTATACTAATATTTACTGAATTCTTTTTCTTAGTATTCCAACTAACAAAAATTTTCCCCAGAAAGAAAACAACACCAGATGTGGATCATTGATCATCAACATGTCCTTCCCAATCAGCATCAGAATACCCGAATAGATCAATATTTCTTGAGCCATCATTCCTAATTCCAAAAAAATTTGCGCCTTTCATATATCTGAGAATTATTTTTCCAGCAATCAATCGTGATTATTTAGGAGCACTCTGAAATCTTGCACATAAAGTGACAACATAGACGATGTCGGGTCTTGAGGCAGTCAAATACAACAGACTTCCAATCATCTTTCAAAACTCTTTCTGATCAACTTCCTTGCCTTATCCATATTTATAAAACTTGGTTCCTGCTAAAATTTGAGTGGAAACTGGTTTCAAATTTTCCATTCCAAACTTCTTCAAAAGTTCCTTAGCATACTTTTCTTGAGATAGAAAAACATTATTCTTCTTTTGTGAAATTTTTAGCCCAAGAAAGTAATTCATTTCTCCCAGCATGGACATCTCAAATAACATCGTTATCTCCTCAGAAAATTTTTCACATGATCTTTCATCATTTTCAGAAAATATAATATCATCAACATAAACAATAACGATGAGTGAAAACTCATGACATTCCTTGATGTAGAGATTACTGTCAACTCTCCCTTTCTTAAAGGTCATCATCTTTAAGCAAGTATCTAATTTAGAATACCATGCTCTCAGAACCTATTTTTTCCCATACAAATCCTTCTTCAATCTGCACACATAACATTCATCATTTTTAATAAAAAATCCACAAGGTTGATCAATGTAATCATCCTCGTCAAGGTCACCATTCAATAATGCAGATTTAACATCCATTTGAAAGATTTTGTAACCTCATTATACCGCAATAGCAAGAAAGATTTTGATTGTTTCTAATACTGCCACCGGAGAAAAGGTTTCATCAAAATCAATGCCTTAAATTTGTGAATATCCTTTTCAAACTAGTCTTTCTTTGTTTCTTATTACTTTACCATCTTCATTCAGCTTGTTCCGGAAAACCCAATTTGTACTAATAATGTTCTTGTTGTCCGGCTTGGGTAAAAGTTCCCAGGTATCATTCTTCTATATCTGATCAACCTCTTTATTCATTGCATGAACCCATTCTAGATTTTCAAATGCTTCATTTACATTATTTAGATCAACTTTAGAATAAAGAGAAGTATGTGATATAGAATTCATTGTTCTTCTTGTTTGAAACCTCTAATGTTTATCTCCAGTAATATTATGAGCCTCCACTTGTTTCCTCAACCTAGGATGAGTTGTGCGAACTTCATCCTCATCACATGAGATTTCTGAGTTGGATTCCTCCTCACTGGTAGGATTAACACAGTTTGTAACATTATTTGAATCATTAACAAAATCTTCTCTATCACGCTCAGCTTTGACATGAACATATGACTACTTTTCTTTCTCAACATTTTCAACAACTTTTACATCTTAAGAATCAATAATTCATCCTTTTTATTTATTAAGATATCTATATTATTTTACTTCTGATGCATAGACATGAAAAATTCCATCATCTCCTCTATGCTCAAACATTCCAAGGTTTCCACCTTTCTTCTTTATAATTCATGGACTCCCAAATACTCTTAAATGTTCCAGAATTAGATTTTTGCATTAAACATTTCATATGGAGTCATATCTGAGTTTGACCAATAGAAGCATCATTTTTGAATATAAACATCAGTGCTCATGACATTCCTCCAATAATAATGAGAAAGACTATGTTCAAGTAACATAGTTCTCCCCATTTCCACCAGACATCGATTCATTCTTTCAGTAACCCCATTTTGTTGAGGTGTGTATCGTGAATTGAAATCATGAAGAATTCCATGTTTCTCAAGGTAACATTAAAACTATTCATTCTTATACTCACCACCATTATCAGTTCTTAACTTCTTCACTGAATACTCACATTACTTTTCAGCTTTCCTCCCGAAACTCTTAAACATTATCAGAGCATCTAACTTAGGTCTCATGTACATAACACAAGTAATGTGAGTAAATTCATAAATGAAAGTAATGAAGTACTAATCTCCATTTGTTTATAGCTTTCTCATTGGTCCACATATATCAGAATGTATAAGTTCCAAGGGGTGTTTTGAACGAATTTCAACTCTCTTATGAAAAGAGTTTGTAATCTTCCCTTTTTCACAGATAGTGCAACACCAATATCTTCATCTTGATAAATCAGGAATATCTTGGACATTGTCTCATGTTGATAACTTAAACATGTTTCTCCGAAACATATGTCCATGCCTTTTATACCATAACTGATTTTCATCCACCATGCCCATGTAACAAGAATTTTGTACATCACCAACTTGGAACAAGTTTCCTTTTGAACGTTGGCCTCTTGTAACTATATTTCCATCATTCTCACATTTCAGAACAAACCCATATTTTCTAAATATAACTTTGTTTCCCTCATCACAGAGTTTTGAAACACTCATAAGATTTTGTTTCAACCCATCAACATATAATGTTTTCATAGATTTCATTTTTTCTTTTCTGATGATGGCCGATCCAACAGCTTTGAATCTCAGAGATTCATCTTTTACAAATATAATGGTTCCTTCTTTGAATTTTTCACATTATTCAGCAACTTTAAGTCTCTTGTCATAAGAGAAGAATACCCACTATCAATAATCCATGGACATTTTCATTTTGTACATTTCAAAGCAGTTTCGACAATAAGAGCATTTTGTTCTTCCTTTTCCTTCAATTTCTTGTAGTGCTTCCTCAAATATTTTTGCTAGGTCAATGTGTTCTGGCCAGACAACCATGCACTCTTTCTTTTCGGACTTATCATACATGTCCCTTTTATATTTTAAAAACTCTATCTTTTGATAATTATTAAGAATCTTTTGATTCTCTTGTAACACACTAATATATCCCTTGGCAAGATGTCCAGGTCAATCACATCTTTCACAAATAGTTTCCACTGGTTGGAACCGATTCTCATCATTCACACCAGTCTTCTCAGATATCATCTGAAATTTATTTAGAGACTTTATCTTTTAAAAGTATTGACTCCCCCTCAATCAGTGTCTTTAAAAACTTGTGGAATATTTGTAATGTTGTTGGTTGAACCAACACATTTTTCCATGTGTCCGAATCCACCACAATACTAACAATAACCATAGAAAGAATATTTGCCTCTGAAGCTTCTATACTGACCAGATTTGTGAACACGTTTCTCAACAACCATCTTAAAAGACCTATGTTGACCATCAACCTTCATTTTTTCATTGGTAACTCCCTTTCTCATTTTAGATTTACCAGCACTAGAAGTATTAGGCTTCTTTCTTGACTAGTGATTTTTATGCACTTATGATTTTTAATCATTGGTGACTTTGACCACATACATGATCTTTACAGCCTTGTTCTTATTAGAACCAGTTCTATCTTTCATTTCTACCATTGAAGGTAGTCTTTTTGGATCCTTCTTTGGTTCATTCTTATTGGAACAGTCACAAACTTCTGAGATAGAATTTTTGAAACTAATATTAATTTCTTTAGATTTATAAAGTTTTTGTTGGACATGTTCCAAATCTTCTTATTTTCCCTTAAATTTTACATCAAGATGAACATTACAATTCTTTGTATTTTCAGGGGAATTTTTCAGATCATCAATCTCTTTTTCCATCTTTATTTTCTCATCAGTAAAACCTTTATAATTTTTTAATGTGGAATTTTCATTTAACATCTTGTTGTTTTCCTTCTCAAGCCTTCTGATATTCCTCAAGCATTCTTTTAACTCTTCCTTTAGATGATATTCAAGTTGAGTTTCTTCTTATTCTGAACTATTTCTCTCGTACTCTTCATTATTTACTGTAGCAATAAAGGTACTCTCTCTAGATTCGTCAGCAAATAATTTCTTGGATTCATCTTTGTTATCTTATTCATCTTCGCTATCTTCTTCATCTTCATATTTAGATAAAAAGATTCTTCTTTTTGATTTGAAGAACTTTTTATCCTTCCCATTTGAAAAATATTTATCTTTATCCGCTTCTTTCTTCCACAACCTTCTTGGAATTATATTATCAACATCACTATCTTCTTCTTTATCCTTTTGAGGATAGTTAGCGGCAAAGTGACCAATTACTCCACACTCAAAACAATACAAGGGATGTTTACCCTTGTATTTCCTTGCAACTCTCTTCACATTCTTAGAAAATAAGGATAAATTTTCATCAAAATTTTTATGTACCACATCTTCAGAATCAGATTCACCAGCATCATCTTCATTAAGAGTCTTCTTTGAATTCTATCTCTCTCTTTGTAGCCTTGAATGACATTTCTCTATCAACTTTTGTTTTTCCCTTCATTTTCTTATCTCTTATCATCTCATCAGTAATGATAGTGCTATGAATATCATACAAAAATAATGTTTCAGGGTCTCTATCTTCTAATTATGACACATTAGCATCAAACTTGTCAGGATAAATTCTAAAGATCTTTTCGACAAATGTAGAATCATTCAACATTTCACCAAGACATCTGATTGTACTGACAAAATTATTTATCCTGGTAAAGAAATCTTGAACAGATTCAAATTCTACCATTTTGAAATCTTCATATTTCAGTCTCTAGATTTTTAGTTTAGCCTTCTTCACATTTTTATTTCCTTCATAGATGTTCTTCAGTTTGTCCCAGATTCCTTTGGATGTAGAAACAACTTTCACTTGTAAAAACTCATTCTAAAAAAGAATGAGAGTAACACATTTGTAGCTCTTCCATCATTCTAAAGGTTCTTTTTATCGACAGGAGTAAGAGGAACCTTGTCATCAATAGCAGGAAATCCATCCGTTGTAGTTTTAAGAACTTCATATCCAAGAGACATAAGATAAGGCATTATTCTGTCCTTTTAGATGTGATAGTTCTTTCCATCAAAAATCGGAATCCTCTTACTGTTTACGCAATTTAGATTCTCCATCACAACTTCTCTTCAACCACTTTAGAAAAGAATAAACGAAGGGAACATGTCCCTATGATACCAATTGAAGTTCTCAGTCAGGATCCAAGTATCAATTAGAGAGGGAGGGGGTGAATCAGTGATATCTTTTTCTATTTATGTTTCCTATTTTTGAAACAACCTTCACCTCCTGTTAAAGTGTTTCTTCTCTTCGGAAAACACACAACCATAGGAACACAAGATTTAAAAGGTTCACTACTCAACAAGAGTAGCTACGTCCTTGGTATGGTATAGAAACAATCTATTACCACACAATCCACTAGAAAACAATCCTTTGATGTGGAATAAAACGAGTAGGATATACCCTTACACTCGTGTAGCACTTTGAAAACAATCCAATAGTGCATGTGATCCCTCTTAGCACAAATAGGGTAATGGAATGATTCTATGCTTCTTAATGAGCTTTCAAAAATCAATTCTTTCAAAAAAAAGTCTTCACTTATCTACCCAGAAGCTGGTAGGAACCTCTTAGTGCAAACAACTTGCACGCCAATTCTTACTTGTGTGCCTTCATGCTAGCGCGCCACCTTATTACGCGCCTCACTTCTTTGCGAGCCACCTGCTTGTGCGCCTACTCAATACTTGAGCTCCACCATTGTCTTATACTGAGACCACTTCTTGAAAGCACCTACCTACTTGTGCGCCTCTGGAAACTTTCACGACAAGACTTGCGGGAAAAAAATTGCGCGCCATAACTTGTGCGGCACCCTACTTGCACGCCTTATAAATAACCCTTAGCTTGCACACCACTTCAGCCTGTGCGCCTCCCTCTGCTACTTGCGCGATCAGAGCACCCTCTACTACTTGCGCGATCATAGCTCAAATTTTCTCGTAAGTGTTGTACTCTTAAAAATGAGGAGGCTAGTCGTCTATTTATAGGAATTTTGGTAACTTTCACGCCACATAAACATGTGCGCCGTTCATACTTGCACACCGCTCCATCACTTGTGTGCAGCTCCATCACTTGCACACCGCTCCATCACTTGCGTGCCCTTCCATCACTAGCATGAAACTTCCTTTCCACTGTCATATTTTGATATGATGATGCTGTAATATGACATGTGCACAACATACACTTGCACGCCACTTATACTTGCGCGCCACACTTGCGCGGCCCTTATATTTTCGCACCACACTTGCGCGCCACAAATACTTGCGCGACACTTTTTGACTTTCACACCAATATTTAACATTCATGTGATTTTATTTCCATTTTCAAATTTTGATGTGATGATCTTGAAATATTTCTTGCTCGCCACATATACTTGCGCGCCAATACTTGTGCACCACTATTGACTTGCACTCAACATTCTATCCTTTGACAAAATCACTTCTTTACTCTATCTACTCTTCATAAGACTTACATAACAAGTTCTCCAAACTTATGGTATTTGTGAAATACAAATCAACAAAGCATCATTATAGTTTACAAGTCCTTTAAAATGTGAATTGATTTATCTTCTTTGACAACAAAAGACAACACTCTATAACAAAAAACTTTTCATACTTCCTTATCCATCCAACATGGTCCCAACAAAGTCAATAACACTAGGTTTAGTCTAGTGGTCACATGGGAATCTTGAAGAGGAGGCATGGGAGAGTGAATATGATTTTCGAGCAAAGTGGGTAGACTTTTTCACTGACACCCTGTATTAATATTTGGAGAATCTGAGTGAATATATATTATATGGTGGTGAGGTTGTAAGATACAATATTTTCTAAAATAATCCCCACTTTGATTATTGATTAAACCTCTTCCCTATTGGATTTTCCTTCTTTTTAACCCTTGGTGGTCGATTATCTTGTAAATATAGAGATATTATTCTTGAAAATATCCACATATTGGGGGATTTATGTTCGTTTTAATTAATCATTTTTAGGTTTAAATGTGTCAAAGGTATTGAGAGGAATTATTCATGTTATTTAAGGATATAGAGGTGGCTTGGTATTTTCCCATAAGCCTATACTAAGAGGTGTTTGGTGAATATATACACAATATAAACATGCTACAAGATGTCAAAATTATTTCTAAAATATTTTATCATCTACATTAAGGAAATAAATGTATACACATCATGAAACTATTTCATGACATGAAATGATTGGTGATGTTTATTTTAACCCAAGGTGATGTGTTTTTTGATATATCTCAAAAAATGAGATGTTGACACTATGAAAGAGTTTCACTCTAAAAAATCTCAGGAGTAGTTATTTTCAACCTTACCACATCTATAATTTATTTCACATCAATATGTATCTCTTCAGTCATGAACCCCTGAACGAACCCATGTGATTTTGAAGCCATTACATCCATTTTGGATGTCTTGATCTAGAGTTTATTCTCTACCGAGTTATGTTACTTTTGTTTTTCCCTACCATCCATGCATTCAGTGTTGATGTTTTGGAATATATGGATTATGGTTGTTTTCTATTTGAATTTTGTTATACTATGATTGAGTTTCCTTCTTATGATCTAAAACCACTTTATAATTTGTTGGAATTACCTATTTGAAGTGTTTCTTTGAACCTTTGGTTAGATATAGGAGGTCTAAAAAATCAATTTAGTCTGGTTTCATTTTTCAGTATGTCAAATGTTATGCAAAGGAACCATCAAAAAGTTCCCAATAAAAAATAGAATAATGTGTGATAATATTCATATTCTTAGACTAATCCATGGATACTATTAGATCCAATGGTGTTATGATCTGAAACATAGTAATAAAGATAGAGTTGGAAGTGAGATAAACATGGAGAACCCACTATAAAATAAAGGATGAAACAATCCTGGATCAACAAAGATCACCATAGATAAAATATATAAACTCAAGTAATGATTACCATTGAATTAATTTCCAAACTCCAAGGGAGGAGTCATAGTCCACTAGAAAATGTGAGGGGATGTAGGTTTTGAGAAACCCATAAGACTCTAGGCCTTTTATTAAACAATCCACAAGAGATTTATATGGAATTTGAATCATTTAAAAATCGCATATATTTCAATGATATATTTATCAGAACAAAATTCCTTTTTATTATTTGACACTAATAATTTACATGTCTTGAACAGACCCTATACAAGTTGGGAACTCTACATACATGGTGCGTAATATTTACATGTAGTATATTAACCATAATACTATAATTTCACAGCCAAAACCCTCTTGACAAATTTCAAGAAAACTCTGAGACCACGATGCTCATAAACAAAAAAATGGGTTTTACAAATTTATATAGTCCCTTACATCAATACCCTCAATACA
Source organism: Viscum album (assembly GCA_963277665.1). Taxonomy (NCBI): domain Eukaryota; kingdom Viridiplantae; phylum Streptophyta; class Magnoliopsida; order Santalales; family Viscaceae; genus Viscum; species Viscum album. The sequence continues at coordinate 1,234,950,476 of OY728123.1, read as the reverse complement.
TTATCATCCAGTAGAATCGAAAACAAAACCAGAGTGAAAACGAAAAGGGGTTGGATGAACAACCACCCCTGGTGATAACTCTAAATGATCATTACACCACATAAGCTCAACCACCTCACCAAAGTATCATTGAAAAACCACACAACATAAAAAACGAGATCCTAAAAAATCTCTTAGAGAAGATACCTCTCAAATGGGATTAAATACAAAATAAGAAACTAGAGAAAACAATATCATAATATATAAGGCCCAACATAAAAACAACAACGTTATTATATAAGCATTAAACATAAAACAGCTCAGGGTAATGAGCATGCATCTATGAATCAGGTTCCTCCATACTATTCTCTACAAAACTATTTTGAAAAAAGGCACAAACCATGGAAATATCAAGCCTGTAGAAAACATTCTATTTGTGGTACTGGATCTCTACATGTCGCCACTTGATTGTTGTGTTATTTTAAACATCTATATTACCCCATTTGATGTTATGAGAGTCCTCATGATGATAAATCAAGTTATAGAATATGTGAAAAACATCATTTATTTGTCTTATGTATAGGGGAAGTTCTATTCGATATTCCACGGTTCCAACATGAGACAACACCTCGAAAGGCCCAAAAACTTGAGAGAAAGCTTACTCCCATGACCAAAACTTCATTTCCCATGATAACAAGTAACCATAAAGAACAAATAAAATCCCACATAAAACTAATGTGTCCTTCATTAATGATCAAAAAATGATTTATGATGAACTTGCATTGCCTTCATCATTTAAAAAATTACCTGAACTATCTCTATCATATTGTATCCCAGTTCCTACCCTAGAATTACTACCTCTCCAAACCTAGTCCAACACAATTTATAAGGGAATGATATTCCATATAAAGACTCAAATGGTTCCATACCAATAGGGGAGTGAAAAATATTAATAAAATAAAATTGTAACAAGGGTAGGTGCCTCATCTATGTACTAAAAAAATCTAGAATTCAAGAGCACAACATTTCATTATGAGTCTGGATGGTCCACTATGTCTGACCATCTCCCTATATATCAGTAGAATATATAATGAATAACTTAGAACCAAAATGTTTTGGAAAACTCTCTAAACCCTATAGTTATGGTGAGGTTCTTGAGAAGAAATGTCCATCCTTAGGAATCTCTAGCATTGTTCCACCTCTTCTAGACACATCATCGACAAACCCTCCACTTACAACTCCCTGATCACTATAATGTTGGATGATTCTATTAAATGATTTAGTACCACCAATATACCATCTTAGCCTACCTAATATAAAGGAACAAAAGTAAATAAGTAAATCAATATATCCTCCCAATTCCACTAGTGAACATCTGATCGGTAGAGCATCCCACTAGGAATGTAGTTCATTACCTTGACCTTCATAAAGACCAAACATAGAGAAAAAAACACTCTAATGACATGCTTCAACCCTAGCCACCAAAAATGATCTCTCAACATTTGGTACATATTGATAATGTCAGAATTTACCACCAATAGTGGACTATGGAACTCTCGGTGAACCATCTCATGCATCACAGAAGGAATGGAAATCCTTCCCTGGAACACCACTCAATTCTTTCCAACCAAAGAACAACCTCTAGGGGTAGTTCCAAAAACCTCTCGGTCCCTAGAGAACCACTACCTTAGAATATCCCAATTGGGACCCATCTACCTATTTCACCAAATATGGTTTCATCGTAATATAGGAAAGGAAATTTCAGCCTCCAAAATATCTAATAATAAGATTTATCACTAAGATCTCGTCCATTACTCTCAATTGTTCCCTTGTTTGACACGTGATATCACTAAATTACTTCATGGACATTACATATGCTACAAAATTTCAATTTCCTATGGTATATGAAATCTCAAAGATAAAACCCTATATGAATTCCTTCCACCAATGGAAATACTTGTTATTGTCACGATAAGAGAAGACATACCTCAATCCAATTGTCCTAGTTGAAAACACAAAACAATTTCCAATGGGGTATTTTTCCCATAACATAAAATTAACCACATATTGCACAAAATCTAGATCCTATGTGGAATAGATACACTCATCAAGAAGAAACTACCAATAACCATAATAAAAAAACTGATCTATACTGCATTAGTACACAACCCTATCCATGATGCGAACTAAAATAGATAACCTCAAACTAAACCACCTCTACTAGAAAAAATAACTACATCACTGAAACTGGTCATTCTACAAAAATACCAGAACATTCTATGTAAATGATTCTAGATGAGTCGAAACCGAAGATAAATTGGATACAAACTTCTTGTAATATCCTAGAAGAATAAGGAAATTCCACACCTCTAACACTATATTGGTGGATTCCCAAGAGAAACCATCTTTCATCTTCGAAGAATACATAGATAATCACTTCTAGGACCCCACATGTCCTAATAAATGGATATATTGAGTCTTTGAAGAACACTTTAACAACTGCACGAATAGATTCTAATAACGAATAACTCCCAAAACATCACAGAGAGGCTCTGCATGCTCCTCCTTAGCCAAAATGTACACAAGGATAATATCAATGAAGACCAGTAGGAACACATCCAAGAACAATTTGAACACTGTGTTCGTCAAGATGTACTCATAGCTATCGCAAAACATCGTCAAGATGTACTCGTAGCTCCTGCAATTGAGAAGGTTCCACCCTAAAAGGATACATCGAGATATGAGACACACCTAGTTGTAACACGATTTCAAACCCAATCTCCAATCGAGGAGGTAACACTACAACCTCCTATGGAAATACATCATGGTACTCTTCCACAACCCAGGGGAATACCAACTACTAAACCTCAGACAAAATAATCATAAACACATATATCAAATAAGATAAGGATGGAACACTTTTTTGACCTATATGAGGGTCTATCTAACTAAAAAACACTACTGGATCTCTATCAGAATCCTAGAACAAAACCTACCTCCTAAACATTCCATGGTATCCTACACCGACTAAAACAAATCATTGTCATTGATAATTTAAAATGATTATATCCAATAAAATGGAAGTCTTCCCAAAAATAGCCATAGACAAACAATATCCCATAATTTCTACAAACATCATACAATTTCTCTCAACCATGAACTAGTGTAGTCAAATTTCACGGGAACTATATGCCTCTCCTATTGTTATCCAAAAGCATGGATAAGGGTAGGTGATATAAAAATGTATTCCATCTCATATAAAAAAAAGCATTCAATCATGAAGAAAACAAGAAGTGGATACCTTGAACAACATGTGGCTAGATCAACAGTAGAAATGCTAAATCATGAAGCTAACCAAGAATAGTTCCTTGAGCTCTTTGAGCCAACTAATGACGACCACCATGGGTATGATATACTCTATATGGATGATTATATTCTTATGGTTATACTCCTCCCATACCATATTTTCTATTCTTATGTAAAATTACACAACTCAAATACTTATGCCTGGGATGAAAATTCCTCAACCATGGATCCATAAGCAGAACACCTAGAACATACTAATTGTAATGAAATTTCAAGAACTCACACAACTAATTACCTCATCCTCTATAATAAAAAAATGTTTCATATACCATGGAATCAGGATGAGAGCATATGACCCCCAGGAAGCATAATGATGTGGAACGAGACATACCTCTGACTAATTGAAAAAACTTATGTAAAAAAACTAGTTAACATAGACAACATATATGCTTCATGAGTAATTATGATGACTCTCCTTTCATGATGACATGGTTTTGGAAAACATTCTCTTAAAAACTGCCACACCCAAAATCACCTTGAGATACATATTCAGCACAAACGAGCTGACCTAGCATTGGATATATATATGGAATGGCTCCTCAAAATACCTCACCCAAGCCTTCTAATTTTGTAACATATTTTTAGCATATTTCAGAAGTGTCCTAAAATAGATCCTGAACTCTCACACCCTAGAGAATCATAGGTAAAGGCTAAGTAGCTCTTAGTGACTGGCCTCATTCATGGTTAATGAAATAAATTCTTCTTCGAACTAGTCTCGTATATTCAACCATGATACCACCAACTCCTCACAATCACTAAGGTAAAAAAATGACACCTTCCACACTACCCCATATAGCATTATCCTAGCCAACGTTACCTAATACTCCTTCCAAGCAAGGATTGAACTGAATGTTATCCGATCATCCTCCAACCAGTACTCTGTGACTAAATCTAAAATGAAACCATTATACTTATGTAGATTATTAGGTATAAACTCTTCGATTTTCCTCATCCAAGTGTTTTCATCACCAACATATACTCTTTTTTTATATGTTGTAATATCTTGTTGAACATATTTTACATGAATATAATAAGGAAATTGACATGGATCCATGCTAGAAAAAAGAATAAACCCTTAGTGATCCTAAACTATGAATATAAAATATTTAATATTTAATTATTTATTATGTTATTATGGTTTTAACCAATACTACAGTCTTCCCATTCCAAACACATTTTAACGAAGAATGATGAATTATCCTTTCTTAGGTCTCTACCCCACAAAAAGTAACACTTTGTTTAGTTGGACCAGTAAACATAACGGTCCATGAAGTAGATCACAAAGGGTCCCTAAATACACATGTCTCATCTAGTATCCAATTTTTACATTTCTTGCTAATCTTTGAAGACATATTCACCCTACCAATTCATGTGACATCACATATTCCTAACTCCACACTCCATCATATTCCCCAAATTAGAATCTATGATACCACTCTATCATACCCCCCCATAGAGACACCTATATGAGTGGTGGGAGATGGTGACTACCCATGTCCCACCTCCATTAGGCATCGATTTTATGACTAACTCTAAGGGGATTTTAAAAATTCATATATGAGGCATTACCCTCTAATTGGAACATGCAGATGTGACAGATAAAAAGAATACAAAAACCCAAGAATTCTCTGACATAGATATATTAAGAAATTCAATGTTCCAATATAATATTTCAATCTATAGTAATCAATATAAAGGGAAATAAAACATACCAAAAAGTTAAAGATCTTAGTGACCATTAAGGCTAAACAACTTCTGTTGAACTCCATTCATGTAATATCCCTCTCAATCACTAGCCTTCTCTGACTGACCTCAAAAATAGTTTATTTTAAAAAAAAATTGTTCATAAAATTATACTCAATAAGATCCTCTATAGATCCTTTCATGATAATGATAAATATTTCATGATAAATCATAGTAAAAAAGAGTGCACCCAACTCAACAACTAAACATCTAAACAAAATTTGTAGCCTCACCATGGCTACCTCTCAAAATATATCACATTTAAGAGTTTATAAAACATTAAAATAAAATATAATGGGTACACTGATATCTCTTCCATAATGTTTTTTCACTCTTCCCTAATGTACCACTTCCTAATCTGTATCTCTCAAAATTTAGCCTAGTCTAAAGTCACTTGGGTAATGTTTCACAACATTAAACCTTGTGCATTACATAGCCTCACCATACAATTTCACATATCCCAATATAGTAACCATGTATTTCTTAGGAGAACCCATAGACCATATGAAATATATCATACATATAGTATTATACCTCAATCCATTTAATCCCATACACTGATTAATCCACTCAATCTATCATAACCTACACATGTCATATCTATATCAATCCTTTTGATATTATATCTGATAATACATGTGTGTGAAATAACAACCAGCCATCAAATCCCTCTATACACATTTATGTGATATATATCATCATTCATACAAGGAAAAGCAACTCCTAAGAGAAGAGAGTAGTTATGTAGGGGGTAGTCATCCATCCATCCACCCCCAGGGTTATTGGGGAAAACACACTTTCAATGTCCATTAAATATATTTCTCCCTAACTGACATAGGTTCGGAAGAATATAAAATCATATAATTTACATGATATAATATACCTCAGAACCACAATACTATATTATCATTTCCTTATAATCAATTAAATATAACATCACTTAGACTCATGGCTATTAGTACTAATGTCAGATATCATGTAAGCACACAAGAATACCAAAGAGACACATTATTTACCTTTTTTCCTTTTCATCATTTTCTACTATAAATTAATTCATTATCCATCAATTAACCAATAAATTTATTTCAAATTACATCTAATTTCTATAAATTATGTTTAATATCAGAGTGAAATCCTTTCCCACCAGTAATAATCTAAACCAACTCAAAGATTTTTCAATGTTAACATCTTTTAATCATTTTCAAATGATCCTCAACAAACTTAATGTGTTGAACTTTTACTAGTTTAACAATAATAATTCTTCCTTAAACCAGTATCTCTAGTAAAACAATACTAAGATGCCAAAATGAGGAAACACGCAACCAGTAACATCCAAATGTGTCACGTGTTGGGTAAAAGAATACAGATAGCACAAGATACCCAGGAATCAACTATTAAGTATATTCAAAGGATAAAATTACAGTTCTCAGCATCTCATCAATTGGAAACCCTATATTTATCCAATTACAACACCTTCTATGCCATCCCCAATAAGAAAATTCTTATACCAATCCATCTCCCCATCATATGCATCAACTACCGCATCATCATTCAGGACTCCCTACCCCCATATCAAAACAACAATCCTATGACCAATGATCCTAGGCTCACATCACATTCATGCCTCCACACCACATATCACAGATCAGACCAATATAATAAATCACAATAGGATAAAATCACATAATATGAGTAAACAAAAATGAAATATATAGTGAAACCATGCCAAAAAAATCCATTATTTCTTCTCATCCAAATGAGCTCTCAAAGCTACCAAATGACCCTATCATCCTTCTCAAAAAAACAGGAAACATAGCCAAATGAAAATTATATTTTCCACAAAACCAGTTAAAATTACATCTTGAATTAACAAATTAATTTATTTAATGGATCCAAATAAAGGAAACCTTTATCATCAGGATCTAAGAATCTTTTAAATGCAAAACATGATCTTAGAATTCATTCTAGATTCAATAAACCTATAAAAGTACAATTCTAAATTAATATGAATTTTATTTATTATCAACAAAAGATTTAACGTACGACACATTAACTAAAAACTTAATTAATCATTTATAAGATGATATTAAATTAAACATGTGAATTTTATTAATTTTATTATCATCAATGTCAACAATAATAATGTTAATTAAACATACCTATTTATTCTTAAGAAGATTAATAATCAGTTAATTATAGCTTTGTGTTATTTAAAATCATCCATCAAAGATAACTTGATAATACATATAATAATCATGTATTCTAAAAAATAAAGACATATATATCACACTAACTAGAAATAAAATTTTAAAACTACTATCACAGCATAAAGAATCATCATCATCAACATGCGATCACTATACAATTTATTTAATCCACTGAAAAAATTATGTGGTCAATTGTATCATTATCAAAACGTATAAAGAATTGTTAAATTTCTATTTCAAAAATATAAAATATAAGAAATGAATTTCCTACCCCAAAATCTAGAAATGTTATTCCCATTACAAGATACCACCTCTTAGATCTCAAATCACTTATCCTATAAAAACTACACACATCCTATGACTCTACAGCGCAACTGCCCCATCAAAAACCAAGATAAACCCTATTAGGACAAATAGAGATCAAATTCAATATCATGAAGAGATGATGTGGGGGGGGGGGGGGGTATGAGATAAAATTGGGGGAACACAATAGAAAATAATGTAAGAAAACACCTTGGATCAACACAAATCACTTCAAATCAAATTCAAAAGACCAAAGATTGATTCCCATTGGAGGAAAAACAATATTTTATGGGGGAGATGTTGGATACTCTAATGTGAGATGGTGTTTATGGTTTGATAAACCCCCAATATTCTTCACCATATATTAATGTTCTTCATAGAATATTTACATGATGTGTAATCCACTTAAACAACATGTAAATGTGGGGGTCCTATTTCAATGAATAAAGAATCACATATTTACTATTTATCCCTACATATTTACATGTCATGACCTAGAATTATAAAATAAATATATTATACATACACAATGTGTTATATTTACACATCATGAATTCAATTTACTTCCAAAATTTCATATCCAAACCCCTCTAGACCACATCCAAGTGCCCTCTGATCACTGAAGACCTTAAAAACACCGAACATGTTCAATTTAAATTGATCTAGACCCTAAAGATATCAATATTGACAATGAATTATCTTACCATGATAATAATGTTATTTAAAAATCATTTTTATTTAGTTATTTAACATTCCATGTTGATTATTCTTATTGATTCGTGATAACATCCGCCTTACTGAAACCTTAATTCACATTTGTCCCACTGTGATATTTTTTCCATTACAAGGAATCCATGATGTTTATAATGATTGATATACAAGGATATTTTAGAGTGAGTAATCTTATTCTCTAAAAAAAGTGTAGCAATTTTTATATTCAAATGTAGTATAATACTCATATACGTACCAAGTTTTCTAAGAAAAATAAATTATTTTTTATTTGTGGAAGAGAATAATTGTTTCTTATTCTTATTTAATAAATAAGAAATCATATTTTGGATACTGTGGTCAAGATTAAAAAAATCTCATTTGTATGATTTTAATGAAAAACTATATAGTTATGAGAATTTTATCTTTAGAAAACCTCTCTTTTATTGCATCAACTTTTTAATTTTAAAATGAAGTCGTAAACATATATGAAATATTTTTTAAAAAAGGATTCAATATTTGTAATTAGAACAATTTAAATGATAAAATATGGTAAAATTAATTATTAACCATAATTTATAGTGAAAACAGAAAAATTAACTACCACAACTAAGGTAGAAATGATTTGTTCAAGGATGGATAAACTAAGATGATAATATTTAATAATGTCCTAAAACATGCCCAACACCCATTTTATGGACATATTTAGACAATATATCATACAAGGTTCATGAATAACCCATTTTTAATTATTTATTAATGGGAAGTAGGTGGGTATTGCACTATCTTTTGTAAACATCCATGAGCTTCCACATCCCCACTTTAAAAAAGGAGACTCCCTCTCCTCCCCTCTTCACACATCTAAAATACCTTATTTAAAATAAGACCGATAAAAATACTATACATTACTCACCACATACCATAGGACATATTTGTATCAGGAGTCCCTTTTATGGAGTTATTAGTATACACTTAAAGAGGATATCCAAAGAAGAGGTGAACTTCTAAAATGTAAGTATTTTATTTATTTCTTTTTCTGCCACATTAGAACATTATTCGAGTATGTTAATATAAGAAAATAAGAATCACATATGTAATAATAATTTATTATATTAATGTAAATCCCATATATGTAATCTCTTTAATCAAATGGGATTCAATACCATCGAGTGTCGGTATGATGGACTACTGCTGTGCGAATCGATATAATTCATTTACCATCTCCAACTTCTGATAATGGAAATAAGTATTTATTTAAAAAAATAATTTTTTATTTATGAAAATATAATACCTATATAATTACCATATCACATATCCTTTCATAAATTTTATTCTATTTGGAATAAAATAACTTCGCTTGTGTGCACGACATACTACTTCCTCATGAAGCAATGAGATTCATTTTTCAATTACACAATACATAGGAGGTAGTAAGGGTCAATTTAAATTAAATTTATGATATTTATGATGAATAAATACTTATAAAAATATAATATCATGTTAAAAATGATACCATTAAATCGGTTAGAAAATAATTACATCGTTTGATGGTACGTATGGATTACTACCTTCACACAGTGACACGAAATGTTTTCCAATTTCTCATTGATGATAATTACAATATGTTTTATTAATTTAAATATTGTATATAACATATTAATGATTATAAGAATGTTAATTAATATTTATTCAATTAATTCCATACTTCGTGAAGAATAGATTCATCATTTATGCATATGTGCGGTCTACCATCCCCATGAATGGTGTAAGCCATTTTCAATTTATAATATTTATAGATTACTCGAAATAAAAATAAAAATAATATATATTATATTTATATAATGGATAAAATCATTTATAGGATTTATCCATGATAAAATCAAATGGACTGGAATAATTAAAGTAAAATATATATGAAAAACTAAGAAATTATCACAAACATCAAAGCTTTTCACAAATAATTTTTTACAGGCTGGTGAAAAAAGATAATTGTATATCTAATATTATAATACCAAGATATTTTGTGAAATATTGATTTTTTAGAAAATTTACTTTTATTGATAATTTATGTTACAAATAACAGGAATTTGTCTTCATTACACAGAACAATGAGTTTAAAAAAACATAACAGACTATTAAAATATTATTATTTAATATGATTATTATAAAAAATACACAATAATTGCAGGTAAGAAAATTATTCTATTAATTATTAAAACATATTGTTTTCACATGTACATATATTTAATTATTTTGTTATAAACAAATTTAAAATGAGAAAAAAATGATTTGAAATCAAAGGATATCATTTTTTGGAATAAATAATTTTTATATGAGAGTTCATGTTTTTCCTTAATAAATTATAAATATAACATTGGGTGATTAATATTAAATTAATTTATATATTATATCAAATTTTTTTCATTCATATTATATGTTTTCTGGATAAGTGATAAGAATAAATCCAATTTTATTATTTTAAAACTGTGATTTTCTAAAGGCCAGTTGTGTTTCATTTTTCATGCTTATTTAAAATTAATTATTACCACTATTATTTAATATATTTGAAAAAATATACATCATATTTTATATAATAATTTCAATATTTTCTTCTTTTGGTGTTTTGGGAAATTTATTTAAGGATTAATGTTTTGATGGAAAGTGAAAAATTTTGGTTCTTATTAATGATGATAATTTCCTTTGAGGCATTTAAAAAGATACAAATTTTATTCATATGTTTTTAAATGTAGTATTAGTATTATTTTATATCTATTGATCTGAATTATTTCATTGTAATAATTTAATATTAAATTATTATTTGAAAACTTTTATAACCTCTGAAAATTTTTTCTTTGGGGAACTGCTTTGTCATCATGTCTGTTGGATTAATTTAAAATTACAATTGCGTAATTTCAAGAATAAAATATGGGGAAATTGATTCTATGTCCGGAATCCAAATTAATCATATTATATAACATGGTACAATAATTATTTATAATAATTATTAGTAATAATAGTAAAAACTAATTATCTTGGTTATGATGAAAATGAGTATATCGTGGGTTAAAATAAAAGGATAAATGATGAAATAAATTATATATAAGTTAAAAACTATTATATTAAATTATTTATACCTTATGAACACTTATAGTTAATGATATACTATTTGGGTTCCCTTTTGAATTTTATAAACTAGGGTTTTCATTGTTCTATTTGATTATTACAAGTATTTCACTCAAAAAACTTATAAAAGGTCACCCCTCTTCTATACTCTTCTTAACAAATTAAAAACACATTATTTCATGCAATACCTACCAAAATAACTTTATTAATTACCAATTCTCACTCTATAAACATTATCTTGTAGATAAATCCATCATAAAAAGTCTTGAGGTGTAAAAAAAACAAACATGTTTGAAGATGAAGTATCGTCCTTAATGGTGTGTTTTATATTATTTATTCCTCCACCTATGTAAATTTATATTAAAAAAATAAAAAAAATTATAAAAAAATATATTTAATATAATTAAATTTAATTATATTAACAGAATATCCTAAATAATTATCTTATTTCATCAAATGTTCTTGGAAATCATTATTTTAGAGTATGATAGCCTACAACCTCACAAACAGATGTAATTCATTTCCACCACCACATCTAACAACTAGATATCATGATTAATTAATTTTTTTAAATAATATTTATTATATTATTATTCTAATGTAATCACTATATTTCACATTCATTATTTATTTATATTATGTGGGAATACCATAATGATATTCGTGTGTTCAGTGGACTACCGTCTCACTAAGGAATGTGATTTTTTCTTAACATATGATTTACATCAAATGTAATAATGAAATTATTAAATATAAACATGAGATATATGTGAAAAACAATTGTTTGGTAAAGTTAATATATTATTTAACATTCTCTCATTTCATATGTTGAGAAAATGAAAATAACATTCATGTATACATATGGCATACTGTCTCCATGAAAGATGTATTTCAATTTCTATTTCCAAATTATATAAATGAAAAAATAAAATATATATGATATTTATATTATGTTTTAAATGTTGGATATTATGGAACCATGATCAATGTAAGTTGACCAAATGTTCAGAATTAGTACATACACGAAAAATATTGCAATTATCACCCAAAACAAGAATTTAAACATGAATTGTTACCAAAACGTTCATAAAAGGGAATAAGTAAATCATATATAATAGAATATATATTATTATAGATCAGTGATAGATTAAAAATAAACATATATTTACTATAACAGTTTTTAAAATTTATAATGGATTTCTAGAATTATGGTAAGGGACTTAGATTCTCCCATTCATTTCATGGAAATATATTGAAATTCCCCACTCATTTCTTTTAAATGGTGTATAAATTTCCACTTAAACAAGTAATATTATGAATATAATAATTTTATGAATATGTTATTTTTCATTTGATTCTATTCTCTATTGGGTCCCTGATTCAAATTATTATTAATGTGGTATGGTATATTCCCTTCAATTTTCCTTCCTTGAGATATATGTCATGTTATGAACATATTGTATTCTTTGAGTTTTATACCCAACCCATTTCACATTTATTATCTTTAATTTCTTATTCTCGTGATATTTTATATTTCATTTAATTTTAGTCTTCCAAGGGTCTTAGGATAAATTGTTACCAAAGAGGTAATTGATTTATAGAATAATCTGATCGTTTATCAGGATATATTATATTTGTGCTCCAGATGATGAAATATTATAATCATCCATTATGGAATTCCAAAATTTACTTATCCACTAGTTATTTTTTGTGAATAAATGTTTCCATATATTTTCCTCTCTTTATGCATTCAATATACTAAAATAAATTATTAACAAAAAATGATTTTATTTCTCTCTTCAACCGAAAAATATTTTTCTTCAATATTTGGGTCTTCTATTGTTTTTTAAATATGATCCAATATTCCAAAAAAGATTTATTAAATACTATAAATATATTTTTTTACATTTTTTATATTTTTTAAAATATATATTTTTATCATTTTTAAAAAACTATATAGGTATTTGTTTTAAAAAAATTGTGAAAGAAGTATTTGATTTAACATGAAGAACAAGAAGTGATTTCCACCATCATGACCATTAATTTAATGGATGTTTCCATTATAATTGTTCAATGGTTATTTCCAACAAAAAGGATTTTTAAAATGTAATATTTTTTAAATTAATTTTTTCTATTGCAGAACTAATATTTTTATAAATAAATGTTTCAAATGGGTTTTAAATATTTGATTATAAATTTTAAATATTTATTTCCAAAGATAAAAATTTTAAAACAAATTTATGATATTTTGGATTTAAAAATTTATTTTCAAGGAATGGTTATTTACCTCATGAAATTATCCAAGTTATATTTCAAAATTATTTTTACATCTCTAATGAAATCCTATAATATTACTTATACATTATCGAGGATATTATCCACAAATAGAATTTTTATTCTTTATTTGAATGGTTTATGTTTATGATGAGAATAATTTTGTGAATCCATTTTATGTTTTATGGGTTATAACATTAAAAAATTCTAATGAACCCAACTTATTTTTCCCATGGGGTATATAAAGATGAAATTCTTATGGAACCCGCTTCTTTTTTCAATGGTGTATAATATGAAAAATAATTATAAAACCCACTACATTTTCCATGGGTTATGATATTATGAATGTAAGTACCTCAATCATAGTAGCTTGAGTTGGTGAAAAAAATATTACATTGGAATAAGATACAAGGAATTTCATCCCGAAAGACCAAATAGTATAGTGTTATTAGTAAAATAGATACATATATGACTATCATATTACATTTAAATGAAATATTTATACCATAATTTTCCTCTGATAATAATTTTACTCCATTTAGATTTTCCATGTATATTAATCACTTTAAAATTCATTAAATCCTAGGGAAAATAAAAAAATTAAGGGTGTGTTAAAATTCCAAGTTACAATTAAGTATAGTAGAGGGTATAATGAATTAATAAACATAATACACATGGAATGTTTAAAAATTAAAGAAACATGTAATTTACATAACATTAATATTAGGGTAAGATACTTTAGAAAACCTAAGGCATAGTAAATAACTAGAAACATGTTCCATTTAATCAATATACAAAAAATAAAATGATTCTACAGATAATAGAATAGAGAAAATCTATTAGATAATAATAATATAATCTAAATAAATGTAATTATTAATTATCAGATGTCATGGTTATCAAGATCATAATACCATTACCATAATGAACATTCAAAAGAAATATTAAATCATACTAGGTACAAACTGATTTGATTTGTCCAATTATATCTCTAGGTTTATGATCATTCAAAAGATAATTTACAAATATTGGTTATAAATTCATTTGATTTTTCCAACTCATTTCCCTCAAGAGACATGTCGATACATTGAGTGGATTTCTATATTAAGTCTCTACCTTTTTTTATGGTATCAATAATTCCACATATATCAAATAATCAATTTACTTCAGTAATAATGTGAATTATCATCAAATATTTATATTGAGTAAATAACATTGATTTATTAATATTCCAAAGATAAATATATCCCAACAAATATAAAAAATCGTATATAGAAAAGATATATTTTTTAATTAACAAATAAATCCATGATAAATAATTTGTATATATAAGGAAATTTTATTTCGAATTTTAATATGAAAGGGAAATATTTAATGGAATTTTAATTACTATAAAAATGAATCAATGAAGTGAATGCCAAAAGTATAATTTTTTAAACTAATAGTAAAGCATATAGAAGAAGAATAATGAGGGTATCAGGGAATTATATATCAATTGTATTAAGAATATTTTTTTAATTGATGAATTTACAACGCATAAAAATATCTTTAAAATCATTCTTGAGTGAAATATACTTTATATTTTGAAAAAAGCTTTTTAATTTCCTTTTATTTGAAAAAATAACATTTTCTTTAAAAATACACACAAAATCATGAAAAATAGTGATTCTATGAAATTGAGGCCATTAGGTTGGGTAATTTTGTACATTATATATGATATATAAAGAACAATAATTTTATGATGTATGAATGTTAGAGAAGTTCCTTGTTTATTAATGGACAATAAGACTAACTTCACAATTTTTATAAATGACAAACTAATATTTTTTTAAAAATCACATAAGAATACATTGAAATTTTTATAAGAGTAAAAATGTGTGAAAATAACTTAATATATAATTTTTTAAATGGTAATATTTTAATTTTATTAGAAAACATTTTTTGGGAAGAAAACATATTTTAGACCGAATAAATAAATGATATTGGATTTTAATAAAAAACAATTCACAAATAATTTATGAAACAAGGAGATAAAATTTTGAACTATTACTAGAAAATATAATTAATTACCATTTTACAATAAAATTAAATTATATTTGTATTAAATTTTTTAAAAAAAATTCTTCAACTGAAATCGATGAGTAAACAATATTGATTATAATAAGATTAAAAAGTATGCATTTACAATGGTCATAACGGTGAAGTTGTAATTAATAAATGATTTATTTACATATATAAACTATAAATCCAAAGAAAAAATTTAAAAATAGTTTAATTTAATCAAAATTCATTAGAAACCAAAATTGTTATTAAATAAACAATGAAGTAGAAGATTAACCCATAAAAACAAAATTGTGTTAAGAAATCTAATTCATCACACTTTCATTTGGTTAAATGTTCGATATCCTTACATATAGTGGTTTTAAACATGATAATAACATAAAATTAACAATATTAATATTCATTTTATCATATATGATTCTTTTTTGACGTCTTATCACATTTTCATTAATAATATTTCATTGTTTTCATTGTTTTGGGTATTAATTGCATTATTTTCTCATACGTGTTTTTACGTTAATCATATAACAATTGAACGTATTATATATTTTTATCTCCTCTAGAATAATAATAATTACATATTTATCATATTTTTATAAAATTTAATCTTTAAACAATAATAATGAATGATGGTTATGAAAAATGATGTACGTTATGATCATGGAGATGGTAGGTCACACATCTGCATAAGTAATTCTACAATTATTAAAATATCATTATAGAAATAAGTTAAGTAGTTTATTATAATTACACATTGTTAATAATATCATATAAAAAATATAATATATCTATATAAATCATATATGTGAAGTTGTGATGAAAAAAGAGTCACATCTATTCGTGAAGTGAGTTGTGCACAGGTACATGAACGATGTAATCATCTTCAAGTGAGTGAAAAGTAATGAATGAATGACATATATATATATTATCATTAATAAAGGTTAAACTATCATTAATATAATAGTTATTTCATTTATATCAAATATATTATTTTACATTGTCTGTGTCTCTTTCTATGTGAATCGTTAGGGAAAGAGGAATAAAATCGCTTCGTGGAGCGGTAGTCTGATGTACACACATGTGGCATTATCATATCCCCTATAGAATGGATGTTATAAGGATGTATATATCATATAATGAATCCAAATGTATAAATATGATATAAATATCATATATATATACTTAATATATATCATCATATCCAATTTTGAAAAAACATGGAATGGAATAATGAATGACATCAGTTTGTGAGGTGGTAGTCCATTGTACACACGAATGATGATTTTATAAGCTATATGATGGACATGGATATGGATGTAGGTAATTAAATTTTAATAAAAAACACATGTATATTTAATATAATGAGTTTATTATATTATAATTATTTTGAAATATCTTAATGAGGTGGATAATGAAATAAATTGAAGAAACTCATTTGTGTACATTACGTCATCTTTGGGTATCTTTGTTAGGATTTCACTAAATCATTAATAGGTAAAATTTATAGCCAAAAAATATATTTTTGTATGATGGGAGGTTATTTGGAATTCAAATTGGGAAGGAATTAGAAAAAAAGTGTTTTGTTTCATCTGAAGAAGAGAGGAGAGTGTGTGGAATCTTATAAGGGGGTAGAATATAGACTTTGTATTTTAGAGAATATTTGAGTAATTCCATGTTTTCTATTTTTGAAAATGTCCCAAAATATTCTATTATAAATTAATTTAAATGTGTTAGTCGAAATATTTCCATAAAATAGTTTTTATTCAAGTATATAGGTCATTTTAATGCAAATATATTTACTTTTACCCCATTAGTAAATCAATCTCTACCTTAACCATGATAATTAGTTTTTACAGAATACACTATTTATTTTCTAAAAATATTAATTTGAAGATATTATACATTATAAATTATTATTATTCCAAATATGTAATAAATTTTTCCAAATTCAATTCATAAAAGGGGAAACGTTTAAATTAATATCAATCCCACATATGTGGTGAGAAAGTTGGTCTTTAAAGTTAAAATATTCAAAAGATTAGAATGTTTTTGAATCTAAATACAGTATGAAGTTGATACATATAAAAAAATTATATTATGTGATATAAAATTTAACTAATTCTAATTAAATTTAAATAAAATATATAATTCAGTACTATAAATTTTTTAAATGAATAGGATATTTTTAATTAAATTTTTTATTTTTTAGTATTCCTCCAAAAAATGACCATTTCCAAAAAAACAATATCCCTATGCTAATTTTGGCCTTCCATGTTCAAAAATAAAATACAAATTTTTTAAATAAATTACTAAAATTTTACAACATTAATTTTATATTATGTGGGAACACTAATATTAAATCATCTTTTAGAAAAGTATAGTTTTCAGAAAACATGTCTTTTCCTTTAAAATAATTCTTATTTTACAACTAATAAATAGAAAACTATAATTTTCAGAATTTTTTAATTTATAATTATAACTAGTAATTTAATGACTAGAATACAAATATTATATTGAATAATAATATTTAAAAATTAAATTTTTTCTGTAAAACTCCGTCTTACATGTAACAGAAGATATTGAAGAAGCATTGTGTTCCGTGTAAGCCATGTTAAACATAGTGGTGTGTGTAATTCATGCTAAACTCAGTTTTTCTAATAATTCATGCTATTGTGGAGTCTGAATTTATTTTTAAATAATTATATTATAATGTCTCAAGTTGTTATATTTTTTTGATTCATGGTGTTTCATGTCATATATGCTATTAACCATAATGGTTTTATTTTCGTATTTTGGGGTGTTTGATTCTCCACACCTTAAATAAATTTTATCCTCACAATTTAATACAGATCGTAGTAATCAAAGGATTATATTAAGAAATACCAATATTGAAAAACACACATTAGAAAAGGGATAATAATATATCCTCTTAAAAAGAGAGGATAATAAGTATAAATATCACATGGGGTAATTTTTAAGAAGGTTTATAAGTAGGATACATCAGTGGAAAGATAACATATAGACTTTGAGGGAATGAATAAATAAATATAGATATTTATCACGCTCATCGATCACATAAACTTGAATTATCAATTACATTTTAAGGGTATCATATTATAATTCTATAATAATTCAGAAGAAAATTGGATTCAATGGATGAAGATGTAAAAGGATTTTATTTTTTTAAAAGATCCATTCTATAATAATTAATAATTATTTTAATATATAAGAATATAAATAAATATAATTACATAATTAATTTCTATTTCATAATTATTATTTCATCCTCCGGTAATCCTTCAATAAAATAACATTTCATCGTTTAACACATAAAATGGACATCACAAAATGAACATTTTTCCCAGATGCACTGAAATTCACTTTTAATGGATCATAAGATCCATAAAAGAGTGACTCTTATTTCTTTAACTCACTAAATATATTCATAGAAAATTATGTTTAGCACATGATATTCAATATACACAAATTTTTATAGTTAAAGTAAAATCTTAATTATTGAAACCTTATCAAACATACAACATTAACCATTTCTTTGATAGAAATCCTTATAGAACATCCAAATGATTATGATCCATGGATTTTTAAATATGGTCATAGAATTTCAAAAATGAACTTATCCTTAACCTATCAACAATAAGAAGTAGATATTACCTAATAGAATAATACATTCATCATGTATTCTATTGAAGTATGGTAATAACAAAAGTTTCTATAAAAATTATAGAAAAAATTATTTATTATTTATATCATAAATAAATTTATTATTATTGTATATAGTTCTTTAGTCCAAAAATTATCATATCATACACAACATTGTCAAAGAATCACTAAGGTGTTATAAGGTAGTCAATACTATCCAATTTACATTATCCACGTAAATGATCTCTTTAGCCAAAAATCATTAACTCAATAGTAGGAACATATTATAGCGGTATTTTTCCCCTACTCATTAGTTTTACATGAAATGTAACATTCCAATGTATATCCTTTTTATTTCTATTCATAACATGCTTTAAAATCCTTTAAAAAATATTACTTATGTACAATCATTATATATTTCATAATTCGTAAAAATTTAATATCTTTAATATATTAATATCATAATATTTTATAATTATTAAACTGAAAAAGAACATAAATCATTCCAATGTGGATGTATTAATACAATAAGTTTGACTATAATATTATAGAATCTTTTGAGGTATATTCCTTTGATGAGTCAGGTATTTAATTGCATAGTTCCTTATTTACTTAGAGTGGAATCATTTCACCTCACAAATTTCTTTTGTTTCCATAAAACCATGAGAATATATTATATTCTATACACCGTTATTGAAAAATCACATTTCCTTCAATACAGAAGCATGGCGTTTCTTTAAATAATTATCACAATTATGAAAATCCATCTTTCTCTTCTCACCGTTCTATATTTTTTCTCTTACATCCTATTATTCTATAGATTTTGTAATAACAATCAATACTTATAGAACTATTTAATTCTTCATATTACATAAAAATATAACATCATATAAAAAACCTTTTGAGATTTCAGCACCCTTCAGAGAATTGCGGTAAGCCCTTCAAAGAAGTGGTCAATATTGCACTATGTGTTCCACATGTATCATGTAGCATACCAAGATATTGTAATAAAGGAAGTTTCATACTCAAAAATATTGTTTCCTTACATATGATTTAATCTAATAAAATTGTATTTATTTAATATTTTTTTCTCCCAAGGAAAGTATTTTTTTAATGAATTTATACTTAAAATATTCCCATTCCATGAGTTCTATTTGACCTTCCTCCCTTGAATTCTAGATCGGCGACCATAATTTACGTGTATATCCTTTGATATAGTAAACATAATGTCTAACATTTTTCAATTCACTGAATCAAAACACCATAAATATCATATCCAAAGACTTAATCTATTACCTAGTTACCACTATATTTGTAATCCCACTAAATTATTGGAGATTCTATAATAAAAAATGATCCAAAACAGGATAATATTGAAGTGGAATGGATTTTTCCCACCTATAAAGGTTATTTTTTATAACAAGATTATGATCCCTAACATTTCCATAATTTGAAATGATCCAATAGCATCTATATTGGCATACTTAGTAGAAAAATCAATACAATTTCCATTAGTATTGATACCCTTCTTCCTTCTAGATCACATTCCTAAATAATGTCATACACTGTATTAGCTTAAAAAATTATGAATATAAAATCATAATGTATAATTGAAAATATGGTTTAATAACAAATATATATTAAAATTTAGGTTTTCAAAATCATGGAAACATATTACTAGTTTTAGTAATGATATATTTATTTCAAATAATTTTAAATGTCATGAAATGAAAATGTAAAATATAATGAGAATATCCTATAAGACTATAAAAACCATATGATCATTAAGGCCCATTTTAAGGCACCTTTTGATGATTGTGTTTAGCTATATGAAATATTTTTTGAGTTATTACCCCCAGGTACCTCAATAACAAAACCCTACATAGTTGTAAAGAATGGATAGGGATTTAATGATAGGACAACCCACACAATATCATCATTACCAAAACATTTGTATGTTCTCCTATAAATATCTTAAATGTTTATCTTAAGGTTACGTTCTCTAATATATGTTTTCCTAAATATAGTTCTCAATTTTCAACTAATTATCCATTGATAAAAACTGTATCAACCTTAACCCCAATGGCCTGAAGGCAGTTACTTCTTTATTATATTGGCATAAGGTAAAATGAATAACATCATGATGCACCTAATTGTTTAATACTATTAGTAAACTTAATATATACATGAGTATCATATTTCATTTGAATAAAAAAATTTCCACATAATATTTATCAAGAATAGCTTTATTCTATCTAGAATATTTGTGTATATATGTCACAGTAAACTACATGGAATCACATTTATTGTATAAAAAATAAGGGTAAACTCAAATTCTCATTAATTTTTAAGTATAGAGGATGTTATTAAGAATAAATAAGAATAATTAGAACAGAATATTAAATAACTGAACACATAGTCCATTTAAATAAATTTATATCCATCGAAACATAAGGAAGAGTTAATATGGAACCGTAAATAACTAAAGAACCCTTCCTTTTAATAAATAAACAATAGATGAAATAAATCTATTTATAAGATCATAGATAAAATAACATGTATAATGTTAACTAAATATTAATTAAGGAAATTCCTAATTATCAGACTTCATGTTTCTGAGGAACATGATAAATTTACTATCAATACTCTATACAAGATAGTTTAAAACATGTTTGGTCCAAATTCATAATAGTTTTTCAACATAATTTTTCTCATGATACCAACGAATGCATCTAGGGGGGTTTATATAAATGGTTCCCAACCAATAAATTTATTTACAAATAATTCCTCACATATAGAACAACCTATTTAATAAATAAAAAAATTCATGTTATTGTCAATTATCCATATTTTGTTGTGAATACAGATTTGTTAATATGTACCTAGAAAAACAAATGTCATTCTATATAGAATACCATATGAATAAATTATTTTATAATTAAGTAATATAGGAATATATGATATATAATATTGATATTTAGGTAAAATTTTATATCTATTGATAATAGAACTGTGAATAATTCAAAGTGAATTTAATTACTATAAATAGGGAACAAGGAAGTCAATCTCGATACTATCACTAGTTATAATAATCATAAACCATATAGAGGAATAATAAGTATGGTTTTCATAAAATTTATATCCATTGGAGTAGGAAAAAATTATTTTTGTTATTGATAATATAAATGCCACAAATTATTAGTAAAACAATATTGATAAAAATAACAAGTTCGTTTTGAAAAACATTTGGAAAACACTTTCTTTGAAAACTAGCATATTTTTTAAAAAAACTTTAAAAGACCCTCCAAAATAAGGATATCTAAGATTCTAATAAACGGTGATCATAAGTGTTGGTAATTCCATATATTTCATACAAGTTAAAATAATTGATTTTACACTATAAATATGTTAGTAAATTGCCTTGTTTAGAAAACGATGAGAATGTTCATTTCACATTTTTTGTAAAAGAAACAATGAGATATTTTTTGAAAAACAATCGGATTCCATTGAATTTTTTAATGTGTAAAAATTATTGAAAATTCCATCAATAAATAATTTTATAATGTTTAATAACATATTTCACAAAATTTTCAGAGAACACTGTTTGGGGAGAAAACAAATTTCTGATCGGAGTGATTAATAATTTAATAATTTACTTATAATATTTTATTAATTAATTTAAGTAAAAAATTAAAATAATTGGAAATATTAAATGAATATATCACGAAATTTCATAGGAGAAAAAACTAATTTTTTGAGGAAATAGTAAAATCATTTTACATCAACTGAAATTCTAGTGTAAACGATATCAATTGGAATGAGATAATGAAATAAACTAATACAATGATCATAAGATTCAAGAGTTTATTAATCAATGAATAAATTACGTGTTTAAAATATAAATACACATAAAAAGTTTAAATACAACATAATTTAATAAAAATTATTTATACATATAATCTTTGAATGAAATAATCAACGAAGTAGGAGATTAACCCAATGAAGAAAAATTGAGACCACAAATACCTTAGCTCACAATTCCTTTTGATAGAATGTTCTCAAACATCGTATATTTTTTTTAAACATTTTATTAACAAAAAACTATTTTAATATTTTTAATATAATATATATTAATATTAGAACATTCTTTCAGCCTTTAATTAATAATCTTCCATTATTATCATTGTTTCAGGTGTTAATTTCGTTATTTTATACTATGTGTTTTGTCATTAAATATACATTTCATGATAATATAACATATTTTAAACACCTACATAGATATAATAATTAATTAATTTCATATTTTTTACATCAATTATACTTTTCAAATAAATCATCATGCATGGTTATGAAAAATTAAGTATGTTGGGATCATGGGGATGATAGGTTGTATATGCACTTGAGTAGCAATTACATTTTACAATGATCATTTGGGAAAGAAGGTAAGTAATGAATTATATTTCTATAATGATCATGATATCATGTAAAAAAATAATATGCTCATGTTTATCATCAATGAGGTCTGGTGATGAAAAAGGAGAGTCATGATCCTTTGTGAAGGCGATAGTGCACACATACACATATGATGTTATCATCTTTAAATGCTTGAAAAGGTAAGAATGAAAATGATATATATTATGTTTAAATACTAATAAATATCTAATGAATATAATAATTATTTAAGTTATATCACATATATTTATTAAGATTAACATTATCACCTTCCATTTGAAGATTTAGTGATAGATGAATCACATCGCTTCGCTAGGCAGTAGTCCGTTATACAGACCTACAACATTATCATATCCACGACGAAATTTAGAGTAATATATATATATATATATTATTTAATGAAAATATAGATTAAAATTTGTTATAAATATCATAAATATATTTTAAATTCATCATCATACCCATCCTTGAAATGTTGTAATGGAAGAATGAATGACATCAGTTTGTTAGGTGATTGTCTGATGTACCCATGAATGATGATTTTGTAATCCCTTTTAGGGAAGTGGAGAGGGTTGGATGTAATTAAACTATTATAAAAACATTAAAATTATATATTATATATTTATTTTATTATATCAACATTTTTTAATATTAACTAATGGATGTATAGAATAAAATAATATCAATACGCTCATTAAAAATCATAAACTCTTCTTCTGGTATTCTAAATAGAATTTCACCAAATCCTTCCTAGTTTTACTTTCATCCAAAAAAATTAATGATTATTGGATTAGGTTATGGATTTTAAGAAATTATTTTTATAGGTATTTTCCTATCCAATTTTGTTTTTAGGTTTGAAGAAGGGAATAAAGGGGGTGGCCTTTTATGAGTGATTTGGGATGTAATTAATTTTTAATGAATTCTCTATGAATTTAGTTAAATATTTTAGTTGAATATATTATACATTATAAATTATTATAATTATAATTTTCAAATATATTTTTTCCAATTCAATTCCTATATGTGGAAAAAATTAATTTAAAATTAATCTCATAGACGTGATAAGGAAACAAGTTTTTAATGTTAAAATGTTCCAAAGATTACAATTTTTTTGAATATAAATTCAAAATTTTAATGAGTCCAATTACAAAAAATAGATTATATGATATAATAATGAACTAATAATAATTTAATTTTTTTTAAAATATATTTTTTATTAAAAATTATTTGATTGAAAAGGTCATTTTCAATTAAAATTCTCTATTTTTCACTATAATATGAAAAAATGAAACATTTTAGAAAGGCAAAAAATTATCACCCTAATATATATTTTTTATTCTGATTTTAAAAATTATGATTTTTAATAAATAAATTTTATAAATGTATAAATAATTACTATTATGTTATGTTTGTAAAGTGTGATTAAACCATCTTTTAGAAAATTACAGTTTCTTGGAAATTATTTTTATTCCCTATAAATGATTCTTGTTTTATTCCTTATAAAGAGATAAAAATAATTTTCATAATTTATTTATTACTATTTATATCCAAAAATTTCTTATATAGGTTATCACTATTATATTAAATAATAATATTTTAGTAGTATATTGTTTTTCGATAATTCTTGGTCTTGCATGTAACACAATAGATGAAAAACACTGTAATTGTGTGCAATACAAGTAAATACTATTGTTGTGTGTAATTAAAATTAAAATAATTGTGTAATTTAAGAAAATATATTTATGATGCTGAATTAATTTAAAAATAATTATATCATACAGTATTGGGGTGTAATATTTTCATCCATGTATGGTGTTGTATGTCACATTCCCTATCGAATACAATATTCTTATGTTATAAATCAATGTTGTTAGAATAAAATAATAAAATGATTATGAAACCTGGTTCTTTTCCAAATATTATTCTATGATAAAATTTTGATAGAAAATATTTATTATCATTGGTTTTCATGAGATGAATATTTTTTGAATTGTATTTATTTTCACGGGATATTATATCATAAATGTTTTATGATCTTGTGGAGCATGTATGTATGATATTAATTATGTGAATGGTGGGACCTATATCTTCCTCCACAATATTGGGTATCAATCGATATGTCATGAGATATTCAAGACTCAAATGGGGAGGGGAACAAGTTTAATAATGGAATTTGTTCAGTATGATTTCCTTCATAGTGATCCTTGATTACTATGATAGTTGGGGGAAAATCTGTTAAACTATTACGGTTTTGTCAATGATCACTTACTACTATGGAATTTATTTTGTATAATTTTTTTATTCCCAAAACCATTGACTAATGAAAATGTTATGTTCTCATGGATCATGTTCTTTTATTCCATCATGATTCATGTATTATAGACATCAAATATTTATTCCCTAATACAATATTTTGATCTTCAACAAACAGAGTATGGTTTTCATATATTGTTATCGTGATCCCATACACTTATACTCAAATTATGTTGACATTTATATCATGTTTATCATTACTAATCAACTTATATCAGAATTGTTTATGATTCATTTTCCAGGTTATGATGCAAGGTTTTAAGTAGTGCATATTTATTAAGGGTACAATAGTGCAAGATTATAATGGGAGATGTTGAAAATATTTGACTGAGTAATATAATTATGTACCAAACATGAAATAAAAAAAACATTATCATAATAAATAATTTGTTTGTGTAATGTAAGGAATATTCATCTAAAAACATGTAATATATATGAAGTAGATGTTTGCGTCTCTATATTTGGTATCAAAGGATAGTTTTTGTAACATTTTGAAACACGAATATGGAAAAATTATTGATAAATCTAAGGATATGTCAAAGGATAAGTCTAGGGATGAGTAAATTTATAGGAATATTTTTTTGTATTATGGTAATGTATAGATCAATTCATTTCCATATAATATTATCTATTTCTTGATACTACAACTGTATGTGGCTCTAAAAAAAGGTACCAAATAGAAAAAATTGTAAAAAGGCCACATTGAGATATAATTGATCATCACCTAGTACGTGAAAATGGGTCTTATTGCACACTTAGTTTGACACACTGATGAGATATGTTTTGGAAATCCAAAAAAAATTAAGAATCATCGTCATAGATTTAAATAATGACTATGAAGAAAATAAATTAATCATATGGTGTTATATATTGAAAATATGGTGTAATGATTTAGAAAACACATAAATTATTTTTCATTATAATATGGTGCCCCATAATGATTAGTGTTAATTGAACTATCATATCTTATTTTAGTCAATAGTAGTTACCAGAAGAAAATTTATTGTCATTGAATGTGATATAAAATCTGTTGATGATAAACTAAAAGGGATGATGACTATATTGATAGATATTATGACTATTCCTACTTAGTTATCATGATATACAATTAAAGAAATAACCTTAAACAACATTAAGACTCACCAAGGAAGAGAATGATGGATTTAAATGATGGTTTCACTAGTAGATACCATGAAATAAAGAATACTCATATTCATATTTGTTGATAATGTTAGAATAATACCAATAGGTAATGTCTTAATGGAATGAGAAGTTTTTTAATGTGTGAAGAATAAGGGAGAGGAGTACGTGATTGAGAAGTAAAAAAATGAAATGTAATGTTGACACAATGGATAAGAATAATTGTTTCCATTAGGTGTCATTATTTTTCAAATGTTATAAATATGCAATGTATTTTCATTAAACGAATCAACGTACTTGTGTAAAATATCTTGAAGAGAATCAGAATCAAGGTAAGAGAAATGGATATATTGCTGATTTTTATGAGACCATAAATGAAATATGAATGGAAATCAGTTTTAAGGAATACGATGATGATTCCAAATAATGTATTAAATAAGATGTTTAATGATTGAATTGTTTGTGTAATATAATTAAAGAATTATATTATGCGAATCATGAAATATAGAAGGATTATATAGTAGAAGTTTTTTATTATGGATTTTAAAGAATATGTTGAATAGTACTAATGACCAAGAAAAGTGATTTAATGGAAATTTTATATATTATGGAAAACACATTATTATGTGAATATAACCATTAATATGTTCATGATGTTGGTAAAATTTAATTTTGTTTGTGATAATGTGATTATTGATATTGATAATATAAAGTGTATATTATCAATTACCCAATAAATGATTAATGTTTTTTAATAGTGGTATCTATTATTAATGATTGAGTTTACAAAATTATTTGATTTATATATTATATTTAATAATATATGGGTTTATTTAAGGAATTTAGAAATTTTTTTTTGGATTTTTATGGTAATTATGGTTATTATCAGTATTCAATAGAATATAGAATCTATGTATTATAAAATTTTATATGTGACCATTAATAGATACAAATACATATTTTCGGTATTAATGACTTACTGATTTTTATTAATTTTGTGTCCTCTCAAATTATTTGGACTTCAAATATATATATACATGGAGGAGCCTTATGGTTTTCTATTTATTAATTTCATTGAGGTGAACTCTGGATGTTTTTGGATAACCTGTGTTAACAATTATATTTTTAATAAATGAGGATTTAAGCAAGGGATTATTATTAATTTATAAATCTTATGATTCACTCATGATTCAGTAATAAAAAAATCAACTTTATTTCTTAATGTATGAGATAATGTGTAAGCTTATGAAATCCCAACCAATATATGAGATAGTACTAATGAAATGGAGTTAAATATTGTATGTATATCTTCTCATTAAAATTCCCAAACCTTGGGAAAATAACTTTAAATAAAAATATAGTCTTGTTATAATATTTTCAGTTGATATCGATGAACCATTTCACACCTATTTCATTTACAGATCTATATTTTTTGATTTTCACATGATCATTCACATTATTGGGATCAATGATATATATCAATATCCATTGTAATTTACAAACTATGATCTTTTAACATTAATAAATAATAAATTCCCACTAATGTCTTTTTGGAAACATGTTATGTGTTATTAAATATGAAACTCATACATCACATTCCCACTTTTCAATATGGTTTTTTAATAAACCATTTAATGATGTGGGTGTAACATCCTAGGATTTCATAGTATATTATCAATTAAAAGAAATTCAATAGCTTGCACTTCACACAACACCGAGTTCGAGCACACCATGACTTACCAAACTGGCCATTCAAAAAGCAGTTCTGAATACCATTAAATTCATTTTCAATTTTATATACTCAATATAATATTAGAATAAATATTATTTGTTTCATATACATAATATAAGAAACAATTCATTTTTTCAGATACAAGACGTATTTTTTAAAAAATGTAATTTTAATGCCTTTTAATGGAGATCCCTTTTTAAATACAAAATTTGACACTTTAATATATTAAATATAATAAAATTAAATTATTATTTAGATTCATGACATAAAAATTTAGTTTGGATACTATTTTGGTACTTTTCTGATAACTTTCATATTTTGATGAATAGTGAAAAATACTAAATTTTAATTGAAAACTAATTTTTTAATAGAAATGATTTAGAGTGATAAATTATTCATTTAACTGGTTTTAAATTATAAGTGTATTAAATTTTTATCATTTAATATTACGTAGGCCATTGTAAGAAATTTCACATTTAAATTGGATATAAACACATGTCAATCTTTTGGTAGTTTTTACTTCTTAAAAACATGCTATCTGGTTTTGACAATGAGAATTATTTTTAAATTAATTAATTCAACTTCTATGTCTTGAATTTGTAAAATAGACTTAATTTTTTGGATTCGTAATATCAAAGATAGATTTGGGTGAATTTTGTGTATTTTTCTGAAAACATTCGATTTTTGATAAATAGTGAAAAACACGGCGTTATTGTTTAAAACTGACTTTTTATTTAAATAATTTGTTATTTTATTTTAATTTATTTTAGGTCAAAATAGATAAATAATAACTATATATGTTCAATTTAATTCATTGAAGTCATTTTATAATATGATTAGTTATACAAAATTTTATTGAACATTTAAAGTCTTTTACCCACCTTCTATGAACATTTGCAAATTTTCACAAAACATAATTTTACCACTTTTGTAAATTGAATTTCAAAAAATCCAAGAGACATAGTTAACATCCTTAATTTATAATTTGGTTCAATAGGATGAAAATAATTTTTGATGAATAGTATCTTTGTATTTTATTTACCACAGTTAAAAGTAAATAGGGTAATTAAAGGTAAAAATGATATTATAGTTACCCTACCACAAGTCATACTTCTATTTTATAAGTTCATATCAACCAAAATCACACTTATAAAAAACATATGATCCTTTTGGTCCACTTAGATTAGATTTGGACATTTATTATTACTTGATTTAAAGAAGAGTTAAAAGTGTAAAATTCAACGTTTAATAACTAAACAATTTTTAATATAGGGATATACATAAGATAAATTCGACTATAAATATTCAATAAAATGATAAATTTATTTCCTACATAATGATATTTTATTTATAATTTTTTGACATTAAATAGTTATTTTTCTTTATAACCCAATGGTGATGCAGCAATTACCTTATTATTTAACGATTAAAATAATTGATATTATAAATATTAATATAATATTAAATATATTACATGTTATGGTTGATTAAATATAGTTTGTTCTATTTGAAAATATTTTTATGGCTTTCAAAAAAACCAAAAACTAAATAGTGTCAAAATTGACATAAATGTGTTTTTAAAACAAATACTATATTATTAATTGATATAATATTCCTAAAAATATAAGGATCATCCAAAGGACATAGATAAAGTTAGATATATCAATAATGAAACACTTGGTGTTCTCTTTTATTTTTAAATTATGTTTAATAACCATTTATTATAAAAATACAAGAATACATGGTAGAAGTTAAACTATTTAACTAAGAGATAAATTTAAAGAATAATGTTAATATGGTGACCTAATCCTATCTAATACCTATTGGTTCAGAGTTTTTAGACCCATACCCACATTATCACCTAAATAAAGCATTTTAGATCCATTATAAATTGAATATGATTTTATAATAATTTAATATTTCAAGCTTTTCCTAAAGTGAACCACACCTCTCTTATTAAAGGGTACATCACCTTCTTTCAAAATCACAACTCCATAGCCATTTGGATCGACCAAACCCTTATTTAATATCCTCCCAACTACCCTCAATTAATCCTAAAGGCCTTACGTTGATCAGAAAGAAAACATAAGGATCCCTTTTGATCAAAACAAAAGGAAGCACCCAAAGAAGAGGTAATAATTTCATCACCTCTTTCAAAGTTATTTTCTTCTTCCACATCCTCTTTCATTATTGTTTCCATACCGAAATAATAACTCTAGTAACTTCTACAAATTGTTGAGTTATTATAAATATGGTAAATCCATATTCATTATTCTGTGCATCCTATTAATGACAAAGTCACCATACATGTGTACGTACGGCTTACCATCTTCACTTCATGGTGTAGTTTTTTTAACACTTCATTATTTGGATGGGTATAATAATCAGTAAAATTGATGTAAATAATTAATATAAAATGTTAATGATTTTTTATATAAAATATACCATCCAATTACGTATGATTTCACCACCAATAAAATGATATAATCGTTCCCACGTTTGTACAGTTTACCGTCTCCACGACGCGATGAGATTCATTTCCACGTTCACCATTCAATGATGATTATAAAAATATATTTTATTAATAATTATGAAATATATGATATAATAATTCTAATGGAAATATATGTATATTATATACATATACCTCATTCACCTACTAACGTTCAATCCGAATTGAAAATAGAAACAATGTTTATGCTTACGTACGACCTACCATATCCATAAATGGTGTTTTCCATTTCATATATCTATCTATTAAAAATATTTATATTCTGAATATATATGATACATAAATATTTTTTTTATATTATATAAGCAATTAAATCATGATTTATGTGATCCAATCAAGAATAACAAGTTAAAACACATACATTAGAGAAAGAGATTATTACCCGAAATATTATTTTAACGTAGAAATTATTATTAAATGGGTAGTATAAAGCCATAAATGAATAAAGTATGATATCGTAAATATGAATATTGTTCTAGTATAATTTAAAAACATACTTTGGTCATTATATAGGAGGGTAAATGTACCCTCGACCAAAGTAAAGTCTAAGGTAAGGGTTATTTCCCCAATCTCATTACTATCAGATATTGTTTATGTGTAAGTATCTATTGGGACATATTTATCATATTTGTCCATGTTTAATTAAAATGTTTTAAAAATGAACTTTTTAAGGTTTTATTGAAGGGTCTCTTTAAATATATATTAATTTTAAAATTTTTTAAATATTTTTTTAGTAAAATCTTTTTAATTAATTTCCATGTTTTCCAAATGATTTTAAGGATTTTTTTAAGTGGACATGATTGTTTTAATGTGTTAATTTAATTAAAATGTTTCAAAGTTGTATGTTGAACTTTGATTAAAAAATCAATTTTAAGTTAATTCCTTTACAAATGCGTGATTTTTAAATTATTTCACAAAATGTATATTTCTCCCAAATAGTTTTACTGATCATTTTTAACTATGTAAACATCCTTTATTAGATATTATTAGTGATTGAGGTGGATTTATTATAATAAAATTTTCCATATTTTTTTGAATGAGTTATGATAGGTTTTAATTTAATTTTCTATTTTATACCATTCATGATTTATGGTTAATGTATTGAAATTTTTTATGATAGTTTTAACACGAATGTTTGTGTTATGTTTCAACATTTTCATATGAGGAATGAATTGGACTTATTAAGTGATGGGTGGATCCCCCTATAGCTCGTTGATGCATCAGTAGGTCTCATGAGACAAACTAGTGTCTTCGAACAAGGACTTGGCAAAAAGATTATTTTTTGTATTTCTACGAGGCCTTGACTATGTGGTTGTAAAGTCTGATATTATGCATTCCATAATTCTAAAATTAATTATTACATGTGATTATTCAACTAGTAGAATATCTATGTGCATGTTTATATAGTAATGTTTGATTTATTTTTTCCATATTATGTTTAAGTTTATGTTTAAAAGGATGTTGTTTTTATTACACATCTTTCCTTAAAAGTTTATATCTTCTATTAAATTATTTACCCTTACTGAGCATCTAAGCTCACCCCTTTCTTATGTTTTGTTTCACTATGATTCCAAGAAGTGTATTATCATTGATATATAGGGATACGATAGGGGTATAATTTCATTCTCAAAAGGATTATTTTTGTTTTGTTTTATGTTTTAATGTGTAATTTTACATTCATGTACGTAATCTATTTTCAAATACTACTAAACTAATCAGTTCTTCAAGACTTGATTCATTGTAATCGTGATAATGTATTAAAATAATGCACCAGCTCTGGGACTCTCAGGATGGGGCACTGCAGTTGAAATATGAGGATGTTTATCAACAACCTTGGGAATTTATTTAGATAAACTCTGATTATGAAACATTATCCTAAGACAGAATTTGATGATTTTTATAGACGAACTTCCTAGAATTTTGGTAATGTAGTGATTTTTTGAATTTTCCAAGCAATAAATCCCTGTCCGGATATGAGCAGGTTGAGGCAGCTCTGGAACAGATGTATCCCGGATTAAAATCTCCGACAAAGAGTTTTGGACTTGACCTAGGGTATCTTGGAATACAAAAATGTGCCTTTCTGCACTCTTGGTTATGACACTCCTGGGAGATATGCTAAAGATATTTCACATTTTCATTACAAACCATTATGAAATATATATGAGTAAATACCTCCTCAAAGAAAATATTTTTAATTATTATGGATTATAGGAATAAATTATTCAATTTATGTTAGGTATTTTACAAGTTTGGAATTATGAATTTCATTTCATAAACTAACATAGTGTATCCATTGTTTAAAAATTTTTCCCAGTAGAAGGAATGAGAACTCAAAAAATATGCATGATCCAAAGAGTAAGAAGGGTCATATCTTTCATGGTCTTAATCCAACATTTAGAAGGGAAATAGTCTCCCTTATTTTCTCATCATATGATGAGGTAATATCATGTGTTAATAAGATAAATAAAGAATTCTCTAAGTCTTATGGCTTTCAAGGGAAGACATAAACAAAAAGGATGGTAGAGAGAATGAAGGATAAAGGGAATAAGGGAAATAAGGATTTCCCATATGTGATAACTGTGGAAAGAGTCACCTTGGTAAATTCTTGAAGGGAAAGGGAGTCTATTATAAGTGGGGAGAAAAAGGATACCACGTACGTGATTGAAAGGGTACGAAAAATGATTCAAATATACAATGCTTTATATTCAATGAGTTGGGACACTACGTGAATCAATGTTCCAATAATCGGAGTATACCGAAAATGATGTTATTGGATAATAATCAAGTTATGATACTACCACATATGAATAGGAATGACTAGTGTTCTTATATTGATATTAATGAATTATGTCATTTGAGTGTTATATCAATGATGTACTGGTTATAAGAATTTTGGAGTATATAATTATTATACTAGAGTACTATTTCATTAAGGATTTGAGACTGTGTAGTACCAATAAAAGTGACTCAATATAAAGTTAAACTTTTTGGAAAATACATGGATGAAGGAAATATAAAACTTAATAAGGTCTTGATACTAAGATATTGATTTTTGATTAAGACATAATTGATTTGAAAAAAATATATTGGATATTATTGACTACCTTGGAACTAATTAATGGTTTGTTTCTTCCATCATTGTTGGAGATTACAAAATTTTTGGATTTAAGGAGTATATCCAGTATTCTATGTTTTACAAAAGGAATAAATAAGTACACACCTATTAAAATATGGTTTTTTGGTAATTCATATTATTACCACTTTTTAATAGAATACAGGATGAAGGTATTCACATGTATATTATGTGAACTTCTTTATAAATTTTGGACATTGAGTTCAGATAGAAGTATTGTGGATAAGTCTAATAGATAGAATGGATTAATTTTGACATTTGACAAAATTGTTTAAGGTTAAAATGTTTCTTATGATTATTTTTGGATTGTTATAAAAAGGGAAAGCTTATGGTCGGGTGACAACTCGTCCTGTCTAGCAAGGTTGTGAGACTTGAACCCACAACTCGAAGGGTGACAAGGATGCATCACCTACCACTGGCCTACGTGATGTCCTAGATTGTATAATTTAGTTTTTTTAAAGGTCTGATAGATTAATTAAAAATTCATTTTTTTGGAACCCTATAGGTATAGGATAAATTGAATATTCTTGAGTTCTATTATCTTTTGGGAGTAAAAGAAGAGTTTGGGGTAAAATTTAGTTAATGGATGGATCTATACTTGTAAAATATTTTTTTATTATTCTATGAAGAAATTAATACTTAAACATTAGGTAAGGGATCTTCAAACCAAAAATGTGTTATCCTAATAGATTATGTTTTGTTGAACTAAAGGTATTTTAAATCATCATAGATTTATGGCTTTAAGGCCCTCAATTTTCCATTCACTTATTTTTGATTGATAACCTCAATCACTCCATATAAATATTTATTTTTATCCTCCAATTATATTTTCCACCAATGTTATCCTATTCAAAATTCTAATTTGGTGGTGACGTTATCATTTCCCCCTCCTTCTTATTAAGACTATATTCTATTAACCCATTTTTTATGTGGGTTTTCCACAAAGTCAGTTTCTATTTTAAACCTTTTATTTTCAAAGAAAATTTCAAATTGTGAGGGAATAATTTATTGATGGATGGGAGAATCAAACACATCATTATTTCCTAGTATGTTTTATCTTTAATGCAATTCAATAGCTTACGCTTCACGCAACATCGAGTTAGAGCACACCACGACTTACCAAACAATCAGTTTAAAAAGCAGTTATGAATAGTATTAAAGGCATTTTTAATTTTGTATAATCAATATAATTTTACAATACATATTATGTATTTTTTTATATAATATAAGAACAAATTAATTTTTTAGGTAAAGGAAGTATTTTTCTAAAAATCTATTTTACCGCCTTTTAATGGAGAACTATTTTTAAATCCAATATATGAAACTTTTATATATTAAATTTAATTTAATTTAATTATTATTTTTAAGTGGGACATAAAAATATAGTTTGGAAAAATTTGGTAATTTTCTAATTACTTTCATATTTTGATGAATAGTGAAAAATACTAAATTTTAATTGAAAACAACTTTTTAATCGAAAAATTTTAAAGTGTTAAATTGTTAATTTGAGTGGTTTTAAACTATAATTAGATTATATTTTTTTCATTTAATAGAATTTAAGTCATTTTAAGTAATTCCACATTTATATTGAACATAAACAAATATCAATCTTTTGATAGTTTTTACTTATTAAAAAACTACTTTTTGGTTTTCACAACGGGATTTATTTTAAAATAAATTAATGAAAGTTATATTATTTTAATTTGGTAAAATAAACTTTATTTTTGGATTTTTAATATCAAAATAATCTTAGAGTGTTTTTTTGGTATTTTTCCGAAAACATTAAATTTTTGATGAATAGTGAAAATCACTGCGTTATTGTTTAAAACCGACTTTTTTTAAATAATTAGTAATTTTATTTAAATTTATTTTAGTTCAAAATAGATACATAATACATATATATATTAAATGTAATTAATTGGATTAATTTTATAATAAGATTAAATATATAAAATTTTATTAAACTTTAAACGTCTTTTACCCGCCTTCTATGAACATTTGCAAATTTGCATCAAACGTAATTTCACAGCATCCGTGAATTGATTTTAAAAAATCCAAGAGACACGATTGACATCAGTAAGTAATATTTGGTTTAATATGAGGAAAATAATATTTGTGGTATAATAACTTTTTGAATTTTATTTACCACGTTTAAAAGTAAATAGGGAAATTAGAAGTAAAAATGATATTATATTGACCCTGACACATGTCCTAAATATATTGGTTAATTTTATTTAGACAAAAATCCATCTTAGATATAAAATATGATCTTTTTTTAACTTGGATTAGATTAGGAAATTAAATATTACTTTATTTAAAGAAGAGTTAAAAGTGTTAAATTCAATGTTTAAAAACAACCCATTTTTAATATAGTGTTATAAATATTATAAATTCAACTATAAATATTAATTATAAATATAAAACTATTTCATACATAATCATATTTTATTTTATAATTTTTATACATTGAATAATTAAATTTATCTTTGACACAACGATGATGTCGTAATTACCTAATAATTGAATGATTAAAATAATTGATATTATAATTATTAATATAATTTTAAATTGTGACTTTTGAGGTATTCCAGGAATTTTTTAGGTTAATATTACATGTTAGGGTTGATTAAAATTTTTTTTTAAGTGATAACATTTTAATGACTTTAAAAAAACCAAATACTAAATAGTGTCTGAACTGACATAAATGTGTGTTTTAAAAACAATATTATATTATTAATTGAAATAAAATCCCTAAAAATATATTATTCAAAAAAAGGACAAAGATAAGGTTATATATATAAATAATGTACCACTTGGTGTTATATTGTTTTTTTATATCAAGTTTCTTAACCATTTATTAAAATAATACAAGAATACATGGTAGAAGTTAAATTATTTAACTAAGAGTTAAATCTAATGTATAAGGTTAATATGGTGACCTAAAACTATCTAAAACCATTTTTTTGAGAGGTTATCTACCCATCCTAACCTTATTCTCTAAATAATTTTTTTTGGAGCCATTATAAACCGAATACGATTGTATAATAAATTATTATTTCAATCTTTTCCTAAAGTGACCCTCCCCTACCTTATAAAAGGGTACACCCCTTCTCTAAATATCACACCTCCAAATCCATTTGGATTTATCAAACCCTTCTAAAATATTCTCCCAACTATCCTAAATTCAATCTATAGGCCTTACTTTGATCATAAAGCCAACTTAATGAGCCATTTTTATCAAATCAAAATGAAGCACCTGAAAAGCGGTAATAATTTCATCACATATTTCAAAGTTCTTTTCTTCTTCCACTTCCTCTTTCATTTTTGTTTCCATACCAAAATTATATCTCCAGTACCTTATACATACTATTATGTTATTATAAATATGTTACAACCATATCTATTGTTTTACCCACCCTATGAATGGAAAAGTCCACATACCTGTTTACGTATGGCTTACCGTCTATATGTCGTGGTGTATTTTGTTATTCAATACTTCATTATTTAGATGGGTATAATAATAAGTATAATTTTTGTAAATAATAAATATAACATTTTAATGATTTTTTATATATAATATACCATCCAATTACATACGATCTCATCATCAATAAAATGATTTTGTCGCTCATACGTACGTACAGCTTACTATCTCCACGACGCTGTTAGATTCATTTCCACGTTCACAATTCAATGATGATTACAAAAATATACATTATTAATAAGTATGTAATATATGACATAATAATGATACTGGATATATATATATATATGTATGTATGTATGTATGTATGTATTTAGATATATTTCATTCAGTTACTTCCGTTCAATATGATATGAAAACAGAAACAACGTTTATGCATATGTACGACCTACCGTCTCCATAAATGGTGTTTTCCATTTAATATATATATCTATTATACATATTTATATTCTGAATATATATGATACAAAAATACTGTTTTATATTCTCAAAGCAATTAAATCATTATATATGTCATACGATCAAGAATAACAAGTTAAAACATGTATGATAGAGAATGCGATTATTACCTGAAATATTATTTTAACATAGAAATTATTATTAATGGGTAGTATAAATCCATAAATGAATAATGTATGATATCATAAATATTAATATAGTTCTGGGATAATTTAAAACCATTTTATGGTCATTATAAAAGAGTTTAAATGTACCCTCACCCAAAGGAAGGTATAGGGTAAGGGGTATTTTCTTAATCTCATTATTATCTGAGATAGTTTATCTGTAAGTATCTGCTTGGAAATATTTATCATCTACATCCATGTTTCATAAATGTTTTTAAAAATTAATCTTTTATGGTTTTATGGAAGTGACTCTTTACCTAGATCATCATTTTAAATTTTTTTAATGATTTATTTTTCTAAATCATTTTAATTAATTTCCATGTTTTCAAAATGATTTTAAGGATTTATTTACATGGGAATGAATATTTTCATGTGTTAATTTTTTTCACAAGTTTACAATTGGTATGGGACACTTTGATTCAAAAATATATTTTAAATTAATTATTTTATTAATGTGTGACTTTTAAATGATTTCACAAAAAATATATTTCTCCCAAAGAGTTTTACAGATCATTTTCAACTATGTCAACATCCTTCATTGATTATTATTCATGAATGAGGTTGATTTATTATGATGTAATATCCCATATTGTTTTTAATGAGTCATGATATGTTTGACTGTGGATGTGATATTTTTATACCATTCA
Organism: Viscum album; assembly: GCA_963277665.1. Taxonomy (NCBI): domain Eukaryota; kingdom Viridiplantae; phylum Streptophyta; class Magnoliopsida; order Santalales; family Viscaceae; genus Viscum; species Viscum album. The sequence goes on along the minus strand of OY728123.1, from coordinate 1,234,911,016 downwards.
TTATTTATGGTTAATTTATTGACATTTCATATGCTAGTTTTAACACGAATGTTTTTGTTATGTTTCTACATTTTCAAATAAGGAATGTATTGGAAATAGTGACAGGGGGAGCCCACTATAGATCCTTGATGTATCATTAGGTCTCATTAGACAAACTAGTGTATTGGCACAAGGACATGACAAAATCTTTATTTGCAGTCTTTGCATGAGGACTTGACTATGTGGTTTTGATGTTCAACATTATGCATTCCCTCATCATAAAATTAGTTATTACATGTGATTATTCGACTAATATAAAATCCATGTTCATGTTTATTTAGTAATATTTGATTCATTTTTTCCATATTATGTTTAAGCATATGTTTAAAATGATGTTTTTTACACATATTTCCTTAAATGTTTAGAAATTTCGCTAAATTATTTACCCTTACTGTGCATCTGAGATCACCCCTTTCTTATGTTCTATTTTCCTAGGATTCCATGAACTCTATTATGATTTATATACAACGATTATATGGGGGAATAATGGAATTCCAAAAGGATTTGTTTTGATGTGTTTTATGTTTGAATGTGTAATTTAACGTTCATGTATGTAATATATTTTCCAAGACTGCTAAACTGGTCGGTCCATCAAAAAATGATTCCTTGTAATCATGCCAATTTATGAATATAATGCACTGGATCTGGGATTATGGGGTCAGGGAATTACAGTGGGTTTCACATAAAGGGAAATTAACATGTTAAACCCTTGTTTACCAAGTACATGTTCAAACTGTGATGATTTATATTAATTAATGTGGTGAAATGTAGGTCTTGATATTTTTTGCAATATATTTTTCCAAATAAATTTATTTCTTTCGATATTTTTCATAATAGGTAACAAAGCTTTTTTTCTTGAGTGACGTGCAACAACAACTTTAAAATACATGAAATATTATTAAAATATTATTATTTAATCTCAAAGTTATCACATAATTATTATAATGAAGTGTAATAATATGATTAAATAAATTATGAAAATCTATTTTTAAACATTTGTATATAATGAATTTCTTGGGGAATAATTAATTTGAAACGAAAATAAAAACCATTTTAAAATAGAGGAAATCCTTCACTAAAAAATAATTTTTATGAACAAAAAAGAATTATAACTCAATAAAGTAAAAAATAAAATTTTATGAATCGTGTTTGTCACGATCTGTCCTCAGGGCCCGTGCCCTGACTACCCAAAGCCCACCTTTCATAGGCCAGGGGATGGCGACTTTCACCAAAGGCATAAATCCCGATAAAAGGGGAAGGCTTTTCCTTTTTATAATTAAACAAACACAACAGAGTACACAAGCTGGAGTAAACACAATGTAGAATGAGTACAAACGTAAGTTCTAAAAAGTAAATGTGCCAATATACAAACCCAACGTAAAGTATAGTACAACTGAGAAAGAAAGTACAACAATTGAAAGGTAAAGCAGCAACCACCGAGTCATCCTCCGGGAATCCCTCTTGAAGGGTGTGTATAGATAGTATCGTCGGTACCTCGGTTCCGTCCATATGATCCATGTATGTCCCGCTAGGTGGTCCACCTTCGGATATCGTCTAGCTCCACAAGCCTCGACCACGATCAGTGTTTTCTGTCATCTTCAACCAACACAACGTAGTGCGGGCAATGCCCGTGCATGGGTGAGTATAACGATACTCAGTAGGGATCCCGAGACCCCCGAAGGTCTCCCAGAATCAAAAAAGGTTAAACCACAACAGAAAGATACAAACATGAAGTATCAACCAACTCTACTTAGGTATATTCCCATACATATACCTAAGTCATGAATCTCAGTAGGGCTCCAACTTCCGAGCCCATGAACAACCAGTCTACACAGGAAGGAAGTCAATCATACCAATGATAATGATTAAAAGTCAAGACTCAGCTCACACAGGTATACATCTCATGAAGAGGGGTGGAGATGATTAGATGTAGCCTCTGAATCATCTCCTTTGCTGAACCCACACAGGATCCAAGTACAGAAGTCATCGCTACCAAACCCACGTAGGATCCAATTACTGTAACCATCATTGCCGGACCCATGTAGGATCTAAGTACAGTCGTTATCACTGCTGAACCCACGGAGGATCCAAGTACAGTTGTCCTCGCTGCCGAACCCATGTAGGATCCATGTAATGTCTTCATCGTCGTCGCAGTCGCAACCAGCTCTAGGTTTCCCGCACATAGCATACTCAATTCCGGGAGGGTCCGCTCCACGAGTAAAAGGGTCCAATACATCAACTCTCATGAAGTCCAGAGTTCATGTATTCCGAAGTTCTGTCTCATCAAAAGGAACCCAATGTGATATACAACGCATCAAAAATATTCCTGGTCTGAGAGATATTGGCTTTTCCGTTCCAGGGGCCTGGTTGGAAATATGATTTTTCCAAACCAGGACGTTTAACAAAGCTGTCCAAAACTCACTTAGAGTGTCACAAAAGCATCATCACGTCGAAAGAGTCCCAGGACTGTAGACAGCGCATTGATCAGATGTGTGGTCTTTATGTTATTCACGTTTAAGTGAATAACGGGCCCATCCCGTTTGGCCCAGTTGGCCGACGGGTCAGGATAACACAGTTTGATGGGTCCAACCGGCAGGGGTGTCGGACCGGTCTGAAGGGAAAACGCAGCTCAGCCCGAAGGGTGTGGTCCCACCCGAAGGGGCGCAGCCCGACTAGAAGTGGCGCGGCCCGGTCCGGCGGGGTGCGGCCCGACCCGGCCTGGCGAGGCCTGGCTCGGCCCAACCCGGCGCAGCTCGGCTTGGAGTATCCCAGCTGGGCATGGCCCAGCACGACCCAGCTAGCTTGGCCAGCCGGCCAAGCGGCTCAGCCTGAAGGCCGAGCGGTTCCGAGGGGGGTGTGGCCCCTCAACTGTTCGAACCGGCGGTGCCACCCTTCCCAAACCGGCCAGCACGGCTCGGCCGGCCTTCTAGCACACGCGGCCCTCACGGAGGGATGCAGATTTCTTTAGCACGATGACCTACTGGTACCGCTGTCCGGCTCTGCCCGGGCGGCCGACGGGCTAGCCGGTTTTCCAGCACTGTGCCCTCCTGGCACCGCAACTTCCCTTCACCCGGCCGGCCAGTTCTTCAACCAAAGCAGCCCGCGATGCGGGCCGCGGTTCCTTCTGCACAGCCAGTGCGTCAGCGCCGACATCCTTCTCCATGTTCCTGGCACGGCGCGATGGCGTCGTGCCTCCTCCTCCTTTGGTTTCCAATCCTGTAAAAAATAAACAAGATCAATGAGGGTCGTCGGGCCATTTTTTTTGGGCAGCGCCCTCCGCGTATAGTGGTATCTATTGGCCATATATAAACAATTATTTCCAATGAAGTATAGGGTACAAAAACATTCACTTCAAGAATAAACCACTACCTCAACAAATGATGTCGAATGTCGGTGTCACGGAAGACGACGTCATGAGGTGAGGATTCGTAGACGTCGTCAGAGTGCTTCTGAGGTGGAAGCGGCATCTCCTCACTTCTTGTGGAGAAGAGAATGGAGGTGTGTTGTCGTTCTTCATGGAACCAGCATTCTTCGTCGAAGGAGACGTCATTATTCGTCAGAGGAATGGTGTTCTTCCAAAATCACAAGAGCTCTCCCCAATCTTCCTTATCACAACAAAAGTCCTCCCTAAATAAAATAATAGGCTTCTCCTGTTATTTTATTATCACATTCAATTTAAAATTTAAATTCAATCTACTTCATTTAATTAATTGATGTGGTTGAATTCATTAAATTAATGTTTTGGAAAGAGTTAATGTGAGAGAGAGGAGGAGGTGAGAGGTCTCATAAATATGGGAGAGTTTTCATGTTTAATGGGGGGGAGTTTAAAGAGTTATGGGGAGTTTAATGAGGGTTATGGGACGTTGTAAAGGTTGGGGCTCGTTTGGGCCCCACCTCCCATATAACCACGCATGGGAAGTTGGGTTGTTGTGGGCCCCACCGACAACTTCCCATGGAAGGCTTTTACTTACAAGTATAAGGAAATAAAATTTTACCAACAATTTTATTTAATCTTAACTAAACCCCAATTAATAATTCTAAACCCGCTTAAAACACAACTGCAGGAAAGGTACCCCTAACCAATTACCGGCACTACGAGTTCATTGGTGCCCTCAAATTTTAATTCCGAGTAATTGTTAAAAAGATAGAAAAACCCGCTCGTTCTTTTATTGAACGTACTCGAGCTACACTTTGGAAATTGATTCCGGGCACACCGGGCCTCGAAATCAAGTGCCGTTAGAAGCCACAGACTCATAAAATTCCAAAGTATTTATGAAAAAATATTCCTTTAATTTTCCAGGTCTTTACATTACTCCCACCTCAGGGATTTACGTCCCCGTAAAGAAAAATCACAAACTAGGGAAACAAATGAGGGTTATGTGCACGCATCTGTGCCTCCTGCTTCCATGTGCCCTCCTGGTGGTTCCCGTGCTGCCAGAAAATTCACACAAGAGAAATCAATTGTCCATGTAGGACCTTCTCCTGTCGATCCTCTATATCCACTGGGACCTCCACAAATGTCTCCCTATAATCGATGTCCAACTCCCCATGATCAAAGATGTGATTTGGGTCGTGCGAGTATCTCCTCAGCTGAGATACGTGGAAGAAGTCATACACTCGGTGCAACTGAGGTGGATGGGATAGGTGGTAAGCCACCTTGCCTACCCTTATTAGGACTTGGAATGGTCCAATGAAGTGGGGAGATAATTTTACACCCCGACCAAATCTCCGTAATCCAAATCGAGGTGAGACCCATAAGGAAAAATGGTCGCCATCCTCGAATTCAGGTGGTCTTCATCTCCTATCATCATAGGACTTCTGTATGCTCTGTGCAGTCCTCATCCGCTCCTGGATGATCAGCACCTTCTCCGTCATAGCTGGAACCATCTCTGGTCCTACGAGTGCTGAGTCCCGAGGGTCAGTCCAGCATAGAGGTGATCTGCAAGGTTAGCCATACAATGCCTCATAAGGTGCCATCCCGATGGAGGTGTGGTAGTTGTTGTTGTACGCAAACTCCACCAAGGGTAGGTTATCCTACCAGCTATGACCAATGTCAAGAAAACATGCACGGATCATGTCCTCGAGTGTCTGAATGGTTCTATCCATATGGACATCCTTTTGAGGATAAAAGGAGGTGCTCAGGCGTAGCTGCGTCCCAAATTCCTCCTTCAACCCCTTCCAAGGTCGGTAAGTAAAGCAATAATCTCGATCGGAGATTAAATAATATGAAACATCATGAAGCCGTATGATCTCCTAAACGTAGAGGCACCCCAAGCTCTCTACTGATCCCTTCTCTATGATCGGAAGGAAGTGGGATAACATGTTGAGTCGGTCTACGATCACCCAGATGTAGTCGTGTCCTCTAGAGGTACATGGAAGCCTTGTCACTAAATCCATGGATATCCCATCCCACTTCCACTCTGGAACCTCTAAGGGTTGTACCAAGCCTGCTGGTACCTGGTGCTCCACCTTCACTTGCTGGGAAGTGAGGCATCGTGAAACGAACTCTGTTATAACCTTCTTCATACCTGGCCACCAGGGATGTCTTCTGAGGTCCTGCTACATCTTTTCCACTCTAGGATGTACCGCCAGAGGGGAAGTGTGAAACTACCTCAGCACTTCCTCATTCAGTGTAACTGGTACCATGGTATGTCCCCTGAAGAGGAAGACGTGCTCTCCTCTTTCGTAAAATCCATCAGGCGCCTACCCTGTGGAAATATGAGCACGTCGTGTCTCACAGTCAACGTCCCTATGATGTGAATCTTTGACCTACTGAAGTAGTGGAGGAGTGACTGTGAGGGACTGTAGAAAGGCTGCCCCATCTCTATCAACAAAGAATATTTTCAAAGTGGCTAACTGCTCTGTCGCCTCTCCAAGTAGCTGAATGCCCGTCCTACTGCTGAGAGCATCAGCCACAATGTTCCACCTTCCAAGAGTATAGAATATCTCAATGTCATAGTCCTGGTGGAACTCGAGCCATCTACTCTATCTCAGGTTCGGGTCCTTTTATGAGAAGGTGTACCTGAGACTCTGGTGGTCAGAGTAGACTGTAAATCACTCGCCAATCATATAGTGCCACCACATCTTCAAGGAAAATACCACTCCTCCTAACTCTATGTCATGGGTAGCGTAGTTCTTCTCGTGATTCCTCAAATATCTTGAACCATAGGCGATCTCTACCTTCTCCTGCATCAGGACACACCCGAGTCCAGTCCCTGATGCATCACAGTAAACTACGTACCCTACGCCCTCCTCTAGTAGCCTCATGATGGGCACACTAGTCAATCTATGCCTCAGCTCCTGAAAGATCTGCAGACATCGATCTGACCACACGATGTGTTTCCCCTTCTTCATCAATTATGAAAGCTATGCTGCAACTCTGGAGAAGTCTGGCACAAATATCCGATAGTACCCATACAGACCTAGAAAACTCCGCACCTCTGTCACGCTCCTGAGTGTCTCCCAAGTTAGTACTATCGCGATCTTCATAGGATCCACAACAACTCCCGCCTCAGAGATGACATGACCCAAGAAGTGAACCTACCAAATCCAGAACTGGAACTTCCAGATCTTACTATAAAGATGGTGCCCTCGAAGTCTGTCCAGTACAATCTGTAAGTGGTAGGTGTGATCCTCCCCAGTAGTCGAGTAAATCAGTATGTCATTGATGAAGAATATGACAAAACGATCAAGGTAAGGCTGGAATATCCTATTAATGAGACTCATGAACACTGATGGTGCATTGGTTACACTGAAAGGCATAACCAAGAACTTGTAGAGGCCATACCGACACCTAAATGCCGTCTTCTAGACATCCTCGTCTCGAAATCTGAGCTGATGATAGCCTTACCTGAGGTCTATCTTCGAGAAGCATTGTGCTCCCTTGATCAGATCAAAGAAGTCATTAATCTTTGAGAGTGGATACATGTTCTGTATGGTCACCTGATTCAGGCGACGGTAGTCAACACATAGTCATAATATCCCATCCGCCTTCAGGGAGAACAGAATCAGAGAAGCCTAGGGTGAAACACTAGGTCGGATGAATCTCATTCCCTGTAAATCCTCTAGCTGTACCCGCAGCTCACGAAGCTCGGCGGGAGCCATCCGATATGCTGCAGTAGATATCGTTGTTGTCCCAGGGTACAGGTCAATGTAGAAGTCTAACACTATGGGAGAAGGTAGTCCTGGAACGTTGTCATGATAAATGTCTGCATACTGATCCACCACAATAGGAAAACTCGCACTCCGCACGTTAACTACCCCTAGGATGAGACAAGACAACAGATGGGTGATAGGCTGCCCTCTCCACTGCGTAAGTCCATCCTACACTTCAAAGCCTCCCTTCTCACCTGTAAAGGTGAACCTACTCCCATCTATGCGGACACACCTCACTTTTCACCAAATACAGCCAATCTGAGCATGGACTATAGATAACCAATCCATGCCCAAGATGACGTCGCAAGGCCTAGACGCCGCTATAAGAAGATCCCGGTCAAAGATATCTCCTCTTAGAGTAAGCACACATTTCCTGCACCAGTGCGTAATCGTAGAGTCTTCTCCTGTAGGAGTCTCTAGTCATAAGGATCGAGCCAACGACTCCATTGGAATCTTTGACCTCTGAACAAGGGCAGAGGAAAAGAAAGAATGACTCACTCCTATGTCTATAAGAACTGTATCAAGGGTGGAGTAGAGATATATAGTACCTAAAATCATCTCAGGTGTGTCGTGGTCCTAGGCCTCGACTGCCTAGAGCTGAGCCTGCCCCTGTCTGCCAGCTCCCTGTGGTGAGGGTGGCCCTACTGGTGGTGGTGGTGGTAGAGCCTCGAAGCATTGTCCACCACCTGTTGCTCGGCCATATCCTCTACCTCATCCACATTCTCCCTGCGGACCACCACCATCGAACCTCTCCCTCAGCCTGGGAGGTCCCTCTACTGTCGCTGCTCCTCTACATAGTGGTTCGGGCAGTCACGAGCCATGTGGCCCTGCCCACCGCATGCATAGCACTGCCTGCCTCTCGTATGACTAGATCTGCTGCATGTGCCCCACACATCTCAACTAGTATCCTGAGGTCTCCCACCAAATGGCCTGATCCACTTGGACCTCTGCGACATCTGTCTACTGCTAGCTGCAGAAGACTCTACTATGTGTCACCCTACGGTAGGCCTCGCTACTTGCGAAGGCTCAGCAAGAAAGATCTCTACATGAAGGGCTCGCTCCAGTACTCCTGCCTGTGTCGGAATGCTGAGGGAGAACATCGAAGCCCTAATATCATGCATCAGTCCCTTCTCGAAGGTCAAGGCCCGGAATAATGGGTCTTGTACCACGTTCGTGGAGTAGCACGAGAGATCGGTAAATCTCGCTGAGTACTGGGCTACTGTCATGCGGCCCTCCCACAGCTGTAGTAACTACTGGATGCGCACCGCACGGAGGGTGGCTAGAAAAAACTATGAGTGGAAGAGGTTCTCGAATTCTGTTCAAAGTAGAGATGCCTCTTCGTGCACCTTGAGCATCAGGCTCCACCATTTATCTATTGTTGCGTGCCGGAGAATCGCTATAAGGATCACCATAAGGTCTGCTGGTATCCCTACCAATCTGAATACTCTGACTATTGCCTCCATCCAATCCTCAGCTGCCTGAGGATCCATCTCCCCATAGAACCTAAGCAGCCTCTGTTGCTAAAACTCATGCAATGCACTCAGGTGGCATTAAATCTCTGGTACCGTGGATGGTGGTATCGGTGGCCCAGCGGGTAGTTGTACCGCTGGTCCCTCCGCTGTAATGGGGCCCTACACCAAGGCCTTGTCTCTCGGTGAGATGCCATCCCGCAGGTTACTAGGAACCCCAACCGGCTGCCTTCATGGGGCCATCCTGAGAAGAAACAGGTGCCCCATGGTAAGTACAATATACCTGGTGAGCAGACACAATGTAATCACAAATAAAACTTTTGAAACCCACATGCAATCAGTGTTTTCGAGCATTGAGTCAGAAATCAGATTTCAGGGTCTTGGTGTATGGATACGTCGGCCGCCGCGCCAACATTGGACTCCCTGGACTGAAAACCACACTCAATACTCTTAACACTATTGCTTCATAGAGAATAAATTATCAGAGTCCGGAGTTCTACGGTAGAACTAACTCCTTTTATACCAATTTGTCGTGACCCGTCCTTGGGGCTCATGCCATGACTACCCCAAGCCCGCCTTCCATTGGCCAGGGGTTGTCGACTATTACCAAAGGCGTAAATACCGATAAAATGGAAGGGATTTCCTTTATATAAGTAAAAAAACACAACAGAGTACGCAAGCTAGAGTAAAACCAAAGTAAACTGAGTACAAAATTAAGTGTTGTAAAGTAAATGGGATAGTATAAAAACCCAACTGAAATTATAGTACAACTGAGAAAGAAAGTACAATAGCTGAATGGTAAAGAAGAAACCACTGAGTCATCCTCCTGGAATCCCACCTGAAGGGTGGGTATAGATAGTCTTGTCAGTACCTCGGGTCCGTCCGTCTGCTCCGTGTATGTCCCGCCAGGTGGTCCACCTCCTGATACTGTCCAGCTCTACAAGCCTCTACCACGATCAGTGTTTTCCGTCGTCTATAACCAAAAAAACGTAGTGCAAGAAATTCCCGTGAAGGGGTGAGTATAACGATACTCAATAGGGACCCCGAGACCCCCGAAGGTCTCCCAGAATCTACAATGGTTAAACCACAAAGGAATGATACAAACATGGAGTATCAACCAACTCTACTTAGGTACATGCACATACATATACCTAAGTCATCAATCTCAGTACGGCTCCAACTTCCGAGCCCAAGAACAACCAGTTCACAATGTAAAGAATTTAATCATACCAATGATAATGATTGAAAGTCAAGACTCATCTCTCATGAAGAGGGGTGGAGATGATTAGATGTAGCCTCTGAATCATCTCATCTGCCGAACCCACGTAGGATCCAAGTACAGAAGTCATCGCTGCCGAACCCACATAGGATCCAAGTACATTAACCATCGCAGCCTAACCCACGTAGGATCCAAGTACAGTTTTCATCGCTACCGAACCCACGGAGGCTCCATGTACAGTCATCCTCGCTACCGAACCCACTTAGGATCCAAGTACAGTCGTCATCGTCGTCGCAGTCGCAGCCAGCTCTAGGGTTCCCACACACAGCATTCTCAATTCTGGGAGGTTCCGCTCCACGAGTAAAAGCAGTTGATACAACAACTGTCACGAAGTCTAGAGTTGATGTATTCCGAAGAACAGTCTCATCAAAAGGAACCCAACACGACAGACGACGCGTCAAACGGATAGCTGGTCTGAGAGATATTGACTTTTCCATTCCATGGTCCCGGTTGGAAATATACTCGTTCCAAACCCGGCCTTTTACCAAAGATGTCCAAAACTCACTTCGAGTATCTCAAAAGGACCGTCACGGTGAAGGAGTCCAAGTTCCATAGACGGCGCGTCGATCAGATGCGCGGTCTTTTTGTTATTCACATTTATGTGAATAACTAGCCAGGCCCGTTTAGCCCAGTAGGCCGACGGGTCGGGTTAACCGAGTTTGATGGGTCTGACCCGGCAGCGGTGTAGGACTGGACTGGAGGAAAAATGCAACTCATCCAGAAGGGGAGCAGCCCAGCCCACATTGGCGCGGCGCGACCAGACCCGTCCCGACGCGGCCCGGCTCGACCCGACCCGACGCGGCCTGGCTGGGCGCGACCCGACTAGGCGTGCGGCCCGGCTGGCTTGGCCGGTTGACCGAGAGGCTCGATCGAAGTCTGAGCAGTTCTAATTGGGGTGCGACCCCGTGGCTATTTGAACTGGCAGCACTGCCCTTCCTAAACTGGCTGTCTAGGCCGGCTAGCCTTTTAGCGCACGTGGCCTGCACGGCGGGCCCATATTTCTTCAGCGTGGTGCCCTCCTAGCGCCGCGGATTCCCTTCGCCTGGCCGGCCGATGGGCCGAATATATCTTCCACCGAAGCGGCCTGTGATGCAGGCTTCGGTTCCTCCTGCACAGCCGGCACGTCGGCCCCGGCTTCCTTCACCACGTACCCAACACGGTGCGACGGCGTCGTGCCTCCTCCGCCTTCGGTTGCCGATCCTAGAAATAATAAACAGGATCGATGGAGGTCGTTAGTCCATGTTCGTTCAGACCGCTCCCTCCATGTATAACGATAGCAATTGGCTGTATATAAACAACGATTTCCAACGAAGTACAGGGTACGAAAACATTCACTTCAAGAATAAACCCCTACCTCAAAAAATGATGTCGAACGTCAGCATCGCGGAAGACGTCATTGCGAGGTGACGATTCGTATAAGTCTTCGGAGTGCGTCCGAGGTGGAAGCGGCATCTTCTCATGTAACACCCCGAGCTTCCACGATACACTTCTCTTTCAATAATGCAATAGCTTGCATTGTACGCAAGTTCGAGTTTCTAACACACCGCGACCAATCAAATAGCCATTATGAATAGTAATACCCAATTTTTTAAATTAGGTATATTTTATATTTCAAAATAGACTTAATTTTTGGATTCGGAATATCGAAATTATCCTATGTTGAATTTTTGGTATTTTTCTGAGAACTTCCAATTTTTTATGAATAGTGAAAAATACTTAGAAACAAATTTTTAAATCAAAATAATTTATAGTGATAAATTATACTATTGAGTAGTTTTAAAGTATAATTAGAATATATTTTTACCATTTTATCCAATGGTGGTCATTAGAATTAATTTCACTTTGAAATTGGACATAAACAATTGTCAATCTTTTGATATATATTGTTTCTTAAAAACACGCTATTTGTTGTGAATGTGTGAATTAATTATAAAATTAATTAATGAAACTTTTATGTTTGGAATTTTTTAAAATATACATCATTTTTGAATTCGGAATATCAATTATAGATTAGGGTGAAATTTTGGCATTGTTCTGAAAAACATCATTTTTTTATGAATAGTGAAACCACTAAGTGGTAGTTAAAAAACTGATTTTTCATTTAAATTAAACATTACCACTTCTGTGATTTTATTTTCAAAAATCCAACATACATGGTTTTCATTGGGACGTAAAATGTGGTTCAATGGGAATAAAATAATTTTTTTTGGTGAATAGTAAGTTTTAATTTTAATTAATCGCGATTAAAGGTAATTAGTGAAATTTAAGGTAAAAATGATATTATAAAAATATGAAAATACCTTTACACTTGTCCTACCCTTATTTTATGAGTCATGTCTGTCCACGACAATCCATGGGTCAACATGGGGACCCCATGGAGCCACTTGGGTAAGAAAATGACATTAATAACTTTTTATTTAAAGTAAAAATAAAATTGTCACAAACATGTGTTGTTTTACTAAAACAATTATTACATAGGGATATATAAGTTAAAGTTTCGACTATAAATATTCATTGGAAAGATAAAAAGATTTTCTACAACATGATATTTTATTTTTATAATTTCTAGACATTAAATAAATTAAATTTTTTATGACACCATGATGATGCAACGATTACCTCATTAATTAACGATTTAAATAAAATGAAAAGATAATGTAAAATCTAAGGCTTACACTTGTCAAAAACCTATATGATGGGAATATTTCGAACTCTTATCACCTTATCCTCATAATATATTATTTTGGGACCTTTAGAATCCGAAAAGCAGTTCATAATAATGTAACATTTCATTACTTTCCAAGAGTGCCCCTCCTCTCCTCTTATAAAAGGCCCCCACCACTACCACCTTATTCACACCTTCAAGCCATTTGGCATAGCCAAACTCTGCCCAAATACTCTCTCAACCTCCCATTATTACTCCTGGAAGCATCACTTTGGGTAGAAGTCTTCCCAAGGAAGCCTTTGGCTGAAATCAAAAAGAGTTATTCGATTTTAAGGTAATGTCTTCTCTGGTGTTCTTTTGTTTTATTTTGCTTCTCCATCCCCATAAAATCATTTTATTACTTTATTTTGTAACAAAAACATTATCCTAAATATACTTGGATGTTTTTATGAGATGGATTTTATTTACACTTACACACACCTTCGTCTAATGGTTAAAGAACATACTGTTTCTGTGGGTGGCAAATTACTACCTCATGAAAAGATGATTGTTCAATCTTCATTTCACACCTCTCATGGCGGCCATTATGATGACACTACTTTTATATATGATATATATTATGTTTATGTTTTTCTTATGCTTCTGTATTTTCATTTATGAAATACCTTTATGATTTCCATTATGGGTAAATGCCATAATTTCATTTTAGGAAGTGCGGACTACCGCCCCCTCAAAGTGATTTGAATCGTTGATGCCATATGTGGGATGTATAAAGGATGGGGTAAATAGTATTATAAATTATATTATACTGTAATTTGAATATAACTTTATATCATTATGATTTCATTCCATTTAATGAAAAATAGAAATGAAAGTAGCTTTCATGCGTACATACGGCTTACCGTCTCCATGAACGATGCATTTCATTTCTTACCTCTAAATGTTATGTAAAATTATAAATGCATATATATACTGGATATATATGATATATATGATATCTAAATCATGAATATAATTCTAGATATAATGGATATTTTACCATATGAACAACCTGTAATTATAAGAAGTTTATTTTTGACTAAAGTACCAAAGATCGAAAAAACGACCGTTATTAACTTAAATAATTACATAATGTTCATAACATGGTAATAAGTGATATAAAAGGAATAATGAAATTGAAAAAAGTTCTTAAGAAAGTAGAAATTATCTCTAGTTTATTATTCCGGAGATTAAAGAACGATCGAGTCAAGTCGGACATGAGGTAAGGGAACTTCTTAACCCAATTTCCATTTTTTGGGTTAATATCCTACTTTCAAATTATGTCATGATATTATTATGTCCTATCTGGTATTTATAATTTCTTTATGTGTAAATATAGTGAATACACATAATAGATCTATTTTATTAAAAAATGATCTTGGTAAGGGACGTCGTCTCAATCTCCATTCATTGAGGCATATTTTGATTTATACACAACTTTCTTTTATACGGTGTATAAACCCCTTTGACATTTATGTTTTTTTCAAAAGGAATATTTTTATATGAAGCATTTTACTAAACGACAAAAAGGAATGTTTTTCTTGTCGTACGTATTCGGAGACAATGACTTCTCCGTCACCGTGACCATTATTTGAGTTTCGGCTTCCTTTACAAGCCATAAATTTTTTTAAAAAGAAAAATAAATACAAAGTTTTAATTTTATTTTATTTTGGTATTCAAAATGGTTTTGAAAGTTTTTTTATTATATCAATGTGTTGTATTGATATCTTGTGATTGAAATGTGTAAATGTTATGTTTCCTTTATGCATGTTTTATGTGATATGATTATATTATGGATTATGATATGTTTAAACATGTTCATACGAGGAATGAATTGGACTTAATAAGTTACGGGTGGAGCCCGCTATAGCTCCTCGATGCATCAGCAGGTCTCATGAGACAAACTAGTGTCTTGGCACGAGGCTTTGACAAAATCTTATTTTTAGTCATAGCACGAGGCCTTTTCTATGTGGTTATGATAATTTGGCATTATGAATTCCATCATTATGATAGTGGTTATTGATATTGCATGTGATTATTCGACCAGTAGAATATCCATGTGAATAAGTAAATGGAATTATCTCATTTTACTTTTTCCATACTATGTTGAAGTTTAAGTTTAAATGGATTTTGTTTTTGTCATACATTTCCTTAAATGTTTATGTTTATTTATGAACGCTTCCGCTATATTGTTATTCTTACTGAGCATCTGAGCTCACCCCTTCCAATGTTTTAATTTTTCCAAGATGTGAAGAAGTATATTATGAATAACCTGCAGGGATAGTATGAGGGGATATGAAGAAAATATGTTGTTGTAGTTTTGTTTTACTTTATGATGTAATGTAAGACATATGAATGTATCTAGTGTTTACAAGGCTACTAAAATATTCGGTCTTTTGAGATTTGATCTTTTATGATCATGCCAATGTTACACAATAAGGCACCGACTCTGGGTAGCTGGAGTCAGGGCGTTACAGTTGGTATCAGAGATAGTTTAGTACTAACCTTGGAAGCTAGATTTTGATAAACTCAGAGTAGAGCACATATCCCTAAGATAGAATTTGAGGATTAGTAGAGAAGAATTTCCTAGAATTTTGGTATTATAGAGATTTTGTGAGTTTTCTGAGCAATACACCCTTATCTAGATACGATCAGTTAGAGGCGGCTCTGGCACAGATGTACCTACTGGTAAAACCTGAAAACACCACTTTGAGCTAGACTCGAACGACAACTGGTGCACGACAACGGGACTTGCTGCACTCTTGGTTACGACACTCCAGGGGGATATTCTTAGGATAATTATCGTTTTCTTTACAAACCATTATGAAGTGTTTATTAGTATATACTCCCTCAAAGAATTTTTTTTATGATTATGGATTATATCCATAAACTTTTCAATTTATGATAAGTTTCTTACAAGTATGGAATTATGTATTTTTATTCATAAACTAATCTAGTTTATGCCATTTTTTAGAAATGGCACCTAGTGGGAGGAATGGAAAATGTATAAATGAACGCACTCCATGTAGGGATTGCCCTCCTACTGAAGATAATTATTGTGGAGCTGGAGATACAACTGGTGTTGATCACCTCATCACTATACTGGGACAACTCACTCAGGTTATGAATAATAAACTTACTCATATGGAGCACCCTGATCCGCAGCGTGGACGATCAATGTTAGATCTTTTCATGAGGAAACAATCACCAACATTTAATATGGGTACAAATCCATTAGTAGCTGAGAAATGGATAAACTCCTTACAGAGAATATTCCATGCCTTGCGGAGTAGCGAAAGGGAGAAGGTTGTCATGGAAGTTTACTGCCTCACTGGAAATGTCGATCAATGGGGGTCGCTGATTCAAAACAAAAATGAAGATGTAGAAGTATCAAGTATGTAATGGAGAGAGTTCAAAGATCTTTTCTTAGGAAAATACTTTCCACATGACCATCGAGCAGATATGAAAAGGCAATTTCTGAGTCTGAGGAAGAAGGAGGATTAGAATGTCGCAAAGTATGAGGCCAACATTACAAGGTTAGCAAGACTTGCTGTAGATTATATACATAACCCAAGAATTAATATCGATTGTTTCATTGATGGGTTAAAACCGTTTCTCCGTCAAGCATTAGTCTCACAAACCTTCTCGTCGTACGAAGATATTGTCTCTTGTGCTATCAAGACAGAAAAGGAATTCTCTAAATCTTATGACAATAAAGTAAAGAAAGATAAGAAGAGAACGGTGGAACAAGAGACAGATACAGGAAAAAGGGAAAGAAGGATTTTCCATTATGCGATAATCGTGGGAAGAATCACCCCAGTACTTTCCTAAATAGAATGGGAGTTTGTTATAACTGTGGAGAAAAAGGTCACCAGGCTCATGATTTCATGGGAAAGAAGGAGGCTATCAATGTTGAATTCTACAATTGTAGGGAAATGGGGCATTATTCAAATAAATATCCGAAGTGTCAGGGAAACTTAACTCAGAAAAGTCCAAGGGATCAAGGACAATCTTATGTTGTTACAACAGCTAAAGTGGAATAATTAATGTATTGGTGCTTTTAGACTCAAGGATTATTTTGTGGTTATAAGGATAATGTGATATATATATATAAGGATTGTACTACAGTACTTTTTGTTTTCATTAAGGATTTAATATGATGAAGGTAATAATATTTTTAGTATGTGACAATAAGAGAAACTTTACTTTGTTTGGGGAATCTGATGTTACAATTGATTTTGGAATTTACAGACCTTTTAGAGAAAGTATGGATATAGGTATTTTGGATAACAATAAAGGTTGGAATGAATTAAGTTGAACTTTGGATAGTATTGTTTAAGGTTAAAACATTTTTGAAGATTATTTTTGGAATATTATAATACTATACATTTAGGAAAAGTACAACCTACAGTTTGGGGGATAACCCGTCGCGTCGGACAAAGCTGCAGGAATCGAACCCACAACCATAGTGCGACATGCCTTTATTACCTACCACTAGCCTATAGGAAGTCCCCGGTTATTACAAAATAGTTTTCCTAATCTAAATTGTATGTGTTAATATTTTTAACCTTGTAAGATTAGGATAAAGATAATATTTTTGAGTTATATTATCTTTTTGAGTGAAAGATGAGTTTGTGGTAGAATTTAGTTGAAGGATGAAACTCTACTTGTCAAGCATAAAAATATATATATCTATCTCTTATTCTATGAATAAATTAATTCTTAAACATTAGTAAATGGATATTAAAACAAAAAATGTGTTATCCTAATACCTTATGTCTTGTTGAACTGATAATATTTTAAATTAACATAGATTGAAGGCTTTGAGGCCCCCAATTTTACCCTTGTTTGTGATTGATGACCTCAATCACTCCCTACAAATATTTACGTTTTTCCTCCAATTATATGTCTCTAATTTCCACAAATTTTCTCCTTATCGAGATCATAATTTGGTGGTGACTTTTTCATTTCCCTTTCCCTCTTATTAAGGTTAAATTTTATTAACCTTATTTCCGATGTGGGTTTTCCACAAAGGTATTTTCTATTTTAAACCTTTTATTTTAATTTTTTTTTTCAAATTGTGAGGACACAATTTATTGGAGGGAAGAATGTAACACCTCGAGCTTCCACGATATTCTTATCTTTCAATAAAGTAATAGATTGCATTCTACGCAAGTTCGAGATTCTAAAACACCATGACCAATAAAATAGCAATTGTGAATAGTAATACCCACTTTTTGAAATTATATATATTTTATATTTCAAAATGGACTTCATTTTTGGATTTGGAATATCGAAATTAGCCTATGTTGAATTTTTGGTATTTTTCTGAGAACTTCCAATTTTTTATGAATAGTGAAAAATACTTAAAAACAACTTTTTAAATAAAAATACTTTATAGTGATAAATTATACTATTTAGTGGTTTTAAAGTATGGTTAGTATATATTTTTACCATTTTATCCATTTGTGGTCATTATAATTAATTTCACTTTGAAATTGGACAGAAACAATTGTCAATCTTTTGATATATATTGTTTCTTAAAAACACGCTATTTGTTGTGAGAGCGGGAATTAATTATATAATTAATTAATGAAACATATATGTTTGTAATTTTGTAAAATAGACATCATTTTTGAATTCGGAATATCAATTATAGCTTAGGGTGAAATTTTGGCATTGTTATGAAAAACTTCAATTTTTGATGAATAGTGAAACCACTAAGTGGTAGTTAAAAAAATGATTTTTCATTTAAATGAAACATTACCACTTCTGTGATTTGATTTTAAAATTTTTTACATACATGGTTGTCATTAGGATGTAAAATTTGGTTCAACGAGATTAAAATAATTTTTTGGTGAATAGTAACATTTAAGTTTAATTAATCGCGATTAAAGGAAATTAGTGAAATTTACGGTAAAAATGATATTATAAAAATATGAAAATACCTTTACACTTGTCCTACCCTTATTGGATAGGTCATTTACTACCAACACAATCCATAGGTAAACTTGGGGACCCCATGGAGCCACTTGGGTAAGAAAATGACATTAATAACTTTTTATTTAAAGTAAAAATAAAATTGTCACAAACATGTGTTGTTTTACTCAAACAATTATTACATGGGGTTATATAATTTCACATTTCGACTATAAATATTAATTGGAAAGATAAAAATGTTTCCTACATCATGATAGTTTTTTATAATTTTTAGAAAATAAATAAATTAAATTTTTTATGACACCATGATGATGCAGCGATTACCTCATTAATTAACGATTTAATGAAAATGAAACGATAATGTAAAATCTAAGGCTTAAATTTTTAAAAACCCTATTGGATGGGAATATATCGAACCCTTATAACCTTATACTTGAAATATATCATTTTTGGGCCTTTAGAATCCGAAAATCACTTCATAATAATGTAACATTTCATTACTTTCCAAGAGTTCCCCTCCTCTTCTCTTATAAAAGGCCCCCACCACTACCACCTTATTCACACCTTCAAGACATTTGGCTCGGCAAAAATCTGACCAAATACTCTCTCAACATCCCTCTCTTACTCCTAGAAGCCTCAATTTGGGAAGAATTCTTTCCAAGGAAGCCTTTGGATCAAATCAAAAAGAGTTACCCGATTTTAAGGTAATGTCTTCTCTTATGTTATTTTGTTTTATTTTGCTTCTCCAACCCCCTAAAATCTTTTTATTACTATATTTTGTAACAAAACCAGTATCCTCAATATACTTGGATGTTTTTATGAGAAGGATTTTATTTACAATTACACACACCTTCGTCTAATGGTTAAAGAACATACTGTTTCTGTGGGTGGTGAATTACTGCCTCACGAAACGATGATTGTTCAATTTTCTTTTAACACCACTCATGGTGGCCATTATGATGACAGTAC
Source organism: Viscum album (assembly GCA_963277665.1). Taxonomy (NCBI): domain Eukaryota; kingdom Viridiplantae; phylum Streptophyta; class Magnoliopsida; order Santalales; family Viscaceae; genus Viscum; species Viscum album. The sequence continues at coordinate 1,234,891,461 of OY728123.1, read as the reverse complement.
TATTATATATGATATATATTATGTATATGTTTTCCTTATTCTTCTGTATTTTTCATTTATGGAATATCTTTATGATTTCCATTATGGGTAAACGCGATAATTTCATTTTAGGAAGTGCGGACTACCGCCACCTCAAAGTGATTTGAATCGTTAACGCCATATGTGGGATCTATAAAGGTGGGTTAAATGGTATAATACATTATATTATACTGTAATTATAATATACCATTATATCATTATGATTTCATTCCATTTAATATGAAATAGAAATGAAAGTAGTGTTAATGCGTACGTACGACTTACCGTCTCCATGAATGGTGAATTTCATTTCTTACCTCTAAATGTTATGTAATATTATAAATGCATATACATACCAGATATATATGATATATATGATATCTAAATCATGAATATAATTATGGATATAATTTATATTTTACCACATGAATAACTTGTAATTATAAGAAGTTTATTTTTGATTCAAGTATCAAAAATTGATAAAACGACCGTTATTATCTTATATAATTACATAATGTTCATAACATGGTAATAAGTGATATAAAAGGAATAATGAACTTGAAAAAAGTTCTTAAGAAAGTAGAAATTAACTCTAGTTTATTATTCAGGACATTAAAGAACGATCGAGTCAAGTCAGACACGAGGTAAGGGAACTTCTTAACCCAATTTCCATTCTTTTGGTTAATCTCAAACTTTCAAATTATGTCATGATATTATTATGTCCTATAGGGTATTTATACTTTATTTATGTGTAAATATAGTGAATACACATAACAGATATATTTTATTTTAAAAAATGATCTTTTCAAGGGACTTCGTCTCAATCTCCTTTCGTTGAGGCATATTTTGTTTTATACACAACTTTCTTTTGTAGGGTGTATAAACCACTTTGACTTTTATGTTTTTTTCGAAATGAATATTTTTATACGAAGCATTTTACTAAACGAAAAAAAGGAATGTCTTCATGTCGTACGTATGCGGCGACAATGACATCTCCGCCGCCATGACCATTATTTGAGTTTCGGCTTCCTCTACAAGCAATAATTTTTTTTAAATGAAAAATAAATACAAAGTTTTAATTTTCTTTTATTTTGGTATTCAAAATGGTTTTGAAAGTGTTTTTATTATATCAATGTGTTGTATTGATATCTTGTGATTGAAATGTGGAAATTTTATTTTTCCTTTATGCATGTTTTATGTGATACGATTATGTTATGGTTTATGATATGTTTAAACCTATTCATATGAGGAATGAATTGGACATAATAAGTGACGGGTGGAGCCCACTACAGCTCCTCGATGCATCGGCAGGTCTCATGAGACAAACTAATGTCTTGGAAGGAGGCCTTGACAAAATCTTATTTGTAGTCTTGGCACGAGACCTTGGCTACGTGGTTATGATAGTCTGGAATTATGCATTCCATCATTATGAAAGTGGTTATTGATATTGAATGTGATTATTCGACCAGTAGAATATCCATGTGAATAAGTAAATGGAATTATCTCATTTTACTTTTTCCATACTATATTGATGTTCAAGTTTAAAAGGATTTTGTTTTAGTCATATATTTCCTTAAATGTTTATGTTTATTTATGAAATCTTCCGCTATATTGTTATCCTAACTGAGCATCTGAGCTCACCCCTTCCAATGTTTTAATTTTTCGAGGATGTGAAGATGTATATTATGAATGACCTGCAGGGATAGTATGAGGGGATATGAAGACAATATGTTGTTGTAGTTTTGTTTTACTTTATGATGTAATGTAAGACTTATTAATGTATCTAGTGTTTCCAAGGCTACTAAACTATTCGGTCTTTCGAGACATGATCTTTTGTGATCATGACAATGTTACACAATAATGCACTGACTCTTGGTAACTAGAGTCGGGGCGTTACACCTCACTTTTCGTGGAGAAGAGAATGGAGGTGAGTTGTCTTTCTTCGTGGAACCGATGATCATCGTCGAAGGAGACGTCGTTCTTCGTCAGAGGACCAGTGTTTTTCCAAAATCACAAGAGCTCTCCCCAATCTTCCTTAGCACAATGAAATTCCTCCCAAGATAAAATAACAGGCTTCTCCTATTATTTTATTATCACATTCAATTTAAAATTTAAATTCAAAACACTTCATTTAATTACTTAATGTGGTTGAATTCGTTAAATTAATGTGTTGGCAAGAGTTAATGTGGGAGAGAGGAGGAGGTGAGAGGTCTCATAAATATGGAAGAGTTGTCAAGTTTAAAGTGTTATGGGGAGTTTAAAGGGGGTTATGGGAAGTTGTAATGGTTGGGGCTCGTATGGGCCCCACCTCTTATATAACCACACATGGGATGTTGGGTTGTTGTGGGACCCACCAACAACTTCCCATGGAAGGGTTTAACTTCCAAGGATAAGGAAATAAAATTGTACAAACCATTTTATTTACTTCTTAATTAAACCCCAATTAATAATTCTCAACCCTCTTAAAACGCAACTGCTGTAAATGTCCCCTTAAGCAATTACTGGCGCTACGAGTTCATCGGTGCACTCAGATTTCAATTCTGAGAACCAGTTTAAAAGATAGAAAAACCTGCTCGTTCGTTTGCTGAACGTACCCGAGCTAATCTTCAGAAATTGATTATGGGCACACCGGGCCTCGGAATCAAGTGTTGTCAGAAGCCACAAAATCATAAAATTCCAAAGTATTTAAGAAAAAACTTTCCTTGAAATTTCAAGGTCTTTATAGTGTTAATGAAATTTATATATTCATTCAGGTTTTAATATTTATGTTATTTGTTTCTTAACAAGAGATATAAACAAATCCAATTTTATGTTTAAAAACTATTCTTTTATAAATTATTTTTACACTTCTAACCATGTTCTCTTTAAAAACCAACATTCTTTTCATGTAAGTGGGATTAATCTGGAAATAAAATTTTTCTATTAAGTAAATTTAATTTTTAGAAAATGGTTCCATAATTTTAATAATCATAATTTTTATTATGTAATAATTTGAACATAAATTCTTCCAAAAATGAATAGAAAAAACAGGAAAAAAATAATTACCATGGTGACGATGAGAATGGGTTTATTGAGGGTTAAATAAAAACTATTTATGGTAGAATTAACTAGAAACATGTACAACAAACATATAATGGGAATAAATATAGCAAAAATCCCTTAAGGGTTTATAATTTCAAATTTGGGTGCTTTTTGGTATGTGAAAAACATGGTTATACCTTTTTCTTTTTAAAAATTACAAGTGTTTAACTAACCTCACTTATAGAAGGCCACAAAATTTAATAAACTATTAACACTTCAAAAAAAATTATATAATCCAATAAATGGAAAAATAAATTCTTCAATACCCTCTTGTAATACAATATTCCTTTGAGTTTTATTAATCCATCATGAGAATCCTTTTCTATAAACAAAAAGAAGTTCTTCGAAGAAGCAGTAAGGTCCCTAATCAAGTATTTTATATTATTTCTTACTCTAACACATTATAATATTATTAATCCTATATGATATAAAAAATAATTATCTTAACTATACTGAGTTTTTATTATCTTATTGGAATAAACAAAATCGTTTTCATATTCCATCAAATGGGTTATGAAATCATCATTCATGTGTATGGTGGACTCCTACCTCATGAATATATGTTATTCATTTTCCATCACCGCTAATTATAGATTAATATAATGAAGGATTTTTTATTTTTATATAATATTTTTTATTTTATTATTATTTATATAATCATTATATCGTATATACCTTCTTTTTTTTCTTTTTATGGGAATAAGATAACCCCATTAATGTGTATGTTGGACTACCGCCTCATGAAGCGATATGTTTCATTATACAAAGAAACATTACATGTTTGATAATATATATAGTATTAAGTATCAGATATGATATATATGACATGAAAATGATAAGATTATTTTAATATATATTTTACCTTTCATTCATTTCACCCTTCTTGAAAATGGAAACATCGTTTATGGGTACATATGACCTACCGTATTTATTAATGGTGTATTTCATTCTCTATCACTAACTTTTATAGATAAATATTAATACACATATAATTACTATATATGATAATTATATCAGGGTTAATATTCATGATGTTATGTAAACAATTTCCAATTAAGAGGAATGAAAATAAAAAATCAAAACATACTAGAAAAGCAAAGTATTTATTACCTTAAACAATACATTAAAATGGATTTTTTTTAATAATTATGTAATAAAAGGACAGAAGTAGATAATATATAATACTATATATATAATTATGGTTCTATAATATATGTACCACAATCATATAATTATTATATATGATGTTTAGGCATATACGATGGAATTGGAGACTTATAGAAAGGGATTTCCAGTCTCTCTTTTATTTCCATGAGATGTATGCCATATCATCAAATTAGTCATGGTTTTATATTAGAATCCCATTATTTATCTAGATAATTTATGTTTATTCTTTTGATAATGAAATATTATGTTATGAATCTCAATAAAGTCATTAATTTTTTTATAATATAATTATTTATTTTTAATATATATTTTACCAAAATTTTCTTCTATTTATGTTCTCATCATTTCAAATGAATGTTTTAAAAGATAACAAACATTATTTCTCTCTTTGGCTGGAAACTCTTTTTATTACAGATAGATGTTACCAAAAAAATGGTATAAAAATGGATTAACATTCCCTATATGATTTATTAAATTAAATTTAACCATACATTCCAATTAAATGTTTTTTAAAATAGATTACTAATTCCATTTTAAAAAAATATTTATTATTTTTATTTTACAGAAAATATGAAATAAATCATTTTTAATGTGTAAAAATGAAAACTATTTCCACCATAATGGCCATTATATACAGTAATGGTTCGTTTATATTTTTATAAGTCTATTTTCAATTAAAATTATAATAAAAATGTTTTATTATTTAAATATTGTTTTCATAGAGGAAAGGTTATTTTAAACAACAAATTTTCTAAATAATTTTGAAATCACCCTTTTTTATGTAATCAATATTTTTTTTAAATTAAAAGTAATTAAAAATAAAATTTATGTTGTTTTGTTTTTAATTTTTTTCTAAAATAATTGTAATATTTATCAAGAAATGTTCCATGTGATATTTTGAATGCTTTCTTCTATATAATACGTCAACTTTTTGTGTTACTTATTCTTAGCTAGGGACATGATCTAATATAAAATTATTATACATTCTCTATATGAATTATTTTTATGATTATAGAACATTTAGGAGTTACATTTATCGTGCTTATATTATAAAATGATAGAATTAATATGGAACCCACTTCTATTTTTATTTTTTATACCGTGCTAAAATGTGTATGAAGCACACTTATTTTTTCAAATATTATACAATAGTAAAGTGATTATGAGACCCATCTATTTTCCATATTCAATGATTTAATAATGACATTATTATGAAAATTTTTTATTTTCCCTACATTCCTCTATGAAATTTCTTCTATAAAACATATTTAATTTAATGGGTTTTAATATGAAGAATTTTATATGAATCCAATTAATTCTCAAGTGTTCATATGTCATAAATTTTTAATGATCTTATAGAACATTTATATATGATTTTAATTATTTTTTGGGTGAGGCCAATATACACCTCAAATTAATTAGGTATGTACTGATATCTTATGAGATAAACATGGCTGAAATGGGAGGGAACCCAGTTCTGTTAGGGTATTTTTTCACTATGGTAAAATTTGGTGTGAACAATGACTACAATGATGGTTTGGGGAGTTATCCCACCCCTCTTATTGTTTTGTAAAAAAGCCTTTTATACTATGGAAATAATTATTTATGCTTATTTGTAAACTAGTAATATATTTCGTGTGTAATTCTTATGTTATTTTGGTTACTGTTTAGGTATTAAATTAAGATTAATGTAATATTTACTACCAATATTTAAAACATGATAGAATATTTTTACGTTTTAAAATAAATTTATGGTTTTTATATGTTATTCTCATATTCTCATACCTATATTGCCATGGTATGTAAATTTATCTCTAATGTTTAGCCAAACAGTGACTTCGATGTCACCCTTTCTTATATTTCCATTCAACGATTACGAAGAATGTTTTTTATGTGGATTATTTTTATAAGGAGTAAAATGTTGAATATAATTATGTGTGATGTTGAAATATATCATTAAATAAGATGATTGTGAACCTAGTCTCAAAAGGGACTAAACCACTATGATCACCAGGCTTGTGTTTGTATATTGTAATGAATATTCATCTAAAAAATTTAACACCTGCGAACAAAACTCTTGGGAATATAAATATATAGTATCAAATATATGAGTATTGTTTTTTAATATATTTATATTTAGATAATATCTATTATATAGTTGGTTCAGATACCTATACAGGAAGTCAAACCTAATGTAAGTGTTTCTAGTCTCAATTTTACTTCCATTAGAATACACTATATTAAACACTTAATCCTTTATGTGGTTTAAATAAATCATCTTTCAATTTTTTATATCATGAATATATTTTCCAGGTTTTTATTTAAACTTTTATTTGATGTTATGTCTTTCATCCGGATTATGGTTCAATAGTTTCAACTACGTTACTTTTTTATTTCAAATTTTCTTAATTATTTATGATTTTTTATTTAAGAATTCCTTCAAGGAATTAGTTGAAATTTACATCATATATTATATATATATTATTATCCTATGGTTATTCAAGAACTTTTTCAATTTTCTTTACTATTTTCCCTCTCTTTGGTACTTAATATGATTGAGAGAAGGTTTTTTTGTGAAAAAAACTTTATTTAACTCCTTTATTTAAAATCCTTTTTTATCAAGATCCATAATTTCTAAAAATGTCTTTGAAAATGTTATTTACATATTAGAAATCATTTATTGAAGACATTATAACCCATTTTGACTTTTTTATAAATTGCTATGAAAGTAATCTTCTTGTTGTTTCCATAACAAGTCATGTTTGTTTTTTACTGAAAATGTGAAAGGAATATTAGTTTTATCTTGTACGACATGAATATAATTTCATAGAATCATGGAAATGACAATTATCAAATCCACTTTTATTTTTTTATTATTATATTTTAATGGAAAAGTAATTTTGAAATCTTCCATAATTGTTTTAAAAAGTGATTTTAAAAGTATAAATGTAATTTTTGTAAGTAATAATTTTTTTTAACTTTTTTGAAATTTTAATTCATTTATGGCATCAAAATTTATTGTAATTTTGTTTCATATGGGATATGTTTTATTGATATCATCCTTATTAATTATTTTTTGGGTTTGAGATCAGTTTTATTTAGGATGTATAATTTTATTATCATTCATTATATCATTATGTATGGTTTAAGATTATGTTTATTTGATTGGGTAAGTATTAATATTTCATTTTTATTGTTTTTAAATATAATTTTTTAAGATGAATAAGGTTCTTCCCATTTATATGATGAATGAATTGGAATATATAAGTGATAGGTGGTCCCCATTTATAGATAGACCATTGAGGCATCGACTGGCCTCATAGGAAAAATCAGTTGGAAAAATTAGATGGTTTCTATAGATTGATTTAAACATTCATTTTAAATGTCTTGAATGTATGTTTTAGAAGTCCAAAATCATAAATTCCACCATTATGTGAATAGTTATTGATTCCATTGGGATTATTTGATTATTTAGAATATGAATAAATAATTATCAATCTCATATGAATTATTTTTATGTCTTTATTTGATCATCAGTTATTTAATACATATTATACTCAGTTAATAAATTAAATAGAAAGTGTTTATGTAATTTACCATTCAATATTTATTATGATTATTTTATTTAAAATAATATTCACTATAGACATACCATTATTGGGATTCAGATATCAAAACTTCAGTATGTTTTGTTTTCCACAAGATACCTTTAATTGATTTGTGTTTGATACATGGAGACACGTTAAAAAATAATGATCTTTATGGATATACCGCGTAATGTTTTTCAGGTAATGTTATTCCAATTTTTATAATACCATAATTGGTATTTTTATTTATTATGTTTCATGTAAAATTAGATAATTTTGGGATCCCAACGGGATATTCAAGGTTTCTGCACGGTTAAGGAAAACGATGCAGCGTTCTGAAGAAACTCTGCACCCATTTGGGGATAATAGAGGTGGAACACTATTTTTGCATGGTTTTGGAATACCTTACGACCACCATCCCCTTACTGTCAGACTCTGGGTAGTGGGGGATTGTATGATTGGTGCATAAAAGGTCAATCCATGCACCACTTAGAATAATCCATATTACCTATTAGTAGAGGATAATAGTTATGGGGAACAGTTTGGAAAATTCTTATCCCCTTTACAGGAAACTATGTGTGTGGGATTTAATTCCAATGAAAATTTCAACAAAATATTTCAAACTATCTGGTTTTAACCCCAAATCACCCTAAGACAGAATAAACTATTTTCATTCATATTTTGAGACACTTGGTAGGATTACAAGTTTCTACAGACCTATTTATTTATGAATCAAATATCCAATTTAAGAGTCTTTTTATTCACAATATGTGATTTCTTCCCCATTTGGTTTACTATATCTCTATTCCCTCTTTCCTGGTGAAGAGGATTGAGTTTTCCTTCTCTGGAAATTATTTATATATTGGATTTTGTGAATCATAATACTTTGGATATCAATAATAGGTATTGGTCTTATATCATCCATGCAATTTTGATTTCAGTCTTTCCATGCCAATATGGGGATTTCGATTTTGTGAACATCTATGAACAAACACGAGGTTGGTAGTATAATGGTAAAATCCCATAGTTCTAATTATAATTTTATGTCTATAATTAAGAAATTAAAATTTATATGTTGACTAATTCCATTATAAAATTGAATTATTTGTTTAATTGTGTTTTTCCATTAGATAATTAAATTGGTTGAATATGTGGTAATGAAAATTGGGGAATAATGAGATCATGTAATTTTTTGATTAATTGAATTATGGATTTGACAGCAACCCATGGGGTGTGATGATGTGATTAAAATGGTTAATTATAAATTATACATATTTGATAAATTAGTGTTATGAAATGGGTTGAATAAAAAAATATGGAAATGGTTCATATATGGGTGGAAAAATTGGAATAGTGAGGTGCGATATTTTTGACAAAGTTATGGGACAGGTACTGCAACTCCAAATGCCTATTGGTTTCTAGAATACTTCTGTTGTCCCCCTATATATATATATATTATATGATAACTAAGTTATGGGAGAGGTACTACTACCCCAAATACCCATGTCGTGTAGACTGCTGTGCTAGGACACTATTAAATGAATGTCAAATTGGCCTCAAAGGTTTAAGTAAAACCAATACTAGAATGAAATGTGATAACCCTAGGTGATTTGTTCAAAATATGGCATAGTCCAAATAATTTATTTTTTGATTGAGGTTTATCAGGAACCCAACATTTAATGTTGTTAACTAAATAATAACTTATTGTGAAAATTGTTTACATTATCATATATAATTTATCTTCAAACAAAATCATACAATGTTATAGACTGAAAATTATTTTATATTCCATTTGTGTGGGAATTTTGAGTTGTTCTCACACCCAACTCGGGATTCTTGATTAGTACCCCAATAAAAATTATTATTATAGGAATGAATAAGGTAAGAGATTTATGTTAGATGGATGAGTGGGATAATGCAAATATGGGGGAACCGAACATTATTTTGAGACCCAATTGGTAATTTTTAGTGCCTTTATCATGATTTTATTTTTTCAATCGACAGTTATTATGGTTTTAAATATTTAATACTATGTTTTGGAAATTTATTTTCCTATTTTGAGTTTACCATGTGATGTTGGTCATTATTTTTTATGGTTTTATATCGTTATTATTTATTTTTTTTGGTCATTATTACTAATATATTCTTTTGCGATGCTTTGATAATGTGTGTATAGGATACCCATTATATATATTACACCACCAATGTAATATGACAACGTTTAACTTACATGGATGTTCACTCGAGCTCATTTAACTAACTAGCTCAGGGCATCAAAAAGTGGAACCCAGGACTAGATGTTACAAAGCACTATTAGTGGGATCTTTTCTCTTTTTTTCCTATTTTATTAATATTTGGAAATGGAACAGACGAAATAAGGATGATTTGGTTCTTCTTCATGAAACTTTTCACAGGAGTAGCTAACCTATGTACGAGGGATATACCAAGTACATAAGGTGGGAATTTTGTTGTTGTTGTTTGAAGTTGTAATTGATTATTGGTTCACATTGATAAATGCACTTTGTATGTGTTTATATTTTTTTAGATTTTCTATCATGGAATGCTATGGGATGTTATTTGGGTATATATGAATCAAATATTACATTTATTTTTTATTATGACAATCATTTTTTAGGCACCCATGGAAGATAAGTCTTTTGGAAGATTTATTTAACCGAAATTATTTTCTTTATAGAGTAATTTAAGATAAAAAATGTTCCTAATATGAAATTTATAATTGAAATTGATGCTAAAGTGTTAATTGAAATCTTATAAATTGGTTTATAATTAGATAATATATTAATTAAATTGGTTTACCCAATGTTATCCATAATCAAAATAAGGGATGGATGAGTGGAGTGATAGTCCCTTAGTCTTGGTTATGTGGTAGGGTACATGGGGATGAATTTTTCATGATTTTTGTTAATCCATATTATGTTAATGTAATTATTTTGTGTTATATTTCCTAATATATTGTTTCCTAATTGTAGATATATTCCACCATGAATATGATTATTGATTGGAGGATAGAAGGTCATGGTTGGAAATGTTCCTTTATCAGTGGATCCAGAGGCACTGATAGTTTGAGGTGAATCAGTGGGATTTTAGTTCTATGATAAATTTTATCACTTTATGTAGTTTATGGAATGATACTAGGATGGTATGTGTAGTGTATGTACAAATTGACATGGGAGATCCAGTTTCAACACCTTCTGGCATTCACTAGAGAGTGTGGATATGAGGTAGTTGAGTTCTGGATCAAGTCTATCTAGATGATCATTGACTATTTAGAGACTCTTGGTGGGAATATATTCAAGCTAACTGGTTTTTTTGTTACTTGTTCAAGTAAATAATTGGTGGGACATCTATAATTAGTATAGAAATATATAGAATATGGTTTGGATAATCCTTTGGGATATTTTCCTATAAATCTTTTACCCAGAGACTCTTAGGCCAGAAAGTGAAGTTGAGTTTATGTGGTTGAACCTGGGATGTATTTCCACGATGGAATATATTTTTATCTTCATTAATTTTCACATATTTGTTCCGATGTTGGAAGTATATGAGGGAACATTAGGGGGAAAATTTGATATGGGATTAAATGTGAGATTAATTCACATGTTAACATCAATATGTTGATGATGTTTTCTATGGTGGTAAATCAGTATCTCATTTCTAAGGGAATCCTAACATATTATTATAATGGAATACTTGTTATTTATACAAGATGACTAGAAGGTACATCTACTAAGATTAGAAATCATAACTATGATAATTTCAACCTGGAAAAAAGAATCCATATTGGCTAAGGGGAAGGATCAGTTACTCAGAGTAGTAATTGAATATAGATTCATCAGGGTCGTAGGTGATATCAAATTCATAGCCAGTGTACCCGACCATTAGTGGAGTTCCAAGAATTTGGAAGAATAGGTCACATGAAAAGATATTTCATTAACCATCAACCAATGGGTAATGGTGGAGGATCCAGAAAGATAAAATGTATTGGTAGGGGGTCTTCTACCACATTTCAGCTATACAGTAGGAGTTATTCTGGCTTTGAAGGCTGAGTTGGTGGATGTCGTAATTTTGGGAAAGAGAATGCATATTAATAGAGTGGTGAAGATAAAGAGAATAAGACTATAGAAATGTGAAGTGGGGTAGGAAATATTCATGTAGTTTATCCATCACTTGTGCATAGTAAGACTAATCCATCGATATTCAACTGTATTATTGATGCAGCTTTTATTTTTTCTAGTGCCTTATTTGATACATGTGCGTCTCATTATATTTTATCCACTCAACATGAAAATGATTTAGGTTGAAAATTTGAGTTCATGAGTGGGTTATGATGATTGGAACAACATTTATAGTGGAATTGAGGGACATCTATTTATGAGTGGGTGTTCTATTGAGGTTCGTGAAAATTATTTTCTATTTTTTTTACATTATCTATATTTTGTGATTTTAAATGATTTTGGTTATGGGCCAGTTTGTAGAATAACAAGGAAACATTGATCATTAAAATAAGAGATTGAATTTTACATATCATTATGTTAACACTTATTTTCTTGATGTAGTGTTTTATATTCAAGAAGGTTATGTATGGACAATTCAAAAGAAACAAGGGGATCTCACTGCCCAAGTTGAAATCCTTTTTCGGATAATGGGTGTATGAGGCATGAAGTCATTCCACCCATAGTTAACCTGTTCCATGATGTGTCTCCTAAATAATTATCAGGGATTCTCCCCAAGGGGTATGTTGAGTTTATAATTGATCTCTTTCGTAATGATAAACCAGGGTACATTACATATAAAAAATACCACCAATGGAGAATCAATTGCTCAAGACTCAGCAAGAATAATAAATTGATAAATGATTTATCCATATGAATATTTAATCTTGTGGTTCTAAGGTTTTTTTCTATGAATGATGAAAAGTTTTTTTGTTTATGTTTTGACTACTAGAAGATGATCTGAATTAATGTGAAGAAATTGTATCCTCATTGTGGTATTGATGATCTCTTTGACCAGTTTAGAGGAACTTAGGTGTTCTCCATGATTGACTTGAGAATGGGGTGTCTTATATTGTGAGTTAGATCTTTTGATATACCATAAACTAATTTTAGAATATGTTATGACCTTTATGAGTTTGTTGGTATATTTTTTAAGATGATGAATTCTCCTACTATGTTTGTAGACTTCATGAACAAAATCCTCCACCAGTACCTGGATTTTTCTTTTTCTATTTTTATGACATATTGGTGTACTCTAAGACCGATTCTAATCATTAACAACACCTTGAAATAATCCTCAGTACACTAAGAGGGAATCAGATACACACCAATCTATCTATGATTTATTTTCTGGATTGAATGGGTACATTTCTTTTATCATATCATCTTGGAGGAAGTTGTGTTAGTGGACCCAGAAAAAGTCTAGGCAGTGGTTTCTTGGGAACAACTGATGAATGACATTGATATCCATAGTTTTATATGTTCAATTGATTATTCTAGGAGGTTACTCTAGAAATTTTACTTTTTGGAAGCACATATTTCACCCCTAAATATGAAGGGATCAAATTTTAATGTTATGTATCCTATGATAATTATTTCCAGGAGTTGAAGAAACATTTGAATACTACACCAATTTTTATCCTAATAAAGCAAGAAAATAAGTATACTATGATTCGTGATTTCTCAAGGATTGGACATAGAGTGGTTTTGAAGATGGTATATTAGGTTATTGTGCATTCTTTACATAGGTTGAGGCCACATGGATGGAATTACCCCATGTACAATATTGATATAGTTATGGTGGTTTATTTTGTTATGTGTTTACAGAATTATCAGTAAGGAAAACATTTTATTATAAATTATTTCCACAAGAGTATAAATAATATATATTCATAGTAAGATTTGAATCTTGGATATAGATATTGGTTGAGTTTATACAATCTTTTGATTTTCAGCTAGCAAATATGCCTGGGAAGGGAAACAACTTGGATAAGACTTTGAGTATGAATATGTAGACAAAATCAATTTAAGTGTCTAATCTTGAGTGGATGATGATGAAAATAAATGCTAAAATTCATATTGGGGTTTGGAAGTCCCAAGAGATGATTAATCTTGTATAAATATCAGTTCAATAAACACTTCTATGTCAGACCAGAGAGAGGAATTATGAGGATCAGGATTATTTCTCCTTAATGGTATTCCTTGTATGTGGTGAGTCTACTCCCAATTAGACTATAGACCAGATGAGGTAATCTATGTTCTAGACCACAGTATTTTACCAATGTGTATGTGAGAAGAGATGATACATGAGTTTCATATCATTTAATGGGTTGTGTATACTGGTTTGACCAAAATCTATGTTGATCTATATTCAATTTAGTAGTGTTTAAGAATGAAAAAGGATATTTGTGGGTTTTTTAAACAATGTTACACATATAATCACATAAAGGTTGATAATCAATTACCCAATGTTTTACTCTATCTATTTTCTATTCCATAATAGAAGTGGGATGAAATTACCATTGACTTCATGGTGGGAATTCCAAATACACCTCTGAAGAATGGTGTAGTATGGGTGATTAATGAGAGATTGTTGAATGTAACCCATTTCTTTCCCATCAATGACACTTTCATAGTGTATTAGTTTGGAGACTTTTACATTCAAGAGATATCCCAACTGCATGGGGTTCAATGGTGAATATCATCAAACCAAGAATCATGTGACCCTTCACACCGTGGAAAGGCTTTTATATGGTGCCCTTCGTACATAGGTATTTATTAGGATGACTTTCCACTAGTAGATAGACGGAAAATAAGATTATACTATATGATTTTTTGAGAATACATTACATTATTTCACATTCAATTTATTTTGTTTCTTCTATGTGGCACCTAGAACTTATTGGTATAGACTATAATAACATGTATTGGGATAATTTTCAGATGACACCATATGGGGAAATTTATGGTATGCCATTTAGATCAACTTAATTTCAGATAGAGGCAAGTGAGTCTAATTTTTTTAGATCGAGCCTCACACAAGAGACATCGATGCTCTTCCAGTTAAATTGAATACGTATCATTATGCCTCAAATATGGAAGTTTTCATATGATAATCAATTATGCAAAACATGAATTTACAGTGGGTGATCATTTGTTCATTGGATTGTTTCATAGACTAGGTCACCGTAGGATTCCAATCTAGGGAATATTGGCACCCAGTTTTTCCAAAAAAAATTAGAGTGTGGAGACAATCAGGTCGATGGAATATCGATTGGATATTTTACAGATGTATAGTGATAGGCATGATGTTTTTTATGGGTCGAAAATTAAGTATTATAACCATTACCATTTTCATGTGATTAATATTGATGATACTGTTATTGAGGTTGATGTGTCCCTTGAAGAACATCCAATTATTTTTAGGGATCACACTGAGAAAGTGTTGCTGAGAAAGACCATGTTGATAGTTAGAGCATTTGGGAAACATAGTTATGTCTAGAACAAATCATGGGCTATGGATTAAGATATGTTATCTTAGTGTCCATACCATGTTACATTATAATCATAGTAATGATTGGGTATAGAGAATAGGAATGATCAATTATAAGGTTCAGAGATTGTCAGATCCCGACCATTCTATAGATATCCCATGTTCATTTTCAGGTAACATTTTACCCTTAATTTTGATATTCCATGGTACGGATTTTATATTGTGTTGTTTCAGTTGAAATTGGAGAATTTTGGGAGCCCTTGGTGGTGTTCATGGTGTGTGAATTTTAAGGGAAAACCCTGAGGATTTCCCAATAAATTGTTCTCTCTTTTTTGTGGTGACACGTGGTGGTACATGGATTTCCCAAACCATGTTACCAAAATCCTCAAATAGTAAATCCTAAGGTATTGGGGGTTTACATGATTGGAACATGGTTCATTAAAATATTCTCCACATTGGTGAAATTGTACACCCCCTATATAGATCCATAGTGGTTAGGCACATAGTTTAGAAAAATATATACCCTTTCCCAAGAATCCATGCACACACGATTTAATTCATTCATAATTTTTTTTCAAAACATAATACCCTTGATTTTAACACCAAATCATTATGGCTCTGCCTAATATTTTTACTTTGTTTTTGGAGGATCCCAGGAGGATCTCAAGGCTTCAAAAACCAATTTCATAATGATTACATATTCTTACTAAAGGATTATTTTCCTTAACAGTATGTGATTTATTCCCTAATTTGTTTCACAATATCCCATCTCTATTTTCCGATGATGATGGATGGGGTTTCCTCTATTTTAAATGCTAAATATATAGGTGTTGATGTATCTTAATCCATTGGATGTTGATCTTAGGTATTAATCTTATATATTTCTTACCATTCTAATTATAGTATTTCCAAACTACTTTAGGGATTTTTGTTTGATGAACACCTATCAATGACCATGAGGTAGGTGGTATTATTATAAAATCTCATGGTCATAATATTAATTTCACATATTTAATTGGGAAATTTTAATTCCATCATCGAGAAATTGGTTCCCATGTTGATTTAAGTAATTTATTATTTTTCCTAATTCATAATGAAATTGGTTAGATATATTATAATGAAAATTTGGGAATAATGGGATTATGAAAATGATTAATTAATGTGATTATGAAATGAACATAAACACATGGGGTGTGAGAATATGAATGAATTTCTGAACTATAAATTATGCATGTTTGAAAAATTCATGTGATGAAATGGGTTGAATAATGAATTTTGGAAATGGATCATATATTGGGTGAGAATGTTGAAACATGAGATGTGATATTTTTGATAGAATTATGGGATGCGGAATTCTACTCTAAATATTAACATGTTCATATAAAACTACCATAGTCCCACAATATATATATATATATATATATCATGTTCTCACTATGTTGTGGGATAGGGAGTACTTCTTAAAATACCCCCGGGGTACCAGATTCCTGATCTACGCCCCCATTTATTTACTATGAAAT
Source organism: Viscum album (assembly GCA_963277665.1). Classification (NCBI taxonomy): domain Eukaryota; kingdom Viridiplantae; phylum Streptophyta; class Magnoliopsida; order Santalales; family Viscaceae; genus Viscum; species Viscum album. The sequence continues at coordinate 1,234,874,582 of OY728123.1, read as the reverse complement.
TGGAATTAAATGGTTAATGAATACAATTGATGCAATGAAATGTGATATCCCCTAATAGATGATTCATACTCTAGCATGGTTCAATGTATGTTATGTGGGTTCAGGTAATATCATGAACTTGGGGTTTTATGTTGTCAACAAAAGAATAATTCAATATGAAAATTATTTACATTTTCATCTGTAAATTATTATTATTATAAATACATACACTGTTATATATTGTATGTTGATTTAGACATCATTTGTGGTGGTCTACTGAGTTGTAATAAAAAACTTCTCAAGTTTCCAGATTTTCCCCAAACAAACCTCGAGATTGAAGGATAAGAGAAGGGACTGATCCCTACGTTATATAGACGAGTGCGATGGAGCATGGATGAGGGAACCAAACATGATGTTATGACATAAAAGGAATTTTACAATTTATTTATCTGTATTTAACTTGGCACTGGATAATTATCATGGAATGAAAAATTTAACGATCGGATTTTGTTATTTTTTTTATGTTTTGTTTTTATCATGTGATGTTGGACCTTTTTTCTTATGGAATTATTCTAGTTATTATTTATTGTCATTGTATATAATTATTAATTTCATCTATTGTGATACTATAATAAATATGTTATAGTATTCGCATGATATATATTAGACCCCCTCTTTTAGTCAACAACATCTGGAGTATAGGGAGACCTTCCTAATGTCATGTGACCAACTGGATCAGGGCACTAGTATGTGGAACCAACAATGGGACCTTATACACTAAATGATGAATAATGTAATTTTCAACCAAAGCACTATGTGTTTTCTACGTCATCAATTATAATTTTAACTTTATGTGTGTATATATTTTGCCAATACTACTAAATTAATATCTATTTTAGAATGTGATTCCTTATATCGTATATTGGTGTAATAAAGTAACCTTAAACTCTAGGCTTTGGTGGATCAATTATTTCTGATTGGTATCATATTTATTTTATTATATTCCATTAAAACTTGATTTTGGAAAACATATATTATGGAATATAACCCTATGAATTATTTTAAGGATAATTCTATTGTATAAGATATCAGCAAAGATTTTTGGTTAGGTTTAGATTATGTGGTTCCGATATAAATAAAACCCTTTTTGAATAGTAATGGCTAATAATATTTAGTAAAATATGTAATGTGTAGTAATAACTCCAAATAATGAACATCAAGCTTGAATGGAGTGTTACCTGGTAGAATAAAAAATTCCTTACTATGCACCTAGTTTGACATGGCTGGTGTATATTCTTTGGATGATTTTTATTTTCACTAGAATGCGTTATGAATGAATTGAAAATGTTTTTTGGATTTTAAAACCATCCAAATTAATCCATGTTTATCATTATATCATTAGATATGAATATATTTTTATTTTTATGTTATGTCATTCATTTGTATTTGGATTATAAATTATTCTTCAATATATTATGATTTAATATAGTGAATTCCTTTCTTTATAAACGTATCATAGTGGATGTAATGGGAACTATAACATCTAACATATCCCATGTACGGATTTCCATCATGGTAATGATAATAAATATGGAGCTAGAAATGAAGAAATTAAAACCACAATAGAGAATCTAAATCTTTTTATGGGAGAAACAAAATCTCGAATTGAGTATCCTTATGATCCACTGTGTGGTGTAGCACTTTTATACCACACTATGCATGAACAACCTCCATCAATAAATGGGTCTATAAATCTATTTGTACTTGAGTAATGGATATGTTCCTTTGTGATGATATTTCTTACTTTGGGTTGTAATGAACGATAGAATTCTAGCATGGATGTTCATCATATATTTGGATATGTGGATCAAAAATTTTTATTTATTCAATTTACTAAAGATGGAGAAGAAATATAAATCATGGAAGTGAATATTTTTAAGGTACTATTTATAGAAATATATTTTCATCATTTGAAATAAGTGGATATGAAGAGGTAATTTATGATTCTAAGAAAAAAGGAAGATGAAAATGTTTCTAAATATGAAAATAACATTAAAAGGTTGGAAATCAATTCTATAGACCATTCATAATTTAATGGGTATGATTTTCAATTTCCTTGATTGGATAAAGACAATCATTATAAGGGCATTAGGGTTCCCAACATTCCCATCACATAGGTACATAGTATCTTGTACTACCAAGATATAGATATAATTTTTCATGTCTTAGGGATTCTATATAATTTAACAAAACAAGAGGACGTTAGAGATAATGTTTCATTAAGAGAATAAGGAAATGTAATATTTTCCATCATGTAATGGTAGTCGAATGAAACATCTCAGAATTTTCATGACATGAATGGGAGTTTTCATAGAGTGTGGAGAGAATGGGAATCATTCCAATTATTTAAAGGGAAGAGAATGAGTTGTTAATGCTTAATAAAATAATTCTTAGAGGATCTGAAATGTTAAAATCAATTTCCCCACTGTCAAGGGAATTTACCTTTGAAGAAGCTAATAGATTAAGGTTAATCTTTTGCTGTTGATACGACCATAGTGGGATGATTAATTTTCTTGTTTTTGGAATAAAAAATTATTTTATATGATTATTTTATAAATTATATTTTAGGTATAATAATTATGAAATCTAGAAGGAAACCACTGTATTAAAGTTTCATTAAATTTTGAGACTATATGTTGAATGGTACCAATGACCAAGAAACATGATTCAGTGGAATGTGGGGCTTCATTGAAAATGCATGATTAATGGAAGACCAACTATAATATGTTCACGATGTTGAGATAATAATTATAAAGGGATAATGACTGGATACAATACATGACCATAAAATTGGTGAGTTAGTTGATGGTTCATGTTATCTATGCAAAATTATAATGCGTGTTTAGATTTGTGGAATATATTAGATGATATTTTATTTTACTTTTGGAAGCATGTAAGTTTTCATTAAGGAATTATGGTGGTATATTAATCAAAATATTTGGTATGTCACATTCCAAGAAATATTATGTTTTTAGGGAATTTAGTGTAACATTTATTTTGGAAATTTAATGACCTTCCTTCACATTTTTTTGACATTGAATTTGTTTTGACATATTTTGGATGAGTGTTACTTCTAAAAATTTAGTAATTGTATTATTTTTCATTTGGAGAGATACCATTGATGTAATAAATAATAATATTTTATATTGGGTGACTTTTTATAAACATTTTGGTTTTATTAATGACATTATGATAAACATGTTAACCTTTTATGTGTCTTATGATCTGTTAACGGTTAATTTTTATGCTTTAGAAATAAGTAAAACATTTTTCGATATTAATATCTTGGTGTAATATATAATTTTTAAATTTATCAAAGAATGTATAAATAATTAAATTATTCTAATAAAAAATAAATATTTTATGTTTGTGTATTTCCATACACTCCAAGACAATAAAATAATTACTCAAATATAAGAAAAGGATATTGAAACAAATATATTATCTTAATTACCTCATTTATTTTGAATTAACTTTCTTTCAACTAATCAAATATTTGTGGTTATTTTCTAATTAAATTTATCATGTTCATGTTCTCTATCACACACTATTAATCTTTGTGTGTTGGTATTCTTGTCCCTATACATTTTTTCTTTTCCAACCAATGTTCACCTACATTGAGACCTAGTAATGTGTTATTGTGGGTGAAATTAATACTTTACAATCTCTCTTTTCAATATGATGTTTTATTAATTCCATTTATATGGGTTCTATCTAAAAATGTAATTTTCACATATCAAACCCTTATTCACCAGGATCAGAATTGAATTGTGATGATGCAATTTATTTAAGGGTGTAGATGGTAAAACCCCATATTTTTAAAGAGGAACATCATGTTTTATAGAGTTTGTGAAATGAAAACCCAATCATTAAATATAATATAAAAAAATGATAATTCAAGATATATTTCATTAAATTTAATCCTTTTGATAGCTTATGACGCATGCAATGTCTGGTTACAAAAACATGATACTCTATTTAAATATTATTATTTAAAAATGGCCATTTTAAAAGATCCTTTATAATGGTGATTATTAATATTAATAAATAAATTATAAAAAATATATGGCTTGAGCATTATTAAAATAAATTCAGTGGTTATCTATAGATTAAAAAATTTGAACCCTTCTAAACAATAAGATACTTATTCCAAAAAATATATTTTCATGAAATTAAGAATAGTCAAACATCGAAAGAATAAGTAAAAATTCATTTTTACTAGTTTTAGAAAATTTATTTTAAAAAATTAAATTCATTTATGAGGTGAATTTTTTATAATTTTCTATAAATATTAATCTTTTATGAATAGTGATATATAAAAAATTTAACTTATTTTTACAATTTCTTTTAAATAATATTAACAAATAAATTAAATTTTATATTTTTTTATAGTAAAATTAGTTAAATTATATAACAATTTTACTAGTTTAGTTCATTGGAATAAATATCATATTAAATTTTTATATTTAAACATTCTATATCTATGAGAATTCTCCTAACAGAAAATTGCACTTTCATCGCATATGATTTTTAATATTAAATTCATTTTTGTATGTTTGGTAAATTGAATTCTGAAAAAAGTATTACATATTTTTAATCATAATAATTTTTTACATCTACTATTGTAATCCTAATTTTGGAACATAATTAATGGTGAAAAAAATTAAAAATTAATTACCATAGTTATTGTAAAAATGGATTTATTGGGGGAAATTAAACTAAGATGATAGGGGTAAAAAAGGACATAAAAATTTTCTAAAATTAATTTTATTGTAATATTCAGACCCTTTAAGATATATATTTTGTGAATTTAACACTTATTTATGTTTTTTACATCAGTGAAACATTGGTATCACTTTATGTTTTTAAAACTTCAATGTGTGTCATCTCCCCACTAATAAAAAGTAACACAATATCCTCTATTATTAATACTTCCCAAAATATATGGTTAGGAAAATACCATCACGAAAAATTTCCTCAATTACTTAAGAACACCTTATAAGACTTATTTCTATTATTAATCCATCATATAAAGGATTTATATGTTAATATAAAGAGGTTATCTGAAGAAGAGGTAAAATGTTTATATATGTGTATTTGTATTAGTTGTCATTCAAATCCATCAAACCATATAAAATGATCCTAATATAATAACCAAAACAAATCCTATATATTTATATAATATTTTATTAATCGTATAATCCATATCCACCTCCAATTCAATTATATGTGAAACAAAACTGTCAATCATGTGTTCAACGGACTACCTCCACCTGAATAAATGTAAATAATTTTCAATCAGAACCAATAAAAAATGGATATAAGGATTTTTTGACATATTTATATTAAATATTTTAAATTAATATATTATTTAATTATAATATTACATATAAATTATTATTTTTGATTATGTTGGGGGTATAATAACACTGATTGTGTGTATAGTTGACTACCGCCTCAAAATATGATTTGATTAATTTTTATCTTATACCTAATATAGAAGGTTTTAAGGATAATTATAATGAATAAATTTTATATTTTTTTATCTCAACATAACTTGGGAAATATAATATCTCCTCTAACTACTTAAATTTCAAATCCTTTGGAAAACAATAACATCACTTTTTCATAGGTGTGGACTACTGCCACCATTTAGCGATGTCAAATGTTTTCAATTTTAAAATTCATGGTAATAAGGATTGGTTTTATTATTAAAAATAATCTATAAAAAATAATAATGGTTATTTAATGTTTAAATTTTTTTCAATCCAGTGAGAACAATGTAATCAAAATTTGTTTCGTTCTGGTTTTTTGGCCACGAAACACTAAATGGATTCGTATCCAATGATTGATGGACCTGCTTTCCAAAGGCAGGCATTCACCGGATGGTCTGACCAGCGACTCTTAAGAACTCACATTGGTCGAAATGATGGGAAGTCGGGCTCATCACACCCTTTGGGTGGGGGGAATTATTGGCTATTCCAGGACTCTCTTATAGATTTAAGGCGTATTCATATGTTCGCGAATCTTTGGTTTATACCCAATCATAGTATCCTCAAATTTAACCATGGTGGGTAATGGTCAACTGGACGTAGGGGTTCAGAATCATTTATGCCCGAGGTTTACCATCCCTCGTTGGATTAATGACCCCGAAGGGTTGGAACTCACTTGAGGCGGAACTAGGAGTGTCGCGATGAACCGATGTGGAGATGATCAGATCGACCGGTTGTTGGGCTTGAACCTCAGGGAGGATTCCTACGTACCCTGCTTATGAAGCAGGGATCAAAATCCATGTTGTTCGGATGGGGAGCATCAGATAACTGAAGTGAAGGTGGACCCAGGGGTCCATTGGTGATCAGGCTTGAACCTCATGGAGGCTTCCTACATATCCATGTTGTAAGTAATCAGATTTCTCACAGTTCGCACATACAATTTAACGTCATGATGGACGAGGGTGGAACTCGACATGAAGAAACGACCGAGTGGTGGGCTTGAACCTCATTGAGGCTTCCTACGTACCATGCTTTGGCGTGGATCAAAGTCCCCATAGTTTTCTATGTGGGGCTTACACTCTAAGGAGGCCCATATGAGGATGTCATGGTCGATGCTTACTCTAATCCAACGCGAGTCATGCTCGGTGTGAGAAGCAAGAGGCAGCAGGGACCAGAGGATCACATCGCGAAAGGTGCGTAAGTGATAAGCGGAGTTGGGATTATGCGTGGAGCGGCCCAGGGTGATGAATTGGGGCTTACACTCTGAGGAGGCCCAGAAGGTCGGGGCTTACTCCGAGATGGATGCCCGGGGCGACAAAGCCCGGCGGGAGAGGGAAAGGGGGTGCTCCTGTCCCCATCTCCTCTCTTGTAGTGCACGAGGGATTCCTTCTGATGGCTGTTTTACCATCTTCGAGGAACCCTCAACAAGTGGAGGGGTGAAAAAGGGATTCATGAGCTCAGACTCCACATTACCATGGGAATGTGAACTTAGGAATGCTTCGGGAATCTTGTCAAGGGTCAGGGAAACCCCTTTTCCCCTATTTACCATGGGTATGTGAACTCAAAATGGTGCGCTGATGCGCCTGAAAGATACGCCACACGGATCTGGTGGATCTGGTGGAGGCATCGGCTCGGGGCTGATGAATATGCCAATGAGGGAGTCGCGGAGGACATTGCTGTATCGGAAGGATTTTACCTGGCTATAGAAATGAGAACACCGAAGTATTTGGAAAGTCACCGATAGGTATGGGTGGTGGAACCCTTCTCGTAGGGATGTGCCATGCGGCTGGGGAAGCCGTCCGCAAACCAGGGTAGTCTGCGGACTGATTGGCGTCCCGTGAACCAGGGTGGTTTGCGGCTTCATTCTCAATACGCGAACCACTGTGGTTCGCGGTTTCGGGTTCCATCCGTGAACTGGGGTTGTTCACGGAGGGTTCCAGGCGGGCATCAACGGCCAAGGGTGACGTCAATCAGAGGCTCATCGGTCGGGGCTTCGCCCGCGTAGGAGAGTCCGACGCGGTACGATTGAAGGGAAAAGAGGCATAAACTCCCTTGTCCACAGGTAAGACATCCACAGAGGGTTTTGGTTTGCGGTTCTCCTTTTTCATTATTTTAGGATCGCGGTTCACGAAATTATTTTGCGTTTTCTAATTCCTTCTTAATTCATATACCTGCTGTGGTTCGCAGATGGGAATTTCGCTGTTTGCGAAATTCGAAGCCTTCCTTCAACTGATCTCTTTCTGAATCTCCAATCCCTCCGAATCCTATTCATCTTATCCGATTCTTTTTCTCTTTTCCCCGTTGGTATCCTTTTATAGAGTTGGGAAAGGAATGTATTTGTGGCCACGCGTAATCTTTTACGGATGACCATAACCGAATACCCGGTTCACAGCCATCTTGGTCAATCCATGATTTGTGGTGGGTATTGAACGCTCCCCCCTCCACGAGGTGAACTCCGGGAGTGCTCCAAAACTACGGAGGGTTCCGCCTCTATTCCGCGAATGACAGCGGGTGCGACTTGAACCGGTTGACGCGGTCCGCGGATGGGGCGGTTCGTGACAGTGAACCGGACTAGCGCCCATCTTGCCTCGTGACCGCGGAGGCTCTCCGCCTCCATTTCGTGAATGACAATGGTTCGCGGAGGGGGTTCCTCACGGCGCCTGGCCACGTTGCGCTTCAATGGACCGGTTTGCAGACCGGTCCTTTGTGTCTCTACTTTGATTATTTGCCCCAATTCTTTGGGGGATTTCGGTAAAATTTCCTTTGCGGATTTTTCCAGACCCTACAAATTCCCCCCATCGTAATGGGGTCCGATCGGAACGATGTGGAGGACATTCTGATGCAATGTGGTCCTGAAACTGAGATGGTTTGTGTTAGAAAGGTGGACCCAATAGGGGAACACACCTATAAATAAAGGGAGACCTCACTTGTCCTTTACCGAATTCTTCGCGAAACCAGAGCTCCTTTACCTCTGAATGTTTTCTCCTTCGCGAAGTGCCTCATCCGCGAACTGCTAGCAACCTCCGCGAACCATTCCTTTTTCGCGGTCGGCTTCATCCACGAACCAACTTCCCGACTACGAACCATTACTCTTAAACAATTAAAAAGTAAGTGATGATGGGTTGTGGAGGAACTTGCTTCGTGGTTTCGATGCTCTGCAGACTAAAATATCTTGAACTTTAAAAAGTATCTGAGTCTTCCGAATAAACTCGGGATTGAAATTCTGCAGAGAAACTTGGTTCACGGTTTCCTGGACAATGCTCCGTGGGCCAGGGCTTTGCGGACAGATTTTGTGAAGGGCTGGTTCGTGGTATGATGTCATCATGAACCATCCTCCAAGGCCTCCTTATAGATTTGATTATGAAGGCTCCTTAACCATTCATTTGGTTATTTTTATCGAGATTTTTATTCCGGACTGATTTCTCTCATTGTACAGGGAGAAAATATGGTTCCCCCTCATTCTGCGTTGATGCCTGTTGTAGAGCCCCTCTCAACTGTTGATCAATGCCTGAAGGACATGGATGGATCTGTTCAAGATAGAGTCTGCCACTCCCTACCATCTTCCTTCCTTGCTGACCGGCTCTCTAAATCACAGCAGGAGTATCCTTTTTCTAATAGACTTCCTACCTATGGGTTCAGTTTGTTGTCCGATACCCAGATTCAGGAACCATCATGTGACAACAATCCTGAAGCATGTATATTTTCCACCACTATTCCCCAGTTCATGATACCTACCGGCGGGTGGCCTGCGTCGAGGGGTACAGCTGTCAGATCTGTGTTGAATCACCTTCCAGTATCTCTGATAGGAGAACCATGTCAACAAGAAGGAAAAATCCACTGCTATCAGAGTATTGCCCACAGTGCCATGGTAAGCGACCAGCAGGGCTGGCCGGTGAATCGAGATCTCCAACTGGGAGGAGAATTTAAGTCATTGTATTGTGGACAACCCTTCTGGGTTCACCAGAGCTACACCGAATTTGGGGCAGAGTTGCGAGCCGTAAGCTTGTACGAAGCTTCCTAGGTGTCCCAAACCTATACCCACAGACCTCAATCCCTCTCCAGAAAACTTATGGGCCATTGGAGCCCGGACACCAACACCTTCCATTTGGACCATGGGGAAGTGGGAATTAGTCTGTGGGACGTATTTCAGATTTTGGGGGTCCCCATCGTTGGGAGTATGTATGAAGTATTCCTGCCTCCTTCTTCTGTGCGGGAGAACGAAGAGGGGACTCCCCCCCTAGTGAAGCATCTTATTAATCATGATCGGAAGCACTCAGAGGATACGTCTCCAAAACAGCTCGTCCCATACCGTGAATGGTTCAAGCCTTTTCTAGGAGAGAACAAATCTGAAAAATTTGCGGCTCTCCAACGCAGGCCCACGACTTGCCCTACGATGGAGTCCCATAAATAGGAGGGCATCTATTACATGACTTTAGAGCAAGGTGACTTTCGCAGATGGGGCTGGGAGCTTATTCCGGATGTCAATCGATTTCTCTTCCTAGCAGCTTTTCTGGCCATGTTCTTAAGTGGCTGGTCATTACCCATAGGTGAGGTTGGTGGCATGTGGGTCACTACTTTTTTCATGGAGGAACACTTGGATACCAGTAACGTTATCAACCTAGTCTTCCCAGTACTAGCCAAGATTTATCGGTTTCATGGTAACATTACTGACAGGAGTCGACCAAACCGAGTGGCCGACCCTTTCCAAATTCTTTGGGGATGGTTAAGCGTACACATCAAGAACTCCTACAACTTCATCAACCGTCATCAGAGTCTGGGCACCACATTCCGACCATACTTGCAACTGACTAGTGGGGTTATGCCCGAAGAGTGGGCAACCCAAGAGAAGGATAGTCAACAGACAGTTTTGAACAAGCGTCTACTATCAAGTCGAATCTCGAATTATGATTATTTCATTTTTTATCCATTTTATTCCCCGACCGGTGAAATTACAAACACCATAACAGAAGAGTTTAGCAAGCGGGGCTACCTCTTCTCCCTCTGAGAGGGTATTATGGAGGCTCGTATTGGTGGAGAACTAATCTGCGAGGGGTACGCGCCTTGCCTATTTGGGTTTCAATTTTGCTGCTTCCAAGCACAGTGTCCCCCCACACATAATGGTTTTCACGAGAACCATCATTTGATGGCGGCCAAACAACTGTGGTCAATGCTTACCTGGGAGGATACCGGCTGTGAGGTTATGACCCCCACGCTTGGGGATTCCATGCCTTTCTTATCCAAGAATTATGATGACTCTTGGGTACAATCATACCCCAATGGCCAGCTATGGACATTGGTGCCCACCATCTCTAGTCCCAAACCATCAAAGGGATAAAGGAAGCGAAAGGAGGATGGTGCTCCAACTAGGCCAGGAAAAATCCTTCATCACCCGACTGGTCCCATGAATCCGAGGAATGTTTTAACAGACAGGGGTGTATCCTCTCACGCCCTTGAAGCTGCACGAAGAGGGTTGACTATCCCCACCGATGCTTCCATTCTGACAGCTTGGGGCCAATGAGTTGAATTCAAAGCCCGGACAGCCTTTCGCAACCAGTACCCCCATCCTCTGTGGCAGTATCTTCAAGAATAAAAGGTAGATTTTGACGAGTTGGGCTACATATCTGCTCCCACTGAAATTATTTATGATGTGGACCCCGAGAGGACCGTTCGATGTCTCTGGGACCTTGAGGTCTATATTCACGCACGCCAGGGTTATGCGGTTTTGACGCATCAAGTCGAGGCCATGCTTGACCCGATTTCTGATGAGGAGGAAGAAGGCAGTGACCATCCTTCAGGGGCTGATGATTTCTAGGATCTTCCTATCACAGCTGAAGTAAGGTAATTCCCCTCCCTACCCATGAAGTCCCATCCACAAGTAGCCCTAGCGAGTTTTAGGGCGGCGGTGGGATATGCAACACAAATATGGCCATTGGCTCCCTTACCAGCCCCTATCTCCACCCAAACATCTCATGTTGATCCTCCCTGGCCGGCAATTCATGCCATGACCGCATTCCCAGAGGCTTGGAGGATTTGGTATGACCTAAGGGTCAGTGGTTCAGATGAAGAAGTATGGGCGTTTCATTAAACAGGCCTTCTTAAACATCCGGGTATCGGGACGATCTTCGCTCCACCCCACATGCAGTTGGACGATGATTTAGATGAAATAATCTCCTCGTTAATGGAAATGGATGCGTACATTCATTCTCTTCAGAATTGTCTCCATGGGAGAATCCGAGTGTCAATGATGTTTAGATGTCACGAATTTTCCGACCCTGAAAAAGATGTTTCTCTGCTCACTCATTCTGACTTTTTCCCTCCTTTATTGTGGAGGTTCTAAGGTTTCTTTCCTTTCATACAGGGTGTCAAAGAATCTCAGGGAGTAATTCCCTCTCCGAAGTATACCCCTTGTGATACTGCGGCAGGGGAGCATGCGCATTCGCCCATAGGGGTCAGCGAGGAAGGATCCCCTAGCGCAACTGAGCTCATGGAAGCAGCCATCATAGCCTCAGGTAGGGTTTTCCCCCTCCTGCTCCTTCCAGAATTCTGAGTGAACTGTCCCCTAAGCAGATCCAGAGATGGTGACAGGCATTTCATTTATCGAAACGACTCAAACAGGGAACGTTGGGTAATCATGGCTTCCCGTTTTCTCAATCTCCAACTTGCATTCTTAGGCTTTTTCAGTCGTTAACTGTTTGACGTACGGTGCATGACCACTCAAGGATCTGGCTGTGGCTACCGAAGTGATTCTAACTTCTGCCTCCCAGCCATCTGCGGAATCACCCGTAACCACGCCTGGGCACGACGAGAGGGTGAGCCCTGTCGGAGGGGCTGGTAATATGGACGCTTTATTCCCGCCTGTATCAGTCGGAGATATTCCAGAGGAAGAACTGCTGGAATCCGAGACCCCTGCTGATCAGATAACCTTTAAATTGTGGAGGACGATGAGGCACCCATGATCGCTGAGGGGGCTCCAGATCTGACGGAGCCAACCACCCCAGGTCCAACGGATCCCGTGATGATGGAGGAAGAGCCTGCCATTAATCCAGTTGCTGAGAACCTAGAGCGGGCCATTATCTTGTTCCCTGGGGGATTGATTTCTTTGATCTTTGTCTCCATAGGCGACCACTTGGGGACGACTTTGGAAACCACGGGCCTTAGGCATGACATTAGGCCCTGGACCCCTATGGGGGCTCCCCGGATTCCCTTTCCTATCGAAGATGTGGGATCCTCTTCGAGTGGATGTCGTGGAAGTGCAGAGCTTACGGATGCCGATGCCTCATTGATTAAGAGTAAGTTCCCCAGTCTCCTGCCACTTTCTCCTTTTTCTTCCCTTTTCTAATTAGGGGAACTTATCTATCTTATTGACTCTCGGGCTTTAGGACCACAACCTCTGGCGCTGAAAATTGTGTCGCCCATCGGGGGTGAAGCTGCCGTAGTGCCAGGGTTTGCAATTGAGGCCGACTTAGGTCCCTCATTGGTGAAGTTCATCCCCAAATACGTGTCCTCATCCGGGAGTGATTATGAGTCCGATCAACAGGTCCTCTCCAGCCATCGACCTGCTCACCAAAGGGAATGGGAGAAAATTTGGAGACTGATCTCTCAAACACCCTTGGTCGAGATGTCGCCCAAATTACAGAGGCTACGCAATTTGTTTATGTTTCTGGGATTTGATGTCTTTGACTATCATGGTGTTTATGAAATATTAAAGCAGGTAGTCGCTGATCGGGAGAGGCTAGGTGATTTCAAATATTACCTTTCCACTGCCCAATCAAAACCTTACCTTTCCACAACTCGACAGATATGACTAACAGAGGATCATGACCAAAAACCCGGTTCACAACCATCTTAGTCAATCTGCGATTTGTGGTGGGTATTGAACGCTCCCCCCCTCCGCGAGGCGAACTCAGGGAGTGCTCAGCAGCTACGGAGGTTCCACCTCTGTTCCGCAAACGACATCGGGTGCGGCTTGAACCGGTCGATGCGGTCCGCGGTTGGGGTGGTTCATGACGGTGAATCGGACTGGTACCCATCCTGCCTCGCGACTGCAGAGGCTCTCCGCCTCCATTTCGCGAACGACAATGGTTCACGGAGGGGGTGCCTCACAGTGCCTTGCCACATTGCGCTTCAATGGACCTGTTCACGGACCGGTCCTTTGTGTCTCTTCTTTGATTATTTTTCCCAATTCTTTGGGGTATTTGGCTAAAATTTCCTTTGCGGATTTTTCAGAACCCTACAACATTCATGTGTATGTACTGTCTATCATCTCAATGAGTGGTGTATTCTATTTTCTATCTATAACTTCTATAGAATATTATAACTAAATATATAATGGAAAAATATTTAATTTATATAATTTATAAGATTATATATATTACTTAAACATGATAAAATCATTGGGGAAATGGGTTTTTAACTAAAACGTACATGAAAATGAAGCAATTATCGGCCGAAACATCAATTTTAACAAGTTATTAATAATAAATGGGTGATAAAGTTATGTTTGTAAATAATATGTTATATAATAATTGTTAATATTTAAATTTAATATTGGTATAATGAACACATAATTGTCAAACATTATGTTTGGAAACATTTTTAGGAAGTCAAACCAGAGGTAAAGGTTTCTCAGGTTACTTCTACTTCCTTGAGACATGCACCATATTCATCATGTACCATTATGAGTAGTACATATGCTTCCCATTTTGATATGGTATATAATAAATTTATTTTTATTAATGGTATTAAATGTTTCAAAAGATTTTATTTATTTCACTGGTCTTTGGATTCAAATGATATCAATGTGTAAGGATTATTTGGGATTATTTTTATTTAAGCCTCCCTGGGGGGAATTAATTTTATATTTCAATCTTAAAATAAATTTTATTTATTCTAATATTGGTATTCATAGAATTTTTTAATTCATATAACCATTTTCAAACTCTTTGGTACATAAAATTATTGAGAAAATTATTCTTTTTGGAAAATGGTCTTGATTTATCACTTTGGTCAAAAATCCTTTTTCATCAAAATCCATGAATTAAAAAAAGTATAAATGATCCAAATTTTATTAAAATGATTTAATAAAGTAATTTTTACCATTTTTACTTTGAAAAAAAAATGTAGAAAAAAAATATTTATCTTGTTCTCAAAATTATTCCTATTTGGATTGTACAAAAAATTGTAAGGGAATATTTATTTAACCATGAACTACAAAAACAGAATTTTCCACTATCATGACAACTCAATTGTTTCAATATTTTTTAAAAAATTTGTAATGTTATTTTGAAATAAAACTAATCTCAAAATATTATGGGAACATTTTTTTAAATGGTTATTTGAAAAGTGAAATTTATATTTTTCTGAATAAATTTTCTAATTACATTATTATGGTATTTATAATCATAGATGACATCAACCATTTTTTGTTGTTATGATCTTAGAGGGATATGTTTTATTGATAGCATACTCATTCATTCTACTGATTGTTTATGATTATTTTGACTAATTATGTAATATTTTATTACCACCCACCATATTATTCTCTATGGTTTTTTATTTTAATAATATTACTGCGGAAAGTATTAAAAATTTTTATGACATTCATTCAATATTAATTCTTATTTTGATTATGTTTCATATCTTATATACGATGAATTAATTGGAAATAGTTAGTGAAAGATGGGGCCATATTATAGATATTCACACGATGCATCATCAAGTCTCATTAGAGAAATCATTTGGCTCAATTATATGGGTTTCTACCCACATATTTAAATTTTCCCACGAAAAATCATGATAGTAAGTTATAGAGGTTCAGTATTATTCATAACCTCATTAAGAGATATGTTATTTATTTCCGCATTATTATTATATTAGTTAAAATATCCATGGAAATTATTCAAACTAACATTGTTATTTTTATAGATTTTTTCCCATTATATATTTATTCCATGTTATGCTCAGTTTTTTTATTAAATAGAACCTATTTTATTATTTAAATTTTTAAATTGAATAGGATTATTTATTTTTGAATTCTTTTGCTATATGCTGACCCTTATTGATGATATATGATCCCACATCTCTAATATTTTGTATTTCCTAGGATTTCCATGACGTATTATGTGATTGACATGCGTGGATACACTATGAAGAATAATAGAGTCTAGAAAACTGATTTATTGTTTTATGTTTTCAGTTATAATGTGAATTTCCAGAATGTATATAGTTTACCAATACTACAATACCATTTGGTCGTTTGGTATGTGATTCACTGTAACTTATTCCAATGTAAAAATGTAACCAATAGATCTAGGATACTAGTGTACGGGTCTTTATAGACTTTATAAATAAAACTAATTGAAGTTAATTTTTTTACATTGATTAACATATGGGAAATATAGGGTGGAAAGTTGTTCTTTTATTAGATAAGGATTATCAGTTCATGGGATAGATAAAGTCTTGTATTTGAATACCAAGGGATCTTCTAAAATATTTTCCATTGGATCATGGATTCCATATCAAGGAAGACCATCTTAGCTTCCAAAATGTTAACAAAGTGACCATAATAGATCTTTTTTTTTTGGGTCCCATGCAAGACTAAGAGATCTTCCAAAAAATTAATTTTTCACTGTCTGTTAGAAAATTGTGTTTCAGTCAATGTACAACTTTACCTATATGGTAACCTCCCTTATTTCATGGTTATTAGGACTTGTCAATTTATATTCTTTTATGAATTATATTGGAGATTAGTTTGGTTATGATACATTGTGTAGATACTAGTTCCTTTTTTGGATTATACTATAGTGTTTATGTATATAATCACTTTAATGACATGTCTGGGTTGGTTGAGAATGTTGTTATGGGTGACTTACTTATTTATTTGAGACATGTTTTAATAATTCTTGAATAAATGTATTTCTTTTAGGAAAAATAATGGAAATTAAAATGGGAAAATATCTTCTTGGTGAATTTGTTTTAAATAATTACATTTCATAAAAAATTACTCTGAAATTATATTTACTAGTTAAAAGAATAAAATACTCCTACATATTCATTATGGATTCCAAAATGTGATTGAGGAACATATGATACATATTAATTTATCTATCGGTATAATTATATTTCCAGGAAAATGGAAATGGAAAGAGAAAATGATATCATCATTCGAGGTTTCTATATTTTAGTAGATTGGTACTTATGGTTTTTATCTGACTCGACGTAGATTTTGGTTTTTTTAGTTAGGATGACATGTAGGGTATGTAAGGGTCTTGAGACCTATTTTTGAGTTTCGATTTTTTAACTATGGTTTCTTTTTATATTTTTTAAATTGTATGTTATATAGGTTCATGTCATGATATTT
Organism: Viscum album; assembly: GCA_963277665.1. Classification (NCBI taxonomy): domain Eukaryota; kingdom Viridiplantae; phylum Streptophyta; class Magnoliopsida; order Santalales; family Viscaceae; genus Viscum; species Viscum album. The sequence goes on along the minus strand of OY728123.1, from coordinate 1,234,857,692 downwards.
CAAACATCACTTATTAGTCATTGTATACTTACATTGGTAATACAATTAAATCTATTGATACTTATTATTTAGTATTTATTGATATATATTTAATGGATTGTTCAAGGTTGTTAACCATGGGTGATACCAATACAAAATTGTTTATTATCATGCATTGGGGATTTTAACCATCCTATGTAAAACCCCAATATTTCATAGTACGTTATCTCATTAATGTAATTCAATAGCTTGCGCTACATGCAACACAGAATTCAAGCGCACCACAACTTACCAAACTAGCCATTAAAAAAGTAGTTATGAATAGTATTAACAAAATTTTGAATATTATATAATTTTAACATACATATTTTGTGTTTCATAGACATAATATAAGAACACATTCATTTTTTCAAATAAAGGAATTATATTTCCAAAAAAATGCAATTTTGCCGCCTTTTAATGGTGAACCTTTTTTTAAATGAAATATTTTACACTTTTATATTAAATTTGACAAAATAATCAACTTATTTATAATTGAGACATAAAATTTTAGTTTGTATACATTTATTATGTTTTTATGATAACATTCATATTTTGATGAATACTGAAAGATACTAAATTTTAATGGAAACCAAATTTTTTAATCAAAAAAATATATAGTCTTAAATTATACAATTGAATTTTTTTATGTATAATTAGATTATATTTTTATCATTTAATAAAATTTAGGTCATTATAAATAATTTCACATTTAATTTCGACATAAACACAAGTCAATGTTTTGATAGCTTTTACTTTTAAAAAAACCCACTTTTTATTTTTGACAACGAGAATTAATTTTAAATTAATTAATGAAAATTCGATGTTTCTAATTTGGTAAAATAGATATTATTTTGTGAACCAAAATAACAAAATTATCTTTGGGAAAATGTTTTGTATTTTTCTGAAAACTTTTAATTTTTGATGAATAGTGAAAAACACTCTGTTTTTTGTTAAAACCAACTTTTTATTTATATAATTATTTATTTTATTTAAATTTATTTTAAGTAAAAATATATATAAATTTATTATATATGTTCAATTTAATTCATTGGTGTCATTTTATTATAAAATTAGATGTATAAATATTTATTGAATTTTTACAGTATTTTACCGACCATTTAGAAGCATTTTAAAAATTGTGTAAAATTTAATTTTACCGCTTCAGTGAGTTGAATTTAGAAAATCCGAGACACACTGTTGACATCAGTAAGTAAAATGTGGTTCAATAACATGAAAATAATATTTTGGTGAATAGTATCTTTAGACTTTTATTTACCACGACTAAAAGTAAATTGGGTAATTAAGGGTAAAAATGATATTATAATTACACTAACACATGTTCTAATTTTATTGTATAAGATTAGATCAACAAAAAAGATCATTAGGAATAAAATATGGTCTTTTAGGTCAACTTGGATTAGATTCAGACATTTATTATTATTTTATTTTAATAAATTTTAAAAGTGTTAATTTCAATGTTTATTAACTAAACCATTTTTAATATAGGATTATAAATATGACAAATTAGACTATAAAAAATCAATATAAAGCTAAAACGATTTACTACATTATTTTATTTTATTTATTGTTGTTAGAGATTAAATAATTTAATTTATTTATGACATAATAATGATTCAATAGTTACCTTCTTAATGAATTATTAAAATATTTTATATTATAAATATTGAAACAAATATAATTTAAAGGTTTTTATTCAATCCACGAATTTTATAAGTTAATATGACATGATAGGGTTGGTTATAAATTTTTTTTATAAGTGATAAGTTTTTTATTACTTTCAGAAATACAAAATACCAAATAGTGTCAAAATTGACATAAATTAATTTATAAAACAAATACTATATTATTGGTTGATATAATATTCCTAAAAAATAATGTTTGGATAAAGGTATTAAATAATATTATATATGTCATTAATGAACCACTTGAGTTCTCTTGGAAGTTTAGAGTAATTTTATTAACCATATAGTGTTAGAATACAAGAATACACAGTAAAAGCTAAACTATTTAACTAAGTGTTAAATATTAATGATAAGGTCAAAATGGTAACCTAAAGTTGTATAAAACCTATTGTATGAGAGGTATTCGCCCCATAACCACCTAAGGATCGAAATAAATTCATTTTGAGACATTATAATCCTAATATTATTTTATAATAAATTAATATTTTAATATTTTCCTAAAGTGACCCTCACCCCTCTTATAAAAGGGAACTTCCCCTTCTCTCAAAATCACACCTCCAAATCCATTTGGCTCAGCCAAACCCCACCCAAATATCCTCCCAATTTCTATCAAATCAACCAATACTCCTTAATTTTATCAGAAATCCATCCTAAGGATCCATTTTGATCAACTCAAAATGAAACACCCAATGAAGATGTACTAATTTCACCACCCTCATTCAAGTTCGTTTCTTCTTCCACTTCCTCTTTCATTATTGTTTCCATGACAGAATAATAACTTTAGTACCTCCTACATACTGTGATGTTATTATAAATATGGTGAAACCATATTAGTTATTTTATCCATCCTATAAATGACAAAGTCTCCATACGTGCGTACATACAGCTTACCGTCTCCAAGTCGTAGTTTAGTTTGTTATTCAAACACATAATTATTTGGATGAGGATAATAATGAGTATATATGTTGTCAATAATAATTATAACATTTTGATTATTCTGTATATATGATATAAAATCCAATTACAAACTATTTCATCCTTAATATAATGATATTGTCCCTCTTTTGTACGTACGGATTACCGTCTCCATGAACGTGATGAGATTCATTCGCCATCATAATCAATCAAGATTAATTTTCATTTTATAATTTAATTAATGTTTAATAAATTAATATTATTCTGTATATGAATGAAAAACATCATATCCATAAAAAACATGTCTTACATAACCAAGCATAAAAAGGAAAATGGATTAGTTAACAGCCAAACGATGATACTACTAAAATATTATCAACAATGTAATATTAGATGATAATATATGATATCATATTTATGTATGTGGTTCTTGTATAATTTAATAACAACGATTTATCTATTATAAAATAGGTTAATGTACCCTCAACCAAGGAAAAGTACAAGGTAAGGTTTAATTCCTCAATCCCATTATTATCCAAGATTGTCTATGAGTAAGTATTTACTGGGAAATATTTATCATCAATGTCCATATTTCATAAAAACAAATCAAAAGAAATATTTTAAGGTTTTATGGAAGGGTATATTTAACTATATGATCATTTTAAATGTTTAAGATATTTATTTTTATAAATATATTTAATTAATTTCCATGTTTTTAAAATGATTTTAAGGATTTATTTATATGGGAATCATTGTTTTAAAATGTTAATTCCCTTCAAAGATTCAAATTGGTATGGGACAATATAATTCAAAAAAATTCCTTTCAATGTATTCCTTTATAAATTATGTGAATTTAAATTTATTCAAAAAACAGATATTTCTCTCAAATAGTTTGGATTTTATCTATGTCAACATCCTTTGATGTATTTTACACTTTATTGATGTATATTCATTATGATAAAAATATTCTAAATTGTATTGAACGTTTTGTGATATGTTTAAATGTGGATGTGTTATTTTTATATGATTCATGGTTTATGGTTAAAGTATTAACATTTAATATGCTAGTTTTAATATGAATGTTTATTTTATGTTTTAACCTTCCATAGGGGGAATGCTTTAGACATAGTATGTGATGGGTGGAGCTTGCTATAGCACCCCTTGCATCGATAGGTCTCATGAGTCAAACTAGTGTCTTGGCACATGGCCTTGACAAAATATTTTTTATAGTCTCGGTACGAGGCCTTGACTATGTGGTTATGAACTCTGGCATTATGCATTCCATAATTATAAAATTGGATATTTATATTACATGTGATTATTAGACTAGTAGAATATCCATGTAAATAAGTAAATGGAATTATTTGATGCATCTTTACCATATTATGATAAAGTTTAAGTTTAAAAGGCTTTTGTTTTATTCATATACAATGCCTTAAATGTTTATGCTTATTTATGAATGTTTCAGCTATATTGTTATCCTTACTGAGCATCTGATCTCACCCCTTTCTTGTGTTTTATTTGACTAGGATACCAAGATGTGTTTTATGATTGGTAAGCAGGGTTAAGCTAGTGGATTAATGGTGTTCCCAAAGGATAATTTATTTTGTGTTTTATTTTTTAATGTGTAATGTAATGTTCATGTATGTAATCTATTTTCCAAGACTACTAAACTGATTGGTCTTTCAGGACTTGATTCCTTGAAATCATTCCAAGGTATTAAAATAATGCACCGCCTCTGGGCTTCTGGGTTCAGGGTGTTATAGTAGGTATCTGAGGATGTTTAAAAATAACCCTGGAAATAGATTTAGATAATCCCGGATTAGAGAACATTACCCTAATATAGAAATTGAGTATTATTATAGAATAACATCCCATAATTTTGGTAATGTAGAGATTTTGTGTATTTTCCATGAAATACATCCCTATCTGGATACGAGTAGGTAGAGGTGGCTCTGCAATAGATGTACCTATCAGTGAAAACTCCGATAAGCAGTTTCGGTCTTGACCCAGGGTATCCTGGTACACGACAATGGTCCTTGCTGCACTCTTGGATATGACACACCCATGGGATATGTTTATAATAATTCACAATTTAATTAAAATCCATTATAAAGGATTTACGAGAAAATATTTTCTCAAAGAAAACATTTTATGATTATAGATTATAATAATAATCGTTCAAATTTATGTTAGGTATTTTAAAAGTTTGGAATTATGCATTGTGATTCATAAACTAACCTAGTGTATGATATTGTTTAGAAATGGCTCCTTGTAAAATGAAGGAGAATTCTAGATATAAGCATGATCTACTGATTAAGAAGTTTCAAATATTTCATGGAATTAAACCAAAATTTGAAAGGGAAATAGTCTCCCATGTGTTCTCATCATATGAAGAAATAATATCATGTGTTAATAAGATAAGAAAAGAATTATTTGAGTCCTGTGGCTTTGAAGAGAAGCAAAGTAAGAAAATGGTGGAAGAGAGAAAGATGGATAAAGGGAAGAGGGGAATGAAGGATTTTCCCAAATGTGATAACTGTGAAAAGGATCACCTTGGTAAATGATTGAAGGGAATTGGAGATTGTTATATGTGTCGAGAAAAAGTACACCAAGTACATGATAGAAAGGGTAAGAAAAAGTTTTCAAAAGTAAAATTTATCATTTCCAATGTTTTGGTACACTATGTGAATCAATGTCCAAATCATCAGAGTATACCCCAAATGCTGCTATTGGATAACAATCAAGTTATGATACTACAGATGATGAAGATGAAGGATTAGATTTTTTATGTGGTTATTAATGTATTGTGTCATTTGAGTATTGTATTAATGATGTACATGTTATAATAATTATAAATAATATAAGGATTGTACTTCAGTACTATTTCATTAAGGACTTGAGATTTTGTCGAACCATGAAAAGTGACTCAATAGCAGGTTAGTTTATTTGGAAAATATATGGTTGAGAGAAAGATAAACCATAATATGTTTCTATTATGGAGGTAGTGATTTTGGAATAATATATGATTGATTTGGAAAAATTATATTGGATACTATTGACTACCTTGAAAAAATTAATGATTTGTAAATTCCATCATTGTTGGAGTTTAAAACATTTTTTGAAAGAATGAGTATATCATGTATTCTATAAGTAATAATGGAAGATGAATGTAATCAATAAGTTTTTATGGTAATTCAGGGTGTTACAATTTTTTAAAAGAATACATGATGAATGTATTCACATGGTTTTACATGGAAAAATGATCTTCATTGTTTTTACCTTCCTTATAAATTTTGGACGGTGAGTTTGGAAAGAAGTATTTTGGATAAGTCTAAAGGTAGGAATCTGTTAAGTTTGAAATTAAATACTATTGTTAAGGTTAAATAATTTCTTGAGATTATTTTTGGATTGTCATAAAAAGGACATCCCGGAGGCCGGGTGACAACCTGTCGCGTCCAGCGAGGCCATGAGACATGAACCAACAACCGAAGGGCGATAAGGATGGATCACCTACCACTAGCATACATTATGTCCTGGTTTTTATAATGTATTTTTTAAATATTCTAACAAATGAATTATAAATGCAATATTTTTGGAACACTATACGATTAGGAAAAATAGAATATTTTTTAATTCAATTATCTTTTAGAATGAAATATGAGTTTGTGGTAGAAATTTGTTAAAGGATGTAAGTCTACTTGTTAAGTATATATTTTCTTATTTCTATTTTTCTTTGAAGAAATCAATTCATAAACTTTAGGTAAGGGATCTCAAAACCAAATATGTGTTATCCGAACACCTTATTTTTTGTTGAACCAATTATATTTTAAATCATCCTAGATTGATAACTTCGAGGCCCTCATTTTCACATTTGTTAGTGATTGACATCATCAATAAGTCCCTATAAATATTTACGTTTTCCCTCCAATTAAGTTTTTCTAATTTCATCCAATTTTCTTCTAATCAATATCATAATTTGGTAGTGACTTCTTCATTTCCCTTTCCCTCTTATTATGACTATATTCTCTTAACCCAATTTCGGATTTGGGTTTTCCAAAAAAGTATTTTTCTATTTTTATCCATTTATTTTTAAAGAAAAATTTAAAATTTAGAGGATGAAATTTATAAGAGGGGATAATGTAACACCCCAAGATTTCATAGTTTGTTATTTCATTAAAGTAATTCTATTGCTTGTGCTACACACATCACAGAGTTCGACCACACCACAACATACCAAAATAGCAGCTAAAAAAGAAGTTATGAATAACATTAACATCATTTTGAATATTATATATTTTTAACATCTATATTATGTGTTTCATGGACATAATATAAGAACACGTTCAATTTTTTATAAAAAGGAAATATTTTTCAAAAAAAATGCAATTTTACCGCTTATTAAAGGTGAAAATTTTTTAAATGCAATATTTGACACTTTTATATTAAATTTGAAACAATAAACTTTTTATTTATAAGTGGGAAATAAAAATTTATTTTGGATAATTTTTTGGTGTTTTGATGATATCTTTCATGTTTTGATGAATAGTGAAAGAGACTAAATTTTAATTGAAAACAACTTTTTTAATAAAAATAAATTTTAGTATTAATTTATACATTTGAATGGTTTTGAAGTAAAATTAGATTATATTTTTATCATTTAATACAATGTAGATTATTATAAATAATTTCACATTTAAATTTGACATAAACACATTTCAATCTTTTGATAGTTTTTACTTTTTAAAAAACCCGCTTTTTGGTTTTGACAATGGTAATTAATTTTAAATTAATTAATGAAACTTATATAATATGAATTTTGGTAAAATAGACATCATTTTTGGATTCAGAATATCAAAACTAGCTTTGGGAGATTTATTGGTATTTTTCTGAGAGCATTCAATTTTTTATGAGTAGTGAAAAACACTACGTTATTTTTTAAAACCAACTTTTTATCTAAATAATTATTTGTTTTATTTAAATTTATTTTAGGTCAAAATAGATATATAATACCTATATGAGTTAATTTTAATTCATTGGAGCCGTTTTATAATAAAATTTTATGTATAAATTATTATTGAACTTTTTTCCGTCTTTTACTCACCTTCTAGAAGCATTTGAAAATTTGAATGAAACTTAGTTTTACCGCTTATATGAGTTTAATTTCAAAAATCTAAGAGACATTATTGTCATTATTAATTAAAAAGTGGTTCAATAAGATGAAAATAATTTTTTTGGTGAATAGTAACTTTTGACTTTTATTTACCACAGTTAAAAGTAAATACGATAATTAAGGGTAAACATGATTATATAATTACCCTAAAAATGTCCTAATTCTATTGAATAAGTTTTTTTCGACCCAAAACATCCTTAGGAATAAAATATGATCCTTTAGGTCCACTTGGATTAGATTAAGAAATTTATTATTATTTTATTTAAAGAAAAGTTATGTTAAATTCAATATTTATTAACTAAACTATTTTTAATATAAGGTTATAAATAAGATAAATTAGACTATAAATATTTATTAGAAAGTTAAAATTATTTCATAAAGAATGGTATTTTATTTATAATTGTTAGAGATTAAATAATTAAATTTATTTATGACACAATGATCATGTTGTAATTATCATTTTAATGAAATATTAAAATAGTTTATATTATAAAAATTTAAATAAATATAATTTAAAAGTTTTTTCTTCCATCCACGAATTTTCTAGGATAATATGACATGTTAGGGTTGATTAGATAAATTTTTTCGAATTTATAAGGTTGTTTTGACATTCAAAAGAAAAAAATACCACATTGTGTCAAAATTAGCATAAATTAATTTTTAAAACAAATATTATTTTATTTTATTATATAATATTTCTAAAAATATAAGGCTTATAAAAAGGGATTAAATAATATTATATATGTCATTAGTTATCCACTTGATGTTCTCTTGGATGTGTTGAGTAAGTTAATTAACCATATAGTGTAAGAATACAAGAAGACACGGTAAAAGTTGAACTATTTAACTAAGAGTTAAATCTAAAAAATAATGTAAAAATGGTAACCCAAACTTGTCTAAAACCTATTGGATGAGAGTAATTCGACCCATAACCACCTATGTCCCGAAATAAATCTATTTGGATCCATTATAAACTGAATATGATTGTATAATTAATTAATATTTTAATCTTCTCCTAAAGTGACCCTCACCCCTCTTATAGAAGGGCACTTCCCCTTCTCTCAAAATCACACCTCCAAAGTAATTTGGCTCAGAAAAACCCTAACCAAATATCCTCCCAATTTCCCTCAAATCAACCAATACTTCTTACTTTTTACAGAAATCCATCCTAAGAAGCCATTTTGATCAACTCAAAATTAATCACCCAAAGAAGATGTAATAATTTCACCACCATCTTTCAAGTTATTTTCTTCTTCAAATTCCTCTATATTTGTTTTTTACACACCAAAATAATAACTCTAGTACCTCCTACAAAATATTATGTTATTATAATTATGGTACAACCATGTTCATTATTTTAACCATCCTATAAATGACAATGTCACCATTCTTGCGTACGTACGACTTACCGTCTCTACGTCATGGTGTAGTTTGTTATTCAAACACTTTATTATTAGGATGGGTATAATAATGAGTATAACTGATGTAAATAATAAATATAACATGTCAATAATTATTTTTATATGATATAAAATCCAATTACAAATGATTTCACCATCAATATAATGATATTGTTGCACGTGCATACATATGGATTACCATCTCCATGAAGGTGATGAGATTCATTCCCCATCCTAATCATTCAAGAATAATTTTCATTTTATATTAAAAAATGTTTAATAACTTAATATCATTATGTATATGAATAAAATACATCCTATCGATAACAAACATGGTTTATGTAACCATGCATATAAATGAAAACTGATCAGTTCACACCCGAAACGATGATACTACTGAAATATTATTAACAAAGCAATATTAGAAGATCATATATGATATCATATTTATGTATCTAGTTCTTTTATAATTTAATAACAATGATTTAATTATTATACATGAGGTTAACATACCATCAACCAAGGAAAATTACAAGGTAAGGGTTAATTCCTCAATCTCATTATTATCCGAGATTTTTTCTGAGTAAGTATCTACTGGGACATATTTATCATCAATGTACATATTTCATAAAAATGTTTTCAAAATGAATATTTTATGGTTTATGTAATGGTATATATAACTATATCATCATTTTAAATGTTTTAAATATTTATTTTTCTAAATATTTTTATTTAATTTCCCTATTTTAAAAAATTATTTTAAGGATTTATATATATGGAAATCATTGTTTTTAAATGTTAATTCCATTAAAATTATCAAAGTGTTATTGGAGGAATTGATTCAAAAATGCCTTTAAATTTATTCCCTTATAAATTATGTGACCTTTAAATGATTTAAAATAAGATAAATTTCTATCAAATAGTATTATTTAATCTATGTCAACATCCATTGATGGGTTTTACAATTGTTTGATGTTGAATCATTATGATACAAATATTCCATATTTTATTTATGTTTTTGTGATATGTTTGATTATGGAAGTGTTATTTTTATACCATTCCTGGTTTATGGTAAAGGTATTAACATTTCATATGCTACTTTTAATACGAATGTTTATGTTATGTTTCAACCTTTCATATGAGGAATGCATTGGACTTAGTAAGTGAAGGGTGGAGCCTGGTATAGCTCCTCGATGCATCGGTAGGTATCATAAGACAAACTAGTGTCTTTGGACAAGGCCTTGACAAAATATTATTTGTAGTCTTGGCCCAAGGCCTTGACTATGTGATTATGAAGTCTGACGTTATTCATTCCTTCATTGTGAAATTGGATATTGATATTACATGTGATTATTCAACTAGTAGAATATCCATTTGAATAAGTAAAAGGTATTATTTGATTTATCATCACCATATTATTTGGAAGTTTATCTTTAAAAGTATTTTGTTTTAGTCTTATACATTGCCTAAAATATTATTGCTTATTTATGAAAGTTTCCGCTATATTGTTATCCTTACTGAGCATCTGAGCTCACCCCTTTCTTATGTTTATTTTCCCAGGAATCCAAGAAGTGTTTTATGATTGATTAGTATGGTTAAGAAAGGGTGTTAATGACGTTATCAAAAGATCATTTATGTTGTGTTTTATTTCCTAATATGTAATGTAACATTCATGTATGTAATCTATTTTCAAAGATTGCTAAACTGGTCGGTCTTTTGGAACTTGATTCCTTGTAATCATTCCAACATATTAAAATAATACACAAACTATGGGAATCTAGGGTTTGTGCTTTACATCCTATGGTGACTAGAAACATGCTCCGTGCCCTATGTCTTTCCAGATTGAGTCATGGGTCTTGTTGACCCGTTCCACATTGTTAAAACATGTTATAAGGTCATCTTTTTATTATGGTTTAGTAGTACGTCTATGGTCAGATTATAAGTGATTGAGATGAATAAGAGGGAGAGTGCCAGTACATATACTTATATTGTAGAATATCACCATCAAATGGGTTTTGAGGGGGTTTACTTAATTTTTAATCCCATTTATGTATTTTTTAGTTTTATTTAGAATTAATTTCCAATTTATTCTGAATTTTCTAGAAAGGCTAGGACTAATTTTTTATTTTGGGGTTAAATGTGGTAGATATAAAGATGTGGATTTTTAGGTGCATTTTTTGTTGTGACCATGTATAACCCATTTGACCTTATATTTTATATTCTAATGGGAAATAAATCTATGACACATAGCTTTCTAAATCTTGCGATCAAACCACAAATAGTGGACGCATGGTTATTATTTTTGATATTTTCCCCATTATTTATTTTAACTTCTATTTATGAAAATTATATTTATTATAAATACATTATATTTATCATTTAGCCTAATTATTTATTCATGAGATTCATATTTTTTATTGAATGATTTTTCTTCCATTTTGCAGGCAACATATCCTTAAATGAACTCATCAAGTTGTAGAGAGAGACATAATGAGAATGTACCATATGAAAACCATCTAGTTCAATGTGATTTTTTGGATATGGTGATTTTTACAAGTCATTATATATGTCATGGTTTTATTTGTGTTCATTTAATGATTTTATACCATGATTAAAGGTCCCTTAATAAAAATATTGTGGTTTTTGGTAGTGAAAATGGAACCTAGGAGCCTGAGGAGTGATTGGGAAAATCTACCATATTTTTTATTTTATGGATTCCCCTTAGACATCGATTTTATTCTTTATTGGTTACATGATAGAAGGACTGGGTATGAAATTAAATAGATCAAAACTACTTATAAAACCACATAAATATCTCCCATGGTCTATCATTAAAGTGTAGTATAATCAACATTTGTATCATGATATATTAATGGTGGTAAAAAAATTTGACTTGCTGATTATGAATTAAGGGGTTAGTTATATGATGAAGTATGCTTATCAATTTTCCACATTGGATCATGTGTAATTATTTATCCTTGGGAAACATTTTCTTAATGATCATTATTTAGAAATGGGCTTGATGAATGATATCTAATGGATGGTTATCATTTTTCATGAAACAAACTATGTTGAGTTTGTTGATCTGGAAATTGTATTATTATATGACTTGGATTGGATGACCATCCTCATTTATATTTTATATAATAAAAATCACAAGTTCCTCATCTTTTTAAAATATGATGTTTGATTAACATTCCTAGGTTATTGGATAGATTTCTCAACAACAATCATGGGCCTTTCCAGTGGTATCTTTAGGGTATGAAATGGTGGTACATTTTTAGTGTCAAATGTTTATCTATATGGATACTATTTTATTAGGTTTTGAGGATGTTCATCTAATATAGAAATGTAGTTCGTCTCTAATTATTCCTTAAGACACCCATATAATTTAGTGGTATTTTTACTCAATTCACTAAGGGTTCATAGGTGCAATATGATGATTGTATGGTTTTAAGATCATTACCTTCCCTTAAATTTCATTCATAGTACATGATGAAGGCCTAAAGAGGGATTGAGTCCATATATATCTATATAGACAATATTTTAAATGAGAAAATTGAGCCCTAGATAGAGACCATAATAAGTAAAATGTTTATTTCTTCTTGAATAATATCTTGTTATTGGATATGGGTGATTATGATTCATTTATATCATTGATGTTTCATGATCAATTGGGAATATGAGATGATTTGATTAATTGGTTACTTTATTTTATTACCTAGATATTTATAAGGAAATAGAAAGGATTCTAGTTCCTAAAGATTAATTTTCCAATCACTTTTGTGGTTTTCATTTAGTATTTTCTATTTCTCAGCATAGAACTTTTTAATCTTATCATCACCATGGATTAGTTGATTAGATTCAGAGGGTGGGTTCATTACAATAACAATTGGGTTATATTTCTATATCTTTATATTTGAACTCACGTATTCTAGGTTGATTGGGTTCCATGATTAGGGATATAATGGCCTATTTATTTAATAATGGGATTGATCTTGTGTCAGATGTCTTTGTATTAATCAAGGATTCAAAGAACTGTCCAATGGGTTGTCTCCTTATGGCCCAAAGAGATACCCTAATGTTTTTATAGAGGATATTTATAGGATTTAATCAAATATAGTTTCATTATAACTATTTATACACATCCTTGGATGATCCCCAAACAATAATATTTCACAATATGTCTCCAAATGAGTTAATAGAGTTGAAATATCAGTTTATGGACATTATAAAAAAGGTATTCCTTCATCCAAGGGTGTCACCAAGGGTATCACTAGATCTATTTTAAATTATGGTATATACAACCCTTATATATATAATAGATTACTATAATAATGATTGAGATATTGTAAAATGTGGATACTTTTTTCCTATAATTTTTTATCTCTATTGATCACCTTATAAGAGATGATTGGACTTCCATGATCAACTAGAGATCAGAGAGCTTTCAATTGAGGTACCGAGAGGAGGTTATCCCTATGAAAAACATTCAATAATGGTACAAATTATTTTAGAATTTATTTTTTACATTTTTCCTTAAAAATATTTTGTGTATTTATAGACATCATGAACCATATCTTCTATCAATTATTGGACTCCATTGACATCAAGTATTTTTATGACGTCTTGGTGTATTACAAGATATAAGAGGATCATGATTACCCTCTAGAGGTCATCTTAGGAGTATTTATAGAGTTTTAAATAATCCATGTAATATAAATTTAATTTTTGAATTTAATATGTAAAATTATTGTCTATATTTATATCATTGAAATAGGATTCAGTAGATCATAAGATGATTCATGTAGTAATTCATTTATATTAATAAAATAATGTTTTGATATCAGACTTTTTTTCATGTATGGGTATTATATGCTCTTCATTAGGATATTATCTTATAATTATTCCCCCATGAAAGTGTTGAATAACAAATGGGTGATGTTTGAGTGGACTGAGAAGTAACATGTTCTTTTGAAGGGTTTTATGTCAATTTGACATTGAAACTTGGATTGATTCATAATGAACATGTCAGGGATTATGTAGATTATAATGTATTTTCATGTGTTTGATTGTAGTTCTTGATGACATGGGATAAAAATTTGGTTTCTTGGGGCTTATGATAGTTACTCCCACATGGGATGACTTTCATGACCCATGACTTAGTGTTTAAATAGTTGATGACAATAATGTTTTCATGGCTCCATTTCCATTTTGGGGAAAATTAATATGTGTCCTAAAATAATATAAAATTGAATTATATGATCACCTACAGGGATTTTAATAGTAGATAGAAATTGTTTTTATAGTGGCTTCAAACATTTGATTTTGATATACCATATTCCCCCACGAATGGGAAATTATTCAGTAATTCTGCAAGAATAATGCTTCTGGACCATGATATTTGAAAAGTCATTTATAATTGGGATTGATGATATTTTTTACATATTTTTAGTTGGAGTAGTAATATGGTGGAGAGAAATAAGTTTTGATATATTTGTAGGTAAAAACATCACTTGTTGATCTGGTTAATAGTGATATGGAATCCAAACCTCTGTTATTTCATACAATCAATATTTTAAATGGTGGGGTGACTTTGAGTTATTGGTATTAGTGTCAAGAAGGTTATTTTCATTACATGATGCACATAATGATTACATTGACCTGGAGGTAGTAGTTGATTCCTGGGAAAATCATTCTATTTGGGTATGAATCCTATGTCTACCAAAATGTTTTATACCATGGGGAGTAGGTATTGGTGACATGGGATAGGGTGATGAATTGTGGGTTTTCATTACCAATAATTTACATTCCAAAGGATCAATTTTGATAATTAGATACCAACAATGTTGTTTCATCATCTTAAAATATCTATGTGGATTTGGGACAAAATATCTATTTATTATTTCATCAAACATACACATACTTTGAGTTGGAAGGATTATATATATGAGATTCTAGGAATTATAAAAAATTAAAAAAAAAATCATCCATGTAGAGCCTCATTAAAGGAAAAGGATATTTGGAACCTGTATGTCCATGTTTTTTAAGATTCATATTTTTTACCCAATGATAGTTTTTTAGAGGGATTCATATTTCACATATCAATTATTGAAGCATATATATGATTTAATGGAAACTAAGATGTGTTTGAGAATAGAATACCACATGTAGATAGTATTGTAGTTTGAATAGACCATCCATGTTGTAAATAATATCATTCGGTCTTTTGTGCACTAGTTTTGGGGGTTTATAGGAAAGGAATCAATAATTATATGATTCTTCATAAAATAATAGTTATTAGAAATCAATTGAAATTTCTATATCTATGGTGTTATATTTTTTAAATGGATAGTTTCATTTATGTTTGGTTGAGGAGGGTGGTAATTCCTTAATATGACAATATATCATCCAAGAAATTTCAAAGAGGGTCTAGTTGATTTAGAAAAAGTTAATGATATATGAGATTCACAATAATTAATATACTAATTAAATTAATCACTTGTTAGTCTTTTTTGGTAGTTTTTAGGTTTTTCTATGGTGTTCTTTTCTAATATGGCATCATTTTTTTTGAAATAATAAAACACATTATCTCAGAAAATTTCATGTCGTGGAATGTTTTGGGATGTTATGATATAAGTTTAAATTCTCATCCATCTAGACATGGATTCATAAATAATTAATATTTCCTAGTGGAAAAGATATCATACAGACCCATACCATGTGATAGAGGTGTTATATTTAGAGGAGGATCGTGACGTCTTCATTTTTGATGTGTGTATCATGGATTTTTATAACATGGTTCTCTATGGTTAACCGATCACATTATTCCATGTACTTTATACAGGTTATTCCAATTTCAATAGTACGTGGGAGTGGAAACCTTGGTTCAGAAATAGTTTCTAAAACCTATTTTAATTCAGAAGGCATGAGGTTATTATATATTCATCGATTTACTTATTGGGGAGGTTTTTTAAACCATCAAAATCACTAGTTGGTTTAATTTGAGTTTTATTTATCTATATATTAATTCGTGGAGTTCCTTTGTATCAAGGATTGGGAATTTTGTTTTTTGAGAAAATTTATTTGGTTTATATTTAGAGAATGTTTTGTATAACTGTGTATATATTCATGCAATAGTGTGGTTTTAGGGATATGGGTTTTTTTAAAGGCTTGATCAACAATTTTCTAAACAGAATTGGTTCTCTAGAAACCATGAGAAATGAGGTTTATATAGAATATGGCTCTTCCATGGATGGCATAAATTTTTTCTAACATTACAACCAAACCACATGTTGTGTCCTAATCATTAAGAACATATGCTTATAAAAATTTAAATTTATTGGTATATATTCTCTATGCACTCTCCCACAAGTGAACATACTCTTAATTTTTCATTTTAGACTTTGTCATCACCTTTGTGGTGGATTATTCTTGATTCTATAGTGTCCTAGAATGATATAATCCCTAATAATCTTTATTTATTTAACTGTTCCCTCTTACATTGAATTTTTCTTCTTTTTTCCTTGGTATTTCGAATCCCAAAGTGGTTTTTCATCGAATCTTACCGTTTTTAATTGGGGCCTTAGTTTAATTATTATTTTTAAGTGTGGGAGGACTTTATTTTCATTAATCTAGTGGTTTTCATCAATGGTTATAAGGGTGTATCCCGTTAAAAAGTTGTTTCCTATGATTAATTGTGTTTTAAATATCTATGCTTTATTTCTTCAACTATTTTAGTTTTTATTTAAACAATTTCCTATAAATTGATTTTTTATAAATTTTATTCCCTGTTTGATGAGATACATGGTTCATATTGGAAATATAATCCATTAATAATGGTTCTCAAAGGAAATTGTCCTAGATTCACACAATGTGAATGATAAAATGGATAAAGGTTATTTTTATTGTTTTCAATTTATTTTTAAATAGATATCAAAAATTTTATAACTTGGAGGAAGGTTTTTTATAAGAAAATTCATGTTTGTTTGTTTAATTGACTTTTAAAATATACACTATGAATGATTTTTTTTGATAATGATGTGTTTGGAAATGAGTAATCTATAAGAATCTTATTTTCTGAGGTTATGAATGAATAATATAAATATGGTGTGTTCATGTAAAAGATATATCTCTTTATAGGATGTATGATTTATCATATCATATATTTTCCAACAGAATGAGGGAGAATTTTGTAGAAGAACATATTATATATAAAATTTTTTAATTAGGGAATATTTGGATCTCTTGGATGAGTAGTCTTTGGGAATACCGACTGAGATTCAAACATGTTATATGATCTTAGTCATCTAGATAATTTTGTTTTCTTCAATGTCACAAAAGTCCCACCTAGTTATAGGATATGTTTCATGATTTCATTCCCCAGTGTGTTTATATGATTTAATATATTATATGGTTGGATTGAATTTTTTTATAACCTCTTTTATATACATTTCCTATTGATCGACTATATGATAATGTTTATGTATATTATCATATTTATTCAAAGTGTGGCTATATTGATCATGTAATATATTGTGTATTTTTTATTTGTTTTTTCCTTGTCGTACAAATGGTTTGATGTATTGATTTTTTAGAAAATGAATTGGGATCCAACAAGGAATTTTTTTCTAGGTGAACTTGTTATGAAGGTTAAAATTGTTTTGAAAATGGGATTCAAATTTTATTTATTTGTTTCATCATTAAAATCAATTTAAAAAATCATGGTGGTATCATACTAGTCATTGTGCCTCATGGAAAATTTATTCATTTGGATGTTGGAATATATTGTTTTATAAAACACAATTAAATGAAAGGGTGGAATCCATTTTAGTTGAATTTACATATTACAAGTTTTTTGGGACATTACATTAAAAGAAATGTTTTATCATAGAGTTTATTACATAGGGATCAATTTTTGGGTTTTTTGTTACTTCATATTCATGCATGGACAATTTGGATATTGATCCAAATTTTTTGAGTTTGGGGATTTTTAAAATTGGTATCATGTTTATGTGTTACCTTCCACATTTTATATATGGTGATTTTATGTGATTTATTATATCTTTTATTATTAATTTCGATGTTTTCTATTGTTGTATCGTTATATATTTTATTATTGAATATTCGATAAGAATTTACAAAAATCTAATGGATGGGTTAATCGTAGTTACCCTGTATGATATAAATGAGAATAGTTTTATTATATTTTGTTTCTTGTTTTCATCCAATGGAAATCTTTATTTCTCTTTAGGCCTTGTCATATTCCTACTTGTGTGATGGGTGGGGTAGATCCGTGATTGTTTTCTCTAGGGTGGGTATATTTACTAATCATAAATTGGTATTTCTATTATAAGATCACCACATAGAGATCATTATACTATATTAAATGTAATGAAAATTTGAAAAAAGGTTATATTTTTATGATGAAACTATTTTTAATGTATATAACATAGTTTTATTCTATCCCTGAAGAGCAAATATGGTTTCATTTCAGTTTCATGTCGTCATGGAATATATGAAGACCATACAATATTGTAGTTTTCGAATGATATCCTTATGAAATACTATTTATAAATCATAAATCACATTTATTGATAATATATAAAAGATAATGTTTATCATTTAATAATAATTTGATTAGGAAAAATAGAGTGAAATTTAATTACATGCATCGTAGTTTAATGATGTGAATTTTCGTGTTTTGTATCTTGTACTAGTTTAGTAAATTTTATGATTTATCATCATGGGTTATTTATTTCATTGTTTTTCTTGTCATATGACATGTATCATCTTCTGATAAATATCTATTCTTGGTATGTTGTGGGATATTAAAAATATTCCCACTAAAAAATTATAATCTTAGTTGAGTGAGTGTAGTAAAGTTAAAAAGTCTTATAATAGGATTGAGGAATAAAAACTATTATCACATATATGATCAATACGGATGTGTGTATTTATTCCTCTAGTGTGATAGAAAATTTATAATAATCCTTTATCCATTATATAGTGAAAATACGAAAGATGAAAAAAAACATCGGTATCTAGAAAATAGTTTGTGAAATGGTAGTATGAGGAATAAGTATCCAAGTTGATGTGTATTTGTTTAAAAATGTGGTTATTGGTCATGTTAGAAAACTCAAGGGAGTGTTGCAGATATATTCATGATGGATTAAAAATAATCATTACTTTATATGTGAATTAAAAGGATTTTAGATACCAAATGGATGTTTTTTCATCTCATTGGTAATGGTAAATATATTAAAAAGATTTTTTTTCCATAAATATGATAATTAAGGGGCTTAAAATTTCTATAAACCCTTCTTATTCAACAATTATCTTCATGTTCCATTAGAATGAATGGAAAATTTGGCATAAGTTCTAGTTTTTTATGTTTGTAAACTTTCGATCTTTGTGTGGAAGATATTTGTCTTAATTCATATGCGTGTGGTCATATGAAACAATATTTTTTGTAAATTTTTTTCAATCACCACATTTACTAGTTCCATAAGTGTGAGCATTTTAATTTAATCTTTATGGATCATGGTGTATTAATTCTATGTTTAAACCCATAAAAGGAACAAATAATATAGATTTGAATTTTTTTTAATATAAACATCTATATGTGGGTGGAGATTAAAATATAGTTTTTATCCTTTAAGGGGAAACACTTGTGTATTAGAGACACCATATTGATGTGCTTATGTAATTTTTTTTTACTTTTCTGGGTTTCAATAAGTAATATAACCCAATGATTATTGATATTTTAGTGTATTTATAGAAATTTGTTCAATGTTTTCGATATATAAGACATGTGATCCAAATTGTTTTACCTATTTCTATGTGAGTAGAATTAGAAAAATAGTAACAGTTTTTTATGATAGTTCATACAGGACCCCCTATATTTGAGTTTATATATCATTTTCAACCTAAAACCGTGTTAAATAAAGTATCTATGATGGGAAAATATAGAATATAATTTTACAGTAATTATTATCTATTTGGTGGATGATCATTTCAATAGTACCAAAACATCTATAAACATCTTTTCATTTGTCCTCATAAATATAATGTTTTCTTAGAAGCACGTCATTATGGATCAAACATGTGATTTTTTTCATTTTTTTATTGGTTATCAGATACCTAGTCACATTTACTATTGCATCATGTTTCGAGATTGACCCATACATAGGGCCCTAATATCAGTTTTGAAGTGCTTTTGGTGCTCATAATGAAGATTAATTGATCGAGATCTATGGTTAAAATAATTTAATTAGGTGTATCATTAATTATTTTTTAGTATAATCACCCCGATAAATGATAGTTTTCAAAAAACCAAAATGTAAAAAGATTGTTTTTCATTAAATTTCCAATTCATTATTTACATAAAATTATTAATTCCATGTTTTATATTTATTAGGTGAAAATGTTTAAAAGAGGAAGGATATGAAATTATGAAATGGTACAAGTGTCTCATAGAGTACTTAGTAGAGGGGTACTGGGTAATAATTTGTTTTTAATATATTTTTTGAGCTACTAATGTAGTAAAAAGTACTAAATAGCCTTATATTGGGTAACTAGGTATTTTCTAAGTTATTTATTTTACTAGTGGGGTAATATGGTATGATTATTATATAATAATAACTCTTTTAATATTTTTTCTTTTAATTTTCATTCATTTAAGTCATGGATATATCTCTTATGAGTTATTTTTTCTCTTTTAATGAAATCAAAAAATATTTAATTTTTTTATTTTCTTGAATTCATAATCGATGTATTATGAGGTATGGTTTTCCTTATAAATATTATAGTATTCTCATGTTTAATTATATTGTTTTAT
Organism: Viscum album; assembly: GCA_963277665.1. Taxonomy (NCBI): domain Eukaryota; kingdom Viridiplantae; phylum Streptophyta; class Magnoliopsida; order Santalales; family Viscaceae; genus Viscum; species Viscum album. Next base: position 1,234,836,641 of record OY728123.1, on the reverse strand, counting down.
ATCCAAAAATAAATCTTAACTAATATTCATTTCTATCAGCAATCAGTTTTATAAATCCATTGGGTATTTGTGGATTTCTCTTATTGGATTATTTTAGGTGTTATTTATTAATAAATCGTTGAAAATTACAACTTTTACATTAATAAAATTATATAATCTCTAAAAATAAAGGCTAAATACATAATTGTTTTTATCATTAAATAGTTTTGTACTATCACAACGCCAATTTTAAATTATTTATTTTGTTAATTTTCTAGGACTTTGGTTGTTTAGGTTGAATCCTAACATTAATTTTTTGAGTTTTTTTTAAAACACTTGTTTTTTCATTGACAATATTAAGCGCACCATTGTCGAAGTTCTGAGGCTTTGCCTATGTCACCGTGCGACCTCACCCAGTTCACCGCACGACATTCTCGATGTTCAAGGAAAAAAAATAAAATGTAATGAATAATGAAATAGAGGTAAAATAAAATGAAGAAGTGTAATAAAAAAATTAAGGATTTATTTTAATGATAAAAAAAGAATATTGTTTGAAGATAACAATATTATTGTTAATATTTTTATGAATATAAATTTATCATGTTCTTATTAATGTTATAAAAATTATTATTATTTTAAATATTATATTAAGCTATTATCAATTTTATTATTTAGGTTATTATTAAACTATTAATATCATTAGTGTTATTGTTATTATTACCATATATTATAATTAATTAATTAATTAACAAGAGAATTTAATTCTTTTTATTAATATGGTTAATATTTTATTAATATGTTATTGTTGTTATTATTATTATTATTATTTTATTATATATATATATATATATTGTAGGGTTTCTCCCCCTAGGTCACACACCAACCCATCCTTCTCTTCCTCCCAGTCACACCCCCTCTTCTCCTCCCTCTTGCCCTGTAATGCCCCGACTCTAGTTACCATGAGTTGATGCATTATTTTAATACATTTTCAGGATAATAAGGAATCATGTCCCGAATGACCGACCAATTTCATAGTCTTGGAAAATAGATTACATACATGAACGTTACATTACATTATAAAATGACAAACATCAACAACATTGTCTCCATTGACCACATTCATATCCCTTAGAATATCCCTAAAGGCCAGTAATAATATACTTCTTCTAATCGTGGGATACATAAAACATAGAAAGGGGTGAGCTCAGATGCTCAGTAAGGATAACAATATTGAAAAAACTTCCATAAATAAGCATAAATATTTAAGGTAATGTATAAAAATAAAACAAAAGCCTTTTAAAATTGAAAAATCAACATAATATGGAATATGTAAATCATATAATTCTATTTACATATTCACATGGATATTATACTAGTCTAATAATCACATGTAATATAAATATCTAATTTCATAATGATTGAATGCATAATGAAAAACTTCATAACCACATAGACAAGGTCTTGTGCGAAGACTATAAATAAAATATTTTCAAGGCCTTATTCCAAGACACTAGTTTGTCTCATGAGTCCTACTGATGAATCAAATAACAATAATGGGCTCCACCCGTCACTTACTAAGTCCAATACATTCCTCATATAAAAAGGTTTAAACATAATATAAACATTTGTATTTAAACTCGCATACTAAATGTCAATAATTTATCCACAACCCATGAATGGTATAAAAATAACACATCCACAGTAAAAAATATCACAAAACCTTCAATAAAAAATGGATGATTTGCATCATAATTAATCAACCTCAATCAAAATTAATATCTCCTAAAAGATGTTGACATAGTTGAAATTGATTAGTAAAAATTTTTGAGGGAAATATCCAATTTTCATGAAATGGTTTAAAAGTCATGTAAAGGAAGTCATTTGAAAGATAGTTTTGAATCAAAGTGTCCCATACCACTTTGAAACTTTTTAAATGAATTAACATTTTAAAACATTCATGTCTATATAAATAAATCCTTAAAACCATTTGGAAAACATGGACATTGATGAGAACGGTTTAGAAGACTAAATAATTAAAACATTTAAAATGGTGTTATAGTAAAAATTAACTTAAAAATAATCACTTTTAATGCACTTTTATGAACCATTGACATGGATAAAAAATATGTCCTAGTAGATACTTATGTAAAAACAACCTCAAATAATAAAGAGATAGTGAAATTAACCCTTACCATGCACTTTCCATTGGTCGTGGGTACGCTTACCCTCATGTATAATGACCATAACATGTTATTAAATTATACCATAACCATATTCATTTTTATTATATCATACATGATTCATTTATGACTTTATACTACCCATTTAAAAATTATTTCCATGTTAATTTAACATTTTGGGTAATAATCGCTTTCTTTATCGTATGTGTTTTAACTTGTTATTCTGGATCATATCATTTAGATCATGATTTAAATACTTCAAAAATATAAACCTTGATTTTTATATCATATATATTTAGAATATAAATATTTACAATAGCTATATATATGTAATGGAAAGCACCGTTCATGGAGACGTTATGATGTACATACGCATAAACGCCGTTTCCGTTTTCATATCGTATTGAATGCAAGTAAGTGAATAAGATTTATGTATGTCCATATATATATATATATATATATATATATATATATATATATTTCCATTGGAATTATTATGTAATATATTAAATACTTATTAACAATATATATTTTTATAATCATTGTTGAATGGTGAATGTGGGAATGAATCTCATCGTGTTGTGGAGACGGTAATTCTTACGTACGCACGAGCAACAATATCATTATATTGATGGTGATATCATATGTAAATGGATGGTATATCATATATATAGAATAATTAACATGTTATATTTATTATTTACATCAGTTATACTCATTATTACACCCATCTCCATAATGAAGTGTTTAAATAACAAACTACACCATAAAGTGGATACGGTAAGCCATACATACGCACGTATGGTGAATTTATCATTTAGAGGATGTATTTAATAAAGAATATGGTTGTAACATATTTATAATAACATAAAATTATGTACAAGTTATGATAGTTATTATTTTTGGTATGGAAACCACAAATAAATAGGAAGTGGAAGATGAAAAGAACTTGAAAGGGGTGGTGAAATTATTTCCTCTTCTTCAGGTGTTTTCTCTGGAGTTAATCAAAAGGGATCCTTATGTTGGATTTATGATCAAATTAAGGAATATAGGTTATTTTTAGGTATGTTGGAAAGATACTTGGGAAGGGTTTGGCTGAGAAATATGGCTTTTGTGGTGTTTTTTTGAGGGAAATGGAAGTGCCCTTTTATAAGAGCGGCGAGGGTCACTCTAGAAAATATTAAAATATTAATTTATAATACAATAATAGTAGGTTTATAATGACTCAAAATGAATTGATTTTAAGACATAGGTTGTTATGTGTCTAAATAATCTCAACCAATAGGTTTTAGAAAAGTTTAGGTTACCATTATAACCTTATCATCAATATTTAACTCTTAGTTAAACAGTTTCACTTTTACTGTGTCTTCTTGTATTCTTACAGTATATGGTTTATAAACATAATCTAAACTTTCAAGAGAAACTCAAGTGGTTCAATAATTATATATATAATATTATTTATGCCCTTTGGATGAACATTATATTTTTATAATATTATATCAACCAATAATACAATATATGTTTTAAAAATTAATTTATGTCAATTTTGACACTATTTGGTATTTTGTTTTTGTGAAAGTCATAACAGCCTTATCACTTGGAGAAAAAATTATAATCAACCCTAACATGTAATTTTAACCTAGAAAATTAGGGGATGGAATCAATAATTTTAAATTATATTTATTTTAATATTAATAATATAAAATATTTTAATATTTCATTAATAAGGTAATTACTGCATCATCATTATGTCATAAATAAATATAATTATTAATCTCTAAAATTTATAATAAAATTCCACTATGTATAAAATATTTTTTACCTTTATAATTAATATTTATAGTAGAATTTATCTTATGTATAACCCTATATTAAAAATGGTTTAGTTAATAAACATTGAATTTACCACTTTTATCTTTTATTTAAATAAAATAATAATAAATGTCCTAATTTAATCAATGTCGACGTAAAGAATCATATTTTATTCATAAGGTTTTTTTGGTCGAATTACATTTATCCAATAGAATTAGGACATGTGTTAATATAATTATAATATCATTTTGCCTTTATTTACCCTATTTACTTTTACTTGTGGAAAATAAAAGTCAAAAGTTACTATTAATCAAAAATTGAATTCATCATATTGAATAAAATTTTACATACTAATGTCAACCGTGTTTTTTCTATTTTTAAAATTCAACTCACAGAAGTGGTAAAATTATGTTTTATGAAAATTTGTTAATGTGCCTAGAAGGCGGGTAAAAGGTGAAAAATTTCAATAAATTTTTATTTGTTAAATTTTATTATAAAATGACTTCAATGAATTAAATTGAATATATATAGGTATTATATATCAATTTTTACTCAAAATAAATTGAAATAAAATAAATAATTATCAAAATAAAAAGTCAGTTTTAAATACTAACTTTGTGTTTTTCACCATTCCTCAAAAATTTAATTTTTTCAGAAAAATACCAAAAATTCTCCCTAAGATAATTTTGATATTATGAACTCAAAAATGAAGTCTATTTTACCAAATTATAAAAATATAAGTTTCATTTATTAATTTAAAATTAATTCTCGTTGTCAAAACCAACAATCAGTTTTCTAAAAAGTAAAAACTATCAAAAGATTGACATCTGTTTATGTGAAATTTAAATGTGAAATTACTTATAATAACCTAAATTGAATTAAATGATAAAAATATAAACTAATTATAATTCAAAACCTTTCAAATTCATAATTTAACATTATAAATTATTTCAATTAAAAAAGTTTTTTTCAATTAAAACATTGTATTTTTCACTATTCATCAAAATATGAAATTTATCAGAAAAGTACCAAAAATTATTCCAAACTAAATTTTTATGTCCCTATTCAAAAGAAGAATTTAATTTCCTTAAATTGAATATATATAAGTGTCCAATATTGTTTTAAAAATGGATTTTCCCTTTAAAGGCGGTAAAATTGAATTTTGGAAAAATACTTTCTTTATCTGAAAAAAAGAATTTGTTCTACTAATATATCTAAGAAACACATAATATGGACGTTAAAAATATATATAGTATATAAGATTCAAAAGTAAGTTAATAATATTCATAACTGCTTCTTGAACGGCTTGTTTGGTAGGTTGTGGTGCGCTCGAACTCGGTGTTTCATGTAGCGCAAGCTATTGAATTACATTAATGAGATAACGTTATATGAATTCTTGGGGTGTTGCATTCTCCATTCCTTCAATAATTTGAATCCTCGCAATTTGAAATTGTTCTTCGAAAATAAAAGGTTAAAAATAGAAAAATACCTTTGTGGAAAACACATATCGGAAATTGGGTTAATAAAATTTAGTCCTAATAAGAGGGAAATGGAATGAAAGAGTCAACACCAAATTATGTTCTTGATTAAGAGAACATTGGTGGAAATTTGAGACACATAATTGGTGGACAAAAAAAATATTTATAGGGATTTATTGAGTTCATCAATCACAAACAAGTGTGAAATTGAGGGCCTTAAACCCATCAATCTATGATGATTTAAAATATCATTAGTTCAAAAAAACCTAAAGTATTAGTATAACGAATTTTTGGTTTTAATAACCCTTCCCAAAAGTTTAAGAATTAATTTATTCATATAATAAGAGGAGAAAAACATACTTGAAATGTATAGTTTCATCCTTCAACTAATTCCTACCACAAACTCATCTTTCACTCCAAAAGATAATAGAATTCAAAATTAATCTATTTATCCTAATTGTATATGGTTCCAAACAAAATGAATTTTCTATTCATTTCATAGTATTTAAAAAACTACATTATAAAAACTAGGACATCACATATACAAGTGGTACTTGATCCACCCTTTTCACCCTTCGGTTGCGGGTTCAAGTCTTGCAACCTTGCTGGACGCGACAGGTTCTTTCCCGACATCCAGGTATTCCTTTTTATGACAATCCAAAAATAATCTGAAGAAATAATTTAACATTTAAAATATTGTCCAAGGTAAAACATAAGTTTCCAAACTTCAGACTTATCGAAAATACTTCTTTCCAAACTCACAATCCATAAATAATAAGTAATGTAAATACAATGAAGATCCTTTTTCCATGTAATAACATGTGAATACATTAATCGTGTATTCTTTTAAAACACTATAACAACGTGAATTACCATAAAACCTTATTGATTACATTCATGTCCCCTTATTCCTTATAGAATACTAGATATACTCCTTCTATCCAAAAATTCTATAAACTCCAACAATGATGGAATATAAAAATCATTAATCAGTTTCAATATAGTCCAAAATATCCATTATACTTTATCCAAATATATAATATATTATTCTAAAATCACTACCTCAGTACCAGAACCATATCATGGGTTATCTTTCTCTCAACCATATATTTTCAACAAAATTTAAACTGTTATTGAGTCACTTTTCTTGCTTCCACACAATGTCAAGTCCCTAATGAAATAGTACTGGAGTACAATCCTTTTATACTCTATAATTATTCTAACATGTACATAATTAATATAATTCTCAAATGACACAATACATTAATAAAAACATAAGAAATATAATCATTTCTCATCATCTTCAGTAGTATCATAACTTTATTATTATCTAATAGCATCATTTGGTGTATACTCTGATGATTTGGACATTATTTTGCGTAGTGTCCGAACTCTTTGAAGATGAAACATTTTACATTTGAAACCATTTTCATACCCATGCTATCATGATCTTGGTGTCCTTTTTCTCTACTCATATAACAACCCCCAATTACCTTCAAGCATTTACCAAGTTAATTTTTTCCACAGTTATCACATATGGGAAAATCCTTAATTCCCATATTCCCTTAATCCATATTTCTCTCTACCATCCTTTTCTTCTCTTACTTTCCTTAAATGCAATAGGACTCAGAAAATTCATTACTTATCTTATTAACACAAGATACTATTTCCTCATATGATGAGAATACTTGGGAGAATGTTTCCTTTTTAAATATTGTCTTAATACCATGAATGATATGATTCTTCTTAATATTTCGATCATGTGTATTGCTGGAATTCTCATTCCTTATAATAGGCACAATTTCTAATCATTGAAATACAGTAGGTTAGTTTGTGAATCTCAATGTATAATTCCAAACTTGTAAAATACCTAATGTAAATTGAAAAGATTTTTCATATAATCAATAATCATAAAATGTTTTCTTTGAGGAATTATTTACTCAAAAATCCTTAAAAATTTCATTTAATGAAAACGTGAATTATCCTAAGAATATCGCCCAAGAGTGTCGTAACCAAGAGTGCAGCAAGGCCCATTGTCGTGTTCTAGGATACCCCAGGTCAAGTCCGAAACTCCTAGTTGGAGTTTTCACTCCAAGGTACATCATTTCCAGAGCCGCCTCTACATACTTGTATCCATACTGGGATGTATTTCATGGAAAATACACAAAATATCTACATTAATAAAATTCTAGGAAGTTCTTCAATAATAGTACTCAAAGTCTATCTTAGGGTAATGTTATCTAAACAGAGTTTATCTAAATCTATTTCCAATGATGGTGCTAAACATCCTCTAACACCAACTCTAACGCCTCGACCCTAGTTACCCAGAGTCGGTGCATTATTTTAATACATTGTCATGATTATAATGAATCAATTCCCAAAGGACCGTTCAGTTTAGCAGTCTTGGAAAATAGACTACATACATAAACGTTACATTACATTATAAAATGAAAAACAAAAACAACATTGTTTCCATTTACCACATTCATATCCCTTAGACTATCCCTGCAGGTCAATCATAATATACTTCTTTGCATCCTGGAAAAAATAAAACATAGAAAGGGATGAGGTCAGATGCTTAGTAAGGATAACAATATATCTAAAACTTTCATAAATAAGCATAAATATTTAAGGCAATGTATAAAACTAAAACAAAAGCATTTTAAACTTAAAATTCAACATAATATGTAAAAGATAAATAAAATAATTGCATTTACATATTCACATGGATATTCTACTAGTCGAATAATCACATTTAATACCAATATATAATTTCATAATGATGGAATACATGATTCCAGACTTCATAACCACATATTCAAGGGCTTATGCCAAGAATAAAAATAAGATTTTTTCAAGGCCGTGTTCCAAGACACTAGTTTGTCTCATGAGACCTACTGATTAATAGAGGGGTTATAGCGGGCTTCACCTGTCACTTACTAAGTCCAATGCATTCTCATATGAAAAGGTTTAAACATAACATAAACATTCATATTAAAACTAGCATATGAAATGTCAATATTTTTTCTTTAAACCATGAATTGTATTAAAATAACACATCTATAATCCAAAATATCATAAAACCATCAATACAACATGGATTATTTTTATCACAATATATCAACCTCAATCAAGAATAATATCTCGTAATGGATGTTGACATAGTTGAAAATGACCAGTAAAGATCTATGAGAGAAATAACCCTTTTTCATGAAATCATTTCAAAGTCATATAAAGTTAGTCATTTAAAAGGAATTTTTTAATCAAAGTTTCCCATACCAACATGAAAATTTTGAATGGAAATAACATTTTAAAACATTGTTGTCCATATAAATAAATCCTTATAACCATTTTGAAAACATGGACTTTAATGAGAAAGGTTTAGAATAATAAATATTTAAAACATTTAAAAGTACGCTTGTGCTTTTATATAATGACCATAGTTTGTTATCAAATTATTCCAGAACCATATTCATATTTATTATATAATACATAATTCATTTATGACTTTATACTTTCCATTTAATAATTATTTTCATGATAAATTATCTTTTTGGATAATAATCACTTTCTTTATCATGCGTGTTTTAACTTATTATTCTTGGTCGTATCATTTACATAATGATTTAAATTCTTTAAGAACATAAAACTGGATTTATATATCACATATATTTAAAATATAAATAGTTATAATAGATAGATATATGAAATGGAAGGCATCGTTTATGGAGATGGTAGGCCGTATGTTCGAATAAACGTTGTTTCTGTTTTCATATCGTATTGAACGAAAGTAAGTGAATAAGATATATGTAAGTAAATATATATATATATATATATATATCTCAACTAGCCTTATTATTTCATATATTACATACTAATGAATAAAATATATTTTTATAAACATCGTTGAATGGTGAACGTGGTAATGAATCTCATCGCGTCCTGGAGACGGTAATCTATATGTACGCACGAGCGACAATATCATTATATTGATTGTGAAATCATAGTTAATTTTATGATATATTGTATATAAATAATCAGTAACATATAATATTTATTGTTTACATCAGTTATACTCATTATTATACCCATCCACATAATGAAGTGTTTGAATAAAAAACTACACCACGACGTGGAGACGGTAAGCCATACGTACGCATATATGGTGAATTTGTCATTTAGAGGATGGTTAGAATAAATAATATGGTTGTACCATATTTATAATAACATTATAGTTTGTAATAGGTACTGGAGTTATTATTTTTAAATAGAAACAACAAATAAAGAGGAAGTTGAAGATGAAAATAACTTGAAAGGGGTGGTGAAATTATTACCTCTACTTCTGGTGTTTCTTTTTGAGTTGATCAAAAGGGTTCCTTAGGATGGCTTTATAATAAAATTGAGGACTATAGGATGATTTTAAAAAAATCTAGGAGGATATATGGACTATTTTTTTCTGAGAAAAATTGATTGGGAGGTGTGATTTTGAGAGAAGGGGAAGTTCCCTTTTATAAGAGGGGTGAGGGTCACTTTAGGAAAAGATTAAAACATTAATTTATTATACAACCATATTCGGTTTATAATGGATCATAATGAATTTATTTCAATACTTAGGTGGTTATAGGTCCAAATAATCCAAACCAATAGGTTTTATAAATGTTTAGGATTTAATTTTAACCTTATCGTTTAGATTTAACACTTAGTTAAATTGTTTAACTTTTGCTGTGTCTTCTTGTATTCTAACACTATATAGTTTCTAAACATACTATAAACTTCCAAGTGAACCTCAAGTGGTTCAGTAATGATATATATAATATTATTAATCAATTTTTCTGAAACTTATATTTTTTTAATATTATATCAACCAATAATATAGTATTTGTTTTAAAAATTAATTTATAGCAATTTTGACACTATTTGGTATATTGTTTTTTTGAAAGTCATAAGAGCCTTATCACATCGAAAAAATTTATCTAATAAAATATAACATGTGATATTAACTTTTAAAATTCGAGTATGTCATCAAAACATTTAAATTATATTTATTTTAATATTTAGAATAAACTATTTTGATATTTCATTAAGAAGGTAATTATTGCATCATCTTTGTGTCATAAATAAATTTAATTATTTAATCTAAAAAATTATAAATAAAATACCATTATGTATGAAATATTATTATCTTTCAAATGAATATTTATAGTCTAATTTTATATTTATTATAACTCTATATTAAATATGGTTTAGTTAATAAACATTGAATTTAACACTTTTAACTCTTCTTTAAATAAAAGAATAATAAATGTCCACATCTATTCCAAGTGGATATACATGATCATAGTTTATTTATAATTTTATTTTGGTCGAATTACACTTATCCAATAGAATTGTGACATGTGTTAAGATAATTATAATATCATTTTTACCTTAAATTACCCTATTTACTTTTACCATGGTAAATAAATTTCAAAAGTTACTATTCACTAACTATTATTTTCATCTTATTGAATAAAATTTTACTTAATTATGTCAACCTCATATCGTGAATTTTTTATATTCAACTCACAGTATTGGTAACATTATGTTTTATGCAAATTTGCTAATGTGCATAGTAGGTGGGTAAAAGAGGTTAAAAAGTTCAATAAAATTTTATACATCTATTTTTATTATAAAATGACTCCAATGGATTAAACTGAACTTATATAGGTATTATATATCTATTTTGAATTAAAATAAATTAAAATAAAATAATTAATTACTTAAATAAAAATTCGGTTTTAAATAATAACGCAATGTTTTTCACTATTCATAAAAAATTTAATGTTTTTAGAAAAATACCAATAATTCACCCTAAAAGAATTTTGATATTTAAAATTCAAAAATAAAGTATATTTTACCAAATTCAAAGAATATAATTTTCAATTATTAACTTAAAATTAATTCTCATTGCCAAAACAAAAAATTGGGTTTTTAAAAAGAAAAAACTATCAGAAAATTGACATGTGTTTATGTCAAATTTAAATGTAAAATTAATTATAATGACATAAATTTTATTAAATTATAAAAATAAAATAGAATTATACTTCAAAACCATTAAAATTCATAACTTAACACTATAAATTATTTCGATTAAAAATGTTTTTTCAATTAAAACATAGTATTTTCACTATTCGTCAAAATATAAAAGTTATCAGAAAGGTACCATAAATTTATCCAAAGTAAATTTTTTTGTCTTTATTCAAAAAAATAATTAATTTCCAAAAATTGAATATATTAATGTGTCAAATATTGGTTTTAAAAAGTGTTCTCCTTTAAAAGGCGGTAAAATTGCATTTTCTGAAAAATGCTTCTTTTATCTGAAAAAATGAATTTGTTCGTATATATAATCTAAGAAACACATAATATGGATGATGAAATGTAGAAGGAGCTTCAAAGGGAAACTCAGGACCCTCGGGCTGTGGTGGAATCTTTAGATACCATCTTGATCAGATCCAAGGATGATGCTATGGAAGTTGCGGTCTCTCTTCTGCAATGGAGGCCGAAATGATGGTTGTTGTTCACGCCATTTCCTTTGACCAAAAGTACATCTGGAACCAAATTTGGATTGAGAGTGACTCTACATCTATAGATCAATCCATTTCGAAGTGTGTTTCTCATCTTTCTTGGACTCTCACCTCCCGATGGATTGATTGTCTTAACTTGCTCAGGAATCTCAATTTTATAGTCACTCACACCTACCGTAAAGTGAATAGGATTGATGGTGGTCTTTCCAGAAAGGGATTTATTCATGAAGTTATTTGGAGGAATGAAATTCATTCTGATTTTCATCCTTATTATATTCAAGACACTAAAAAAGTTCCTACTTTTCGTCAAATGTAATTTCCCCTTGTACTCCGTACTTTTTTGAATAAATTTTAGTGTTCTTGCCATTGACCAGAACACAACCAACCTTAAAAAATGAAGTTAATACTATTCATAACCACTTTTTGAATGGCTAGTTTGGTAAATTGTGGTGCGCTTGAACTTGGTGTTGCGTGTAGGGCAAGCTATTGAATTACATTAATTAGATAGCGTACTATGAGATATTTGGGTGTTACGCCAACTCACATCACACCTAATCATACCCTTTATGTGTGTTTCTTGCCTTCCATTACAGCGATGTCCACACTCTCCTGGTTTCACCATATAACCCCCATCCTCCCTCTCCCTTGTCTCATTAAAGAACCCCCCCTTCTCCCCCTCGAATAGCCACAATTGATCCCCCAGTGCCCTGACTCATTCGTACGACCAGTCCCAGTGCCCTACATCCTTTGCACGACTTTCCCTAACACTCTACTTCTCTCACATGACCAACCCTTCGTAATCCCTTTCCCAGATCTAGATTCTTGTATCATTATATTTGGGGTTTTTTTCCAAAGGGAACAGTTTCTAATTATAGTATTAACTCTGTTTTCAGTTTGGCTTTTTATTTATGGTCCAATTTGGGTCCTATGTGGTGTGACTTGGGTGGGATTTAAAAATTTTCACTAATTTTGGGAATTTATTCAACCGAGGTAGGTGGATCTCTTCCTAAACATCTCTTGATAAAATTAATATTTTTTTAGGTTTATAAGTATTGTATTGTTTTTTATTGTGTGATGCGTTGTGAGTTCTGAAGGGTTTTGGGTGCTTATTGATTGGGAATGGATTTTTAATTAAGGAAGTTTCTTTGTTTTGATTTGTGAATTGATGCAATGATTCAAAAAATGGGTTTCAGGTGTTTTTTGGAAGGTAAAAAATCAATTAATAAATATTTTGACATACGTGTGTGATGAAATTGTATTTTTTTAGAAATTTTATTGTCATTCATTTTGGTGTTGTTGTGGTAATTTCTAGTTATTTAATCAATTTTTTAGGGTGTGTGAATGAGGTTTTATAAGGGTTGGATTGTGCAATTAATTTTAAAATGGTGTTTCCATGTGAAATTTTTGTTTTTTGATGTGAGGCCTTATGGTATGCATGTGATATGTTTTATAAATTGAGAAATTGTTTATTTAAGTGTTTTTTGGGATGTGAAACTTGGTTGGATATTTGTTTTGTGGTTTTAGGTTGGTGAGAAATGTGTTTTCAAGGTCTATGAGTTTTTTGTATATTTAAATGGATATTTTCAAAGGAAAATGAATAACTTTGGTTGAGTTTTCCTTATTTCACACTTTTGAAATTGAATTGAAAATTGTTTGATTAATGGAAAGCATGGTTTGATATGTTTACTTTGTGTATTTGGTTTTAAAATTAATTTTATATATGGAATCAAGTGGATTTTGGTGTAAAATGTTCTTGTTTTTTTTAAATGATTACACAAATGTTTTAATTGATTTATTGGATTGTTGAGATGGCGCGAAAGTAGTATTTTGGAAGAGTTGAAAACGCTATTGTTTTCAATGTAGTATTTCTATATTAAATGAGACATGTTTTTTTGTGTAAAATCACAATGTGTCACATCGAAGTGTATTAGGAGTGGTGTGATACTATTTTAAGAATAATTTATTAAGGAAGGGGTTTGGAAATGACTTTTCTACATGGAACTAGGTATATTTGTGGTGTAATCCCTTGTTGAATTATTTAATAATGTTTTATAAATAGTGAAAATGATATTTAAATTGATTAATGGGTGTGAAACATGATTTTATTTTTTTCTGGTATGATTTCATTATTGTGAACTTTTGGTACGTATTGAAAATGCATTTGAAAAAGGATTTTGGCATGTGTGAGATGAAAAATATTTTGTTCCTGAAATTGGTAAATTCTTTGGAATGCATGGAAATAGTTGTGAAATTGGTGGGGTGTTTTGATTATGTTATTGTTGAACTTGATTGAGGACATGGGAAAACCTTGGGTACCTTTGGGGGCGATTTGGACTAGTATGTAAGTTGATTCGTAAGTGGTTCATGTCGATCTCATCTAGCAGTATTGACATTACAACACGAACTAAACTTTTTTAATGATTGGAGACCACTAGGTTATGGATGTGTTTCCGTACTAGTGGGTTGTGCTTGAGAATGTAGACCAGTGTGGTTCTTATTCCACGTTTAAGCCGAGGTACGATGTCTCTAGTGTCCAACATGTGCTATCTACTTGAGGGGATTCACCTTAAATGCTTTAAAATTCATGACGTGGTTCTCTCTGTTGGCATACAGAAGAACACATGGGTTCATGTGCGATCTTTTATAATTTTTCTCTTCCACTTTGAAATTGTCACTTTAAAATGGTTTTTCTCTATGGATTCCTTTCTAACATTTATCTAGTTAATGTTTTCCTTAAAAATATTTTTTAATGTATGGTTTTGAATCAGTTTTTTAAATTTTCTTTTGATGTTGTGACATGGAACGTTTTTATTGGGTAGTATCTTACTAGGTGCTTGGATCACACCCTACACACACCTTTGGGTGTGTGTAGATATTCTTATTTCTGTATTCCAGGTTGAGTCATCATGCATAGTGATGGTGGTTCTAGTTTTGATGGTATTCTCATGCGGGGTGGCGTTGGTTTCTTAAAGACTCTACACCTAATGTTGCATGTATGTATGTTTTGGAGATTTAGTTTTCTTTATTTATTGTAGTTCCCTTTAGTTTTTGATTTGAGTTTAAACTATAAATTTGATATTAGTTAAAGGGAATGTTTGGTTATCCTTTTCAATTTTATAATATTTATCATGACGGTTGTTTATGTTTATTATATTGGGTAAATAATTCTGTCATGCTATATTTGATACCTAAGCACTTGTGTCAGCCCATGGGGATCGGGAATGCCCCTAGGCCTTACCGTGGACCGAGTCGATCACATGGTCGAATGGTGACCCAACTTGGTTCATGAAAAAATGGTACCAAAGTAAAGTTATGCACATTTGGGTCTTTTTTCTTATGAAAGAGTCATTATAGAAACATTCTAGGTTTTTCGGCACTCGATACCTGTCTATGAGTATGTTGCTTTCCCATCACACCTCATAGAGGCACTCGGGTTACCAGGTCAAGTTGAGGTTTGTCTGAGTATTCAATCATTGTGGTTAATCTTGTTTTGGGGGAATGAAAAGGGAGTAGGGTCCGTGGTCTCAGTGATCTCATCGGGCTTGGAAATCCATGTGGAGATAGGTACGTTGTCCTAGAATACTCTCTATAGAGGTGTCATGATTGGTGTATAACCACCAACCATATCTCCCAGTCACCCATTGACACTAGTTTCCTCTTACATTGATCCTCGTCTCTTGGTTTTGGAATCATGTGAATCAGGTTTTTATGAGAAAATTATTATTTTTTTGGAAAATGTTTTAATTTAAGTGAATTAAAAAGAAAATGAAGTGTGAGGTTTGAAAATTGTGGATTGAATGTTTTGGTTTCAAAAAAATGGAATGGTCTGGTTCTGACCATTGGTGTTCTCATGGGAAACCACGTTCCTGGGTATATAAGAAAAGAGAAATGGTTAATGGTACAAGAAGATGAGTTCCAGGATGGACATGAGGTGGGTGCTGGTGTGGCACGAGAAAATGCATGTGTGAGGCCCACCAGACATCGTTGTTGTTATTTCAACCCACCAACATCATTTATTTTTATAACGGTTTTTTTAAAAGAAAAACTGTGTGTTTTAGTAACCTATGATTGTGTGGTGTGTCCATGTATTTTTGAAATTTTGGACATGAGGTGTTTCATGCTGAGAGTCCTTTTTGAATGATTTTTGTCTTGAGTTTTAATTCTTATTGGTATGTTTGTTTGAAAGCATGTGGTTAGTGGTTTCTTTGAAAAGTTATTCAGAATCCCTTGTAGTGGTTCTCCCTACATGTTTAGTGTTTTCTTCCACTATGTCTTAGACATTGGAATAGTTTTATTGGGTCCATGATTTTCTTTCTTGACTAGTGTACACCCCCATAAAGTGTTATCATGCGATTGAAGTACAGCCATGGGAAATCCATTATTGGCTAGTCCTCTAGTGGATCGAAGGTCTCTCTTCTTGAATTCTACAATTGAATAAAGCTCTCCTATTTCCAATCAAGAGGATCTTATTGCGTCATGAGTGTGGATGTGAGAGGGGTTAAATGAAAATTTGGCCTCTATTAGTCATTTGATAGTCATGTGTGATGTTTGACCATGTTATGTTGAATGTCTTATATTGAAGGGGTGAAAGAGATTCCAATGGGGAAATGTTAAAGCAGCCTGGAGTTTTCAGTGCAGGATTATATTCTAAATTAACTTTGTTCCTTCATTTGTTTTTTTTAAGAAATGGTCCATGATAGGCCACTAGTGTGGCATGCCTAGTCACATAAGTCTTCTATTTTCATTTTCTGGAATCATGTGTTTTTATGACTCAATTTAATGTCTCTCTTCTTGTAATATTTCTCTCAACAAAAATGGTCATGTTAGGTGACGATTTGTGGTGTTGTGTTATCATTCCACAATTCACCATTTTAACTCCTATGTTGGTGAATGTTCTGTGAAAGAGTAGGTGGGTGTCAGTGTGTGTGGTGTCTGATGGTGTTATCTCGGTTGCAGTATGGTTGCTTACGGCTCTAGGAAAGAAGGAACTCTGCCCAAGAGTCTTCAGTGACTGACTTTTAAGAAGGTAATGCTTCGAACATCAAGGCTACATCCATCGGTCTCGGAGTGATGTTGGCACATGGATAGGAACCCCAGAAGTGTATGGGACCCCGACCATATTTATGTTGTTAGTATAGATAGTGAAGCCAATTTAAATTGTTTCATGTAGATGTCACATTCCAAATGACCTCTTTGGGTGCATGAGGTTTCTCATGGTTATGAGGAGGGGTGGCCGTCTCATTATAGTAATTTCCAAGTGGTTGGGTCCCACTAGATGTAATCTCTTTTAGGGGTCTACATGGAAACTATTTGGGTAAATATGTCTCAATTTTTATTAGTTCTCATCCAAGGATGTGAAGATGTTGATTTTTCTTCAACTATTGAATTAATTCCCCAGTAGTTGGGCCCTTCCCTCCCCACCTCTTGTGTTTGAGTGTTTGGTAATTAGAAATTTTTAATGTTTATGTATCTTCTATAAGTTCTAATGGTGGGGAGGCCCATGGTGAGTCTCTCTTAAATGTCTCTAGAATGAATCATGGTGATCATTTTTCATAAGGATGGGGAGTCTACTCAGGACTTCCTATGTCGGTTATCCAGTCTCATCTATGGTGTTGGTAGATTTATAATGGTGGGGATCCCCATCGGGCTTCCCCATGTCGGCCTTTCGGTTCTGTTCCTAGAGACACCTTTGTGGTAGGTAATATTAGTGTTCCATGGATGTGGTTTGATTTTTTTTTCATTCTGGTCAAACAATGTGTTTTTCGTTTTATGGTGTTTGAGGTGTTTTGGTTTGTGAAGTTTGTTCCCACTGGTTGAAGAGTTCATTTCCATGATCAGTCAACTAGAGGTGTTCTAACTCTTTGGGGTGGGAGAAACTTAATGAATAGTCTTTTAGGGTTTTCTGGAGGTTTCCTTTTAGATCACTTTCTCTGAGCATGGGGTGTTCACCTATTTTTTCTTGTTTTTCTTTGAGATCCTCTATAAACCATAAGGTGTATAAGTTGCTACTTTAGGGTTTCATCCTTAGTTTTGGATTTCCAAGGATGGAAAGCACTATGGTAGGGAGAATTTTCACACCCACCACTTTAAAATTATTTAGTTTATTAATTTCTTGGGTACTGGGTAGTATGGGTTGAAGCCCAACATAAAATTTCTCACTTCTTATTTAAAAATGAAGGTTTTGGCCTTGACAGTGCTTAGCACACCATGGTCGAAGCCGAACGGATTATCTTCAGTCCCCAATTGACCTCTCTCCATTCATCACATGACCTGCACGATGTTCAAGGAAAAAAAATAAAATGTAATGAATTATGAAATTTAAATAAAATAAAAATTAAAACTGTAATAATTATTTTAAAGAATTATTTAAATGATAATAATAATAATAATATTTGAATATAATAATATTATTGTTATAAATGTTATGAATATAAATTTTATCAAGTTGTTATTAATTTTTTTATTCTTATTAATATTAATATTATATTAACCTATTAAAACATTTATTATAATGGTTATTATAAAACTAATAATATCATTAGTGTTATTATTGTTATAATCATAAATTATAATTAATTAATTATTTAATTAGAGGAGTAGATTATAGTAATTAGTGAAGTTAATATGTTATTAAGATGTTATTATTATTATTATTATTATTATTATATTTATTTTTAGTTTTAGTTTAATTTTATTATAATTTTTTTGGTATGGTTTCTCTTCATAGGTCATGTAGTAACTCCTCATTTTCCTTCCACCTCATCACGCGCCCTCTTCTCCCCCCTCTTCCCCTCACGTTTCGTCTGCCCGGACCATCCCTGCGTGTTGTTGGCCTTATCTCATCACACCATCCTTCTTATCCTAGTTGCACCATCTGGCCCCCTCCTCCCTCTCCCTTATCTCACCGATGAACCCCTTAGTCCCCTTTCCCATACGTCATTGATCCCCCAATGAACTGCCTCATTTGTGAAACTAGTCCTAGTGCCCTGCCTCCTTCGCGCAACCATACTTGGCACACTACCTCTCTTGCGTGACCAGTCCTCAGTAAGCCATTTCCCCGAAATAGGGTTTTGTCTCTTTTTATATGGGGTTTCAGTTTTCCAAAGGGAATGGTGTCCAATTTTAGTGTTAATTCTAGATATTTTGTTCTAGTTGAATGATTTAGTATCCAATTTGGGTCCCTCATGGTGCTACTAGGGTGCGATTGATGAATTCATACCAATTTTGGTAAATTCATCACCCGATGTAGGGGTTTCCTTTCTTAAACATCTATTGATAAATTTTATAAGTTTTTTAAGTTTATAAATTTATTTTTGGTGTTTATTTTTTCGTGTATTGGGTGTTTTTGAAGGGTATTGGGTTATTATTGATTGGTAATAGATTTTTAATAAAGGAAATTTCTATGTTTTGATATGTGCATTGATGAAATGTTGAAAAAATGGGTTTTAGGTGTTGTTTGGAAGGTATGAAATGTGCAGTAAATATATTTTGACAAGCGTGTGTCATAAAATTTCATTTTTTAGAAATGGCCACGTCTTCCATTTTTTCTAGTTTTTTTAATTTCTAGAAGTTCTTATTCAATTGTTTATGGGGTGATAATGATGTTTTAGAAGGGATGGAATGTGCAATTGATTTTAAAATGGTTTTTGCATATAAAAGTTTTGTGTTTTGAAGTGAGTACTTATGGTATGCATGTGAGATGTATTATAAATTGATAAATTGTTTAGTTAAGTGGTGTTTTGAATGTGGAACATGGTTGGAATGGTTTTTTGGATTGTTTGTTTGGTGGAAAATGTGTTTTCAATGTCTTTCAGGTCCATGTATATTTAAATGGATATTTTCAACAGAAAATAAATCACATTGGGTGTATTTTCCTTGTTGTGAACAATTGAAGTTTAATTAAATTTTTTTGAATAATAGAAAACTTGTTTTGATATGTTTACCTTGTGTTTTTGGTTTTAATGTTATGATTCTATATGTACTCTTGTGGTTTTTGGGTAAAGTATTCTTGTTTTGTTAAATGATTTAATAAATAGTTTAACTTATTTATTAAATTATTTAGATGGCATGAAAGTAGTATTTTTGAAGAGTTGAATATTAATTTATTTTAAAAGTAGTATATCTATATGTAATGAGACATTTTTCTGGTGTAAACTCACAATTCATCACATGGAAGTGTTTTATGAGTGGTGCGAAACAAGTTTTAAGAATAATTTAGTAAGCAAAGGGTTTAAGAATTATTTTTTTACGTGGAACTAGTTATATTTGTGGTGTAATACATTATTGTGTTATTTAATAATGTTATATAAAATTGTGAAAATGATAAATAAATTGAGTAATGGATGTTGTGTAACACCCCAAGATTTTATTGTACGTTATTTTCTTTAATATAATTCAATGGCTTGCGCTACATGCAACACCAAGTTCGAGCGCACCACGACTAACAAAACTAGCCATTCAAAAAGCGGTTATGAATATTATTAACTGATTTTTGAATACTAAATATAATTTTATAGTCTATATTATGTGTTTCTTAGACATAATGTAAGAACAAATTCAATTTTTCAGACAAAAGAAGTATTTTTAAAAAAATTATTTTTTAACACCTTTTAATAGTGAACCATTTTTGAACAAAATATTTGAATCTTTTATATATTAAATTTAATTAAATTAAAATATTCTTTAGAATCAGGACATAAAAAAATTAGTTTTGATAATTTTTTGGTACTTTTTTGATAAATTTTATATTTTGATGAATAGTGAAAAAGGCTGTGTTTTATTTGAAAACAACTTTTTTAATAGAAATAATTTATAGTGTTAAATTATACATTTTAATTGTTTTTAAGTATCATTAGATGATATTTTCATCATTTAATATAATTTACATCACTGGCGGTAATTTCATATTAAAACTGGACATAAATAAGTGTCAATATTTTGATATTTATTATTTCTTAAAAATACGATTTTTTTACTACGAGAATTAATTTTAAATTAATTTCTGCCGCTTTTGTATTTTGGATTTGGAAAAATGGGTTCAATATTTGGAATAAAGAGGTCCAAATTGGGTAAATAGGTGAATTTTATTTTTAGACAATATGAATAAATACATTGGTAAATATTTTATTTACCATGATTAAAGGATAAATCCGGTAAATAAGGGTAAACAAATAATATAATAATAATAATAAATTACCATAACACAGGTCCTAACCCTATTTACATATACATATCTGGCAATGGGAATCCTTTAGTCATTTTTGGGACACCATGGAGCCACTTGGGAGTGATAATGACATTTTATATTAATTAATCTAATGTAAAGACAAAAATAAATATATTTATTTATGACACAATAATGATGTGATATTTTCATTATTTATAAATGAATCAAATAAATTATATTTTAAATATTAAAATAAATATAATTTTTTTGATGCCATCCAAGAATTTTTTAGGTGCATAAGACACGATAGGATTTATATCAAGTATTTTGTTCGAAGTAATAACGTTTTTTTGACTTTCACAAAAAACCAAATACCAAATTGTGTCAAAGTTGACATAAATGATTTTTTAAAACAAATACTATATTATTAACTGATATAATATTCCTAAAATTATAAGGTTCATCCAAAAGACTTATATATTAATAGATATTTCATTAATGAACCACATGGGGTTCGATTTCCATTTTATTGTAAGTTTATTATACATTTATTATAGTATTATAAGAAGACATTTTGAAAGTTAATATTTTTAAATTAGAGTTAAATCTAAAATATAGTTTTAATATGGTGACATAAACATGCCTAAAACCTATTTCTTGAAAGTATTTTGACCCATCCCCACCTTATCCTTGAAACAAATTTTTTTCACGTCATCAGAAACCGAAATTGATTTTATTATAAAATATTATTTCAATCTTTTTCTAAGTTCCCCCCTCCTCCCTTATAACATAAAACTTCCCCTTATTTTAATTTCACACCTCCTAAGCTATTTGTCTCAGAACACCCCTGCACAAATATCCTCCCAACTTCCCTCAAATCAACCTAGAGTTCTTACTTTGATCACAAAGCCAACATAATGAGCCCTTTTGATCAACTCAAAAGGAAACACATGAAGAAGAGGTAATAATTTCACCAACCACTTTCATGTTCTTCTCTTCTTCCACTTCTTCTTTATTTTTTTATTCCATACCAAAATAATAAATCCAGGACCTTCTTTATACTGGGATGTTATTATAAACATGGTACAACCATATTCGTTATTCTATCCATCCTATAAACGACAAAGTCACCATACATGTGTACGTATAACTTACCATCTCCACGTCATGCTGTAGTTTGTTATTCAAACACTTAATTATTTGGATTGGTATAATGATGAGTATAAAGGATTTAAATAAATAATATAACATGATAATGATTCTATATATCTGATATACCATCCAATTAAAAATGATTTCTCCCTCAATATAATGATATTGTTGCTCATGTGTACGTTCAGATTACCGTCCCCACGAGTGCGATGAGATTCATTTACCCATCGTAACCATTCAAGAATAATTTTCATTTTATGATTAAAAATAATGTCTAATAACTTAATATCGTTCTTGATATGATTAAAATACATTCTATCCTTAAAAAACACGGCTTACATAACAAAATATATAAAGGAAAATGAATCAGTTAACAACCAAAACAATGATACTACTAAAATATCATTAACATAGAAATATTAGAAGATTATATATAATATCATATTAATGTATTTGTTTCATTAATAATTTAATAACAATTATTTTACCCTTATATAAGAGGTTAACTTACTCTATACTAAGGAAAAGTACATGGTAAAGGGTTTCTTATCTCACTTTTAATACCGTGATATTTCCATTGTTCGTCGCCTATTTATTTCATGTGGTGTATTTTGTACTTCCATTTGATATATAATATCATTATTATCTTTATATTCATGGTATTATGTGATTCATTTGGTGGTTATTAACTTTTTTTTATATGACTCGATTGATTACAATGTGGTAAGGGTTTTCTTATTTCACTTTTAATTCTGTGAGATTCCCCTTGTTCGCCACTTATTTATTACATGTGGTGTATTGTGTACTTCCATTGGATATATATTCTCATAACAATCTTTATATTCATGGTATTATAAAATTTATTTGGTGGTTATTAAATTTTTTTCAAACTACATGATTGATTAAAATTTGGAAAGTGGTTTTTTATCTAACTTTTCATTCCGTGAGATTTTTATTTTTCACCACTTATTTATTTCATGTGGCGTATTTTGTGCTACCAATTGATATATATTATCATCATTCTTATTATATTCATGGTATTCTGTGATTCATTAGGTTGATATTAACTTTTGGTTATACTACTCGATTGATTACAATGTGGTAATGGGTTTTCATCTCACTTTTATTCCCGTGAGATTCTTGCTATATTTTCCACTATTACATTATGTGTATTGTATGTATTGGAAATGATAATATTTCTTGCATTATATAATCTAATTTATGGGTATTTACATGATCATTGTATGATCCTTTTTTCATGGGGTGTATGTTTCGTATGTTAGCAAATCATTAAGGGAATTTCAAATTTCAATTTCCAGTCATTCGGTTTTACACAAACTTCATTGACTACTTTATTCCAAGATTATGTGTTAAATAACAATTTATTTACTTTTTCATTAATTTCGACTCCCATTTCAGCGGATATACTTTTGATACAGATAATAAAACCATTGATAAATTCTTATGTCATCGATTTAAACTTGATAAGAGTAATTTTAACTCAATTTCAATTCATTGAGTTAAACATCCAAGTCATTTGTGTTGTTTTTACAAGAATATGTTTGAATACCCTCTGACTGATTTACACTGAATATCCAATCATATTTATTGTATTTATATTTTTCACACATATATGTCATTGATTTATCCTTAACCTAAGGATACGGTCTTTATAAAGGAATTCATCTCAACTTACATTCCATTGAGACTTCTTTATTGTTATGAGCCAGTTCACTTTTATTTGGTGTATATACTGTACATTGACATAGTATATAATGAATCCCTTTATTCTCATGATATTATAAAGTGTTTATTTCCTCAATTATTTTTATTCAAGATTCTCTCATTTGGTTAGGAACTCTAACAAAAATATCATTTTAAATGTTTTAAATATTTATTATTCTAACCTTTCTCATTAATGTCCATGTTGTAAAAATGGTTTTAAGAATTTATTTATACGAACATGAATGTTTTAAAATGTTAATTCCTTTCAAAATATTCAAAGTGTTATGGGAATCATTGATTCAAAACTATCTTTTAAATTATATCCTTTATAAATTTTGTGACTTGTAAATAATTTCATGAAAAAGATATATTTTTCTCAAATATTTTTACTGATCTTTTTCAACTATGTCAACATCCTTTATGGGATATTAATCTTGATCGAGGTTGATTTATTATGATAGAAATATTCCATATTTTATTTAAGGTTTTGTGATATGTTCAACTGTGGATGTGTTTTTTATACCATTTATGGTTTATGGATATATTATTGACATTATGTATGTTAGTTTTAATACAAATTATAATGTTATGTTTCAACCTTTTCATATGTGGAATGTATTAGACTTAGTATGTGACGGGTGGAGCCCTCTATAGCTCCTTGATGAATCGATAAGTCTCATGAGACAATTAGACATGGAATTCACCGAGGCCTTTCCCAATTTGATATATGGTTTTTTCCGAGGCCTAAATCATATTTAGACATCATGGACAATGCCTTGACAAGATGTTTCAGAACCTCGGGAATTATACATTCCCTCATTATGAAAAAAAATAATAATGGTTCATGTGGTTATTTGACTAGTAGAATATCCATGACTATGTTTTATTATGGAATTATTTACTCGGCTCATATTCCTGCCATAAAGTGTTCATGGTTTTTATTTGTAAAGGAATGTGTTTTTTAATTATTCACCATGCCTAATATTTATTTTATCTTCCACTGTATTGGTTACCCTTACTAATAGTTTGAGCTCACCCCTTTCTTATATTTCATTATCCTAGGATATGAAGAAGATAGTTATGAGTGACTTGAATTAATAATCTCACAGGCTTGGATGTTTCTAATGGAATAAATTAGTATTGTATTTATTTTCAAGTTGTAATGTTGAACTTATGTATGTAATCTATTTTCCAAGTGTTCTAAACTAATCGGTCATTCAGGACATGATTCCATGTAATAATTCCAATGTTATGTAATAATGCGCCGACTTTGGGTAACTGTGGTTGGGGAATTAGAGTTGGTATTAGAGGAAGTTTAGTACAAACCATGGAAACAATATTTAGAAAACCTCTGATTAGAAAACACTAAACTAATATATTCATTGAGGATTATCATAGAAAAACATCCAAAATTTTTGGTAATGTACATATTGTTTGGGTTTTCCATGAAATACAACCATGTCTGGATACGAGCGGGTAGAGGTAGCTCGGGCAAAAAGGTACCTAAGAGTGAAAAATCTGACAAGGAGTATCGAGCTTGACCTGGGGAATCTTGGTACATGATAATGGGCCTTGGTGCACTCTTGGATAGGACACTCTTGGGGTATATGCTTAGGATAATTCACATTTTCCTTACAAACCGATTTGAAGGATTATAATATAAGATGAAAATAAATAACCTTGGTTAATCCTAAGGTGTTTTAGATTGAAAATAAGGTGTTATGATATTCTATACATGATTTTTGACTCACACTATGCTTTCTTGTGTTAGTTAACGACTAGATTCTAAGGAAGTCATTGTAACGTTGAAAATTATTTACATGGTTGGCAAGGTGGTGGAAATGTGCAACGAATTTGAATTTTGATAGCTGTAAAAGATATCGTGTTAATGAAGAACCAGTTTTTCAAAAATATGATCAAAAAAATTTATATAATCCAACTCCCAGACTAACCAATGGAGAGAAAGGCGGTGAATGATAAGAGCTCCAGTGGTGGAGAGTATAGAGAAAAGAAAGCTCAATTTCCATATTTCCAAAAATGTGGAAAGAGACACCTAGGAATGTGTCTCAATAGAACAAAGAAATGATTTATGTGTGGGAAAGAAGGACCTAATGTAAAAAATTCTTGAAGAAAAATGATGATTTCTATGGAATAAAATAAAAATGATCCCAAGAATCCATTTACTGTTATTTTCCGTAAATGTAGGGGACCTGGGCATTACATGAGTGAATGCCCTATTCCGTACGATAACCTATTGGCCAAGAAAGAAACTATTTTAAAAAAATGGATAGAGAAATGTTTAAAATTATTAGTGCTCTTGGTTGATGGGATTAATTTGGAAGAATTTTTTCTTCTATGTGTAACCCTATAGATTGTTATGTGAAAATTTTATTTGAGGAAGAATTATCTCTTCTTTTGTGGATATAGTTATAATGAACCATTTGGGTTTATATGATCCTTGAATTTGAGGAAATTACAGGTTATTAATTTTTGGGATGAAAATGTGAGGTATGACGTAACATTTGTGGTTAAATTATTTTATGGTTATTTTGATGAATTTATCTCATTTTGGGAATGTTATAAAATATATTTTTTAAAAAAAGAACAACATAGAGCCCGTGTGATAACCCATCATGTTGGACAAAGCTGTAGGAATCAAACCCATGACTAGAGTGTGATCGGTATTTATTACCTACCAATGGACTACGTGAAGGCCCTGGTTAGTGTGGATAATTATTTTTATATAAATGATTTTATTAATCAATAATAAGTTAATTTAGAATCTCAAGTCTTATCAAATGGATATCCTTAGTATAGGAAAATGATTTGGTGATTATGTGATAAATGTTATTTTGGAAGACATTCACTCTGTTGGGAACAATATATGCCTAAGGAAAATAGAATACTATGGGATTTAATTGAAAGAGTAATGGTGGATTTTTATTTATGTTTTTACTGTGGATTTATATCTATTTGGGTTATTTATGGAAAGGATTAACCTATCATAGTGAATATGTGATTAGGTTAATTAAATTTTAGTACATGAATTTAAGAGAAGTTGATGTTATTTAGAGATACAATATAACACGGAAAATTATGTAATAAAATTCTTCTAAGTATTGGGTTTCAATATTAGTTTTGATTATATTGAAGGATTTTAAGGACAATTTTTTATTGATTGGTATTTATTGAACTTTGGGTATTGTTGGTTTAATTTTAGAAATTTGGATTAGTATTTATTTCTCTAAATGATTATCCTTTTTGGTTATTATCTTATCTCATTATAACCATTTAGTTTTTTGTTATTAACTAAAGAGAAAAGAAATATATAGTTTATCCTTTTTGGATCATTTGACTCTCTAGAAGTTGATTCTAGCACATTAGGTGTGACCAAGTCATCTTGAGTACTCATCGTTTGGAAAAAAATATTACTTAGTGGTAGAAATTTATTAAAATATGAAACTCTAATTAAAAAGTAAGTATATCTCTTTATTTGTTTAGTCAATATCATAAATAAATTACTCAACTTTATGAAATGGAACATAAAACAAAAAAAATGTTGTCTGTTTACTTCACCTACTGGGAAACTAATGACCATTTATACAATCACAAGTTTGTGGTTTTCTTGTTATTAACTTTACCATCATCATGTTTTCTATCACTCTCCATCAGAACATGACACTTAGTTTATCTTCTATATCCCTGTTTTCTTACATGGTATCCTAGTATGGGTTATCTTAGGCGACCTTTGTACTTCTCGTTCTTTCTTTTAAAGTGATAGTTTCATTGACTCTTTTACAAATGTGGGACTTTCAATGACGTTTTGAAATCCAATTTTAAAATTGATAGGATGAAATTTACAAAAGGGGGGAAGAATGTAACACCTCATGATTTCATAGTAAGTTTTTTTCTTTAAAGTAATTCAATGGCTTGCACTGCACGCAACACAGAGTTTGAGCGCACCACGGCTTACCAAACTAGCCATTCAAAAAGCAGTTATGAATAGTATTAATTGAATATTGAATTATACATATAATTTTAGAATCCATACTATGTGTTTCGTAGACCTAATGTAAGAACAAATTCATTTTATTTCAGATAAAAGAAATATTTTTTAAAAAATGAAATTTTACCACCTTTTTATAGCGATCCCTTTTTAAAACAAATATTTGAAACTGTTATATATTCAATTTAGTGAAATTAAATTCTTTTTTAGTATTGGGAAATAAAAATTTAGTTTGTAATGTTTTTGGTACTTTTATGATAACATTCATATTTTGACGAATAGTGATCAATACTATGTTTTAATTGAATTTTTTTTAATAAAAATAATTTATAGTGTTAAATTATAAATTTGATTTGATTTTAAGTATACATAGATTATTTTTTTTAACATTTAACATAATTCAAGTCATTGGATGTAATTTCAGATTTAAACTGGACATAAAAGAGTGTCAATATTTTGATAGTTATTGTTTCTTAAAAACACACTTTTTGTTTTGACAATTGGAATAAATTTTAAAGTAATTTCTGCCACTTCTGTCTTTTGAATATGGAAAAATGGATTCCATATTTCGAATCAAGAGTTCAAAATTTTATAAATAGGTACATTTTTTTTTCATTATAAATAATTACTTTAGTAAATATTTTAGTTACCATGATTAAAGGGTAAATCCAGTAAATAAGGGTAAAAAAATAATATTATAATAATATTAAATTATTGTAACACATTTTAAAACCCTATTTGATTATACATATCAGACCATGGTCATATTTGCGATGATTTTGGTACCGAATGGAGCCACTTGGGAGTGATAATGACATATTATATAATTAATCTAAACTAAAGACAAAAATAACAAAAGTATATATCTTTTAGTAAAACATTTTTATATGGGATTATATAATTTATCTCTTTGACTATAAAAATTGATTTTAAAGACAAAACGATTTCTTGCATGATGATATTATATATATAAATTTTAGACATAAAATAAATATATTTAATTATGACACAATAATGATGCGGTATTTTCCTAATTAATAAAAGAATCAAATAAAAGAAATTGTAAACATTAAAATTAATATAATTTGAATATTTTGATGCAATAAAAGAATTTTATACATGGATATGAAATTTTAGTGTTTATTTAATGTATTTTTTTGAAGTAATAAAGTTTTGTTGACTTCCCCAAAAAACAATATACAAAATAGTTTCAAACGTTACATAAATGTGTTTTTGAACAAATACTGTATTATTAATTGATATAATATTACATAAAATCTATGGATCGGCCAAAGACTTATATTATAATAGATATTTCATTAGTTTACCACTTGGGTTTCTCTTATAATTTTATAGTATGTTTATTAACAATTTATTATAGTAATACAGGATGACATTGTAAAAGTTAAACTTTTTAACTTAGAGTTAAATCTAAAAGCTAAGGTTAATATGGTGACCTTAACTTGTCTAAAATCTATTGGTTTAGAGTTTTTCAACCCATCCCTACCTTATCTTTGAAATTAATCCTTTTGGATCCATTAGAAACCAGAAATAATTTTATTATAAAATAATATTTCAATCTTTTCTTAAGGTGACCCTCACCTCTTTTTTACAAGGAACACCCCCCTTATCTTAATTTCACACCTCCAAAGCCATTTTTCTCGGACAACACCCACCCAAATATCCTCCAAACTCCTCTCACATCAACCTAGATTTATTAATCTGATCAGAAATCCATCTTAAGGAGCCGTTTTGATCAACTCAAAAGAAAACACTCAAAGAAGAGGTAATAATTTCAACACTCTCTTTCATGTTCTTTTCTTCTTCCACATCATCTTTCTTTGTTGTTTCCATACCAAAATAATAAATCCAGTACCTTCTACATACTTTATTTTTATTATAAATATGTTAAAATACTTTTATGTATTCTATCCATCCTATAAATGACAATGTCACCATTCGTGCGTACATACGGCTTACCCTCTCATCACCGTGGTGTAATTTATTATTGAAACACATCATTATATGGATGGATATAATAATAATTATAACTAATGGAAATAATAAATATAACATGTTAATGATTCTGTATATATGATATACCATCCAATTACATATGATATCACCATCAATATAATGATATTGTCGCTCGTGCATACGTACGGATTACCGTCTCCACGAACATGATGAGATTCATTTCCCCATCGTAACCATTAAAGAATAATTTGCATTTGATGATAATTTTTTTAGAACATAATATAATTATGGATATGATTCAAAAACATCCTATCCATAACAAACTCGACTTACATAACAAAACATATAATGGAAAACGAATCGGTTAAGAACCAAACCAATGATACTATTGAAATATCATTAACAAAGCAATATTAAAAGATCATATATAATATAATATTTATGAATTTGGTTCATTTATAATTTAATCATAATTATTTCACCATTATACATGAGGTTAACCTACTCTATACTAAGGAAAAGAACAAGGTAAGGGGTTTCTTATCTCACTTTTATTTCCATGGGATTTCCATTGTTCACCACTTATTTAATGAATGTGGTGTATTGTGTACTAACATTTGATATATATTATCATGATTATATTTTTATTCATGGTATTCTGTTATTTATTTGGTGGTTATTATCTTTTGGTCCTACGAATGGATTGATTACAATGTGGTAAGGGGTTTCTTATCTCACTTTTAATTCCGTGATATTTCCATTGTTCGCCACTTATTTATTGCATGTGATGTATTGTGTACTTACCTTTGATATATATTATCATGTTTCAATTTATATTCACAGTATTGTGTGATTCATTTTGTGGTTATTAATTTATGTTCATACAACTCGATTGATTCCAATGTGGTAAGGGGTTTCTTATCTCAATTTTAATTCCTTGAGATTTCCATTGTTCTCCACTTTTTTATTGAATGTGGCATATTGTGTACTTCCATTGGATGTATATTATCATTAATCTCTTTATATTCATGGTGTTCTGTGATTAATTTTTTGGTCATTAACTTTTGGTCATACGACTCGATTGATTACAATGTGGTAAAGGGGTTTCATCTCACTTTTATTCTCGTGAGATTCTTGCTATATTTTCCACTATTACCATTGGTGTGTTGTATGTACTACCCATGATCCTATTGTTTGTGTAATATACTTTAATTTATGTGTATTTAAAAAATCATTGGATGATCCTTCTTTCATGGGGTTTATGTTTTGTATATTATAAAATATATAAGGGAATTTCAAATTTCAATTTACACTCATCTGGTTTTATACAAACTTCATTGATTACTTTACTCCTTTATTATGCATGAAATAACTATTTCTCTACTTATATAGTAATTTCCACTCCCCTTTGTGTGGATAGACCTTTGACACACATAATAACTCCATTGATAAATTCTCATGTCATCGATATAATCATTATAAAAGTAATTTTAACTCAATTTATATTCATTGAGGTAAACATCTAAGTTATTGGTGTTGTTTTTATAAGAATATGTCTCAATGACCTCTAATTTATTGACACTGAATATCAAATCATATTGAGTGTATTTATGAGTGACTGTCAATCATAATCTAAGAGACTTGGATGTTTCTAATGGAATAAATTAGTGTTATATTTTTTTCAAGTTGTAATGTTGAACTTAGGTATGTAATTGATTATCCAAGTCTGAAAAATTGATTGGTCCTTCGGGATGTGATTACCTTTAATCCTGTGAATATTATGTTATAATACACCGAATCTCGATAACTAGGGTTTGAGAGTTACATGTGGAATATGTTTTGTGTTGTTTTTGGTATTGTTTCTTTGTTGAGAACTTTGGTTATGTATTAAAATTGTATTTGAAAAAGTATTTTTTAGTGTGTGAGGTGAAAAAAATTTTGTTCATGAAATTGGAAACTTCATTGGAATTATTGAAAATAGCTGTGAAAGTGGTGTTGTCTTTTTATTATGTGAATGTGGAACTTGATTGAGTATAAGGGAAGACCCCATGTACCTTGCAGGGCAGGTTAGGACTAGTATGTGAGATGATACATTAGTAGTTCGTCACGGTCCTATCTAGACGGATTGATAGTATAACACTAGCTTAACATTTTTTAGGATTAGAGACCACTATTTTATGGATGTGTTTCCCTACTAGTGGCTCGTGCACGAGAATGTAGATCATTGTGTTTCCTATGCCAGGTTTACACTGAGGTATGGTGTCTCAAGAATCCCAGGCATTCTTCCTACCTTAAGAGATTGATAGTTCTTTACTATTCGTGACATGGTGCTCTCCGTCAGCATACAGGGGACTACATCAATTTGTGTGTGTTCACTTTAATAATTTTTCTCTTCCACTTTAAAATAGTTTCTGTAGAATTAATTTTTTCCAAATATTCCTTGTTAACATTTATAATGTCAATGTTTTCTTTAAAAATCATTTTAGATGTGTGTTTTTGAATTGGAATAATAAATTATCTATTGATATTGTGGAATGTAACCTTTTTTTTGGGTGGTAGCATACTGGGCTCTTGGATCACATGCTACAAACAACTTTAGGTGTATGTAGATCTTGTTTTTTCTGTATTCTAGGCTGAGACATCTTTATTAGTGATGGTTGTTATGGTTGTTGATGGTATTCGCATGTAAGTCGGTGTTGGTAGCATGAGGATGTTACACCTCACGTTGCTTGGAGGTTTGTGTTGGAGTTTTAGTTTTCTTTCTTTTATGTAGTTTCCTTTGGTTTTTTATTTGAGTTGTAAACTATAAATTTTATCCTTGTTTAAGAGAATGTTTTGTCGCCTGTTTCAGTTTTAGTTTATTTATCTTGTTGGTTGTTTTTGTTTATTATTTTGGTTAAATCGTTACCTCATATTATTTTTGATACCCAGGAACTTGTGCTAGCCCGTGATGATTGGAAATGCCCCTTGGGCCTTGCCACGGATCGGGTTGGGCACCAGGTCAGATGGTGACCCATCTTGGTTCGTGACTTGTATAATCCCTTGAGTAGTGGTATTTTCATTTCATTTATAATATAAAATGTATTTAACATAGGAATTGTATGTGAACCCCAATCCATATGTTTTTGTGCTAGAAATAATGTATGTTTGAGGGATATAAATTTAAAGACATTTTTATATTATAGCAATGATAATTTTTTAAAACAATTCTGATCTTGAATGTTTTTTTCTTTAATTAATTTTATTATATATATATATTCATTTTCTACTTCATATTCTATAGTTTATGCATCGATAACTGACATGATATGTTGTTTTTTCCTTTATTAATTAAATTATATTTTTGAAAAATAGTTACTTAATATTATGTTGGATATAAATTTGAATTGTAAATGGTTTTCATTTTTATATATGTAATTTATGTCACCATAGAATATCAATCATGTATTAATGTCCAAACTATTTCTATAAAATGATTTAGTTACAATTCATAATAGCGAAAAAAATATTTTTTAAATGGTGGTTTTGTATATTTGGTTTCTATCCCTTTATAAAAATTATTCTCTTATCACGGGACAAGATTAGAGATTCCATGATTCATTATATTCCCAACCCTTTTCAATGAGGGTATAATTCAGTTTATATAACTCGTATATTTTATCTACATGGATTATGACTATTCTCTACGAAGTTATGGATTGTTAAATAATAAATCCAAATGTGTTTGAAATATGGAACCATGTTAAATTTGTATTCATTATTTATAATATTTAAATAATAATTAGGGATATTTATTTACATTCCTATTGACATTCCATGTATTTCGACTGTATGGTCCTGTATTTAATATTGATAGGAATGTGTATTGTGGTATCCACCTAAAATATATGATTTATTTAGACTATAAAAATTCCATTCTAACATAGATTTGGAATCTTTTATGTGTGATCTAAGAGTGGGAAATATATGAGAGCATATAGTTCACTATAATTAGAGAAAATATTCATGTGATATATTTTTTGATATTTTGATAAAAAAATATGGGTATGTATTAGGTTAGCAGTGGTCATGATATATAGTATATCATACATCTAGAACATATTTTAATATCTTTTATGTCTTTTTTCTTTCACATGTTCTGTGAATATATCTTACCATGACTGGTAGATGATCTATATGTGTGTTTCTGAATGCTGTTGGTGTATAGTTGAATATAAATTCATACTCATCCATTAAATTTTAAATATGTGTATAATTTTTCACTAGAGTACATGTAACTATTATATAGACGTTATATTTTTTTCCAATATTACCAATGGTCATTCTCCATTTCTAAAAATTTACATACATTTTATCATTAAATATATATATAGGAACCACATGCTAAAAAATAAATATGTAATTTATCTTTTGTTCACTAGCCTCTAGTGGTGGATATTATAGTATGATGTGTTTTTATGATTGGTATAATTTAAATATAAATTCTTGTTTTTTATAACCCATTCAGGTTTCAAGGGATAAAGAATTACATCAAAAATTTTCTTCAAGTAATATTAACTTATCATGTGGTCAATGTGATATATCAATATCTGTAGGGGTCATGAAATTAAACCAATTCATGCATGAATTCTTTATAAATATAGTAAATAAAAAAATTCATGTATGGGTTATATTAAAAACAATTAACAAAAAAATATCTTACCATTCATTTACCAAATCTTGAAACAATCTCACATACTATGAATTACATTTATTTTCAATGTGCATGTGATGGATATTATAGTTTATAATTATATTCTATTATATATTTCATGGGATCATGTTAATTGATTCCCAATGTGACTATTAAATGGGAAATATAAATTCATCACTACTCATTGGAAGATGTATATATCTTGATAATTGAAAACACATATGAAATAAAGATGAAATATTTATTTTCTAGTGTGTATGATTTGATCATCTCTGATGGACTACT
The DNA here is from genome assembly GCA_963277665.1 of Viscum album. NCBI lineage: Eukaryota > Viridiplantae > Streptophyta > Magnoliopsida > Santalales > Viscaceae > Viscum > Viscum album. The sequence continues at coordinate 1,234,801,625 of OY728123.1, read as the reverse complement.
GAAAATCATGGTAGATTCATATACATTTGGATCTATTACACATATCAAATAGGTATTTTTTCATTAATGAAAGAATTATAATTCAATGAATTGTATGCCAGTTTAATCAAGGAATTAATTTTTTTGGACTTGAAGAGTATAAAATTACTCATAATAATTAATAATGTGATTGATAATTTTGATCTGTTTTTGTTGATCAAAATGATTTTTTTACTAATTATAATTGGTCAAAAAAATTACACTTTATTGTTTTAAATAACCATTTTTGGATGACCCAACCTGTCACCGATGCTGGTCTCCTACATAGACTAATGCATGTTCCATATCGCCATAGGTCAGTGAAAATTCCAAAGCATAGCTAACTATTTCTTGGGAATGGTTTCTCAATAACTAAAAATGCACGAATCATCCATTAAACCAGATAGAAAAGACAATGTCATCATATTCATCTGGATAACATAAATGGATACTAAAGAATATAATATATCACAATAAAAAAATTCCAAAATTGGACATATACATGGTATCCAAAATGAAAACCCAATACTCAATACAGTGGGTATAATGTGAAAAATGGCTCATTGATATGTTCCAAAAACTTCCATAAAACAAAAAATGCCTCAACAAAAACGAATCCCTTGAAAACACATCTCCCACATAAATCACTAGATTATCATACTCAATTACAGCCACCCTGGATGATGGTGCCCTTTCCTCAACCAATGTAATACAAAATTAAATGTTCCAATTACAAAGTCCCATGTAGGGTGTGAGGAATTAATCATAGTAGGATACCACTATGAATATATTTAATGAATTCACCCATGATAACCATAAACTAGTTTGTAAGTATTTCAAAACTAAAACATATTGAAAACATACAATTTCTAAATGAAACATTTAAATATATTTTGTTTTCCATTTAAAACGAAACCTAATTTTGCAAAACACATTATAATATGGGTCAAATAGATAAATATAGACAATATCCATCAAATATACAATATCACATCCAAAGAAAAATCAAGGGTGAGCATAAAAAAACATGTAATAACATCAATGGACAATGTGCATCATATATTTTACCACTTAAAAAAGTAAAAATCGAACGCATAAATTTGGAAAACCAATATACCTGAGTAATGTGAAACTATGGATCTATCCATCAGGCCAAGCTGACTGTGTAAACATAAATTTTGTCTATATAAGATAAATAGAAGCTGTCACAATCTTCACCTGACCCAACATTGAATCTATCATGGTTTTCCTATCTGATGGTTCTCATGGTCCATTCGAAACTATATTGGATTATCACACTATCCTCCCTTAAAATTCTTTTATGGCCAATGAGTGAAAAAAATTCTAAAAATCACAATGCCATCCCTTTTTAGGATGACTTGATTTTGTGAACAAAACCTTCACTCAATCCTTGACCAACCTATGTGCTACTCCATTCCAACACATCCACAAACAAGTATCCATACACTACTACAAATATGACCATTATCAGTGATAGAAAAGTCAATTAACTACGCTAAAAAAAGCATTGTTAATCATGGTGAGGATAAGGGGGGTCCCTTTTATCAGCACTCCAAAAAGCACTGAAAAGGCCCCTTTTATCAGCACTCTGAAAAGAAATGATAAAAGTTGAAAAAATATTAAAAAAGTTATTTTTATTGCAATTCTATGGGGGTAAAACAGTGCTTGAAGCCCCCCATTAACAGTGCCCACTACCCATGGTAGCCCATGTAGGCCCCATGCTGGCTCCACCCAGCCCCAGCCCCCATTAACAGTGCTAGGTAATTCCCCACACCTGCGCGCGTGACCTGCCTCCCCCAAGATTTGAACTCGAGACCTCTTTCTTGCGCACCTAAGCCTTTACCACTCCATCGTATTACTTTTCTTTTCAGTTATTAATATATATAATTATATATATATAGTTATATTTACTCATATATTAATATATATGTATATTTAGTTATATGACCATATATATCTGTATATTAATATATATATATATATATTATCATATATATGTATAGTCATATTTATATATACATATATTTAATTATATTAATATATATATATCCATATATTAATATATATATATATATATATTAATATATATATATAGTCATATTAATATATACATATATTTAATTATATAAATAAATAAATTAATATATATATATATATATATCTGTATATTAATATATATTTATATATATTTATATATATAGTTATAATTTTTTATTCGTATATTTATTTGAATATAAATATATATTTATAAGAGTAGTTTGAAATACATTTATAAAATATGTTTTCTTATGTGTGTTTTAACAAATAAATTAATAAATAAATACATACATATATACAACACACACACACAAATATATATTATATGTATACAAGTAGGTATAATTATAAATATTTATATATATTTACAAATATTATATATTAATATGTATATACAAAAGTTCTAGAAATGGGGTCTCGAAAAACCTAACAAATCGCAGTCACTGAAGAAGACAAAACTTTTCTCCCGGTGTGTGTTTCAGCTCCGTAAATAGTCAAACTAAAGCTCATGGAATTAATAATGAAAGAACAGGTTCTAGAGGCCGAATAGACACATATATCATGAGTTATTACCATTTTATTAAAAATTTGACAAGGGTTCGAACACAGAAACTATGGTTTGGAGGACTTCTGGTGGTTTTTTTGGGATTTTCGGACCCAGACATGACTGAGACTTTGTCAGAGCCAATTTTATGTGTAGAGATTTTCGATAAATTTTATTTGATATGTGGTAGAGCCCAAATGTACACTCGTAGAAAAAGTTATGGCCATTTAAAGTTGGTCTTTTTTTTGGAGTACTATAACTGATGAATCTTTCGTTCCTTTTATCTTTTAAATGTTTTGACTAGACATGGTTGTCTCTCATTCTACAAGCATTGATTTTACTCATTGCGGTGCTCAAGTAGACAACCAGAGCCAATGTAATGTTTGTTTTAGTGAGTTGATGGTTTCTTAGTTTTTTAGGAGATATGAGGGTTGCAAAATTTCAAACGATTATAACTTCTGCTCCGAGAGTCCGTTTTGGCTCTACCACATATCAAATCAAAGAATGCAAGAATTTACACACACCGATGATCACTAACACCCCTTCTCACATTCTTTGTGGTTCAAAAGAACCAAAAACTCTCTGAATGGTCATATGTTTGGATCTAGGGGTCTGTTTTTCCTTAACTTCGGCTCTGGGTATCTGTTTTGCCCCAACCACATATCAAATTAAATCTTACGACTAGACCACACTATGGGGACCATTGTAACACCTTCTCATATACTTCAAGGAATGAAAAATTCCTGAATCCCTAAAAACGGTCATAATTTCTGCTTCGGGGTGTCCATTTTGGGTCTACGACATATATAATCGATATAAAACATATTTTAAAAAATATTTATTATATTTATATCAATACAAATATACTTATATATCAATATATTATTTTTTATGAATTTTTTTTTGAAATATAGACATTTATTAGCACTAGAAAAATGTGCACTAATAAAACCCCCCTTTATCAGTGCTAAAAAATCGCTGATAAAGGGGGACTTTATCATCCCTAAAAAAAGCGCTGATAAAGGGTCACTTTTAACCGCGCCTTTTTAGCACTGTTAAATGTGCCCTTCATGAGCGATTGTTTTAGCGCTGATAATGGGTGGCACTAGGGAAACCCAGTTTTGTGGTAGTGATATTAAACAAGATATTTCATAATACATTTCGAAATCGATCATACCCATTTTTGGAAAACACCTTTCCCATGGATTTTTTTTTATAAAATATCAATACCAAATAAAAATAACACTATTTATGAAATTTTAAAATACACATGGATTATATCAAAGGAACAACCATTTGGAAAGCACCATTTAAATACACAAATTTCTGAATAAAGCCATGAAACACATCAAACAAGGAATTCCCATCAAGTTTAAATCATATTAAATGGTACTTAAACTACATAAACCAAATTAAATTAATAATTTAAAGGTATTCGATTGAAAATACACTTAAATAGAACAACCCATATCAGATCCAATACAAATCTCATCATCATTGAAGATAACCTCCTAGAAGAGTTATTGGATGATCACAGACACCAACTACAAAGGAAATTAAACAAAAACCCTCATGACACACCTTAGTTTTGGCTTTCACATCCAATAGGGTTATACACTAGTAGAAAAATATAATAATAAGAAAAAAGAGAGGGTCTAGGAATAAACCATATGGAAAAGGGATTATCTCATGTGAAAACAACATTATTACAAGGGGAACTAACCATGAAAGAGGGTGAAGATCCCCATGGCCAATGATGAGGGGATTTACACATTTGGGATTGAAAATGATCCCCCAATCATAAAACACTATTGGGATATTTATATAATAATATAAATTTTAATTATTCTATATTAAGTTATAAGGATATATGAAAAGTTATAAAAACCTTGCATCAATAGTATGAGTGCCACTTTTCACCCAAAATGGTCCACAAGGTTTTCCCTAAGGAGTTTCATTTTTTAAAAAATGTGTTCATACCATGAGAATATATTATTCCCAAACTAAAACCACCTCAAACGATTAGCTACATGGTTAGAAAAATTGTTCACTAATTGGGTAGATCAGTTGTCATCCCAAAAAACCCTTGTTTTAACCCCTGATACTAAGTAATTCCTTAAATAATTTAATGGTAAACAATTCTAAAAAATAGACATACTCGTGAGAGGGTAGGTGTTAAAAATCCGAACCATGTAACATTCTCACCATATAAATTCCTAAACAATCATTAAAAGGAACAAGTGAGTCAATTTATCCATCACCAAATATTATCACTCTTATGCCCAATGGATATTTCGAACACCTTGAGAGATAAAAATGACCAATGGGATCAAAAAACTATGGGCAACCATGTATTAATGGTCAATTATATGAACAGACTCCTCTATAATGTTATAATCCTTTTCTAACTCCATATACTCCTACTACAAAACATGAGATATGTATGGATGGTATCTCATTGAATGGGATACATAAATGATTTTATGTATCGAGTTCATGCTTGGTGGTATCCCAAACTAAAAGGATATCCTCCAAGTGTGATCCAAACAATAGAAAGGACCAACATTACATGGAGAAAATTTCCCTCCTTATCATAATGATAGTTAAACTACTAAACTAATACATGGTTAAACACATGATCAACCACCTGAAAATTTAATGAATGATGATGATGAGTGTTGAAATATTTTTTTAAAAAAATTGCGAGTTTTCTATAACCATTTATAAACTAGACACACTATCTTGGTCGTCTCCTAAATGTGGCTCACTAAAACCATAGAATGTATGCTTCCCTAATCCTAGAATAGATGGGCTAGGCATGAATTCTCATATAATTCCTCAAATGGTTCCATCCCAATATAATACTAGTAGAATTTACTATATGTAAACTCTATTTATAGAATACTAGTTTTCATCAAACCTATAAAATCATGCACAAAAATCAGCAACATATACACAAGTTTTTAGATAGTCCACCCAATATAACCATCTATATACTAATGGTACAAGGTGGCAAATTTCCACAAGGTTCTCAATTACCCCTAGAGTCCATTCCAAATAGGACTAGTGAAATGAAAATCCTCATTTGATACTATTTCAGAGGTAACACCATAAAGATGAAAAACCTCTCAAACATACATGAGTTCAATTTACTCTACTTTAACCAACTCTTTAATGGGAATAAAGAATGAATATTTCATTAGAAGAATAAAAATCACACCTATTTTATCATTCCCACTCGGTGTATGAGGAATCTCGATCACAAATCCCAATGTGATCTCACCCCTCAACAACATAACAATTGGATGTATCTCCAAGATATAGTATGGCCTATGATGATTTTCTTTGAATCTCTAGATTTTCAAGAAATTTAAAAAACAATTCTTCCACCCTATATCTCATATCAATAATCTAAAGGGAAGAGGCATATTATATTCCTTATGATGGATGGCCAAAATGGAATGATACACCTCACACATCACCTCACGTATAAAGATAAAATAAAAAAACATCCACTCCTTGAAAATAATAGAACGATTGAGAGACCAAGACCAGTCACATGAGGTCTCCAAACCATTTAGGGAACTAATAATATATTTTCATTAATGGTTTTGATACTTTTTTAAACCTTTCCCAATCAAAGAGGGATTTCGTAACGTAGACTCATTTAAGAACACAATCCCTAAATCCTACTACACATCTGGCATTATATATAAAATCTCCTAAAACCCCACTCATTTTATTATTATTGAATTACATACATTGGAATCTTCATATATAAAAATTAAAATACTACATTTCTATCCATAACAATATATAAAATCTCAAAATCAAATTTTATTAGGTAGTCAACATAATATATCTTTACGAGGTTAAAGAACACACCCCATGTCTTTTTTCACATGAAAATATACTTCATGCTTTTAGGATTTTGATACACTTTAAAATGATCCTTGATGAGTTAATATTACCATGTCTTTTTTCACATTAAAAATAGATTCTAATTCCATTTCATGGGTTGGTCAATACATGTCATGAGGGTGTAGCTGCCTCAATCCATAGGCCACTATATGATCATCATATTTCAAAACACACCCCATATCAACTAGAATGAAAAATAATACACAATATACTCCCTATGAGATCATAATGAATCAAAACATTTATGGATGTCAAATAGTCCACCAATTTATCAGACGCACACTAGAAATTATCATCTAACTCATGAAAATACCCATTTTTGGTCAATTACGTCAAGGGAGAAGCTACCCTAAAGAATTCCGTAATTTAATATCTATAATACCCCTCCCAGAATAGATACTTATTTATCTCAAACACATTTTTGGGATTATCCCAAGACATGAACACAAAACACTGTTCCTGATTAACTAAAACACGATCCTCAGAAAGAATATGGATCATGAATTTCCCTTTATAAATCTAAAACATTCTCCTAGACAACATGGCCTCTAGATATTGCTTAATGAAAACACCCAAAATAACCTCAAAATATTGGAATACTCTTTTTTATTCTTATAATAAACTAATAATTTTTTCTATAAAAATGTACATTAAGGAATTTAAAAATAAATGGAACATCTAGTTCATTAATTTCATTATTAATTTAAGAGAATTCATAAGAAAACATGGAATAACACAATACTCAATAATTACATATAGGACTGCAAATGAGGTCATTATAATATCCTCTTATCGTACCCTAAAATGGTGTTACCCTAAACTAAAATCTATTTTTGAAAACCAATGGGACCCCTAAGAATATAAATGAAATCTTCATTTTAAGAAATGAGTGTTCATTTTATCATGGTTACCTATTAAGATTACAATATTTTATGAAATCTACTAGGCTAAAATCCACATTAATTACAAATAGAACTGGAGAAGACCATGGTGACACACTAGGATCGATAAAACATTTTCACTCTAGACCCTAAAATTAAAATTTTAGTAATTCCCACTAGGATGGAGACATTTTTTAAGAAAATAAGGAGATCAGGACCTTCTTTAGAAGTAGATCAATAATGAACATGACCTGTTGTTGGTAATTCAACAATGGAAAATGCCCTTGAATATTTTTTGGGAACCTATCAAATATAATTGGAATATCACCCACTTAACACTACTCAACTACCTCTTGAAACAACCTCGACCACTAGAATAATATCTAACCCAACTAATAAAAATCATGTCTCACCCACTAAAATGTGGATTCCTCTCACCCTGAATGAAATGGTTCCTCCCACCAGTGATAAGAAACTAGACCCTAAAGTGATGACAATAAAATGGTTCCTAGAAACTAATCATCCAATCAATCCCTATAATAATGACATAATAATCAAAGTAAAAATCATTTAAGTCCCAAAACATTCCACATCAACTACCACATCAATGAACATAGAGAAGAAAAAACATATCCCCATCATCATAAGGGAAGGGGTTATAAAATATATAACATAATCCATAAACTCAATCTCATAACCAAATCATCAATAATCATAAATGAAATTAATGAATAAGTTAAACGAATATCTTATTAAACTGGTTCAATGTAAGAAGCTATTGATATCGTACCTAATAAGGTAGCTATACTAGAATATGAGTCGGTTGTAATAACTTCTATTGTATAGAGACTTCTTGGATTAGATTTACCCTAAGAGTTATTCCCCTATAGAGAATATGAATTACCATAATGATAAGATCATATACCCTTAGAAACCTTGAATTTTACTAGATATCCCTTGGAAAGTATTGATACTACACTTCTCCTCATGAAACCAGCTAAAAAATGCTAGATATTCTATAGAAGTCCGCACTAGGGGAATGCAAGTAGAGTCTCTCAGAAACTAATACAGATGTTTCATTACATCCAAAACTATAAACAAAAAAATATCATACTCCCCATATAAGTAACATTTTCTAAATATAATAAATATTGGAAACCCTTTTCCCTACGTCTAGGAGATACATCACAGTTCTTCTTCTGACCTGATGATGCACTCTGGCTTCTTCCCAGAGTGGGAACACAACTGAAACCTATCTCTATAGTAAAATCCACATCTTTCAAAGATACCTGTTAATCTAATATTAAATAGATTTGTATATAGATAAGGGTAAAAATATCTATGATTATGGCCTAAAGGACATCTAAAAACATTGAGAATTGATGTAACAATTCATGAAGAGATTCAAAGAAATAGGAAAAAATTCATTATATCTAGAGTCATACTCTATCAATGATCAATAACCATTCTCCAAAATTATTAAATCGTTAGTGTTTTACACTCTCATGGTCTCTATGTAAAACATATTGTTAAAATAAACATTAAATGTCTTCCTTGTTATATCCCCATGTATCCCCAAAAGCAACATTGATTCCCACAACATAATGATTAGTCCATCAAGAACATATAGGAAAAATCTCACATTAGAGGTCTCAATTATCTTTATAAACTCAAATATCCACATGATATGATCCAACCACTTCTCATGATAATTGTTTATCACATCACAATGGATTATTGGTGGATTTTTTCTTTATAAATCTTAATCGTGATTCACCATTAGAGTCGTCCCAAGACCACTAACATGACCTATGATTTATATCATAAAAATCATTGAATACCCCGAAGCTGGAAAAAATGGGGGTTTCTTATAGGGTTCCCTCTATTTACCCCAATCTGTGAATGAATGTTGTCTTTCTGGAAGGAATTTTATACAAACAATAATACAAAATAATCATTGTGATAAAGTCATCCTCCAAAAATAGAAATGTTAAAATAGAAACTCCCACCATGGGTATCAAAAAAAGCCTATGAATTAAATGAAACTCCAATAGAATGGGATAAAAATAGACACTATTTTAAATTATATGTGGTTTTCATGAATAGTTAGGAAATATTTTTTCCAACCATATTGGTTCCATTGGAGTTAGAAGACAAGGTTTCAAAAGTTGAGCACTAGAGATACTAATTCTTCTCATTAACCATGTGCCTCATCCGGAGATCATTTTTTGACCCCCATAACTCATACCCCTCTTCATAACATGATACATTCTACAAAACCAATAAATACCTTAAAACATTATGAAAGACTATTACAAATCTCACAATATATCAATAATCATAGAAAACCCATGGAAACTTTATGTTTGACATGAAGAATTTCTAACCAATTACTCCCTCGTTTTTAGCTCTAATATTCTAAAAGCCCATGACACAGTCTTCCAATAACTGCAAAATAACAGAACCCCAGATACCATTTTATAAATAACCAACATGGTTTAACATAATCTATCACCTAATCTATCATGCAACATGGTAAAATGTACAATCCCAATCACCATGGTCTAGCGATAAACACCGCTCATTAAAAACAATCAATTTGGTGTGATTTCTCCATATGAAAACCAATAAGAATCATTAATAAAATGGTATTTAGAATCTAATATCTTGTAATTTAGAATTATTAGATAAATAGAGTCTATAATAGCATCATACATCATAAACAAAAACATGGAATATGTGCACACATACATGGTATCCCAATAAATAAAACTAATATTAATGGGTATAACTCAAACAAGGACCAAAGATACATCCTAATGGATATGAAAAATACCAATAAGGACTACCCATGAGCCAATAACTTCAAGACCAAGTATCATTCCCATAAAAAATATATGTAGATAATCAAGAAGAGAGACCCCATAATATGGCACCCTTTCCATTATATGCTTCTAGTAAAACAAAATTTTAAAATTCCCAAAGTTCTATGTAGGGGGTGGGGAACTGACACCACTAGGATACCATAATGAATAAATTTAACGATTTCATCCATGAAAACCAATAAACATGATTGAAATAATTTTCAAAGCAAAAAAACAATATTAAAATATACATTTTTTAAATAATCCATTGATATCAATTGGATTATACAATTTTGTAAAAGTCTAGTTTTAGAAAACAATTTTCAACATCGATCAGATTGATAAACATATTCATTTTTCATAACATTTTAATCCTTAAAACTAAAGAAAAATAAATGGTGAGCATAAAATCATAATTAATTAATCATATCAAAATAAAATGGGTATAATATATCTCATTACATAAATATGGATTTAATAAAATTTAAAAATTCTTTAAACCAGTCTAGAATGAGTAATTTGTACAAAGTGAACTACACATTAGGCATAACATGAGTGGGTAAATATTTATTGTTTATAGATATGTTAAACGGATTATCTCACGTTCTCTCCCCCCATCCCATAATGGAATCAATCAAGGTCTTCTATCCCAATGGATCTCAAGGTACATTAGGAACTCATTTGAGGATGATATGGTCCTATGTACAGTGACTCTCATATAAACTCAGAAAAATGTGTATGATCTCATTGTCTTACTAATAAATTTAACATGATCCCTTAATGAAACACCTCAACCACACCCTGATTAACCCATGTTCTACTCAATACCAACACATCAAAAAAAGTTTCTATATCGAAAAAGGTATATCAAAATCCATTTCACAATAAAACACACCAATTTTATCAGAAAACATTAATTAATGTAAAATCATTTCTAAAAACACTTTAGAGGTCCATTGAAAGAATATGAAAAAAACGTTTAACCATTTTTATAAACTCTTTATATGCAAAGAAGACTCAACCTTTAGGGAAACTGACTTTATGCACCCAAATTACAAAACCAATATATGAAACACATCAAACATGGAATAAAAAACATGAATACATAATATTAAAGGGAATTTAAGCAATAAATATAATGGTGCTTATATATATTTAATTTTATCCCATGGAAAACACACTTAAATAGAATCATATACCTCATATTCTGTGAAAAGATTATTTCCTATGATGATTGTAACCTTGAAGAGGTTGTACAAGGGCTCACAAACCTAAGAGATAATAAATTAAATAAAAAACCAAATTAAACACCCTAGATTCATCCCAAAACGCCAATTGGGTTCCACACATCCTTAGGAATGTAATAAAAAAAGGGCTGTAGAAGGAGAAAGAATCCCATAGGAAAAGGGTTACATAAACACAAATCACACTGATTGCCAAGATAAATCATCACTATGAAGGATAACGATTTCCATGATTGGGGATGATGGGATTAATTAATTAGGTAAGTAAATTTATCCCTTAATGAATAAATAAATGGCATGTCTAATTTGGTCAAATTTCTCTTTTATGTGATTTGGACTGAGCTGATTAGTTGGGATGTATAGTAGAAAAAACTGTGTCCCCAACATTTGAGTGCCGCTTTCCATGCAAAAAAGGCCAAACAATTACCACTAAAAAGCCTCATGTTTTGAAAAATCATTATAATATTATTCGAATACCACATTATAAACATACACCCCTTGCATGATTAGTATAATTGTATGATAGACCATGTTCTTTTCATGAACATTGGTTTGTATCCCCAAAAATCTGGGTTTAAACCATTATCAATCGGTATCCTTAATAATACATAATAAATTAACTAAAAAACACATATATATTTACTAATGACTGAGTGAGAGTTACAATCATCAATAAAAATGTTATTTTATCGTGGAATAATTAACATCCTTAGGTGTATATACTCAATAGAGAAATCTATAAAATAAAATATTTTCACATAAATTTCCATTCCCTAATGGATGATTTTAGATTTTTGTGAGTATATATGAAATAAAGAATTTTAGGTAATTATATTTATACTATCATGGTATCAATGATATCATCTATGACTCATTAAAAAATGCACCAATATGACAAAATTCATCTTCTTCATTGAGAAACTATTTATTTTTATACTATGAAAAATGATTATAGATGGAAATGTAAATAAATGATAACAAATATATAATATACATACGATATTTTGATAATGGATAAATTTTTTGGTCCATTTTTTAGATAGTGGTGTTCATGTGGAGAGATTATTGATAAAATCATATATAAGAAAATAATTATTGATTATCTTTTTAAGTGATAGATAAAAATGAATTTATATGTGGAATGGTTCTAATGTGGGGAGAATGTTATCTTCAATGAATCATTTACTAATAATTCCTTTGGGTTTTAGTTTATTTTGGTTTATATATGGTTGTAAGGAAACGTTTTATTGAGATTCATTATTTGAGTTTATATCTTCTAAACTATTCTTGTTAATTAAATTTTATAAAATCTATTGTATTTTTAGAGTAAAGTATTATTAGTGTAGTTATATTAATTTGAATGATAAACATAGTTATAATTTGGTTTTTCATATAAATTTTATGGGTATTTATTCAATATAAATCATGTTTCACAGGAGAATAGATATGGTATATTATACATTTTAAACTAATCCCAAATTTCAATTTCGATGATTTTAGTATTTTGGTTGCTTATGTTTACTACACAATGGGATTTATTATTCTATAGAAACATTATTTATTCCAAATTATTATAAAAATCTTTCATCATTCCTTGGATGTGTTGAGTCCCATGTGTGAAAATGGTTCATTATGATATCATTTTAATACATTTTCTTTCTTTTTTATATTTTTTTCACTTTTTATTATTATGTAATGTGGAGGAAGAGTTCTAATTAAAGAAATAATAGATTTTTAGTGGAATTAAATGTATCTATTTATTTATATAGTACTAGTCCATGAATTTCGATGATTTATGTTATTGTATTGTAGTGATCAATAGAAGGTGGAGACCTATATACAATCTTTCAAAAAAAACCATCTATATTTAGTGTAATTTTAATATAGATGTATTAATTTTTAAATTTTATCCCTTTGATAATATTAGGAGTCTAATTATTTATTTCCACTATTAGATAAGAAAATATAATTGTGAATTTATACATCAATGAATTCTCCCTTAATTTGTTTTATATTTTTATAGTGTTGATGGTTGTTGGAGATACAAAAGATAACAGTATAGATAATATTTTAAAGGAATAAATATATAATATATTATAAATGGATATTTAATTTTGTAAATAAATGTAATAGTGATGTTATGTATAATGGAATTCATTTTGATAATACTATTATAATATTAATATTATCATGTTTCCATTACTAGATAAATCATTTAGGTAAAATCATTATTCCCGAAGATTCTCTGTAGAGATATAATATAATGAGGAACATTACCATTACATTATTTTTAAACGGTTTCATAACAACAGGGTTCTTAAATGTTATTCTTCATTCACATAAAAAATTTTATTTTAGACTAGACGGAAAGGATGGTATGTTTTGTAATTGATTCATAATATAGGGCTATGTACATGTTATTTAGAGGGTGAGTCTTAAGGATGTGATGGTGGGGAAATTCTTAAAATTCAACTAATTTAGAAATTGAATAAGTTCAAATTTATGGTCCAAATAATTTCATTTATATTGTTGACTTCATGTTGGATCATAATGAAGGACCCCGGGACACCCTGAGAGGGGAGGGGTGAATCAGGGTGACAATATTTTCTTTTAATGTGATGGATCTTGTTCCCACGTTGGTAGGAACTTGTTGAACCTATATGATGATTATGATCAGAAAGCAAACATTCACATGCACAGATAAGACACAACACTTTGTACTTGGTTCACCACTAATGGATACGTCCAAGGAGCATATGCTGACAAGTTATCAGTCGCACCAAATTCTACTAATCTTCACTTGCTGTGGAATAAAAAGGTTCGGGCACAATCACTCTGTCCCAGGCTCACTGCCTTTACAAAAATTCCGGGATAGCTCACGACTTCCCTCGGGTCACTCCCGTTGACTCCCCTTGGCTCACTTCCCTTGGTGAAGTCACACTCAGTTTATAGACGTGAATGTCTCTTCATCATTGCATAAGAATGCATCCTATGTTGTACGTAGATTCTCTGTTGAGTTCCAACTCTCACTAGAAGACGAATCTCACTTTGTGCTGAGGGTACTAGTTGATCCTACAGCTTTCGTGCAGCTTCAAAAGGACATATGTACTTTAACAACCACGGTGCGCTTCTCCAAGCCTGACGCACTAGTTTCAAGAATGGCGTGCAAGTAAATTGTGCGGTACAAACTCGGCGCGCAGGTGACTAAAAACCACTTGCGGGACACTGCCTCTTTAAACTCCAAACTTGCACGACTCATCGCCTCTAAATCCCAATCCACTTTGGACGCGCAGCCAACAACCGGTGCACAACCTCTACTTGCGCGCCCCAACAACCACTTGTGCGACTCAACCACTTGCGTGACTAGAGATTTAAAAATCTCTAAGTCTTGAACTTCGTTTCAAATGAGGAGGGGGTCCACTATTTATAGGAAAAATGGACCCCCTGCACGGTGGCACACAAGTCTTCCCTCGGCGCACAGGTTCCGGCGCGTAGCTCATCCTCCCTAGCCTTTGTCGCGCTACTCACTTGCATGACCACACAAATAATTGTGCAACCTTATTTACTTTGACATATTTTGAAGTTATAATATTAAAAAACAATAGACGCTAAAGTTTCCAGTCCTCCTAAGTATTGGTGTGCAAGTCTCTTCACGGCGCGCATGTCACATGTGCGACCAGCCCAAAACTAGTGCAACCCTTATCCCTTTTCCATTTTCCCATGTTCTGATGTTGAAAAACGTATTGCGCGCAAGTTTCCTCTCCTTCAAGTACACGGTGCGCATGTATCTTTGCCAAAAAAACTTTTCTCCATTTGTCTATTTTCAGACCAAAAAATTTGGCAAACACTCGGAAACGGCGCCACCTTCAATACTGTTTTCTGCTTGAACTGTATGATCTCTTTGCTGGTACACATTCTGAACTTCCACTGAGGATTGACACAAACCATACTCCAAATCATGCATATAAGACCATGGTTCCAACACATAATGTTTATTCATTTGTGTTATTAACTTTTTAAGATAAATTAATGATTTCTAACTTAATATAGAGGGTTTTGTTCAAGAGGGTGATATTGATAAACTAGTTATTAGTTGAGGGTGGGTGGGTTTGTGACAAAATGTTATTTTCCAAGAAAATTACCTAACACACTGAGGATATACCTAGTATAGTGGTAAATAGATTCTACCTCTTCAATCTCACCACCAATAGATCGAGGGATAATTACTAGAAAAATGACTATAAAACATAAATTTGAGTACATATACTATAGAAAACTAACTACATGAATGCATCTATAAAATAATATTAACCTACAATACATGAAAATATATATATATGACTGAATTATGTTACAACTCATGCATTGGGAAATGACTATATTTTACAATTCCATCAGATCTATACCTAAAAATGGGAAATAAAATTATATAAGTCATGCATAATTTTGATATAATTACTCATGAATAGGATAAAACCTCCACAATACATTTTTTCATGGAACAGTATCCTTCCAAAATTTTATCTCTCCAAATATTAGCATCATCCACTATGAAATTTCTCTATGAACACCACTACATCCACCTACATAATGGTTATCTCTAAATATTTAAATCTTTATAGAGATAATAAACTAATGTACACAATGTCAATGGAGTGGTGGGTAGTAATATGCCATTTTTTCCTATTGAAAAAATGTAAGGGTTATATAATATGTTAGATAAAACAATTTTTTTTTTTGAAAATGGACTGTTCTATATGGTACTTAATATTATCAAAATTCCTAAAAATATGAATGAGGGTGGAAACCTAGAAAAGAGATATTGAATCCAAAAAAATATAATTAGTTGCTAGAGAAACCCAATGAATCAAAAACATTTCACAATGAGAAGAAGTAATAACATTGTAGTAAGTAATATTGTCATGGATTAATAGAGTCTCCTCAACATCTCAATATCATTGAATAAACATATGTATGGGGAACCTAATAAATCTTCACCAGTATTATTACTTAAATAATATCAAATCATTAAACATGAAATAATCCATCAATATAATATCTTATGGGGTTCCAAAACCTAACTAAAATATGTTTTTTATTTGGGTCACTTACAAACCCCTATGTAGTTCCTACATCTACTTGTTTATTGTGTGAGTTGATTATGTGGCATGTATTTCAGTTCAATTTAACTTTCCATTTTTATTCTTCTTTATCTAGTTATTGGAATAGATTTTGTTTATTATTATTTTCCTTTCCATATTATTAACTCAATTTCATCTCATATATTGATTACATTACATGAGTGGTTGGTTATTTACCATTCCATGATTATTTTTCTCATTGAATCATTATTTAATTCTTTATACATTACCCTTACTGATTATTTGATCCCACCATTTTTTTTTCATTTCCCTATGAATACAAAAAGATTATTATGAATGATATTGAGGATAATAATAGATGGAATATAGTGATCCTCAAATTACAATTTTTTAAATTATGTTTTTAATTTTGTATTCATTAGTAATAAAAGGATCATGTATGTATCTAGTTTACCAATACTACTAAAGTCTTTAGTCATTTGGGATTTGATTCTATGTAATCGTACTAGACATCAACTTAGGGATCTTTGGGGTCAGTTCACTATAGTTCGTATCAATTGAATTTTAGTAGAAACCTAGGAAACTAGATTTAGGAAAATATTGATTAGAGAACATATACCTACAGTATAATTTGATGATATGTACCGAATAACATCCTAATGAATCGACTAGATAATGATTATGTTGTTTTCACAACATTATATCTATGTCTGTATATTACAAGTGGATATGGTTCTGGAATAGATGTACCTAGGAGTTGCAACTCCAATAAGGGTTGTCACATCTGACTCGGTGTAACCTGGCACATGATAATAGGTCTTACATATGACCTGTTTTGACACTCTCAACCGATACTATTGGGATAATTCAAATTTTCACTAGAATTCATTGTGATGGAATTATAAAATATGATGGAAATAAATATCCTAGGTAAGGTGTTTTATATTGAAGACAGAGTTTTGGAATTTAAAAATCATATACATGATATTATGGATAAACCACAGATCATAGAAGATACCATGTGGAAATAAATTGATAATGTATTTATATATTAGGGTTTTATTGAAAACCATTGTTAAAAGGAAATTTAGTTATCAGCCTCATTTCATGGATATCCATCATATATATTTTTGAAATTATATTAATAATGTATAAGAAAATAGAAATTTCTATGTTGTATAAAAACCCATAAAATGTAGCAAGGTCATGGG
The DNA here is from genome assembly GCA_963277665.1 of Viscum album. Lineage (NCBI taxonomy): Eukaryota > Viridiplantae > Streptophyta > Magnoliopsida > Santalales > Viscaceae > Viscum > Viscum album. The sequence continues at coordinate 1,234,783,782 of OY728123.1, read as the reverse complement.
ACTTAAACCCATAACATAAGGATGATAAGGGTTTAATGCCGACCACTGACCTAGAAAAACTTCCTTTTTAATATTTCATTGTTTTTAGTAGAACTATTTGATGAATAAATATTAATAATAAACCACTAGTGTAACTTTTTAGTGTTTAGAGATTAATGTATTAAACATATTATCTTTGCAGAATATTTAGAGAAATATATTATGACTTTTCACACTTTTATGGACCTTATGATCTGTTAAATGTGTATTTTAAAACTTTAGAAATCTATGTTAATTTTTCAGTGAATTACAATTTGATCAAAGTAGAAAAAAATATGTTATGCTTCATATGAAATTGAAATGTATAAATTAAGTGTATTTCTATATATTCATAAGTATTAAATGAATTTCTCAACATGAGGTAAATGTTCTTTAAAATAAATGTGACCATAATACCATAATTTATTTTAAATTATTATAATTTAAATCATATAAGATTTATGATTTGAGGCCCTCAAAATTATATTGATCATAAAAATGTTTTTGGTTGATGAACTGAATAACATCCAATAAATATTTATGCTTTTCCTCCAGGTATGTATCTCTACTTTCCATTAATGTTTATCTTTGAGACCTAGATACATGTTAGTCTATGTCAGCTTTGATATTTCCATTCTCCATTTTCAAGAGGATATTTTACAAACACTTTTCATGATGTGGTGTTTCAAACATAAGAAATATCAATAATATTACCACCATGATCAAATTTAAATTGCGAGGATTCTATTTAATTAAGGTTTTCTGAATGTGAAACCCCAAAAATCTCTAGTATGAACATTATATTTGATATCATGTATGACACACATCACAAGGAATGTAACAGAATATAATATACCAATAAATTATAATATATTCCATATTTTAAATAATTTCAATATATTTTAAAATAATAAATTCAAACAACACTATGTTAGCATAAATCACACACAACAATGAGTTTCTATGATGGCTTCAATTACATGGAAGACATAGTTTTATCAAAAAAAAATATATCAGTAAATATTATTATTTAATATAATAAGATATATAGTATCCATTAAATTTTTATCTTTGAATTATAATAACTAACCAATCGAAATTATGGTTTAAAAAAATATTAAATAAATTTATTGGTTATGAATTAATTATAAATGAATATAAGAACTAAATAAATATAAAGATAATATTTTTATAAAAAAACTATTTTTATTCTAAAAAAGTTTTTTGATCCTAATTGAATAGATTAATAAATATTAGTGAGTGATGTTAATGTATTATATATATATATATTCAATATAATAATTTTTATATTCATCTAATATATTTTATAAGTATGAGATAAAAACAAAACAGAGTTTACACATAAAACCGTATATTTTTACTATGGAATGTTTACCATATTTTAATGAAAAACCAATTTTACATAATTTTTTTGTAACATTTTTAAATTATATATTAAAAATAAAATGTACTCATTGAAATTGAAACACAAAAAGTAGTATTGGGAAGTGTTTTGCTATTTTTCTGTGAAGTTTCATTTTTTAATGAATAGAGAAAAATAATGAATTTTAATTCAATAAATGATTTTTCATCCTATTTAATTATAAAGATAATAAATATTTTTTATTTTTTTAATGTTTAATTAGGTAATATTTTTAACAATTAAAATAATTCAGGTCATTGTAATCAACATCTCTATGAAGGTGACTATAAAAAGATAGCAGAACTTTACATGTTTTTACTTTTAAAACTCGCATTGTCATCCCATCTATGGGATTAAATGTAAATTAATTTCTTTCATTTATGTAACTCAAATTAGGAAAAATTTATTCCATATTTGGAATATAAATAATTTATAACGTTCAATACAATTAACATAGTTTTTGCCCAAAAATATTAGTGAATGTAATTAAAATCAATTACAACAATAAAGTGGAAATTATTTTTAACATGGGACTAAACCTTAATCTTAAGGGATAGAATAACCTATAAAATTGTCTAAAATCCATTTTATGGACATATTTTTGACCATATACTCCCTTTTATATAATTTATTCTATTATTGGATCAACATTCAATGGAAAAAACATGGGTCGAATTCCCTTTCCCAAAATTTACAAGTGTATCACTCCACCACTATAAAAAGGACTTATATGCTCTCACTTCATCATACCTCTCAGAAACATTAGATTGACCATGTTATTCCCATTAAAAATACCTCCCCTAAACAAAGGATCCTCAAATTGGTCATATATCCATCCAATGAATCACTTTTATTCAAACCAAAAAAGATTTACCCAATTAACAAGCAATATCATTCCTCATACTTTTCAGTTTAATTTCTATTATCCACACCTAAAATATTATTATTCCATGATAATATAACAAAACCATTTTCAAAAACATTATATTATGGTGTTATGATAATATCTCAAACTAGAATCACACACACATCATCTGATGGGTAACAAGCACATTGTTTATGGGTACGAAAAACTTCCACCTCACGAAATGATGATTTTTCGTTTTCCCATACCACCTCTAATGGTAGGGATTTTTTATGTGCACTATGATTATATATGTTATATATGGTATTTATAATTTATTAATCCCTATTAAATTATTTTATATCAAATAAAATTATGCTTTCCATTTTTTGTAAATATGATAACATCATTTGTGGAAGTATGAAATACAACCTCTTAAAATCTATGTGATTTGATCACAAAATACATAGAATGTATAAAAGAAAAATTTAATTAAAAATACGTGACATAAAGAAATCAATATTATTTTCAGGACATAATTACATTTTATATAATATATATATATATATATATCACTGTCTTTATTACCCAGACACACACTAATATGTGATAACGTAGGTTGTGGAAATGAGGACTACCAACTCCTTGACATGATGTGACTCCTTTTAAATAATAAGAATTATATATAGGTATATGGGATGATATAACATGTTATTTATCATATAATGATCATTATGGAAATATATAGGGTTACTTACCTTCTTTTCATAATGATCTTTGAAAAAAGAGAATGTTACTCTGGAATATGTACGACCAACCGTCTCTATGATTATATGATGGTTCATTTTTCATAACCATATTAAATAATTTTTTAAATTATAATTTATGTAATGATATAATAATTATGTTATTAATATTATTCTGAAGATTTTATATAATGAAATCTTTGACCATAGATGTTCTATTGAATTTATTTATTAAACATAAACCAAATTTCTTCAAAGAAATAGAAAAAAAATAATTGATTAATTATTTGTATACAATATGGTAACAAGTGAACTAAAAATACGGATAAAAATGTAAATGTTTCTAACAAAATTAAATAAATAACATAATCCTTTTGTTCAAGAATATAAAGACACACTAGACAAATCATATGCAGGGTAAGGGATTTTCATCACACTTTTCATATCTATGAGATAAATAGCATGTTCACCATTTTCATATTTTATTTTATGTATGTAATTAAAATTTTAATATATTATATCCTCAATTTTTCTATCTCATTGTTATCTAAATCTTCTATTTAATATTATTCTTTATTGTGGCTTATGATTTAAAAGGATTCAACGTTGTATGAGACATTTTGTGATGTTTAATGATTATTTTCCTCTAGAATAATACAAATTTAATCTCAATGGTATTTTTATTTGTGGAAATTATATTACCATTATTCCATAAAAAACATTAATTTTATTATATTGTTGTTATTCATGAACATTTTCAAGTATTAGTTCAATTCTTCCACTTTTTCGTACTCAAAATATTTTTAAAAATGTAATTATGAAAACCAGTCTTCATTTATATCTTTACTTAGAGAAGCTATTTTTATTTAAAACCTTTTTTTAAAATGTTTAAAAAATAATTTTAATATTTTCAAAATAATATTGTAAAGACATTTTTACCCTTTTTTTATTTTACCAATATTTTAATAGAATCTTCTTGTATATTTCTAAACAAGTAATTTTTCTAACTATTTACAACACAAAAAAATTATTCTTTTACCTTATATTGCACGTACAAATTAACCCACCATCAGTTCATTGATGTTTTCTTTGTATGTTTAAAAGGATACTATTTAATGAAAATGGTTAAAAAGATATTTCAAAGGAAATGGTTTTACAAATATTGTTTTCAAAACAAAAGTATATTTTCCTCAAGAATGTTTTTAAATGATATCTTAATTTGTCAACAAGAAAACCCATTTATTTTACTTCAATTGGATTATATTGTATTGATACCATCCTTAATCATTATATAAATTATTTCTATTGATTTGGATAAGGATAATATTGATATTTCTTTCCTTGATTCATTTTTTAGTCCCCTTGAAATATTAAATTTCCTATGATCATTGAACATTGAATTTCCCACCCCAATGCATATATTTATCATTTATATGTTCATTTCCTAATCCATTTACATTTTTCTTATGGTTTTTACATTGAATTTTATATTATTGTTTTGGGAAATATGGATACATATGTATCCATTATTAAATAAGAATATTTGATAAGGAATATTATATGTTCTATCTGAGGAATGATTTGGATAGGTAAGACAAAGGCTGGGGACTATCTATGGTAATCCATATGGGTTTGGGACTAGTTAATGAAATCCCCTTAATGCATTGATAGTATCATGATATGAAATTTATTGGATAAAACCCCTTCGAGTTTGATTCCAATTAGAATATATGGGTTTATACTTGATATTTTATAATATCTTCTGAAAGGCATTGACGATACAGGTTCTATGTACATAGGAAACATGGAACCTAATAATTATGTATTTATCTCATTTAGATTCATTTATTACTAATTTATAATATTTATAATAAATATATCTATGGATAAAATTCATTAGAATTTAATTGATTATGTTTAATTTTTTTTAGTATTTTACCTAGCCATATTAGTTTTCCCTTCATTAGTTATTTGAATGGACTTTTTTTATAATAATTTAACTATCCACGATATTTACTGACGATATTTTTAGTTATATATTACATGGTATGTGTGTTTAGTTTTTTACCATTGCATGATCATTATTCTAATTGATACATTATTTCTTCTGCTATACATTACCCTTACTGAGCACTTGATCACATCCTTATTAGGTTTCCATTACCCAAGAATTCATGAAGCACACTATGATAGATATACCGTGATATAGGAAATGAAATAAACTTATCCTCATTTTTTTAAATTACTTTGTTATTTTTGTATTTTTTTTTGTAATAAATGACTCTTGTATGCATATAGTTTACTAAGAATACTAAACTATTTAGTCCATTGACATTTAATTCCTTGTAATAATGCCATGTAATGGAATTAGACACCAGCTCTGGTTATTATGGGGTTGGGACCCTATATAATATGTTTCCATTTTGAATATAAAATACTAGATTCGCTAGGAAAAGTGTTATATACAATTGAAACAAAATAAAAGTCATAGATCAATATGTACAAAAAATTTAAATAATGATTATACTCCATATAGTAATAATATTAGTTACCCAAAACATTTATTTCTTGACATGAATTCCAACAACACCAATATTATTGGTAATACGTAGAGTATATACCAAACTAGTGTCCCCAACCATATTGTGTGAACTCATAATTTCATCTATTAATATTTCTATAACCCTAAATCTCATTATGAATAATTATTCATGGATGGGGTCCATGAATATTGAGAATAATTCTTTCTGGAACATCCATGAAACCGAAATGGAATAAAATTATATCTGGCTATGATTGAAGATAAAACATTGGGGGTAAATTTTATTTTACAAAAATGATAAAATTGTCATATGTGTATTTCCATATCCATTGTCAATATATGTTAATCTAATTTATCGATGAAAATTATTCATCCACCAATACATTCAATCAATGAATATAATCATTGTAAAATTAATAAGTCATTAAAATTTAAATAAATTTAGTGGCTTCATACCAACATTATTCCATTTCACCAATTTAAAAATTATCAAATAATCAAGATTCCATGGTTAAAAAAGAATAATTTATGTATAAAATATACCCTTATTCTGATTATAAGATTAAAATATTTAATAATTAAATATTTTATATATTCTTCCTTAATATTCTTTCTAGTAAATTCATTGACCATTTCTAAAATCCACTAATTTTAAAAAAAAAATTGTTTATTTCACATAGAAAAAATAACCTTATGAGAATAAATTCTTCAATAAAATTATCCATTTTAAAATTATAAAAAATAACTCATAAAAATATATTTCATGTTCACCAATGAGTAATTTTTTAAAATAAATTAAAATTTTAAATAATAAATTTTTTTATCACCAAAGAACTATTTTGATGGGAAATATTTATATACCATATTTCAATATTCTATTTCTTCCATTAAAATATGATTAAATTATCAAAATTAAAATATATTCATTTATTAACATAATAAATGATTATATAAACAGTTAATTATATTTTTATTCAATAATTCTATTATGTTACGACAAAAGAAAAATATTATAAAATAATTAAAATGGTTTTTTATTTGAAAATTATCTTAATTGGATTGAATCACATAAAAATTTATCCACAACTTCCAAAAAATGTTACAATGTATTAGAAAAATTATAATTTCGTTGTGAACCAACCATTGCTGGAAAGCCTAGTTGATTTACATCACTACGTGAATTCATAATTTTTCTATTATGATTTAAAGTCTTTCTCAAATACTTACCTCTAACAAGTAGAGCTGATGGAGTGTCCCTTTGAGAGAAATCATTGTTTATATTGTGAAGCTAACATCTTTTTTGAAAAGATAATCCTCTAATATGATTTTCAAACTCCTTTAATTTCATCTCATTTAAACAATGTTAAACTACCGTATAATATATTTTAACATGAAATTGGTAAATTACACATTTATATGCCCAAAATAATTCCTCAAATGATGGGATATTTTGTTTAATAATATATTATCTCAACACATCCTATAAAAAACATTCCATTTATATCTTTTGTCCTCAATGTTATGTAACCATTAACAAAAAAATAAAATAATATTTTTTATTATATAAATAATTGATTTTAATAGTGACATACAAATGTTGAGTCTCAGGATAAAAACTTGATTATTATTATTATAATACCAAGCATAGAGAAAATTTCACATACCAAAAAAGAATAATGTGATTAAATTTTCTGCTGAAACTCTAATTTAGATATATTATCATTCATTCCCTTATGATAAATGTTTTTCATTTAATAAATATTAAAAATAAATTATAGTCAAACATTAATAGAAAATAAACCAAATTAATCATATGGGTAAACATTGTATTTATAGTTAAATAGGACTATTAGAAAATATATGAGGTCAATGACTATTTTAAATTTTGTATTTTAAACTCACTAAATATACAAACTGTTGACAAACATAAATTAATTATTATGACTTTGACTAATCATGATCACTAAATCATTCCCACAATTGAAGAATTGTATCACCAAAATGAAATAAATCCAATATATCATGTAGAAAATAATATTAATCCATAACATATAAAACACATCACATCCTCACACATACACATTTCAATTCTGGAATTCAAGGACCTATGTAAATTGGGCACACATACACTCTAGGAAACATCCTTAGGATCCTCACATGAAACTCAGAGATCTTATAAATTCCACAAATTCATTATTAATGTGTATTACCTCACATTAAATGATTCTTTATATGTGTACACATTGAAACCCCCTCAATCCATTGGATAAATATGCTCATCTAATGAGTTGATAACAACAAACCCATAAACATCCACGATAAAAATTATTTTATTATGGGAATTATTTATTAGGAATAAAAAACAAAACCAATAATGGGGAACATGAATGTCACTATTAGTAACACATAACTACATATCTAACTTACAATATGTTTACATCCACTGCTGAAGATCGCTATTTTTTATTATTGTTGCTTTATAAAAAATAGACTGAAGTGAAAACCAATACATGTCCTCGACCCCCAAATACCTTCATGTAATTAACCCAAATCTCTTTGGTGAACCATTTCCATAAAATATAAATTTTATTATACTTCTAATTTACAAAGCCTTTTCATTTTATATCTAGTACATAGAAAAGACTTTTTAAATTTTTTAAATTAAAATATAAACACATATTGATACTATATTATATATATATATTATCTCAAATTAGTGAATAAAAATTCACTAATTCAAAACCACCACTATGATTCCATGTCCACATTGGATTTATCACTCAAAAAACTTCAAAAAACACTAGATGAGTATTAAGGGACACAACATCACTATTTTTTTGTAGATCATTCAGAAATGTGTTGGTGAAAATATCCAAAAAAGTCAATCCCACATTTTTTCATAACACAATCCACAATTTCAATCCTCGTACACTTCTTGATTATTAAGATACCCCATAATTTAAAAAATGATATACCATGTCTCTATAAATCGTACCCTTATAATGCTAGAAGCTCATTTCACATTCATATCTACTGAGAATAAAACACTACATTGGGGGATGAGATACCACCACACCATTGAAAATGACTGACACATAATCCATCACAGTTAAGAGATTTTCCAAGATGAACCACTACCTCATAATCTAAAACACCACACTAAAATTAATGGATTTATCAATCCAAAAAATGAAATATATAGAGTATTTTTCACTCATCGTCATCTCAATGATGTTTAAAATGAAACTCAGAATATTTTTGAGAATCATAGCCATAATTTTCATTAAAATAAATGATTAATGAATAATGATTATGAAACATTATAAGTATATAAAATATATAGGTAATAGTATTTATTATTTTAAAAAACATTAGATTCACTGTTATGTCAAAACAATTACTAAATACTACACCCAAAGTTAAACACTCATTAAATAAATATGATACCAACATGAACTTATGTATTGGTTATAGTTTTGACACTAAGGAAATCAAGAACTATCATCTAATTATTAATTAATTTACCCTAATATTATAATATTATTTGGGATATATGATATTTGGTTGAATATTCTTATATATCCTCTAAGGAAAATATTAATTACATTCATTTTATAAAATGAGAAATCCATATATGATATTTATTAAATGAAAAAATCATTGTCAATCCCATACATATTATGAATTGAAATAATTTATCTCATTTTAACAATAAGAATTCAATAAATTATTATCTCCAATATAGGGAAACCCATACATAAAATATTTTTGAGAAATAGAGGATTACCAGGATTAAAAATATCCAGAAATATTTTATATTACATAAAAAATAAATGAATAATATATAACATCATATTCCCTATGTGTATGCACCTTATGTCTGAAAAATAATTACAATAATGTGGTGGAAAATATATTTAATTTTATTTTCCTTATTTAGATATCCATGAACTAAACTATAACTTAACATCATTGCCTCTTATAACTCTATAAATATATAAAACTGGGAGGAATAAAATATAAATGTTCTCTATAACATTTGGTCCATCAACAACAAAATATTGGATCCATGTAGTATAATAATCACGATTTTCGGTCTATTCAATGCTTCGAAAATGACATATAGACTAATTTCTTTTGGTTTTTGATATATGTGGAATGATAGAAGTTTCAAAAACATACATGAAATTAACCCCAATTGATTCACTCATTCTCTAACTATGATAGGGGATCCATGTAGAATCATGTTAAATGTGTACCCCATCCATAAATATCAAAATAATCTTTATCATGATATCGATTCCATTCAAAGGAATATCCAATATTGTATTCCGTCAATTACATCAATATATCTAGAATCTAATATAGTATTTAGAAGTCAAATCAAAGAAATATATTTATATGCTGAACTCATTTAGATATTTTCATATATTATACTTTATCATGATGGGTACACAAAAGATAAAAATCTATATCTGGTTGGTTGGTGTATGAACTGGATAAAAATATAAATCGTATAATAAAACAATAGATCAAACATATTTGTAACGCCCCGACCCCAGCTACCCAGAGTCGGTGCATTACTTCGTAACATTGGCATGATCACAAGAAAGATCAAATCTCGAAAGACCGATTGGTTTAGTAGCCTTGGAAACACTAGATATATTCATAAGTTTTACATTACATCATTAAACGAAAAACTACTACAACAACATATTGTCTCCATAATCCACACTAATATCCCCACATAATAACCCTGCAGGTCATTCATAACTTACTTCTTCACTTCCTGGGAAAAATAAAACATAGAAAAGGGGTGAGCTCAAATGCCCAGTAAGGATAACAATATAGCGGAAACTTTCATAAATAAGAATAAACTTTTAAGGCAATGTATAACTAAAACAAAAGTCTTTCAAACATGAACTTTCAACATGGTATGGCATAAATAAAATGAAATAATGCCATTTACTTATTCACATGGATATTCTACTAATCGAATAATCACATGCAAAAATCAATAACCACTTTCATAATGTTGGAATGCATAATGCCAGACTATCATAACCACATAGCCAAGGCCTCGTGCCAAGACTAAAAATAATATTTTGTCAAGGCCTTGTGCAAAGACACTAGTTTGTCTCATGAGACCTACCGATGCATCGAGGAGTTATAGCGGGCTCCACCCGTCACTTATTAAGTCCAATGCATTCCCATATGAAAAGGTTTAAACATAACATAAACATTCGTATTAAAACAAGCATACGAAATGTCAATAATTTCACCATAAACTATGAATGGTATAAAAATAGCACATCCATAGTCAAACATATCACAAAACCTTCAATACAATATAGAAGTTTTGTATCATAATAAATCAACTTCAAATAATCTTAAAATCCATCAAAGGATGTTGACGTAGATGAAATCAAAATTCTTTTTAAAGAAATATCTCCTTTTATTTTGAAATCATTTCAGATCCATAAAAAATAAAACATTTTCTTTGAAAATATTCTTATAAGCTTGTAAGGAAAGCTTTGAAGATTTTATAACGACACAAAATAACCGCACCCTCCGTATAAGATAAAAAAACATTCTTACCTCAATTCTGTTGAAAAGGTTAAAAAGGACCTTGTTTTGAAAACGACGGAAAGATTCCTTTATAAACCTCTTATAAAAAGTCAAACAAGGGTATAAATGACTTTAACCCATATTCTTGTAAATAGTAAAAATGTTTTGAAATACATTTTTAAGAAACATGGATGTGGATGATAAAGATATCCCAGTAGATTATTACGTATAAACAACCTCGGATAATGAAGAGATTGTGAAATAACCCTTACCTTGTACTTTTCCTTTGTTGGGGTAGGTTAACCTCCTGTATAATTGTGAAATAATTGTTATTAAATTATACAATAATCATATAAATTAATATGATATCATATATGATCTTTTAATATTGATTTGATAATAATATCTTAGTATTATCGTTGTTTCGGGTGATAACCGATTCGTTCTTCTTAAATGTTTGGTTACGTAAGACATGTTTGTAATGGATAGATTATATCTTATTCATAATCATAATGATATTATCATTATTTTTAACCCTAAAATGAGAATAAGTCTTGAATGGATACGATGGAGAATGAATCTTATCACGTTCGTGGAGACGGTAGTCCGTACGTACGCACGAACGCTACTTCCATTTAATTTTTATCTTAAAAGAATCAAATCCAAATGATACATAGGTATATTACTATTCTAGTATAATATAATATTTTATATATGTTACTTAAGTTCATTAACACAATCCTTTATACGTTTCATGTGTGGTATGAACGAGTCATATCATTTTAAGGGGGCGGTAGTCCGCACCTCCTCAAATGAAATTATCGTATGTATATACAACATGAAACGAATAATGGTATGAAATAAAATGGAATTTCAGAAGATTATATATAAAATATATATCATTAATATCATATTTAATTACAGTGCCATCATAATGGCCACCATGAGAGGCGGTAAGATGTATTTGAACAATCATCGTTTCGTGAGGCGTTAGTTTGCCATCCACAGAAACATTATGTTCATCATCCATTAGATGGAGTTGTGTGTATGTGTAGTTTGAATCCTTATTATAACAACATCCTAGTATATTGTGGATACTGGTGTTGTTACAAAATAAAGGAAATAAAAAGAGTTTGGGGGTTGGAGAAGCAAAATAAATGAAAATAATTTAAAAGAAATCGTTACCTTTAATTTAGGTAACTTACTTTGGTTGGAACCAAAGGACTTCTTGAAATGCTTTCTGCCTAAGGGGAAGCTTCAAGGAGGAGGAGAGGGATGTGGGGAGCTTATTTGGGCAGAGTTTGGAAGAGCCAAGTGGCTTGAGAGGTGTGAGGAATGAGTAGAAGTGGTCTCCTTTTATAAGGGAGAGGAGGGGCTCTTTAGGAAAGAGTGAAAGTATTACTTTATAATATAATTATATTCGGTTTATAATGGTCCAAAAATCATTGAGGTCGAAGATAAGATGACTCATATTCTAAATAACATCAACCAATAAGAATTGGACAGGTTTTAGATAATATTTTAATCATTATAATCTTATTTATTTAAAGGATTTATTAATGAGGTAAACATTGCATCATTATTGTGTCATTAATAATTTCAATTATGTGATGTCTAAAAATTATAAATAAAATATAATTATGTAGGAAATCGTTTTATCTTTCTAATGAATATTTATAATCGAAAATCCAACATGTATAACCCTATGTGAAAATTGTTCTTCTAAAAGATGTAAGCTTATGCCATTTTTATTTTTATTTTAACTTTATTAATATAAAGTGTCCCTACCACATACAAGTGGCTCAAGGGGTCCCCAAATTGACCCAAGGATGCTCATGGTCGGGTATGTGTCCACAAATAAGGTTAGAACACGTTTTAGGGTAATTTTGTATTATTATAATATTATTTGTTAACCCTTATTTACCGGATTTACCCTTAACCATGGTAAATAAAATATTTACCACAGTAATTATTCAAAATGTCTAAAAATAAAAGTTACCTATTTACACAATTTGGACATCCTGATTCCAAATATGGAATCCATTTTTCTAAATTCAAAACACAGAAGTGGCAGAAATTAATTTAAAATTAATTCCCGCTGTCAAAACAAAAAGCTTGTTTTTAAGAGATAATAACTATCAAAAGATTGACACTTGTTTATGTTCGGTTTAATTGTAAAATTATGTCCAATGAACAACATTATATTAAATGGTATAAATATATTCTAAATATACTTTAAAACCAATCAAATTCATAATTTATCACTATTAATTATTTTGATTAAAAAAGTTGTTTTTAATTAAAATTTAGTAATTTTCACTATTCATCAAAATATGAAAGTTATCCGAAATGTACCAAAATTTCACCTTAGGCTAAATTCGATATTCCGAATCCAAAAATGAAGTCCATTTTCAAATATAAAATATATATAATTTCAAAAAGTAGGTATTACTATTCATAATGGCTAGTTTGATTAGTTATGGTGTGTTAGAACTCGCTGTTGCGTACAACACACGCTATCACATTATTCAAAGAGAAGCGTACCGTAGAAGCTTGGGATGTTTCATTTTAAATTTTTGATGTCCCCATTTATTCAAAAAGTTTAAAATATAGTATTTAAAAAGGGTTCACTATTAAAGTTGATAAAAGTGTAATACTGAAAATGAATTTGTTCTTGCATTATATCTAAGAAACTCATAATATGGATTCTAAAATTATAAGGATTATATAAACATTAAAATTTATCTAATACTATTCATAACCTCTTTTGAACGGCTTGTTTGGTAAGTCATGGTGTGCTTGAACTTGGTGTTGCATGTAGTGAAAGTTATTGAATTATTTTGAAGAAGTAACACACTATGAAATCTTGGGGTGTTACATTCTCCCCTCCTTCAATAAATTGCGTCCTCTCAATTCGAAATTGTTCTTCGAAAATAAAAGTTTGAAAATAGATAATATATTTGTGGGAAAACCCACATCGGAAATTGGTTTACTAAAATTTATTCTTAATATGAGGAAAAGACAAATGAAAGGGTCACCACCAAATTATGATCTCGATTAGGAGAACATTGGTGGCAATTTGAGACATATAATTAGAGGAAAAACGTAAATATTTATAGGTAGTGATTGAGGTCATCAATCACAAACAAGTATAAAATTGAGGTCCTTAAATTCATCAATCTATGATGAATTGAAATACCATCGGTTCAACAAAACATAGGGTTTTAGGATAACACATTTTTGACGTTTCAAAATATCCTAGTTGAAATCCCACATCGAAAAATGAATTAATGAGGCCTCTATTTTAAATAAAGAGTGGAAAGTATGAAGATTAACGAAAATAACACATAATAGGGTTCCATGTAGGAAAATATGGATATAGAAGAAAAATATAACCATCAATTATCTGATGGAGAGTGGTAGAGAACATGGCTATGAAAAGGACAACAATCCCAAAGCCATAAATTAGTGATGATTTAAGGTACCATCTAGGACAACATTTTTGTTCTAAGTTCCTTTTCTTAATATTGAGGAATTTATTTAGTAGATTGGCTAAGATCATAAGGAGATATACTTACTTTATAATTAGAGTTTTATCCATTAATAAATTTCTACCACAAACTCATCTTTCACTCTAAAAGATAATAGAATGTAAAAGAATTCTATTTACACTATTCGTATAGGGTTCCAAAATAAACGAATTTATAATTCATCTATAAGATCTTTTAATAAAAACTACATTATTTAATCTAGGACATCTCGTGGGCTAGTGGTAGGTGATACACCCTTGTCGCCCTTTGGTTGCGGGTTCAAGTCTCGCAGCCTTGCCGGACGCGATGGGTTGCCGCCCGACCTCCGGGTTGTCCTTTTATGGCAATCCAAAATAATCCAATCTAGAACTATCCAAAATACTTCTATCCAAACTCACAGTCCAACATTTATAAGTAAGGTAAACATAATGTAGAACCTTTTTACCCCATAATAGCATATGAATACCTTCATCATGTATTCTTTTAATACACTGAAACATCCTGAATTACCATATTCCTTATTGATTACATTCATGCTCCCTTATTCCAT
This sequence comes from Viscum album, assembly GCA_963277665.1. NCBI lineage: Eukaryota > Viridiplantae > Streptophyta > Magnoliopsida > Santalales > Viscaceae > Viscum > Viscum album. Next base: position 1,234,768,561 of record OY728123.1, on the reverse strand, counting down.
ATAGAAAGCTGGATATACTTCATTAATCCAAAAATGTTTTAAACCCCAACAATGATGGAATATACAAATCATTAATCAGTTTCAAGGTAGTCAAGAATATCCAATATAATTTATCCAAATCAATCATGTATTATTCTAAAATCACTACCTCGGTATCAGAACCATATTATGGTTTATCATTCTCTCAACCATATATTTTCCAAAAATTTAACCTGCTATTGAGTCACTTTTCTTTTTTCCACATAATCTCAAGTCCTTAATGAAATAGTACTGCAGTACAATCCTTATATACTCCATGATTATTGTAACAAGTACATTGTTGATACAACACTCAATTGACATAATCAACATAAGAACTCTAATCATTCCTCTTCATCTGTGGTAGTATCATAACTTGATTATTATCTAATAACATCATTTGCGGCAGAGTCTGATGACTGGGACATAGGTTCGCGTAGTGTCCAAACTCCTTGCAAATGAAGCATTGTACATTTGAAACCATTTTCTTACCCTTGCAGTCACGTACTTTGTGCCCTTTTCCTCCACACTTATAACAAACTCTCATTCCTTTCAGGAAAGTTCCAGGGTGTTTCTTTCCACAGTTACCACATATGGGAAAATTATTCTTTTCTATCTTCCCTTTATCCATCTTTTTCTCTTCTATCCTTTTCTTCTCTTTCTTCCCTTCAAAGCCATAGGACTCAGTAAACTCTTTACTTATCTTATCAATACATGATATTATTTCTTCATATGATGATAATACATGGGAGACTATTTCTCTTATAAATTCTAGCTTAAGACCATGAAAGATATGATCCTTCCTTCTCTTTGGATCATGTGCATTTCTGGAGTTCTCATTCCTTCTACTGGGCGCCATTTCTAAACAATGGCATAAACTAGATCAGTTTATGAATCAAAATACATAATCCCATACTTATAAAACACTTAACATAAATTGAACTATTTATGGATATAATCCATAATCATAACAATGTTTTCTTTGAGGAAGTATATACTCATAAACCCTTCATAATGATTTGTGAAGAAAATGAGAGTTATCCTAATCATATCCCCCGGGAGTGTCGTAACCAAGAGTGCAGCAAGGCCCGTTGTCGTGCACCAGTTCCCGTTCGAGTCTAGCTCAAAGCGGTGTTTTCGGGTTTTACCCCTAGGTACATTTGTGCCAGAGCCGCCTCTACCTGCTCGTATCCAAACAAGGATGTATTTCTCGGAAAACTCACAAAATCTCTACAATACCAAAATTCTAGGAAGTTCTTCTATACTAATCCTCAAAGTTAATCTTAGGTCTACGTGCTCTAATCAGATTTTATCTAAATCTAGCTTCCAAGGTTTATACTAAACTTCCTCTGATACCAACTGTAACGCCCCGACCCCAGCTACCCAGAGTCGGTGCATTACATCGTAACATTGGCATGATCACAAGAAAGATCAAATCTCGAAAGACCGATTGGTTTAGTAGCCTTGGAAACACTAGATATATTCATAAGTTTTACAGTACATCATTAAACGAAAAACTACTACAACAACATATTGTCTCCATAATCCACACTCATATCCCCACATAATAACCCTGCAGGTCATTCATAACTTACTTCTTCACTTCCTGGGAAAAATAAAACATAGAAAAGGGGTGAGCTCAAATGCCCAGTAAGGATAACAATATAGCGGAAACTTTCATAAATAAGATTAAACTTTTAAGGCAATGTATAACTAAAACAAAAGCCTTTCAAACATGAAAATTCAACATGGTATGGCATAAATAAAATGAAATAATGCCATTTACTTATTCACATGGATATTCTACTAATCTAATAATCACATGCAAAAATCAATAACCACTTTCATAATGTTGGAATGCATAATGCCAGACTATCATAACCACATAGCCAAGGCCTCGTGCCAAGACTAAAAATAAGATTTTGTCAAGGCCTTGTGCCAAGACACTAGTTTGTCTCATGAGACCTACCGATGCATCGAGGAGCTATAGCGGGCTCCACCCGTCACTTATTAAGTCCAATGCATTCCCATATGAAAAGGTTTAAACATAACATAAACATTCGTATTAAAACTAGCATACGAAATGTCAATAATTTCACCATAAACTATGAATGGTATAAAAATAGAACATCCATAGTCAAACATATCACAAAACCTTCAATACAATATAAGAGTTTTGTATCATAATAAATCAACTTCAAATAATCTTAAAATCCATCAAAGGATGTTGACGTAGATGAAATCAAAATTCTTTTTAAAGAAATATCTCCTTTTATTTTGAAATCATTTAAGATCCATATAAAATAAAACATTTTCTTTGAAAATATTCTTATAATCTTGTAAGGAAAGATTTGAAGATTTTATAACGGCGTAAAATAACCGCACCCGCCGTATAAGTTAAAAAAAACATTCTTACCTCAATTCTGTCGAAAAGGTTAAAAAGGACCTTGTTTTGAAAACGACGGAAAGATTCCTTTATAAACCTCTTATAAAAAGTCAAACAAGGGTATAAATGACTTTAACCCATATTCTTGTAAATAGTAAAAATGTTTTGAAATACATTTTTAAGAAACATGGATGTGGATGATAAAGATATCCCAGTAGATTATTACGTATAAACAACCTCGGATAATGAAGAGATTGTGAAATAACCCTTACCTTGTACTTTTCCTTTGTTGGGGTAGGTTAACCTCCTTTATAATGGTGAAATAATTGTTATTAAATTATACAAGAATCATATACATTAATATGATATCATATATGATATTTTAATATTGATTTGATAATAATATCTTAGTATTATCGTTGTTTCGGGTGATAACCGATTCGTTCTTCTTAAATGTTTGGTTACGTAAGACATGTTGTAATGGATAGATTATATATTATTCGTAATCAGAATGATATTAACATTATTTTTAACCCTAAAATGAGAATAAGTCTTGAATGGATACGATGGAGAATGAATCTTATCACGTTCGTGGAGACGGTAGTCCGTACGTACGCACGAACGCTACTTCCATTTAATTTTTATCTTAAAAGAATCAAATCCAAATGATACATAGGTATATTACTATTCTAGTATAATATAATATTTTATATATGTTACTTAAGTTCATTAACACCATCCTTTATACGTTTCATGTGTGGTATGAACGAGTCATATCATTTTAAGGGGGCGGTAGTCCGCACTTCCTCAAATGAAATTATCGTATGTATATACAACATGAAACGAATAATTGTATGAAATAAAATGGAATTTCAGAAGCTTATATATAAAATATATATCATTAATATCAAATTTAATTACAGTGCCATCATAATGGCCACCATGAGAGGCGGTAAGATGTATTTGAACAATCATCGTTTCGTGAGGCGTTAGTTTTCCATCCACAGAAACATTATGTTCATCATCCATTAGATGGAGTTGTGTGTATGTGTAGTTTGAATCCTTCTTATAAAAACATCCTAGTATATTTTGGATACTTGTGTTGTTACAAAATAAAGGAAATAAAAAGAGTTTGGGGGTTGGAGAAGAAAAATAAATGAAAATAATTTAAGAGAAATCGTTACCTTTAATTTAGGTAACTCACTTTGGTTGGAACCAAAGGACTTCTTGAAATGCTTTCTGCCTAAGGGGAAGCTTCAAGGAGGAGGAGAGGGATGTGGGGAGCTTATTTGGGCAGAGTTTGGACGAGCTAGGTGGCTTGAGAGGTGTGAGGAATGAGTAGAAGTGGTCTCCTTTTATAAGGGAGAGGAAGGGCTCTTTAGGAAAGAGTGAAAGTATTACATTATAATATAATTATATTCGGTTTATAATGGTCCAAAAATCATTGAGGTCGAAGATAAGATGAATCATATTCTAAATAACATCAACCAATAAGAATTGGACAGGTTTTAGATAATATTTTAATCATTATAATCTTATTTATTTAAAGGATTTATTAATGAGGTAAACATTGCATCATTATTGTGTCATTAATAATTTCAATTATTTGATGTCTAAAAATTATAAATAAAATATAATTATGTAGGAAATCTTTTTAGATTTCTAATGAATATTTATAATCGAAAATCCAACATGTATAACCCTATGTGAAAATTGTGCTTCTAAAAGATGTAAGCTTATGCCATTTTTATTTTTATTTTAACTTTATTAATATAAAGTGTCCCTACCACATACAAGTGGCTCCAAGGGGTCCCCAAATTGACCCAAGGATGCTCATGGTCGGGTATGTGTCCACAAATAAGGTTATGAAACGTTTTAGGTTAATTTTGTATTATTATAATATTATTTTTTAACCCTTATTTACCGGATTTACCCTTAACCATGGTAAATAAAATATTTACCACAGTAATTATTCAAAATGTCTAAAAATAAAAGTTACCTATTTACACAATTTGGACATCCTGATTCCAAATTTGGAATCCATTTTTATAAATTCAAAACACAGAAGTGGCAGAAATTAATTTAAAATTAATTCCCGCTGTCAAAACAAAAAGCGTGTTTTTAAGAGATAATAACTATCAAAAGATTGACACTTGTTTATGTTCGGTTTAATTGTAAAATTATGTCCAATGACCAAAATTATATTAAATGGTAAAAATATATTCTAAATATACTTTAAAACCACTCAAATTCATAATTTATCACTATTAATTATTTTGATTAAAAAAGTTGTTTTTAATTAAAATTTAGTAATTTTCACTATTCATCAAAATATGAAAGTTATCCGAAATGTACCAAAATTTCACCTTAGGATAAATTCGATATTCCGAATCCAAAAATGAAGTCCATTTTCAAATATAAAATATATATAATTTCAAAAAGTGGGTATTACTATTCATAACGGTTAGTTTGATTAGTTATGGTGTGTTAGAACTCGCTGTTGCGTACAACACACGCTATCACATTATTCAAAGAGAAGCGTACCGTAGAAGCTTGGGATGTTTCATTTTAAATTTTTGATGTCCCCATTTAGTAAAAAAGTTTAAAATATAGTATTTAAAAAGGGTTCACTATTAAAGTTGATAAAAGTGCAATACTGAAAATGAATTTCTTCTTGCATTATATCTAAGAAACTCATAATATGGATTCTAAAATTATAAGGATTATATAAACATTAAAATTTATCTAATACTATTCATAACCTATTTTGAACGGCTTTTTTGGTAAGTCATGGTGTGCTTGAACTTGGTGTTGCATGTAGTGAAAGTTATTGAATTATTTTGATGAAGTAACACACTATGAAATCTTGGGGTGTTACAATATTCGGATGAATATAACTAGAATGTGTCTAGAATAATATATCATAAGATCACTGTTGAAAAATTATTCCGAGATGTAGTGGAGTCCATCTTTCTAAGAACTGTCATCTTAACTACAATTTATTATACACTAAGAATATCAGAGGATGTACATTCCCTCTATCCAATGGGGTAGTGATACCTCAAAATCTATTTACTAATCATTATACCAACTCTATTTTAATAATTAATGATGGATTGAAGAAAATTCATAGGGAGCTTATGACACTACATCAAAATTAGATTTGTGTACCTATGGGTTATATCTTCTATCAAGGGTAATAAATATAAATATTTTTCAATTTAAAATGGATTTTTTGGATGATGAGTACAAAATAAATAGCGTATATACAAATAATATTATACCTAAATTTAATTCCATATACATCAAGTTCGATAAATATTTTACATGGTTTTAGAGAATAAAAACATCAAATACCATTACTATACTAAATTCTTTATCCTGATAAACAATCAAAACAAACCTGTAGAATTGCATCCTAAATTTCCAATGTACTACCTCCATGAAAATGATATCTAATATCCCTATCCATTAATAAATCATTCATGTTATTATTTTTTCATTACTCTACCCACCGTGGCCTTATATAGGTTAGTGGAAAACCAAGAATGGAACCCCAATCCCAACTCTAATTTCATAGGAGATGATTTACAAAATAAGTGAGGTGTAATATGTATTTTTTAAATTTTAAAAAATAAAAAATCAAAATAAATAAGACTTTAATATATAATAATTTATAATTAAATAAATATATATTTGGTATGTACAAATAATCTCTCATAACAAAACCATTATCCATTGAAACCCCATAAATGTTAAATATATAAAATTTAAATTTTATTTGGAAGATATAAATTATATGTTTATACTAAATATAGTAATTGGATGACACTAAATAAATGTATTTTATATTGGAGATAAATCAATCAACAATCATATCTTAGTCAAAAGACATCATTTATATTATACACTAGATCCATGAATACCATTAGTTCCAACTATTTAGATATACTATAGTAAAGGAATTCATGAATGAAGGTAAAATACAAAGCCTCTCAACTACACTAAAAAATGAAAATAAATCAAATACATAAATATATACTGACAGAATTGAGGAAATTACACTAAGTCCAAATATAATATATTGATAGTAAGACACTCATCTATAGATCTATAATGAAGAATATCAGTGTAACAAATAGTAAATCATCATCAATTTTATAGTTCATAAACTATATAGAAATTTAGTATCTATATTTTCCTTCATTAATATTAGCAGTAGGTTATCTAAACCTTTTAAAAAGAAATATGTAAACTTATAGGGTTTCAAAACCCAGTGGAAAACCCCTAGATCTAAAGGATATTGTGTAATAACATTCTTAAAATTTAAATGAATAATATTATTTACTGTTTGTAATATCATGGATAACAATTTAAAATTTTTATATATTTAATAAGTGTTCATGTGTCTGGATGTTAAAATGTAAGGAAATGGGGAACAATGGAATAGAATTGAAGTTGATGGGTTGCACAGGATAACATATTTAGATCCTTTGGAAAGTGTGTGTGGATGTGCCCAAGGATGACACTACATTCCATATACTAGATAATGAAATGTAATTAAAAATTATTTTCTATAGTTAGAAACCCAATATTCTTTTAGAAGATACCAGTTGGTGGGCTGGAATCCACTAGTTAGTCGATGGCCACTTATTTGATTTTAATTTAGACCAAACCCATATTTTTCATTCTAAAACAAATTTTAAAATATCTCTCACCAGAATAAATCCATATTCATCTATACTGAACCTAGGAATACTCTTTCTAGGGAATTGGATATATCTTTCACCAATATTCAATTATTCATGCTTCAATCGATCCATGGGATCTTAAATGTTATCTTTACATGGTTATACCCCTAATCATCACTTTTTTATGGAATTATCAATAGATATAGACTATAATTAAAATATATTTGAATATATGTATAATATAACTATAAATTCATGATATATTGATGGATATGTGGATGAATCAAGATTATTTCCATTTATCTCTTGGAATATATCCATTTTAAAATTAGATTCTAATTTTCTCAAACTTTTATAAATTTCTCTGTTTTTTTCTTATCATGGAACGTGTTTATAGATTCCCAGCATATTGAATTAGGGATGGTTCATGAAATCATTGTTTTTTGCTATTGGTTTGGGTGGAAAATCATGACAGTAGTTTTTAAAATTCCTTGGGTAGGACTTCCTTATCAAATAGAGAATTTTCTTAAAGATTAATGATATGGGTAGAATGCTTGGGAATGTGTGTATACCTATACAAACCAATTTTTCATATGTAATTATTTATATTTTTCAAATAATTTATTTGGGGCTCATGTAAACTATGAATTTAGGTTTATTGTAGTTAATATTTTAAAATTTCTTAATGTGTGTGAATTTATTGACAATGGATGTGTATTTATAATCACGGAGACCGGTGGATCATTATGTATCAGTTACCCCAAGGGAGAGCATGTGCCAAATAAATGTGGTGTCAATAGGGATGATGATACCTAATGATTTAGTTAGTTTACAATAGAATTGTTGCATGAAATATGAGAGATGATAGGTTATGATAGCCTTTGGGAATGATTAGGGGTTTATCATTGGGGAAGACTCCCTATTGACCACACCTAATAGAAGATTGGGACGTGATGACCATGTGTCTAGACCCATAATAGACATTAGGTTATGATGACCTAGATTATTTAAAAGGGAAATAATTATTTTTGGGTCATGATCAAAGACATGGTTTGGTCATGTGGAATGGTTTGATGTTCTATGACATATGAGGCATTCCTTCCACTAATGAGATAAAATATAAATGATTTGGGATCATTGTTGCATGGTTAGTGCTTATTCATCTGCATTGTTTTGGTCCTTTTTTTTCATTTACATATCAAAATTTTACACACCTTAATATACATTACCACTTTATATTAAGGATTTTTTAACTCTTAAGATTTATACTCACTAGATCCAAGAGTAACTGGATTTTCATAATGATTTAATGTAGAGAGAAGTAGTTAACATCAAGGGCCCCAAATTGATGAGATGAGTATATGGAGATATATGATAGAGTTAATTTCATGATGAAAACTTCATTATTACTACCATATTTTAGTTTATATCCTTTTTATAATATTTTATTAGTCTTTACTCCTTTGGAAATTTTTTGTTTATTTAATTTTCATAAAATGTATTTTATTTATATATATAATACTGATATATAAATTTTTTTTCATTTTTTTCTAGTATTGAATATTTTTATTTGGTTTAAAGTATATTAGTAATTATGGTATAGTCTTTCCATATAATCATGAAGACCCTCACTTCTAGTTTGTATGCTTTTTAATGTATTCAGATGCACAAGATATCATCTAACACACCATCCTAACACATTGATTTGGATAGGGTGTTACAAAGTGGCACTGAATGAAGTTTAATTTTCATGGTTGTTAATTTTGATTTGGGAATTGGTCAATGGAGAAATTCTATGTGAAACAGGGATTGGGGAGTCATGTATGTTCCTATCACAATCTTATATAATGAATCATCATGTTTTTTATGATGGGATTGATAATGAATATTATAGATTTCAGTATTCATATTTTTCTAGTGTAATGTCGTTCAATTTCATTCTATGGTAATTACAAGTGTTCATGGGTCCAAATTAGATACCGAAGTACCCATGTTAGACATATGATATTTTTTTATTCATATGAACTCAATTAATTAATTTCATTTGGTAATCTTTAATCATTGTGTATGTGATATATTTGTACAAACATATTAATTAATTGAACATATCAAGATATGTTTTGTTATGTATATATAACTATGAATAAAATCAAGGTGATAAATACTTTTCTTATTCCTTCACTAGTAATGAGTGGGGTTTTCATGTAGAAATGAGTGTCTGTTGAGGATGAGAATTCCGATAGTGATATTTTATTTGTGCATATAATTTCATGAGAGATATAGACTATTGTATGGAAGAATTTGTTTATATTTTCTCATTCAAAATTTATGATAATTTCCCAGGATGTTTTCTTACAACACCACCCACATATGTTGTTCCAGATTCTCCCACAATGGTGGTAGTTCTTGTAGTACCTCTAACATGTCAGAGGGTACAACTTACCATTCCTTAGTAGTTGCTATGGTGGTTCATGTAGTGGATCAATTTTATCATGGAGTCATCTAGATAGTTTTTATTCATGTTTTTGGAGCTCATATAGTGATGGTTAATTAGAATTTTTTCTTATAGTTGTAAAATATCCCAATATTAAATGATAAAAATGGATTCTGGGTTAATGAGGATTGGTTTAATTTTATTGATCGTAAATTTGGTTTATTATAGAATTTAGAAGAATGACAGTTCAATTTTGCTACATTCATGTCGTGGGGACCCATGGGGAGATAGTGGGGTCTAATGACCCATGAAATGAGATATTAAACCCATACTTGGGAGACCTTCAAAAAACTCTCCCTTGAAGAGTTTTTCTGAGATACACTGATGATGGATCGAGATCATCATTTAATGGATCCTTAGAAATGGAATATGTTTTTATTTGGATATTCTACTTTTTGAAATAAATTCGAATCCATGAGAGTGGATGGTGGAGCATGGCAGGGGGATGAGAAATACCCCTAGATCAGCGAACAAGTGAAAATTGATGATCTATGGAACAAGGTTGAATAATTATATAGATAACGATCATACTGAGCTTATTGGTCACAAATATCTTTTATGCCTCTACATGAAAAATATTGTTATTCGATCAGAACCTGAAAACTATGGAGGATCAAAATCCAAGAATGGTTTTGTGTATTTCATCAAATATATATTTATTATTTGAATCTTAGATTTTAATTCGCCTCCTGGGAAGAATTATTAAAAAGGGTAGAACTACGCATGTATAGAAAAATCAAAACACTATTGAGAAACATTCGAATATTTTTAAATTCTCAATTAATGTTATTTTTATGAAATTAAATGTAGTGAAACAATGTAAATATCATGATATAAACTAAAGGATCATGTAGATATAGTTATTTTATTATTGGAAAATGATGGAAATGGGTATTGTATTTTACAACATTGTTTTTCCTTCACATGAATGAAAAAGGAAATCCTGTATTATATTTTTAGTTTCTCTAAATCCAAGATTTCTCTTTATTCATGAAAGGAATCATAAATTAGATCTCATTAATGTTAAGAATACACTTTCTATAGTTTTGATTCATGTATGTAAATTTAATTGTCTTTATTAGCACACAAAAATTCTTTGATATATTACCTCTTATGTTGGGAATCCTATAAGGTTGGGCATGAATAAAGATAATCCATGTTTTAGCCATTATGAAAGAATACTTCTTGAGGTAAATATGTAGACAACTATTTTTGAGGAGGTTTTCTTGAAAACCAGAGATGATAGTATTAATCTTGAAATTTTCTATGAAAGTAAACAATATTTTTGTGTGATTTAAATTCTTTTTGGGCATATGGTATTTGATTGTAATATTAAAAAATTTTGTAATTATTGTAATATTGTAGAACCTGATGACACCAACTATAGGGGAATGAATGATAATGGCTTGGTTCCATCCCCTAGTGAATCTAGTGAACCCAAGGATAGGTAAACTCCTTCTCATGAGGATGAAATTATGGCTGATCATCATACCTATATTCCTCTATATAAGGTGATAAATGTGGGGAATCCATCTGATGATGTTGGAGGTCCACATTCATATTTAGATATAACCCATAATGCTGGTGTGATTATAAATTCTGGACATGTGCATGTTCCTTCTGATGCTCATGGTCTGGCTTCTTGTTAAGATTCCACATCCACTAATCAAGTCGCTAAATTATTACCAGTGTCAGCTACTATCCATGTATCTAATTTGAGTACCAAGAAATCATGATTTTAGTCCCATATAGGGCCTCATGACTTTCCTTTTGTCTATAAAAAAAATTATTATGTACATGTTAATACAATGGTTTCTACTTCTCCAAACAATAAGAACATCACTCTATCTGAGAATGATCACCTATTCTATGATTACAAGCTGATATTCCTATTAATTATTCAAATTGTGCACTATATAGTAAATTGAAGGATTCCTCCTATATGAAATACAAAGGTGACTTCTCATAGGTCCCATCACAGAACACTATGAGAGGAAAATTGGATAAATGTTTTAATATCCCACTTAAATTGGCCAAATTGTTTTATTCTTTAAACATTGAATCTTCTACCGAAGGTGATAATGGATTTCCTCATTTGGGAAGGGATGGATTATTTCCCATATCTTGAGTTAGTAGTAAGAAAGGGTAAAAGGGTGATGGAATCAATTGATCTTGATAACCATATGATATAAATTCATGACGGGCCTATCACTAGTCTTAAAGCATTTAAGCAGTGAGGATCCACTTCAGTAACTCACAAGTGACTAAGAATTCAACCTTAGAAAAAACCCTTAATCACTTATTATAGAAAAAATCCTCTACTTATTGATATTTATGTGAAAAGAATGATGATTTAGAATTGGATGGATTTTAAGTGGATTTACCTAGAGTGTCATTTGTTTCCAATAATAATTTCAATGTTACCACGAAACCATTATGGGTTCTTAAGCATGATTGTTTCATTATTTTCTCAATTTTTAGTGACTCTCATTGTGTTACTACATTCTATAGAATCAATAACACTATCATTTCTATAAAGTTTGTTTATGTTTTCAATCTGTATTCAAAATGAATATATATTTATAGAAAAATGGCATCCATCTCAAATAACATGGGTCACATTTTGATTTTCATTAGTCATTTTAATGTTCTTTTGAGGCCTGATGAAGCAAATGGCAGTAATTTCTATATAATATCATCCAAATAATTCTCCCCTTATATTAGAAAATGTGTCTTGGTTGAGTTTCCAATATCTAGGGCTATTTAAAGTTAATGTGGGTATAAATTAAATGTGAGGGATTCTAGTAAACTGGATTGATGATATGTGTAGGTAAATGGGGGGAATGGTGTAGTGGTTAAATCAGGAATCACTCATCCAAATTTTATTCTTATCAAAATTTCTTACTGATTGATCTTGGTTTTTATAAATGTCTATCCCCCTTACCTGTAATGTTTATCAATGCTTGGATTGATGTGCCAGGTAGTACAGAAATCAGTCTGGATGCTTGGATGGTTTATTATTTTAGAAGACCACTGAAAATTGTTCCCAACATGTTTATGAATGTGAATGTTAGACATAAATCATGGAGTAAAGAATCATTTTACACAAAAAATCCTATATTTTTACTAAGGAATGTTTACCATATTTTAAGGAAAAACCTATTTTATGTCATTTTTTGTAACATTTATAAATTATATATTTCAAATTAAATGTATTCATTGAAATAGAAATATAAAAATTATTAATGGGAAATGTTTTGATATTTTTCTATGAAGTTTCATTTTTTAATGAATAGAAAAAAATATTGAATTTTAATTCAAAAAAAGATTTTTTATCCTATTTAATTATAAAGATAAATAATATTTCATATTTTTTATTGTTTAATTAGGTAATTTTTTTTTACAATTAATATAATTCAGGTCATCGTAATAAACTTATCTATGAAGGTGACTATAAAAAGGTAGAAAAACTTCACATATTTTAACTTTAAAAACTCTCATTGTCGTCCCATCTATAGAATTAAATGTAAATTAATTTCTATCAATTATTTAACTAAAATTAGGAAAAATGTATTCCGTATTTTGAATCTAAATAATTTATAACGTACAATATGGTAAACATAGTTTTTGACCAAAAATATCAGTGAATGTAATTATAATTAATTACAATAATAAAGGGGAAAATATTTTTAACAAGCGGCTAAACCTTAATCTTAAGGGCCATAATAACCTATAAAATTGTCTAAAATCCATTTTATAGACATATTTTGACCATATACTCCCTTTTATATAATTTATTCTCTTATTAGATCAACATTAAATGCAAAAAAACAAGGTTTGAATTCCCTTTCCCAAAATATACAAGTGTATCACACCTCCACCACTATAAAAAGGCCTCATATCCTCCCACTTCCTCATACCTCTCAGAAACATTAGATTGACCATGTTATTACCACTATAAATACCTCCGCTAAACAAAGGATCCTCAGCTTGGTCATAAATCCATACAAGGAATCACTTTTATTCAAACCAAAAGAGATTTACCCAATTAACAAGGAATATCATTCCTCATACTTTTCAGTTTTATTTCCTTTTCCACACCTAAAATATTATTACTCTTTGATAATATAACAAAAACATTATCGAAAACATTATATTATGTTGTTATGATAATATTTCAACCCAGAATCACACACACATCATCTAATGGGAAACAAACTCATTTTTTGTGGGTAAGAAGAAGCTCAACCTCACGAAATGATGAGTATTAATTTTCCCTTACCACATCTAATGTTAGAGAATTCTTATGTGCACTATGTTTATATATGTTACATATGGTATTTATAATTTATCTATCCCCATTAAATTATTTTATAGCACATACAATTATGCTTTCCATTTTTTGTAAAAATGATAACATTATTTGTGAAAGTATGGAATACTACCTCCTAAAATCTATTTGATTCGATCACACAATACATAGAATGTGTAAAAGAAAAATTTAATTAAAAATACGTGACATAAAGAAATTAATATTATTTATAGGATATAATTACCATTTATAAAATTATATATATATATCACTGTATTTATTACCATCTCACACACTAATATGTGATAACGCATGTTGTAGATATGAGGACAACCGACTACTTGGCATGATGTGATTACTTTTAAATAATAAGAATTATATATAGGTATATGTGATTATATTACATGTTATTTATCATATAATGATCATTATAAAAATATATTGGGTTACTTACCATCTTTTCATAATGATCCTTGACAAAAGGGAATGTTACTCCGGAATATGTATGACCTACCATCTCCATGATTATAATGTTGGTTCATTTTTAATAACCATATTAAATAATTTATTAATGTATAATTGACGTAATGATATAATAATTAGGTTATTAATATTATTCTGTAGATTTTATATAATGAACTCTTCGACCATAGCTGATCTATAGAATTTATTTCCTAAACATAAACCAAATTTCGTCAGAAAAATAGAAAAAACATAAATGATTAATTATTTGTATACAATATGGTAATATGTGAACAAAAAATATGGATAAAAATGTAAATTATTCTAACAAAATTAAATAAATAACATAAACCTTTTGTTCAAGAATATAAAGACACACTAGGAAAATCGTATGCAAGGTAAGAGATTTTCATCACAATTTTAATATCTATGAGATAAATACCATGTTCACAATTTTCATATTTTATGTGGTGTATGTAATTCCAATTTTAATATATTATATCCTCAATTTTATTATCCCCATGTTATCTAAATATTCTATTTAATATTATTCTTTCATGTGGCTTATGATTTAAAATGATTCAATGTTGTATTAGACACTTTGTGATGTTTAATGATTATTTTCCTCTAGAATAATAATAATTTTATCTCAACGTTATTTTCATTTATGGAAATTATATTACCATTATTCCATAAAAACATTAATTTTATTATATTGTTGTTATTAATGAACATTTTCAAGTATTAGTACAATTATTCCACTTTTTCGTACTCAAAATAGTTTTGAAATTGTAATTATGAAAACCATTCTTCATTTATCTCTTTAGTTAGAGATCATATTTTCATTTAAAACCCATTTTTTTAAATGTTTTGAAAATAATTTTAAGATTTTCAAAATAATATTGTAAATACATTTTTACCCTTTTTTTATTTTACCAATTTCTTAATAGAATCTTCTTGAATCTTTTTAAACAAGTAATTATTCTAACTATTTACAACAACAAAAATATTCTTTTACCTTATATGGAATATACAAATTAACCCGCTATCAGTTCATTGAAGCTTTCTTTGCATGTTTAAAAGGTTACTATTTAATGAAAATCTTTAGAAGCTATTTTAAAGAAAATGGTTTTACAAATATTTTTTTTTCAAAACAAAAGTATATTTTTCTCAATATTTTTTTAAATGATATCTTAGTTTTTCAACATGAACTACCATTTATTTTACTTAACAGGGATTATATTGTATTCATACCATCCTTAATCCTTATATAGATTATTTTTATTGATTTGGACAAGGTTAATATAGATATTCCCTTCCTTGATTCATTTTTTAGTCCCCTTTAAATATTAAATTTCCTATGATCACTGAACATTGAATTTCTCATCAATATGCATATAATTTATAATTTATTTGTTCATTTCCTAATCCATTACCATTTTTCTTTTGGTTTTTACATTGAATTTTATATTATTTTTTAAGGAAATACTGATACATATGTATCCATTATAAAATAAAAATATTTGATTAAGAATATTATATGTTCTATTTGAGGAATGATTTTGATATGTAAGACAAGGGATGGGGACCATTTATGGTAATCCATATGGGTTTGGGACTAGTTAATGAAATCTCCTTGATGCATTGATAGTCTCGTGATATGAAATTTGTTGGATAAAACCCCTTAGAGTTTGTTTCCAATTAGAATAGATGGTATTATACTTGATATGTTATATTATCTTCTGAAAGGAATTGTCAATACCGGTTCTATCTACATAGGAAACATGGCACCTAATAATTATGTATTTCTCTCATTTAGATTCATTTATTGCTAATTTATAATATTTTTAAAAAATAAATCTATGGATAAAATTCATTAGAATTTCATTGATTATGTGTAATTTGTTTCAGTATTTTACATGGCCATATTATTTTTCCCTTAATTAGTTATTTTAATGGAATTTTTTTATAATAATTTAACATTCCCCAATATTTACTGACTATATTTTCAGTTCTATATTTCATGGTATGTGTGGTTAGTTATTTACCATTCCATGATCATTATTCAAATTGATTCATTATTTCTTCTGCTATAAAATACCCTTAATGAGAACTTGAGCATACCCTTATTAGGTTTCCTTTCCCCAAGAATCCATGAATCACACTATGATAGATATACAAGGATATACGAAATGGAATAAACTTATCCTCGTTTTTTTTAAATTACTATGTTATTTGTGTATTTTTTTTATAATAAAAGACTCATATATGCATATAGTTTACAAATAATACTAACCTATTTAGTCTTTTGACATTTGATTCCTTATAATCATGCCATGTAATGGTAGTAGACACTAGCTCTGGGTATTATGGAGTTGGGACCCTACATAAAATGTTTCCATTTTGAATATAAAATTCTAGATTCTCTAGGACAAGTGTTATATATAATTGATAATAAATAAAAGTCATTGATCCATAAATACACAACATTTAAATGATGATTATACTCTATATTGTAAAAATATTATTACCCCAAAAAATTTATTTCTTGACATGAATTCCAGCAACACCACTATTATTGGTTATATATAGAGTATATTCCAAACTAGTGTCCCCAACCATATTTTTTGAACTCATAATTTCATCTATTAATATTTATATAACCCTAAATCTCCTTATGAATAATTACTCATGGATGGGGTCTATGAATATTGAGAATAATTCTTTCTGTAATATCCATGAAACTGAAATGGATTAAAATTATATCCGGCTATAAATGAAGGTAAAACTTTGGGGGTAATTTTTATTTTAGATAAATGATAAAATTGTCATATGAGTATTTCCATGTCCATTTTCAATATATGTGAATCTAATTTACCAATTAAAATTATTCATCCACCAATAATTTCAATCAATGAATAAAATCATTGAAAAATTAATAAGTTATTAAAATTTAAATAAATTTAGTGGCTTTATACCAACATTATTCCATTTTACCAATTTAAAAATTATCAAATAATCAAGTTTCCATGGTTACAAAAGAATAATTGATGTATAAAATATACCCTTCTTGTGATTAGAAGATTACAATATTGAATAATTAAATATTTTTTATCTTCTTCATTAATATTCATGCTAGTAAAATCATTGACCATTTCTAAAATCCACTAACTTTACAAAAACAACTGTTTATTTCACATAGAAAAAAATATCCTTATGAGAATAAATTCATAAATAAAATTATCCATTTGAAAATTAGAAAAACTAACTCATCAAAATATATTTCATGTTCACCAATGAGTAATTTTTTAAAATGAATTAAACTTTTAAATAATAAATTTTTCTATCACCAAAAAACTATTTTGACTGGAAATATTTATATACAATATTTCAATATTCTCATTCTTCCATTAAAATACGATTAAATTATCAAAATTAAAATATATTCTTTTATTAGCATTATTAATGTTTATATAAATAGTTAATTATATTGTTATTCAAGAATTCTATTGTGTTACGACAAAGGAAAATATTATAAATTAATTAAAAATGTTTTTTATTTGAAAATTATCTTAATAGGATTTAATCACATAAACATTTAGCCACAACTTCCAAAAAATGTTATTATATATTAGAAAAACTATGATTTTGTTGTGAATCAACCATTGCTAGAAAGCCAAGTTGATTTACATCACTATGTGAATTCATAATTTCTATATTCTAATTTAAAGTCTTTCTCAAATACATACCTCTAACAAGTTGAGTTGATGGAGTGTCCCTTTGAGATAAATCATAGTTTTTTTTGTGATGCTAACATCATTTTTGAAAATATAATCCTATAATATGATTTTCAAACTCCTTTAATTTATTCTCATTTACACAATGTTAAACAACCATATAATATATTTTAACATGAAATTTAAAATTACACATTTATATGCCTAAGATAATTCCTCTAATGATGGGATATTAGATTTTATAAAATATAATATCAACACATCCTATTAAAAAACAATCCATTATTATCTTGTCTCCCCAATGTTATCTCACGATTAACAAAAAAATAAAATAATATATTTTTTTTATATAAATATTTTAATTTAATAGTTACATAATAATTTTTAGTCTGAGGATAAAAACATGAGCATTATTATTATAATACCAAGCATAGAGAAAATTTCCCATATCAAAATATAATAATGTGATAAAAGTTTCCGTTAAAACTTTATTTTAGATATATTATCATTCATTCCATTATGATAATTTTTTTTCATTCAATAAATAATAAATATCCATTATAGTCAAACATTAATAGAAAATAAAAAAAATTAATAATAAGGGTAAAAATTGTATTTATAGTTCAATGGGACTATTAAAAAATATATGAGGTCAATGACTATTTCAAATTTAGTATTTTGAACTCACTAAATGTACAAATTGTTGACAAATATAAATAAATTAGTATCGCTTTGACTAATCATGATCACTAAATCATTCCCACAATTGAATTATTGTATCACCAAAATGAAATAAATCTAATATATCCTGTAGAAAATAATATTAAACCATATAATATATAACACATCACATCCTCACAAATACACATTTCAATTCTGGAATTCTAGGATCTATGTAAATTCGTCACTCATACACTTGAGGAAACATCCTTAGGCTCCTCACATGAAACTCAGAGATCATATCAATTCCATTAATTCATTATTAATGTGTATTACCTTAAATTAAATGATTCTTTATAAGTTTACACATTGAAACCCCCTCAATCCATTGGTTAAATATTCTCATAGAATGAGTTGATAACAACAAACCCATAAACATCCCCAATAAAAAGTATTTTATAATGAGAATTATCTATTAGGAATCAAAAACAATACCAATAACGAGGAACATCAATGTCACTATATGTAACACATAACTACACCCGTAACTTACAATATGTTTACATCTACTATTGAAGATCGCTATTTTTTATTATTTTTGCTTTATAAAAAATAGACTGAAGTGAAAACCAATACATTCCCTCGACCCCCTAATACCTCCATGTAATTAACCCAAATCTCTTTGGTGAACCATTTCTATAAAATATAAATTTTATTATACTTATAATTTACATAGACTTTCCCTTTTATATCTAGTCCATAAAAAATACTTTTTAAAATTGTTAAATTAATATATAAACACATATTGATACTATATTATATATATATTTATATATTATCTCAACTTAGTGAATAACAATTCACCGATTCAAAAACACCACTATGATTCCATGCCCACTTTGGATTTTTAACTCAAAAAACATCAAAAAACACTAGATGAGTATTAAGGGACACAACATCACTATTTTTTTGTAGATCATTTAGAAATGTCTTGGTGAAAATATCCACAAATGTCAATCCCACATTTTTTCATAATACAATCTACAATGTCAATCCTCATAAACTTTTCGATGATTGAGATACCCTATAATTGAAAAAAAATATATACCATGTCTCTAGAAATCTAACCCTTATAATACTAGATGATCATTTTATATTCATATCTACTAAGAATAAAACACTACATTGGGGGATGAGATACCACCACGTCATTGAAAATGATTGACACATAATCCATCATGGTTTAGAGATTTTCCACGATGAACCACTACCCCATAATCTCAAATACCACAATAAATGAATGGACTTATCAATCCAAAAAACAAAATATATAGAGTATTTTTGAATCATCGTAATCTCAATGATTTTTAAAATGAAACTCAGAATATTTTTGGGAATCATAGCCTTCATTTTCATTAAAATAAGGGGTGAATGAATAATGAATATTAAAAATTACATGTTTATAACATATATAGTGAATAGTATTTATTATTTTTAAAAACATTAGATTCATTGTTATGTCAAAAAAATGAATAAATACTACACCCAAAGTAAAACACTCCTTAAATAAATATGATACAAACTTGAACATTTGTATTGGTTATAGTTGGGACACTATGGCTATGAAGAACTATCATCTAATTATTAATTAATTAACCCTTATATTTTAATATTATTCAGGATATATGATAATCATTTGAATATTGTAATATATCCTCTAATGAAAATATTAATTACATTCATTTTCTAACATGAGAAACCCATACATGATATTTATTCATTAGAAAAATGATTTTCAATCCCATAGATATTATGAATTGAAATAATTTATCTCATTTTAACACACATGAATTCAATAAATTATTATCTCCAATATATGGAAACCCATACATAAAATATTTTTGAGAAATAGAGGATTACCAAGATTAAAAATATCAAGAAATATTTTATATTACATAAAAATATAAATGTATAATATATAACATCATATTACCTATGTGTATGCACCTTATGTCTTAAAACAATTACAATAATATGGTGGAAAAGATATTTAATTTTATTTTCCATATTTAGATATCGTTGAACTAAACTATCACCTAACATCATTGCCTCCTATAACTCTATAAATACATAAAATTACGATAAATAAAATCTAAATGTTCTCTATAACATGTGGTCCATCAACATCAAAAAATTGGATCGATGTAGTGTAATAATCATGATTTTTTGTCTATTAAATGGTTCAAAAATGACATATACAACAATTTCTTTTGGTTTTTGATATAAATATGGAATGATAGAAGTTTCAAAAACATACATGAAATAAACCCCAATTTATTCACTCATACTCTAACTATGATAGGGGATCCATGTAGAATCATGTTAAATGTGTACCCCATCCATAAATATCAATATAGTCTTTCTCTTGATGTTGATTCCCTTCAAAAGAAGATCCAATATTGTATAAAATAATTCCACCAATTACATCAATATATCTAGAATGTTATATAGGATTTAGAATTCAAATCAAAGAAATATATTTATATATTGAACTCATATAGATATATTCATATATTATACTTTATCGTGATGGGTACACAACAAATAAAAGTCTATATTTGGTTGGTTGGTGTATGAACTGGATAAAAATATAAATCATATAATAAAACAATAGATCAAACATATTGGGATGAATATAACTATAATGTTTCTATAATTATTTATCATAATATCACTATTGAAAAATTATTCAGAGATGTAGTGGAGTCCAGCTTTCTAAGAACTGTCATCTTAACTACAATTTATTATACACTAAGAATATCATGGGATGTAGATTCCCTCTATACAATGGGGTGGTGATACCTCAAAATCAATTTACTAATCATTATACTAACTCAAAATTAATAATTAGTGATGGATTGAAGAAAATTCATGGGAACATTATGACTCAACATCAAAATTATATTTGTGTACCTATGGGTTATATCTTCTATCAAGGGTAACAAATATAAATATTTTTCAATTTAAAATGGATTTTTTGGATGATTATTACCAAATATATGGCGTATATACAAATAATATTATACCTAAATTAAATTCCATATACATAAAGTTTGATAAACATGTTACATGGTCTTAGAGAATGATAACATCAACTTCCATAACTATACTAAACTCTTCATCCTGATAACCAATCAAAAGACAACCATATAATTGGTTCCTAAATTTCTAATGTAATACCTCCATGAAAATGATCTATAATATCCTTATACATTATTCAATCATCCATGTTATTATTTTTTCATTACTCTACCCATCGTGGCCTTATATAGGTTAGTGGAAAACCAAGAGTGGCACCCCAATCCCAACCCTAATTTCTTAGGAGATTATTTACAAAACAAGTGAGGTGTAATTTGTATTTTTTAAATTTTAAAAAATAATAAATAAAAATAAATAAGACTTTAATATATATTAATTTGTAATAGAATCAATATATATTTGGTATGTACAAATAATCTCTCATAACAAAACCATTATCTATTGAAAACCCATAAATGTTAAAGATATAAAATTTAAATTTAATTTGGGAGATATAAATTATATGTATCTACTAAATATAGTAATTTTAAGACACTGTATAAATATATTTTCTATTGGAGAAAACTCAGTCATTAATCACCTATTATTGAAAAGACATCATTTATATTATACACTAGATCCATGAATACCATTAGTTCCAACTATTTAGTTATACTATAGTAAAGGAATTCGTGAATGAAGGTAAAATATCAAGCCTCTAAACTACACTAAAAAAGGAAAATAAATCAAATACATAAATATATACTGAAAGAATTTTGGAAATTACACTAAGTCCAAATATAATATATTGATAGTAAGACACTCATTTATAGATCTGTAATGAAGAATATCAATGTAAAAAATAGTAAATAACCATCAATTGTATAGTTCATAAAATATATAATAATTCAGTATCTATATTTTTTTTCATTAATATTAGTAGTGTGTTATCTAAACCATTATAAAAGAAATATGTAAACCTATAGGGTTTCCAACCCCAATGTAACAACCCTAGATCAAAAGGTTATAGTGTTATAACATTCTTAAAATTTAAATGTATAATATTCTTTACTGTTTGGAATATCATGGAGATCAAATTAAAATGTTTATATATTTTATTAGTGTTCATGTGTCTGGATATTTAAATGTAAGTAAATGGAGAACAAGGGAATAGAATTGAAGTTGATGGGTTACACAGGATAACATATTTTGATCCATGGGAATGTCAGTGTGTGTGGATGTTCCCAAGGATTACCCTATATTACATATACCAGATAATGAAATGTCATTAGAAATTATTTTCTATAGTTAAAAACCCAATACTCTTTTAGGAGATACCAGTTGGTCGTCTGGACTCCACTAGTTAGTCGATGGCCACTTATTTGATTTTAATTTAGACCAAACCCATATTTTTATTTCTAAAACAAATTTATAAATATCTCTCACCAGAAGCAAGCCATATTCATCTACACTAAACCTAGGAATACTCTTTCCACGTAATTGGATATATCTTTCACCTCTATTCAATTATTCATGCTTCGATCGATCCATGGGATCTTAAATGTTATCTTTACATGGTTCTATCCATAATAATAACTTTTTTATGGAATGATAAATAGATATAGACTCTAATGAAATTATATTTGAATATATGTATAATATAATTATGAATTCATGATATATTGATGGATATGTGGATGAATATAGATTATTTACATCTATCTCTTGTTGTATATCCATTTTAAATCGGATTCTAATTTGTTCAGAGTTTTATAAATTTCGCTATTGTTTTCTTATCATGGAATGTGGTTATAGATTCCCCACATATTGAATTTGGGATGGTTCATGGAATCATTGTTGTTTTGTATTGGTTTGGGTGGAAAATCATGACACTGGTTTTTAAAATTCCTTGGGTAGGACTTCCTTATCAAATATAGACTTTTCTTAAAGATGAATGACATGGGTATAATGTGTGGGCATGTGTGTATACCTATACAAACCAGTTTGTCTTATGCAATGATTTATATTTTTTATATCGTTTCTTTGGGGCTCATGTGAACTATGAATTTTGGTTTATTATAGTTGATATTTTAAAATTCCATAATGTGTCTTAATTTATTGCCAATGGATATGTATTTATAATCATGGAGACTGGTGGATCATTATGTATCAGTTACCTAAAGGGGGAGCATGTTCCAAATAAATGTGGTATCAATGGGGATGATTATACCTAATGATTTGGTTAGTGTACAATATCATTGTTTCATGAACTATGAGAGATGATAGGTCAACATATCCTTTGGGAATGACTAGGGGTTCAACTTAGGGGAAGACTCCCTATTGACCACACCTAATAGATGATTGGGACGTGACGACCATGTGGATAGACCCATAATAGACATTGGGTTATGATGACCTAGATTCATGAAAAGGGAAATAATTTATTTTGGGTCATGATCATAGACATGGTTTGGTCATGTGGAATGGTTTGATGTTCTATGACATATGAGGCATTCCTTCCACCAATGAGATAAAATATAAATGGTTTGGGATCATGGTTGCATGGTTAGTGCTTATTCAATGTTTTTCTGGTTTTTTTCATTTACATATCATAATTTTACACACCTTTATATACATTACCACTTTATATTAAGGATTTTTTAACTCTTAGGATTTATACTCACTAGACGCAAGAGTATCTGGATGTCCATATGATTTAATGTCGAGAGAAGTAGATAAGTTCAAGTTCCCTACATTGATGAGATGATTATATAGAGATATAGGATATAGGTAATTTCAGGATGAACACTTCATTATTACTTCCATATTTTAGTTTATATCCTTGTTTATCATATATTAGTAGTCTTTACTCATTGGGAAAATTTTAGTTTATTTCATTTTCATAACATATATTTTATTTATATGTATAATAATGATATATAATATTTTTTTCATTTTTCTTTGGTATTGAATCATTATATTTGGATGAAAGGATATTAATAATTATGGTATAGTCTTTACATATAATCATCAAGACCCTCACTTCTAGTTTGTATGATTTTTAATCTATTGAGATGCACATGATATCATCTAACACACTATACTAACTCATTGATTTGGACAACGTGTTAATATAAGGACCCATACTTTACATACATTATTATTACTTCAGAATTGAAGCACTCTTATTACAACATATAACAAGACCAAGAAAGGGCCGTATAGGTATAGAGTCTTTAGAAACTGGGAAACATAAACAACTGGTTCATAAATCATCTACACTGTCTCCCTTTTTTGTCATATCTAGAGTCCCTTTTGGCATATCTTACTTAATATCCTTCTTCCTGACCTGGGGAAAAGAAAACATACAAAAGGGTGAGCTAAAATGCTCAGTAAGGGTAAACAAAAGAAATATTAATCACATCATATTCATAATAACATATCATTTTGGAAATCATAACCTGCAACAAAGATCAAAATTTCCTAACATGGGATAAATCATAGTAGTGAAATGTAATCCAAATAATCATAACTTAAAACATGAAACTTTGTGGCATACACACACAAACAATAAGAATCATTTCTTAGTATACAAGACTCATAACCGAGACAATCTTAACAGACAAAGTCCATTTCTGAACCGAGTTCACTCCTCGTTTCAGTCCTGTTTCACTGAACCGGTTTAACCTATCGTTACAAAAATGCCTATATCATGAGATATAAATCTTTACCCAATGCATTGGAGGGAGTTATAGGTCCCACCAATCTCAAAATGATACCATTTTTATGTGTTCCACATGATCATAAATCATACACCATAGCATAACCCATGTAATAAAAATGGGATTCTTAATCATCATGCCATCATAACATAATCCATATAAGATAAAAAGACATCATAAAAATAATGCCATCATAACATAATCAAATCAATGTAAAATAGGGATATAAATATAATCCTATATTATCTTAGATGGAAATTAATTTTGATAAAACACTTGAACTCCATTCTTAAGGAAAATATCCTTTCTACTTCAAAAACATTTTCCTTTCTTAACATGTCATATAATTTTAAACTAAAAGAAGATTATTAAAAATAGACTGGAGAACATGTAAAGGACGCTTCATGGAAATAATGTTCCAAAAATCCATTCATTCTGTATAAGTTAAAAAACATTCTTCTCATACTTTGGCCAGAAAAGTCAAAAAGTACCTCGTACGAAAAAAGACAAAAGATTCCTTTCATATCGTTTACTAAAAACTCCCCAAAGGGTAAAATTGGATTTAAACAATTGTAGGTGGATATAAATAATATTACATATTGAAGAAACATGGATGTGGATGATAAATATTCCCTAGAAAATTATGATGTATAAACAATCTCGGATAAAAATTGAGATTGCGATATTTTCCCTTACTTTAGGTCTGATTTGCTTCGTAAGTGTCCGAACCTCCTGTATAATGATTTAAATAATGCATTGACTTATTCCAGAATAATAATTATTTTTATGATATCATATATGGTCATATTCTTAGATTCTTATTAGTAATATTTCATTGCTACTTGTTATTCAGGTGTTTATTACTTTTTGTTCTTATGCGTGTTTTTTCGAATAAATTATTATTATTCTTTTTAGGTTATAGGTACCTCATTTAGAAATTCTTATTAGTGTAATATATATCATATTAATTCATTCAATTCATTTATATAATCATTATGCAATGAAGATCATGTAGAATGAGTCGCATCACATTGTGGAGACGGTATTCCGTTCGTACGCATGAGCGATGATATCATTCCCATGATCGTGGAATTTTATTGGAGTGTATGTATACTATTTTTGAATCAATATCAATTTAGAATAATCATATATAGTTATTATTTACACCATTATACCCATCCAAGAAAGGCGGTGGTGGAAAATAGATTACACCACAGCGTGGAGACGGTATTCCATATGTACGCAGCGCGGTGATTTCATTTTCCATAGGATGGATAGATGGTGAAATAGGATTGTTTAATACTTATAATAACATATCAGTATATGAGTGATACTGATTTTATTACTTCATAATGAAACAACTAACGAAGACGAAGTAGAAGAAGAAATAAAGTTGAAACAATCGGTAACGGACATTACCTCTTCTTTGAAGCGCCTTTTCTTAACCTCCATTTAGGCCACTGAAGATGGTATTTGAAGAAGACCAGGACATCTAGCATGTTTCTAGGTATGTTGATAGGAGAAATTGGAATGTATTGGATGATCTTGAATACTCAAAGTGGTGTGAGGAAGAGAGGGTGGAGGTTCCCTTTTATAAGGGAGGAGAGGGGAGCCTTAGGAAAAACTAAAAATATTATTTTATTATAAAGTCATATTCGGTTTTTAGTAGCTAAAAATTAATTTATTTATAAGATAAGGTTGGGATGGGTCTAAAACCTCTAATCCAATAGAATTTAGACAAGTTTAGGTTTCTATTTTAACCTTATCATTTAGATTTAACTTTATGTAAGATAATTTGAGTTTTACCGTGTCTTCTTGTTTTATTACACTATAAGTTTAATAAACATAATATAACAAGCCAAAGGAACCCAAAGTTGTTTATTATTAATATATATAACCGTATCTAAGTAATTTTTCCAATCTTTAGATTTTTAGGAATAAAATAACAATTAATAATATAATATTTGTGTTAAAAACAATTTTATGTCAATTTTGACACTAGTTGGTAATTGATTTTTGTGAAAATCATAACAAAAATATTAGTTATAAAACATTTAATTAAATCAATACTAACATGTAATATTAACGTATAAAATTATTTTAATTCATAAAAAGTCTCAAATTACATTGATTTGTGTATTTATAACATCGATTTTGTCAATATTTCTTTAATAAGATAATTACTACATCATCATTGTGTCATAAATAAATTAAATTATTTAATGTCTAAAAATTACAAATAAAATACCATTATGTAGGAAATATGTTTAGCTTTATAATTAATATTTATAGTCTAATTTATCCTATGTATAACCATATATTAAAAATTATTTAGTTATTAAACATTGATTTAACTATTTTAACCCTTCTTTAAATAAATTAATAATAAATATCCTAATCTAATGAAAGTGGGCCTAAATGGTCATATTTTATTCCTAAGGTTGTTTTTTGTCCAATTAAACTTATCCAATAGAATTAGGACATGTGTAATGGTAATAATAATATCATTTTTACCCTTAATAACCCTATTTACTTTTAACCGTGGTAAAAAAAGTAAAAAGTTACTATTCACCAAAAATTATTTTCATCTCATTGAACCACATTTTAGTTCTTGATATTAACCGTGTCTCTAGTATTTTTTAAATTTCACTCACAGAAGCGGTAAAATTATGTTTTCTGTGAATTTCTAAATTCTCCTAGGAGGTGGGTAAAAGACGGTGAAAAGTTCAATAAAATTTTTATATATCTAAAATTATTATAAAATGACTCCAATAAATTACTTTGATATTATATAGGTATTATGTATCAATTTTGAACTAAAATATATATAAAAAAAATAAATAGTTATTTAAATAAAAAGTCGGTTTTTAAATAGTAACCCAGTGTTTTCACTATTCATCAAAAATTGAAAGTTTTCATAAAAATACCAAAATTTCACCCTAGGCTAATTCCGATATTCCGAATCAAAAAATGAAGTCCATTTTGAAAAATAAAATTTAAAAAATTTCAAAAAGTGGTTATTACTATTCATAACGACTTGTTTTAATAATATTTTAATAGCATATGGTTGTTTAGTGAAACTCGATATTGCGTACAACGCAAGCTATCGGGGAAGGTCGTGATTGCGTGTAAAGAAAGGAAAGCTAGTGTTGTGTGTATTGAAAGATTCCTTTGATGATTTATAGACCATAAAAACAAAATATTTCTCATAAAAATCTTGGGTGTTACATTCTACCCCCCTTAAAAATGAATTTCGCCCTCGAAATTCGTCACATTGTAACAAACAAGAGAGGATAACTCTCCCTCATCATATCCTAATCTCCCATGTAGCTTCTTATAATTGGTGGTTCCTCCATAAAACTTTCACCAAGCGAGTGGTCTTGTTTGGTTGGACTTTTTCGCTACAATCCAGAATCTCTATCGGCTGTTCTTCATAAGAAAGATCTTGCTCTAGCGGTACAACTTCTGAGCTGAGTACATGTGAAGGATCGGGTATGTACTTTCTTAGGAGAGATACATGGAACACATCATTAAATTGAGAGAGATTCGGTGGAAGCACCAATCGGTAAGCTGCCTTCACAACACAATCCAGTATTTCAAAAGGACTGATATACCTAGGGCTCAACTTTCCCTTCCTTCCAAATCCCATTACTCTCTTCCAATGAAATATTCGTAAGAACACTTTATCACCCACTTCAAACTCTAGGTCTTTTCTTCAGTTTTCGGCATAACTTTTTTGTCGACTCTGAGATTCTCTTATGTGTTGTTGAATAGATCAGACCATTTATGCCATCTCATCAACAAGATCAGGTCCTAATAGCTTTCTTTCCCCAACTTCATCCCAGTAAGTTGCAGTCCTGCATTTCATTCCATAGAGAGCTTCATAAGGATCCATCTGAATTCTGGAGTGAAATCTATTAATATAAAAAAATTCCACCAAAGGTAGGTGTTGATCCCAACCACCTTTTAAATCCATAGAGCAAGCTATCAACATATCTTCTAGAGTTTGAATTTTCCTCTCAGATGTACCGTTTGTCTGAGGATGATAAGTTGTGTTGAAACTCAACTCTGTATCCAGAGTATGCTGAAGAATTTTCCAAAACATTTAGGTAAACCTTAGATCCTGATCAGATATAATAGAAAGTCGTACTCCATGCAATCTTACCATTTCCTTTACATATATCCTGGCAAGCTGATCCAGAGAGAAATCTTCTCTAATAACAATGAAGTATGCAGACTTTGTAAGACGATCAACTATGACCCAGATAGAATTATTTACATTGGATGTTTTAGGAAGTCTACTGACAAAGTCCATAGTGATGTTTTCCCATTTCCATTCTAGTATGGGTAATGGTTGTAACATCCCCTTAGACTCTTGTCTCTCAACATTAACTATCTGACAAACCAAGCATCGAGAGACATATTCAGCAACATCTCTTTTCGTGTCATCCCACCAGAAGTACTCTTTCAGGTCCCTATATATCTTCGTGCTTCCAGGATGAATAGAGAATGAAGAACGATGAGCCTCATCCAGAAGCTCATTCTTTAATTCTGGGATGGGAGGAACACAAACCCGATTCATGAACCTTATTATTCCATCACTATCAAGGTTGAATTCAGGAACATTTATCACCTTCTTTTGTAACTCTACATCTTATTTCTGTGCCTCTTTAATCTTCACATGTATTGATGGTTGAACATTCATTTGAGAAAGATATGATTTTTCCCCTCCCATTATAATTCCAAGATCCATCCTTTGTAAATCCATAAATATTGGATCTTTTGTGATCCTCATCATGGATAAGCTAACATGGTCTTATCGACTTAATGCATATGCCACCTTGTTTGCTTTCCTAGGGTGGTAATGTAACAGCCCGAGATTTTATGAAAAATATTCTTTTTAATTTTATTAATTTCTTGTGTTGTACGCTACACCAAAAGGATCTTGCACAACACGCATCCTTGACTTGCCTTGCATTACACGCAATCGCAACCTTCCTCGATAGCGTGTGTAGTACGCAATACTGAGTTTCACGAAACAACGATATGCTATTAAAATATTATTAAAACTAGCCGTTATGAATAGTAATAACCAATTTTTGAAATTTTGTAAATTTTATTTTTTAAAATGGAATTCATTTTTAGATTCGGAGTATCGAATTTAACCTAGGGTGAAATTTTGGTATTTTTCTGAAAACTTTCAATTTTTGATGAATAGTGAAACCACTAAGTGGTAGGTTAAAAACTGAATTTTGCATAAAACTTAATTTTACCGCTTCTGTGAATGGAATTTCAAAAATCCGAGAGACACGGTTAATATCAAGGACTAAAATTTGATTCAATGAGATGAAAATAATTTTTTTGGTGAATAGTAACTTTTTACTTTTTTTACCGCGGTTAATAGTAAATAGGGTAACTAAGGGTAAATATGATATTAATATTACCCTAACACATGTCCTAATTCTATTGGACAAGTGTAATTCGACCAAAAACAAACTTAGGAATAAAATATGACCATTTAAGCCCACTTGGATTAGATTAGGACATTTATTATTAATTTATTTAAAGAAGGGTTAAAATAGTTAAAATCAAAGTTTAATAAGTAAATCGTTTATAATATGGGGTTATACATAAGATAAATTCGATTGTAAATATTCATTAGAAAGCTAAAAATATTTCCTACATGATGGTATTTTATTTGTAATTTTTAGAAATCAAATAGTTTAATTTATTTATGACACAAAGATGATGCAGTAATTATCTTATTAATGAAATATTGACATAATTGATAATATAAATACCAAAATAAATGTAATTTAAGACTTTTTATGAATTAAACTAATTTTCTAGGTTACTATGATATATTAATGTTGATTTAATCAACTTGGTTCGAACATATAATTCTGTTATGACTTTCACAAAAATCATATATCAAATAGTGTCAAAATTGACACAAAATAGTTTTTAAATCAAATATTATATTATTAATTGTTATTTTATTCCTAAAAATCTAAGGTTCGGCCAAATGTCTTAGATAAGGATATATATATTAATAATAAACAATTTGGGGTTCGTTTGGCATGTTATAGTAAGTTTATTAACCATATAGTGAAAGAAAACAAAAAGACATGGTAAAAGTTAAATTATTTAACTTAGAGTTAAATCTAATTGATAAGGTTAAAATAATACCCTAAACTTGTCTAAATCTTATTGGTTGATAGGATTTCGACCCATCCCCACCTTATCTTCGAAATAAGACCCTTTGGAGCCATTATAAACCGATTTTGACTTTAATATAAAATAATATTTTGAGATATTCCTAAGGTGCCCCTCTCCTCCCTTATAAAAGGGCACCTCCTCCCCCTCCTCCTCACACCAAATTAAGCACTCAAGCTCGGCCAACCCCTGCCAAAATCCCTTCTCCACTTCCCTAGAATAATCCTAGAGGTCCTGGTCTTCTTCAAAGGCCAATTTTAGTTTCCTAAGTGGAGGATTCAAAGAGGCGTTTCAAAGAAGAGGAGGTTCAGACACATACGAAGCAAATCGGACCTAAGGTAAGGGAAATATCGCAATCTCATTTTTATCCGAGATTGTTTTTACTTGGCATTTACTGGGGTGTATTTTATCATCCAAATCCATGTTCCCTAAATATATAATATTGTTTCCATCCACTTACAATAGTTTAAATCCAATTTTACCCTTCGGTGAGTTTTAGTAAAGAATATGAAAGGAATCTTTTGTCGCTTTTTCGTACGCGGTACTTTTTGACTTTTCCGACAAAAGTACGAGAAGAATGTTTTCTTTTTAACTTATACGGAATGAATGTATTTTTAAAACATTGTTTACAAGAATATTCCTTTACAAGTTCTCAAGTTTATTTTTAATCAACTTCTTTTATTTTAAAGTTGTATAACATGTTAAGAAAGGAAAAATGTTTTTGAAGAAGAAAGGATATTTTCCTCAAGAATGGAGTTCAAGAGTTTTATCAAAATTATTTTCCATCTAAGATAATAAAGGGTTCTGTTTTTATCCCTAATATTACATTGATTTGATCATGTTGTGATGGAATTATTTTTATGAATTCCTTTACCTTATATGATTTGTTTTATGATGTCATGATGTTTCAAGAATCCCATTTTTGTTACATGTGTTATACGATGATGTATGATTTATGATTATGTGGCACACATAAAAAAGGATTCATTATAAGATGGGTGGGACCTATATCTCCCTCCAATGCATTGGGTAAAGATTTTATATCTCATGAGATAGACATGGCTGGAACGGAAGGTTATTTCGGTTCAGTGATACAGGACTGAAACGAGGAGTGAACTCGGTTCAGAAAGGGACTTTGTCCACTAAGATAGTCTTGGAAATGAGTCTTGACTAACAAGAAATGATTTTCTATGATTATGTGTGTATGCCACAATGTTTCATGTTTTAAGTTATGCTTATTGGGATTTCATTTCACTACTATGATTTATCCCATGATATGAAATTATGCTCTCTTTTGCAGGTTAAGATTTCCAAAAGTTATGTTCTTATGAGTATGATGTAATTGATTTTTCTTTTGTTTACCCTTACTGAGCATTTGAGCTCACCCTTTTATGTTTTCTTTTCCCCAGGATATAAAGAAATGTTTTAGGTAAAAAAAAAAGGGAAGATCTTTATGGGAGATGTTGAAGATCTTTCACCACGATTAGAAGACTACGTTCCGAGTTTCCAAAGACACTAAACTATTACGATCCTTGTGTGTGTATTTTTGTTATGTACTAAGTATTCCGCAAAAGTAATGTAATGTCCATGTACGTCAGGCTTCGGGTCTCTACAGTTGGTATCAGAGGAAAGGTTTAGTCAACCTTTGGAAACTAGGATGCGAGAACTTTAGTGAGATCCCTAGAGATATTTATAAGGTATGTCTAGGGATGTCCCTAAGGATAAGTATACGTATAGGATACAGTACTAGAACTATGGTAACGATCATAGAATTTAACCTAAGATGTTAGATATCAAGGATACTCCACCTTTATTATATTGTTTTCCCTAGCATGATTTTTGCCTCTCACACTATTTTTTTTTGGGTTTTAGAAAATGGATGGAAATAAGATGATTCACGATAATGGAGGATATGATAGACAATGGAATGATATTCTTCATGAGAAACCAAATGAAATGGGATTTGGAAGTCCAAAGATCATTATTATGCCGAATCAGAAATCTCATAATATGATCAATAAAGTAAAATTTGGTAAGTTTCCTGACTCGGCTAATAAGAGAAAGATGGAGTTTCATGATGATCATAGAGGAAAGAAAGTTCAATTTCCCCTATGTAAATCATGTGGGAAGAGCCATCAAGGAGAATGTTTCAAGGGAACTGGAAGATGCTTTGGGTGTGGAAAAGAAGGACACAAAGCATGTAAGGGCAAAGGAAAAGGGTCGGTTAACACCATGGTTGAGGATAATGGTATTGCTACGACATCAAAAATGGTTAAGTGTTTTAAATGTGGAATGTATGGCCATTATGAAAACAAATGCCCTAAGGGAAAGACTCATGAAGAGAATCAGTATGGTCATATGGGTAGTATTTATGTGGATGATGATGAAGAGACTACAAATGATATGTGAGATGAAAGAATTTTTGAAGCTCGGTCAATGGTTTAAGAATGTAGTGGAATGATTACATGTTTATCATGTGTAATGTTGTATAAGAAATCTCATGGTACTATGGAATAAAGAGACGTCTAAGTATTGTTACACTGTTTTCTTTCCTTGAGTTATGAAAGTGTATGATTAATGGTACCACTATCCACGAATGGTTATTCAGATATTTTTAGAATTTAGATGATATGCGCACAATGAAGGAATAATAAGATAATGGGGTGTTTGATTATATTCATGAGCTCATGATTGATATAAGGACTAAGTGATATCATGGTTTGAGTATATAGAATTTTGAGGATTTTGGTATGTGGAAAGTGTTAACGTTTAACTGCATTCATGTTTTCAATAAGGTTCAATTGGTATTCGAGGGAATACATGATTAAGGCCTTTGAATGATTAGAATGTGACCAATGAGATATATCTTATGATATATGGGGATCAACGATGGTATTAAATCTCTGGAAATCGTTTTCACTATGTTATGAGAGTGGACTGCAGTATTATGGATAAGCCTAAAGATTGGAATGGATTATGTTGGACACAAGTTAGTATTGTTTAAGGATAGATGTTTTCTCGATATTATTGATGGGATGTTATAGTAATAAAGTTTTAGAAAAAGGACAACCTTCAGGACGGGCGACAGCCCATCGCGTCGGACAAGGCTGTGGGAATCGAATCCACAACCGAAGTGCGACTGGCCTTTATCGCCTACCACTGGCCTACAGGAAGTCCCTGTTTAGTAGAAACTAGTTTTATTATATTAAGCAGTATGATATATGAAGTATAAGTCCATTTTAGGAACCATATATGATTAATCTCACTATAGATCGACTTATGTATATAATTTTTGCTAACCTTTTGTTTGAGACAGATGGAATGACACATCGTTCTATCACATGATCTGCTAACACTTCACAAATTCAACTTCATTTATTTAAGAGATGAAGTGGCAATTTTTCAAGGCACGAACAACAGTGAGATTGTACCAAAATAAAGTAAGTATTTATTCTAATTCAAATTTTCAACTTTAGGGAAATGATCTTGAAAAACAAAAATGTTGTCCTAGTGATCTTATACCTGATGAATCAGATGGTACCTTAGATCGTCACAAATTTATGGATTTGTGATTACTGGATTTTCCATAGCCATGTTCTCTACCACTCTCCATCAGAACATGATGGTTAGATTTCTCTTTCATATCCACATTTTCACCTATGTGGAAACCCAGTGATTAGTTTATTTGGGTAACCATTACGTTTCATAATTTTGTTTTTAAAGATTGGTTTTGATATTCCTTTTTACGATGTGAGTTTCTATTAAATAAACTTTCAAATAGTAAACCATTTATAACCCCGACGAATTTCGAGGGCGAAATTCATTTTAAGGGGGGTTGAATGTAACAGCCCGAGATTTTATGAAAAATATTCTTTTTAATTTTATTAATGTCTTGTGTTGTACGATACACCAAAAGGAGCTTGCACAACATGCATCCTTGACTTGCCTTGCATTACACGCAATCGCAACCTTCCTCGATAGCGTGTGTAGTACGCAATACTGAGTTTCACGAAACAACGATATGCTATTAAAATATTATTAAAACTAGCCGTTATGAATAGTAATAACCACTTTTTGAAATTTTGTAAAATTTATTTTTTAAAATGGAATTCATTTTTAGATTCGGAGTATCGAATTTAGCCTAGGGTGAAATTTTGGTATTTTTCTGAAAACTTTCAATTTTTGATGAATAGTGAAACCACTAAGTGGTAGGTTAAAAACTGAAATTTGCATAAAACTTAATTTTACCGCTTCTGTGAATGGAATTTCAAAAATCTGAGAGACACGGTTAATATCAAGGACTAAAATGTGATTCAATGAGATGAAAATAATTTTTTGGTGAATAGTAACTTTTTACTTTTTTTACCAAGGTTAATAGTAAATAGGGTAACTAAGGGTAAATATGATATTAATATTAACCTAACACATGTCCTAATTCTATTGGACAAGTGTAATTCGATCAAAAACAAACTTAGGAATAAAATATGACCATTTAAGCCCACTTGGATTAGATTAGGACATTTATTATTAATTTATTTAAAGAAGGGTTAAAATAGTTAAAATCAAAGTTTAATAAGTAAATCGTTTATAATATGGGGTTATACATAAGATATATTCGATTGTAAATATTCATTAGAAAGCTAAAAATATTTCCTACATGATGGTAGTTTATTTGTAATTTTTAGAAATCAAATAATTTAATTTATTTATGACACAAAGATGATGCAGTAATTATCTTATTAATGAAATATTGACATAATTGATAATATAAATACCAAAATAAATGTAATTTAAGACTTTTTATGAATTCCACTAATTTTCTAGGTTACTATGATATATTAATGTTGATTTAATCAACTTTTTTCGAACATATAATTCTGTTATGACTTTCACAAAAATCATATATCAAATAGTGTCAAAATTGACACAAAATAGTTTTTAAATCAAATATTATATTATTAATTGTTATTTTATTCATAAAAATCTAAGGTTCGGCCAAATGACTTAGATAAGGATATATATATTAATAATAAACAATTTGGGGTTCGTTTGGCATGTTATAGTAAGTTTATTAACCATATAGTGAAAGAAAACAAAAAGACATGGTAAAAGTTAAATTATTTAACTTAGAGTTAAATCTAATTGATAAGGTTAAAATAATACCCTAAACTTGTCTAAATCTTATTGGTTGATAGGATTTCGACCCATCCCCACCTTATCTTCGAAATAAGACCCTTTGGAGCCATTATAAACCGATTTTGACTTTAATATAAAATAATATTTTGAGATATTCCTAAGGTGCCCCTCTCCTCCCTTATAAAAGGGCACCTCCTCCCCCTCCTCCTCACACCAAATTGAGCACTCAAGCTCGGCCAACCCCTGCCAAAATCCCTTCTCCACTTCCCTAGAATAATCCTAGAGGTCCTGGTCTTCTTCAAAGACCAATTTTAGTTTCCTAAGTGGAGGATTCAAAGAGGCGTTTCAAAGAAGAGGAGGTTCGGACACATACGAAGCAAATCGGACCTAAGGTAAGGGAAATATCGCAATCTCATTTTTATCCGAGATTGTTTTTACTTTGGCATTTACTGGGGTGTATTTTATCATCCACATACATGTTCCCTAAATATATAATATTGTTTCCATCCACTTACAATAGTTTAAATCCAATTTTACCCTTCGGTGAGTTTTAGTAAAGAATATGAAAGGAATCTTTTGTCGCTTTTTCGTACGCGGTACTTTTTGACTTTTCCGACAAAAGTACGAGAAGAATGTTTTCTTTTTAAATTATACTGAATGAATGTATTTTTAAAACATTGTTTACAAGAATCTTCCTTTACAAGTTTTCAAGTTTATTTTTAATCAACTTCTTTTATTTTAAAGTTGTATAACATGTTAAGAAAGGAAAAATGTTTTTGAAGAAGAAAGGATATTTTCCTCAAGAATGGAGTTCAAGAGTTTTATCAAAATTATTTTCCATATAAGATAATAAAGGGTTCTGTTTTTATCCCTAATATTACATTGATTTGATCATGTTGTGATGGAATTATTTTTATGAATTCCTTTACCTTATATGATTTGTTTTATGATGTCATGATGTTTCAAGAATCCCATTTTTGTTACATGTGTTATACGATGATGTATGATTTATGATTATGTGGAACACATAAGAAAGGATTCATTATAAGATGGGTGGGACCTATATCTCCCTCCAATGCATTTGGTAAAGATTTTATATCTCATGAGATAGACATGGCTGGAACGGAAGGTTATTTCGGTTCAGTGATACAGGACTGAAACGAGGAGTGAACTCGGTTCAGAAAGGGACTTTGTCCACTAAGATAGTCTTGGCAATGAGTCTTGACTAACAAGAAATGATTTTCTATGATTATGTGTGTATGCCACAAAGTTTCATGTTTTAAGTTATGCTTATTGGGATTTCATTTCACTACTATGATTTATCCCATGATATGAAATTATGCTCTCTTTTGCAGGTTATGATTTCCAAAAGTTATGTTCTTATGAGTATGATGTGATTGATTTTTCTTTTGTTTACCCTTACTGAGCATTTGAGCTCACCCTTTTATGTTTTCTTTTCCCCAGGATATAAAGAAATGTTTTAGGTAAAAAAAAGGGAAGATCTTTATGGGAGATGCTGAAGATCTTTCACCACGATTAGAAGACTACGTTCCGAGTTTCCAAAGACACTAAACTATTACGATCCTTGTGTGTGTGTTTTTGTTATGTACTAAGTATTCCGCAAAAGTAATGTAATGTCCATGTACGTCAGGATTCGGGTCTCTACAGGTAATGAATTGAGCAGTCATAATCCTTAATCAGCTCTAACCATCTTCTTTGGCTCATATAGAACTCCTTTTGTGTGAAAATATACTTTAAAATTTTATGATCAGTATAAATATCACACCATTCTCCATAAAGATAATGCCTCCAAATCATTAATGTAAAGATTACCACAGCTAACTCCAAATCATGAGTTGGGTAATTTTGCTCAGGGATTTTCAACTGTCGTGAGGCATAAGCTATCACTATATCGTTTTGCATGAGAACACACCCCAATCCAATCTTGGATGCATCACTGTAGATCACAAACCTTTCTCCACTACAAGGAAGTGTGATTACAAGTGCACTGGATAACCTTCTTTTCAATTCCTTTAAATTCTCTTCACATTCCTCAGTCCACACGAACTTAACTCTTTTTTGATTCAACCTAGTGAGTGGATTAGATAATCATGAAAAATATTTCACAAAACGTCGATAATATCCAGCCAAACCAAGAAAACATCCAATTTCAGTTACTGTTGTTGGTCTCGATCATCTTTTGACAACCTCTGTTTTTGCTGGATCCACAGATATCCCCTCTTTTGAGATTATGTGACCCAAAAATGAAACTTTTTGAAGCCAAAATTCACACTTGGTAAATTTGGCATAAAGATTCTCCTTTCTCAAGGTCTTAAATATAATTCTCAAGTGATATTCATGTTCTTCCATTCTCTTTGAATAGACAAGAATATCATCTATAAATACTACCACAAACTGATCAAGATAGTCTCTAAAGACTCTATTAATCAGATCTATGAAGATAGCAGGGTCATTAGTAAGACCAAATGGCATCACTATAAATTCATAGTGTCCATACCTTGTACGGAAAGTCGTCTTGGGTATATCCTCCCTTTTGACCCTTAATTGATGATGCCCTGAACGAAGATCAATCTTCCAAAAGTATTGAGCTCTGCGTAGTTGGTAAAATAAGTCATCAATGCACACGAGATGATATTTATTTTTGATCATGATCTTGTTAAGTTCTCAATAATCAATGTAGAGTCTCATTGATCCATCTTTCTTCTTAACAAACAGAACTGATGCTCCCCAAGGTGATGCACTAGGGCGTATGAATCCTTTTTCAAGATTATCTTGGAGATGCTTCTTCAATTCCTGCAACTCAATTGGGGCCATTCTATAAGGTGTCTTTGAAATAGGCAAAGTACCCAGTACAAGTTCTATTGAAAACTCAACTTCACGATTTGGTGGATGAATCGGAAATTCCTCCGGATATACATCATCAAACTCTCGTACAATGGGCTTATTATTAATCATGAGTTTCTCACCAACCATTTGAGATAAATAACCCTCATTTAGCGAAATCAAGACCCCTAAGATGGAAGAAATTTCCACTGGAAGGATATGTTCATCCTTGCATCGATAGATGATCATAGACTGATCTGGAATATGAAATGTGACTTCCCTTCTTTGGAAATTGATATGAGTTCCATATAACGAAAGCCAATCCATGCCAATAATCACATCAAATTCCACTATAGGAAGGATCACAAGATTTATAGGAATAACATTCCCACAAACTTCAATTAGAGAAGAATTATAAACTTTTGATGCGACTGTTGTGCCATTAGGAGTTGTCACAGCTAAATAAACTTCTAATTGTTGAGGTAATACGGAGATACCCTTAGAAAATTCTTCATAAATAAAAGAGTGGGTGGATCCAAAATCAAATAAAACATTTCCTACTTTAGAGTGGATGGTAAGTGTACCTTTCACCACTTCATTATCGTACTCCACATTGCTGATAGAAATTGCATGTGGCTTTCCTTTGTCTTTATCCTTAAGTGTTTGTTGATGTCGATCATCATCAACAACCCTTGGATTAGGGCATTGATTAGCATAATTCCTCATTTCCTTGAACTTGTAACATTTAAGTGTAGGAGGTGCACTCTGTGTAGCCTTTTCTTTGTTCACATCACTAGACATCTTCTTCCCATCATTGCGGCATTCAAATGCCTGATGACCTTCCTTTCCAGATTTGAAACTTTTACTTGTCCCTTAAAGAAAATTACATCCATGTTTCTTTCCACACATTTAGCATAAGGAAAACCTCATCTTTTTTTCAGTATTCTCTTTAGAGTTTCCTTTGAATTCCATTTTCATCTTCTTATCAAACCCAAATGACTGATGGGTTACTCCAATCTCCATCTCAACCTTGAGAGCACATCGAATGATTTCCTCGTAGCTATTGAAGTCCCTTATGGATAATTCCCTTCGAAGACTTAGTTTTAAGCCACTAAAGAATCGATCAATCTTACTCTCATGTTGGATAATAATACCAGAAGCGTACCTTGCAAATCTTTTAAAATTTTCTTCATAGGTACCAATGGATTCATCATCATTTTTCTTCAGTTCAAGAAACTCCTTCTCTATCTTTGTTTGAATAATACGAAGGAAGTAATTATTGAAAAATAAGTTCTCGAACTCGTCCCATTCCATGGACTTAATTTCATCTCTTTGCCTCGTATTCTTGATAAGATTCCACCATTGATCAATATCTCCCTCCAAATGATACACTGCTAAGATAACTTTATCATGTTCAGAAAATTGAAGAATTGAAAATATCTTTTCAGTAGTACTGGTCCATTTTTCAGCAACTAATAGATTAGTATACCCACTGAATAAAGGTGGACGCTGCGTCATGAAGGATTCAACAGAATGTTGCTCCTTCCTTTGCTCGTTTGGAAGTCCTGCATGATTAATAGGTTGAGAAAGTTGTGTGAGCATGGATACAAGGTTTTGCATTCCAGTTCCCATAACGTTTGGTTTCTCAGGGGGATAATCATTGAATTTCCCGTTTCATTCTACATTAACACGGTACCTTCGGGTTCATGCCATTGACTAAAACCAAGAAAAATAGTGTGAACAACACTAATTATAATAGGAAAATCACATAATCA
The DNA here is from genome assembly GCA_963277665.1 of Viscum album. NCBI lineage: Eukaryota > Viridiplantae > Streptophyta > Magnoliopsida > Santalales > Viscaceae > Viscum > Viscum album. The sequence continues at coordinate 1,234,727,030 of OY728123.1, read as the reverse complement.
AGAATAAAATTTCACACTCAAGGTCTTATCATAGGTTTTTCATGGCCATTTTTAAAACACTAAGATTGTGTTCTATGCTTAGACTTATCCTTGGGGTTCTTACTAAGGCTTTCACATCCTAGTTACAAAAGGTTGACTAGACCTTTCCTCTGATAACAACTATAACGACTCATACTTTACATACATTGTTATTACTTCAGAATTGAAGCACACTTATTACAACATATAACAAAACTAGGAAGGGACCATATAGGTATAGAGTCTTTAGAAATTGGGAAACATAAACAACTAGTTCATAAATCATCTACACTGTCTCCATTTTTTATCATATCTAGTGTCCCTTTTGGAATATCTTACTTAATATCCTTCTTCCTGACCTGGGGAAAATAAAACATACAAAAGGGTGAGCTCAAATGATTAGTAAGGGTAAACAAACTAAATATCAATCACATCATATTCAAAAGAACAGATCATTTTGGAAATCGTAACCTACAAAAGAGATCATAATTTCATAATATGGGATAAATCATAGTAGTTAAATGTAATCCCAATAATCATAACTTAAAACATGAAACTTTGTGGCATACACACAGAATAATATAGAATAATTTCTTAGTAGTCAAGACTCATATCCAAGACTGTCTTAGCGGACAAAGTCCATTTCTGAACCGAGTTCACTCCTCATTTCAGTCTTTTTTCACAGAACCGGTTTAACCTATCGTTCCAGCCATGTCTATCTCATGAGATATAAATTTTTACCCAATGCATTGGAGGGAGATATAGGTCCCACCCATATCATAATGATTCCATTCTAATGTGTTCCATAAGATCATAAATCATACACCATAGCATAACCCATGTACTAAAAATGGTATTCTTAAACATCCTGACATCATAACATAATCCATATAAGATAAAAAGACATCATAAAAATATTTCCATCATAACATAATAAAATAAATTTAAAATAGGGATATAAAGGGAATTCTATATTATCATAGATGGAAAATAATTTTGATAAAACACATGAACTCCATTCTTGAGGAAAATATCCTTTCTAATTCAAAAACATTTTCCTTTCTTAACATGTCATGTAAATTTACACTAAATGAGGTTGATTAAAAATAAACTTGAAAACATGTAAAGGAAGCTTCATGGAAGTAATTTTCCAAATATCCATTCATGCTGTATAAGTTAAAAAACATTCTTCTGGTACTTTGGCCGGAAAAGTCAAAAAGTACCTCGTACGAAAAATGAAAAAATATTCCTTTCATATCTTTTACTAAAAACTCACCGAAGGGTAAAATTGGATTTAAAAAATTTTAGGTATATATAAATAATATTACTTATTGAGGAAACATGTATGTTGATGATAAATATTCCCCAGTAAATTCTGAAGTATAAAAAATCTGGGATAAAAATTGAGATTGTGAGATTTTCCCTTACCTTATGTCCGATTTGCATCGTATTTGTCCGAACATCCTGTATAATGATTTCAATAATGTCATTGACTTATTCCATAATCATACTTATTTTTATGATATCATATATAGACATATTCTTAGCTTATTATTAGTAATATTTCATTGCTACTTGTTATTCAGGTGTTTATTACTTTTTGTTCTTATGCGTGTTTTGTCGAATAAATTCTTATTCTTGTTTTTAGGAAATAGATACCTTATTTACAGATTGATATTAGTGTAATATATATCATATTAATTCATTCAATTAATTAATATGATCATTATGCAATTTAGATCATGTAGAATGAGTCACATCACATTGTGGAGACGGTATTCCGTACGTACGCACGAGCGATGATATCGTTCCCATGATCGTGGAATTTTATTAGAGTGTATGTATACTATTTCAGAATCAATATCACTTTAAAATAATCATATATAGTTATTCTTTACACCATTATACCCATCCAAGTAAGGTGGTGGTGGAAAATAGATTACACCACGGCGTGGAGACGGTATTCCGTAAGTACGCACGCGCGGTGATTTCATTTTCCGTAGGATGGATAGATGGTGAAATAGGGTTGTCTAATAATTATAATAATATATCAGTATATGATTGATACTGATGTTATTACTTCATAATTAAACAACTAAAAAAGAATAATTAGAAGAAGAAATAAAGTTGAAAGAATCGGTAACGGGCATTACCTCTTCTTTGAAGCGCCTCTTCTTAACCTCCTCTTCGGGCACTAAAGATGGTCTTTGAAGAAGACCAGGAATTCTAGGATGTTTCTAGGGAAGTGGAGAGGAGATATTGGTAGTGGTTGGCCGAGCTTGAAGGCTCGATGTGGTGAGAGGAAGAGAGGGAGTAGGTTCCCTTTTATAAGGGAGGAGAGGGGCACCTTAGGAAAAACTAAAAATATTATTTTATTATAAAGTCATATTCGGTTTTTAGTAGCTCCAAATTTATTTTTTTCGAAGATAAGGTGGGGATGGGTCGAAATACCCTCATCCAATAGAATTTAGACAAGTTTAGGTTTCTATTTTAGCCTTATCATTTAGATTTAACTTTATGTTAGATAATTTGACTTTTACCATGTGTTCTTGTTTTCTTACACTATAAGGTTAATAAACTTACTATAACAAGCCAAACGAACCCCAAGTTTGTTATTATTAATATATATAACCTTATCTAAGTCGTTTGGACGAACCTTATATTTTTAGGAATAAAAATACAACTAATAATATAATATTTGTTTTAAAAACTATTTTATATCATTTTTTACACTATTTGGTAATTGATTTTTGTGAAAATAATAATAGAAATATTAGTTCTAAAATGTTAATTAAATAAATAATAACATGTCATATTAACACAGAAAATTATTTTAATTCATAAAAAGTCTCAAATTCCATTTATTTGTGTATTTATAACATCAATTATGTCAATATTTCATTAATAAGATAATAACCGTATCATAATTGTGTCATAAGTAAATTAAATTATTTAATGTCTAAACATTACAAATAAAATACCATTATGTGGATAATATTCTTATCTTTCTAATGAATATTTATAGTCGAATTTATCTTATGTATAACCTTATATTAAAAATGATTTAGTTATTAAACATTGGTTTTAACTAATTTAACCCTTCTATAAATAAATTAATAATAAATGTCCTAATATAATCCAAGTGGGCTTAAATGGTAATAATTAATTCCTAAGGTTGTTTTTAGTCGAATTACACTTATCCAATAGAATTAGGACAAGTGTTAGGTAATAATAATATCATATTTACCCTTAATAACCCTATTTACTTTTAACCGTGTTAAAAAAAGTAAAAAGTTACTATTCACCAAAAATTATTTTCGTATCATTGAACAACATTTTAATCCTTGATATTAACTGTGTCTCTCGTATTTTCGAAATTTTACTCACAGAATTGGTAAAATAATGTTTTATGTGAATTTCTAAATTCTCCTAGGAGGTGGGGAAAAGACGGTGAAAAGTTCAATAAAATTTTTATATATCTAAAATTATAATAAAATGACTCCAATGAATTACTTTGAACTTATATAGGTATTCTGTATCAATTTTGACATAAATAAATTTAAATAAAATAAATAATTATTTAAATAAAAAGTCTGTTTTTAAATAGTAACCCCATGTTTTCACTATTCATCAAAAATTGAATGTTTTCAGAAAAATACCAAAATTTCACCCTAGGATAATTTCGATATTTCGAATCCAAAAATGAAGTCCATTTTGAATAATAAAATTTACCAAATTTCAAAAACCGGGTATTACTATTCATAACGACTAGTTTTAATAATATTTTAATAGCATATCGTTGTTTAGTGAAACTCGATATTGCGTACAACACAAGCTATCGAGGAAGGTCGCGATTGCGTGTAATGAAAGCCAAGCTAGTGTTGTGTGTAGCCAAAGATTCATTTGATGATTTATATAACATAAAAACAAAAAATTTCTCATAAAAATATCAGGTGTTAGAGTTACAAAGTGGCACTGAAGGAGTTTAATTTTATTGGTTGTTAATTTTGATTTGGGAATTGGTGAATGGAGAAATTATATGTGAAACACGGATTGGGGAGTCATGTATGTTCCTATCCAAATATTATATAATGAATCCTCGTGTTTTTTATGATGGGATTGATAATGAATATTATATATTTCAATATTCATATTTTTCTAGAGTATTGTCATTCAATTTCATTCTATGGTAATTGCAAGTGTTCATGGTTCCAAAGTAGACACATAAGTACCCATGTCAGACATATGATATATTTTTATTCCTATGAAATTAATTAATTTATTTCCTTTGGTAATCTAAAATCATTGTGTATGTGATATATTTGTACAAACATATTAATTAATTGAACAGATCAAGCTATGTTTTGTTATATGTATATGACTATGACTAATATGAAGGTGTTAAATACTTTTCTTATTCCATCACTAGTAATGAGTGGGGTTTTCATGTAGAAATGAGTGTCTGTTAAGGATGAGACTTCCTAGAGTGATATTTTATTTGTGTATATAATTTCAGGAGAGATATAGAATATTGTAGGGGATAATTAGTTTATATGTTCTCATTCAAAATTTATGATAATTTTCCATGATGTTTTCTTACAACACTACCCACATATGTTGTTCCAGATTCTCCCACAAGGGAGGTAGTTCTTGTAGTACCTCTAACATGCCGGAGGGTACAACTTAGCATGCTCTAGTAGTTTCTATAGTGGTTCATGTAGTGGATCAATTTTATCATGGATTCATATAGATAGTTCTTATTCAAGTTGGTGGAGCTCACATAGTGATGACTAATTGGACTTGTGTATTATAGTTGTTACATATCCCAATATTAAATGATAAAAATGGATACTAGGTTAATGAGGATTGGTTTAATTTTATAAATGGTAAATTTGGTTTATTATAGAATTTAGAAGAATGACAGTTCAATTTTGCTAGATTCATGTCTCGGGGACCCATGGGGAGATAGTGGGGTCTAATGATCCATGAAATGATATATTAAAGACATACTTGGGAGACCTTCAAAAAACTCTCCTTTGAAGAGTTTTTCCGTGATACACTGATGATACATCAAGATGATCATTTAATGGAGCCTTAGAAATGGAATATGTTTTTTTGGAATATTCTACTTTTTGAAATAAATTTTAATACATGAGAGTGGATGATGGAGAAAGGTAGGGGGACGAGCGATACCCCCAGATCAGCAAACAAGTGAAAATTTTTGATCGATTGAAAAAAGGTTGAATAATGATTTGTATGACGATCATACTCAGCTTATTGGTCACAAAGATCTTTTATGCCTCTCCATGAAACATATTTTTATTTGATCAGAACTTGAAAACTATGAAGGATCAAAATCCAAGAATGGTTCTGTGGATTTCATCAAATATATAGGTATTATTTCACTCTTAGATTTTAATTCTGCTCCTGGGAAGGATTATTAAGAAGGGTAGAACTACGCATGTATCGACAAATCAAAACACCGTTGGTGAACATGTGAATATTTTTAAATTCTCAATCATTGTTAGTTTTATGAAATGAAATGCAGTGAAACAATGTAAATATCATGAGATCAACTAAAGGATCATGTAGATATTTTTATTTTATTATTGGAAAATGATAGAAATGGTTATCGGCTTTTACAACATTGTTTTTCCTTCACATGAATGAAAAAGGAAAGCTTGGATTATATTTTCAGTTTCTCTACATCCAAGAGTTCTCTTGATTCATGAAAGGAATCATAATTTTGATCTCATTAAAGTTAAGAATACACTTTCTATAGTTTTGATTCATGTTTGTATATTGAATTGTCTTTATTAGCACCCAAATATTCTTTGATATATTGCCTATTATGTTGGTAATCCTATAAGGTTGGTCATGAATAAGGACAATCCATGTTTTATCCATTATGAAAGGATTCTTCTTGAGGATAATATGTCGAAAACTATTATTGAAGAGGTTGTCTTGAAAACCAGAGATGATAGTATTATTCTTGAAATTTTCTATGAAAGTAAACCATATTTATATGTGAATTGTAATTTTTTTGGGCATGTGGTATTTGACTGTAATATGAACAAATTGTGTAATTATTGTAATATTTTAGAACCTGATGACACCAAATATAGGGGAATGAATGATAATGGCTTGGTTCCATCCCCTAGTGAATCTAGTGTACCCAATGATAGGTAAAATCATTCTCATGAGGATGAAATCATGGAAGATCATCATACCTATATTCCTATATATAAGGTGATAAATGTGGGGAATCCATCTGATGTTGTTGGATCTCCACATTCATATTTATATATAACCCATAATGCTTCTGTGATTATCAATTATGGACAAGAGCATGTCACTTCTGATGCTCATGGTCTGGCTTCTTGTCAAGATTCCCCATCCACTAGTCAAGTCACTAAATTATTACCAGTGTTAGCTACTAACCATGTATCTAATTCGATTTCCAAGAAGATCATGATTTTAGTCCCACAGAGGGCCTCAGGACTTGCCTTTGGTCTATAATAAGAAAAGGATTGTGTACATGTTAATACAATGGTTTCTACTTCTCCTAACAATAAGAACTGCACTCTATCTGAGAAAGCTCACCTATTCTAGGATTACAAGCCGATATTCCTATTAGTTCTTCAAATTTTGCACTATCTAGTAAATTGAAGGATTCATCCTATATGAAATACAAAGGTGACTTCTCAGAGGTCCCATCACATAACACTATGAGAGGAAAATTGGATAAATGTTTTAATATGCCAACTAAATTGGCCAAATTTTCTTATTCATTAGTCATTGAATCTTATAATAAAGGTGATAATGAATTTCCTCATTTGTTAAGGCCTCGATTATTTCCCATATCTTGAGATAGTATTAAGAAAGGGTAAATGGGTGATGGAATTAATTGATCTTGATAACCATAGGATATAAACTCATGGCGGGCCTAACACTAGGCTTCAAACATTTAAGTAGTGAAGATCCACTTCAATAACTCACAAGTGATTGAGAATTATACCTTAGAAAAAACCCTTAATCACTTATTATAGAAAAAACCCTTTTCTTATTGATATTTATGTGAACAAAATGATGATTTATAATTGTATGTATTTCAAATGGATTTACCTAGGGTTTCATTTGTTTCAAATAATAATTTCGATCTTACCACAAAACCATTATGGGTTCTTAAGCATGATTGTTACATTATTTTCTCAATTTTTAGTGACTCTCTATATATTACTATTTGATATGGTATCAATGACACTATCATTTATTTATTGTTTGTTTATTATTTCAATCTATATACAAAATGAATATATATTTATAGAAAAATGGCATCCATCTCAAATAATTTGGGTCACCGTTTGATTTTTATTAGTCATTTTAATGTTCTTTTGAGGCCTGATGAAGCAATTGGCAGTAATTTCTATTGAATATTATCCAATGAATTCTCCACTTATATTAAAAAATGTGGCTTGGTTGAGAGTCCAATATCTAGGGCTGTTTAAACTTAATGTGGGTATACATTAAATGTGAGGGATGCTAGTAAACTGGATTGATTATATGTGCAGGTGAATGGGTGGAATGGTGTAGTGGTTAAATATGGAATCACACATCCAAATTTTATTCTGATCACAATCCCTTACTAATTGATCTTGGTTTTTATAAGTGTCTATCCCCCTTACCAGTAATGTTTATCAATGCTTGGATTGATGTGCCAGGTAGTACAAAAATCATTCTTGATGCTTGGATGGTTGATTATTTGGGACGACCCCTGAAAATTGTACCCAACAAGTTTATTAATGTGAATGATAGACATAAATCATGGATAAAAGAATCATTTTACAAAATATATAGTGATATTAAAGAGGATGAATCTCATTTGGTGCTTTTACTAGTAGAATAACATCTGCCAGGATTTTCCATCTCTGGATGAGATATGTGCTTCAACCAAGCATGGTAGTATCTTGAATCTTAATGAGAGACTTGGACTTAATAAATTTCACATCAAATGTGTAATGGAAGGTGATATGAATTCACAACTATTTCAGGGAATGAATACGGAAAAAATTAAAAATTCTCACTTCCCATATAATTGTTTGGAATCTGTTCAGTTCGGATAATGAGATTTCTAATGATATAACTTGTTATTTTGAAGATATCTACTCAGATAATGGGGTGTACAAAATTGGAAAAAAATTCAAAATAATTGATCCTATCATTCATAAAACTCAAAAATAAAGGCTTTTTGAGACACCCAATTCATATAAGATTCATGCATCTCTTTTTTCCTTAAATATGGATAATTTTTTTGGTCATGATGGTTTCAAAAAAAAATTCAACATATTCTATTAGGACATTGTTCATCTTGAGGTAATAAATGTTGTGAATGAATTATTTGTTCATTCATCAATTCTCTATGTTTTGAATTACAATATTATTTGAATAATTATAAAGAAAGAAAATTCTCTAGATATAAAATACTTTAGGTATGTTTCTATTCATAACTCTATAGAAAAAAGTCATTAGACAAATCATTATACATAGGTCATGTGATATGTATAAGGTATTTATTTCTGAAAATTAGTTTTGGTTTTTTCCTTGGGAGAAATATTCCGAACGATCTTTACACTACTTTTTAATCTATGAACATTATGTATAGAAATGTAAAATATGGTAATATGGACCCGACGATTTATATTTCAATGTCATTGAATACAATAAAGTGGGTTTCTTTTTTTCTATATTGAGAATGAATAGTTTATCATAGATATTTGTTGGTTTTATATCCTCTATTCAAAAACCTTCTTCGCTATCGATTCTTTTCAATTGTTCCCTAAGGTGTTTCTTTTAGTTTTCGAGAGGGTTTGGGTAGGGGGACCCTTTATCATGGTTTATCATTTCCATATTTGAGGATTATCTAAGATGGTGTATTGCTGATCTGGTTAATGTTGGTATTTATCAGCGGATGATGGTTGGAAGATAATTCAATGATACCTCACATTTTTTATATTTTTATGATATTTTACTTTTTAAGAAGGATGATAGGGCTATTATTTCCTTCATCAAGAGAATTTTTCACACTATGAATAAGTTGCTGGTGAAGATATTAGTTGAAAAACATCTTTTTTCATTTTTGAATAAACGAGTGCTTATTTATAAGTATAATTGGGTGGACTAGAACCCTATTGTGAAGATCGGATCCATTACATTCACTTACCTCAGATTTCCCTTTTTCTATGGTAGAGTGAAAAGATGCTACATGGAGAATATTTCTCTAAAAAAATTAATCATCTAGTCACATGGAAGGTGAAGATAGTGTATTAGGTAGGTAGAGTTTTCTATATCAGTTCAATAATCTCCTAAATGTCTATATATTCCTTCTCATTGTAAAGATGTCCTAGAACCCTCAGTAAGGGGTTTAAAATCTTGATCTATAAAATTATATGGGATGGGTCGACTCGTGAATGTATGTTAGCTATAATTTCTTAAAAAGACCGTGTCAAACCTATAACTATGGGTGGATTGGTAGTAAATGATAATATGATATTTAATGATACTTCAGTAAAAAAATCACATTGAGAATAATTTCAACCATTTAACCCTCATTGGATTTATTGTCACCATATTTGTTGATAAAATATATAATAGACATGTAATGTATGTTTCCCATTCTATCTAGTAGCAGTTAAGAAAATCTACTGTAATATTATGGGCAGTTTGAAATCAATGGTTTCTAGTCAGTCATCATTGATCAATTTAAGCACTCCTTGGATATCTCAAACTATCATAAATTATGTTTTCATCCCTTTATCCATGTTTAATTTTACTATATCAAAGATACAGATAAATAATGAAATGTGCAATCAACTTCCCATCCAGTTCGCTGGGGATATTTCTAGGCTTGCTTATTATGATTGTGACCCATTAATACGGATGCCCAAAATAGATGGTATATTTAATACTAGGGAATGTTCCAAGATTCAAGGTGCCACCTCAATTTGTTTGTTGGAATGGGTCTCATGTTTTTGGAATCCATTTATTCTTCATACAGATACTTTATTGATCTGGAAAATCTAGAAAGAACTATTTTCCCATCCAATGTAGTATTCAGTGAAATGTAATTCATATTACTTCTACATTATTCTTTTGAATGAATGTCAAAGATTCCATTTATAACATGTTTGTGTGTTTTATCTCTACTCTCATATTATGGACTTGTTTACACGATTAATTTTCCTATAGATTTAATTTTCAGTGTATGGAGGTACAACTTATCTCCATATTCATCTTTTCATGTAGTGAATATATTTAATCTCTAATTTTGGTGGTTGTGGTTAGTGTTTTTTCATAAATATGTCGAGAAAATGAATGATCTAGTCTTTAATAATCATTCACATTATTTTTATATTGGTGTCTCTTCCATCCATCATGTGATCATTATTTCATCTAAAATACAAACTGGGGAAATACATAATGACTTTTCTGATCTATTTTTTTTTAGATCACTTGGGGATAATGGAAGGGTGAAGGACTCTTTAGTAGAATAATCAATTAGATGGATTCCTCCACTCCCTTGGTGGTCAAAATTCAATGTTGATGGTGTGGCTTCAGGTGTGCTAGGTCCCTCAGGTTGTGGTGGTATCTTTCACACCTATTGGGGCCTCTTTATTTCACTTAATTGGGAATGTATTTGTAATTAAAGGTGAGATTTGTTCTATGATGAAGCCACACAGATATTTTGTCTATTTTTGTTGAAATTCTCTATGGATGTAATTAGATTCATCTATTTTAGTGAAAATTATCAAAAGCCAATCTAGGAATACACTATGTAAATTCCTGATGTCCTGGACCTATTTCCATCATCATGAGGACTCCATTACCATTGATGTTACTCATTTATTTTCAGAGGAAAATCAAGTTGTGGATGATCTCTTTAAAAGAGAGAGTATACAAGTTAGTTAAAGTTTCTATTTTGTGTTACCACATTGTTGTTTTGGTTTTGATGAGGAAGATTCCCATGGATATTTCCACGCCCATCTTTGTACACACTCTTTGTACTATTTGTTTGTGACTTTATATTTTTAATAAAACAATTATGAGTAGATTCACCAGCCTCTTGGTCCTTTTGGATAATTTTTTTTAAATCACACTATTATTTTTATGGGAATAAGAAACTAAAGGATATTTTTAGAATTTTATCTTACCATAGTTGAGGCTTCTAGACAAAAGATTCAATAGATGATTTATAGTGACATGTTGGATAAGGAATTAAAGATCTAAAATTCATTAGAGTAGGAAATAACATCAAGTATACTCATCCCTTAGGGAACTGATTGTTTAGAATCTAATAGATATTTTGAGTGCATGAAAATATAGTAGGGTGAAAAAGTTTAATGAGGTAGAGAATGGTGGGATCAGTTAGTTAGAATAGAAACGTTTCTCATCCACACAATCTATGGAATGGATGGGCCCCATAGAGTAGAAACACCCAAAATATATCCATGAATTTAAGAACATGTTTCATCAATTTTAAAATATGGGGAATATATAATTATTTTTTAAAGGTATATAATATTATGTTCGCAAACTAGAGTCAAGTAGAAGGATGAAAGGAGTACATGGGCTGATAGTGTATCTCAACAATATGCCCATATTATTCAAGAGTTAATGAATCAATCCAACTGAATATCATAGGGATAGAGTTCTAGGGAATTTTTTGGAAGAATATATATTTTTTTATTATGTTTAATATAATGGATTAATGGTACCATCTACGGTTACAGTTGTGTTTTTTATTACATCATTTCTTTATACTAAATTGGTTTACAAAATTTCTCCCCAAATATGTTTTCTTATGATTTCATTTTTGTGCTAGGATTACTAAAAATGACCTCTCAAAAATTTCATTCACATGATAAGATATTCTAAAATATAGTAAATCATCTATAGTGATGTCAGAAATTTCCTACAATAGTTATCGGTTATGAAAAATAATTTTATTTTTTGATCATTGAGATGACTACCTTCAATTTGATTTTTAGTATGGACTACATTGGTGTTTTTCCTTTCCTGTCCTATTTAATAGTTCTATATTTTTTATCATTGATATCATGTATACGATCCACTTTCCATATCATGAATGTTTTTATTGTAGGTGTTTGTGACATCTTATTATAATCATAGAGCTTAGAGATGAAATCTAGACACCATGAGATCCTATGGACTACCCAATGATAATATTAGAATTATGAGAAGATATTGAAGTGACACATTGTGAAAAAAGGAATGTATTATTGGGAATGCGATTTTGAATGTTGTAATATTAATTTATTTGAAGGTGGTAGAGGTAGTGATGTCTTGGGTAGGATTTATGAATGTGTATTAGAACATGAGTATAATAGCATTGGAAATGTACTATAGATTAATCATTCATGATTTTTCCATTTGAGTCATAGATACTGAAATTTTTAACAACAAGGGTGTGAAGTTTGAGTAGATGGATCAATGTTAGGAGGCCTTCGAAGATTTGAATTGGATATTATCATATGATCTAAATTTGATCATGCCTAAAACAATGATTGGATATGATTTTTTACATTGATGCATTTGGTATTTGATTTTGGGTATTATTATTGTAGATAGATCAAGTAAATTATTTTGGGTCATATCATGTGTGACCTTTGGAGAGGATCTAGCCTATATGGGACCTTTTGTTGTAGGATATTGTCAATTACATGAGGTATTGGTTCCTTTCATTAATTGGTGAGATGTTTTCAATCTAAAATAACCATAGGATCCTACAATATATCTTCTATTAGATGGAAATGAACATTTGATGTAGAAATTGGGTTTATTATCTCTATTGTTTTACGTAGAGGTGAAATATACTCTATGAAAGTGTAATGTTATTTATATACTCTTAGTAGGATGATGGATGATGTTAGAGAGGATTGTTCACAGAAGGAATATTGATTTATGAGATTATTGGTTCAATGGATAGTGGATGAATAAATATAATATAGTGTAGTGAATTATTCTCCCTTAATTATTACATATTCGTTTTTTATTTGGTATAATTCGTCAAAATATTGGAATCTTATTGCTTAGTGATGTAGTCATAGTTGGAAAGGAATAACCCATTTATATGATGGACATTATAGATGGATATTTTTAACATCTAAAAAAATACAAGGTATATTATTCTGTAGATATTATCATATACGGGGAGAATATTATACTTATTGTGAGACATATTATTGGTTTTTAGAATCTATAAAGAAAAAACTATGTATTGTGGGAACTAGCTATTCGCTTTAGAGTTGTTGGGGTACCACCATCAAGATGATTTCAATCCACCATCTTATTAGTGGGATCATGATATAGTTTCAATTTTTTGAAGATTTTTCTTTTCCACTAGAATCATATTTTTGATATATCACCCTCTAGAAACAACCCAAATTATGTTATAATTAACCAATAAATTTCATTCTAGTTATATCTGATCTCTCCACCCCACTCTTCCATGATTTAATTAGGGAATTATTTTTAGGTCCTCACACAAAAAATTCTATCAATTCTATTAAAAATCACCCATTTCTGTTTAAATGATCCATATATATGGATAGTTGTAGAATGATATATAAATCCTAATATTAATCGATATTTAATTATAGATTTATAATTGTATAATTTTAAATATTTTGATAATTGTTATCTCCCTCTGGATCGATTCCAGATCAATTAAAAAATTAATTATTATTAGGTATGTAAAATTAAATTATTCCCCTTATTTTTTTATCATCTGATCATGGATATATAGTTAAATTTTATTTAATAGAGAATTGATTATGTAGTTTTTGTGTCTAGGAAATGTTGTTTTATTGATTCTAAACATTGTATTCTAGTACTATTGAGGTTGGAATTCATGATCACCTAGGGACTTTGTGTAAACATGAATGGAATAAATGGAATATGCGTGAATTAGTTCATATCATTGAGAACCATTTTTGGATTTGGTATTCTTGGAACTTTTTCATAATGATTATTTTTAAGCATTATCACATATGCATTTTAAAGTATTATTATTCCTTTTACAATCTTCGCTACTATGTGTGAATGTTTTTCCTATAGAGGTGTATCTCATATCAATATGAAAGGTGGATCATCAGGGAATTATTTGACCAAGAGAGGGTTTAAGTGTTATAGAGATGTTTTACGAATTATAAACATCTAGACATGAGGCAAGGTAAGGGTAAAATTGACATGTGGACTAAACTGAGATAGGAAATGGCATGGGATAGAATGTCAAAAACCCATGGAAAAGACTGTGGTATGAAAACCTAGTGAAACATCCTAATAGAGGAATAAGGAATGATGGAAATGTTACTAAACCTAATAAAGACCAAGGGTCTAATGGGATTCTATCATGACTCAAGACACGATTGAACACGGGCCTTTATATGATAAATCTATTATCCATGTACCTTTTTCGAAACTTTTATAATATTTTAGTCATTTATTTTATCATGGAGATGAACAAAGTATTTCATTTGATCAATCCTGCCTCGTTAGCACATAGGTGCCCAACATTTTATTGGATTTTTATTTCTTCATTTAATTAACATCATGTCATACACATTTATATACATGTCTATATAATGTTGCAGATGAATTTCTAGTTTCTTATAGGGAATGTAATGTCACTTATCATGATTATCATGATGTAAAAATATATTTTAGTGCCATGGATATATCTGAGTACATGTGATCTATACTAGGGATCTATATTGGCGGATCTTATAGGACATATGTAAGGATGATAAATACTTGAGACTATTTCTATAGTGTATTAGTTTATCTGCTCAGTTATCATACATTGGTTTTCGTACCATATAAAGTGACATTTGGTTTATTTAATATGTGTTACCTATATACAAATTATTTTTTGCAAGATTATTTCCACTATATTGTTTTCATATATGTGTTGACAAATGATATGATTTTCATGATTTTATATTGATAATGATGGTATAGTATCCCCACATAGAATTTTAGAAATTGACCACCAGTTGACAACATCTTGAATAAGGGGAAAAACACATGAGGTCATGTGAGACACCCTCTAAACCTAGTGATTTGATCAGGGAATTACAGTTTAAATTAACCATGATGTTTACATGTTTCATTTTTTTCTGAATCGTTCACCATCATAGAGAGGGTGTTAACTACTCACTTAAATACATGGAGTAAAACAATTTGAGAGATAGTATGCTTCGAAATGTTTTACCAACCCAAAGCCTAAATTAACCATCATCTTACAGAAAATGTCATCTATATGACCCTTAAATAATGAAAAAAACAAATAATATGAAAATATACCTCATATGATTAATATAAAACATAAGAAATTCAATATAAATCACTTATTTTTTCAAAACACATATCCTATAGGAAACATGTGAATATTAATAATGTCTTCCTTGTATATAGTGTTTTCTAATATGTTATTTACATTATAAAATCATCAACTAGGTTATTCATGTACTAATTCCATCCAAAAAATGTAAAATCAACATTCAAGGAATACCCATGAAGATATATGTTGTTTATTGAAAAAATGATTTCATTGTGTGTATTATAGACACATAATGAGTTTACTTAAAAATAAATACATTGCCTCTCTGAAGATCATGTTTTTTGGGATCATGTTACTAATTTTAAATTATAGAATCCACATTCTTTGACAAGTCTCTATATATACATGACCTGTGTAGAGGGGTACATTATGTGTTGGTCTGAAATATTGGATTATCATGTTTTAAGAGTAGATAAAAATGATCTTGTTCTAAATTTTCATGGAGTGTCACCTAGGATAAAATGAAATTAGATATTTAATTATATGAATATCCCGATAAACCGTAGTTTATATTATATACACTGATATTATCAGGGAAAAATATCATGTAGCATTAATAAAAATATATAAATCATAGATAGATGGAAACATTAAATGTGACCAGAGAATGTATAAAATACAAAAATGAAACCCCAAGAATCCCTAAAACATCAATTTCATAACACATATTCCATCATATCTATAGTCCCCAGCCACAAATCGGCATTCAGTAGATCCGAGGTACCCATAATTGTTTTTTGAAAACATAATGTTTTTTTAACTAATATATATCCCTATAATGAAACTTTAATGATTTTATGAGGATAGGGGAATTGGTGGTTCGTGGAATATGTTATCACAAAAATACATATTCACTATTAGATTCATTATATATGAGTTTTACATTAAATATAAGAACATAATTACTTATTAAAGATTAAAATATTATATAATTATATTAAAAAAAAGTCTCTCACTTATCCAAATAAATTATTAAAGAAAAAAATATATAACATAACAAAAAGATTTCAGACAAAACATCCATGGAAATTACTAACTAATTTGATTTAAATAAGCATACAATGTTTCACCCCCCAAGTGAATCCATATCTTGAATAATTGTTTTCTATACAAACAATTTTTTTTGACTAGTTAAATTAATTGTTGTAGAATATCATTCTTTAACATGATATGAATATAATATAATTTAAAAATCAAATCAAATATTTAGTTTTTAAAAAAGATTTATTATTTAAACAATGAATGTATCAATAATCACTGGATAGAGAATAATATATTTTATAATTTGAGAGGTAAATAAATCCATCTAAAAGTCTAATATTTTATTGATATAATTTTTTTAACATCTGGATTGTTATAATTATTAAATATCTATCATGTTCATTATTGGGGAAAATAAATTAAGGAAAAGGATTTTTTTAAGATATAATATTTTATTAGTCACCTTAAGATAATTTTTAATGTAAAAATATAAATATAAATTGATGATTATAGAAACTTTCATTACATTATTATTTAATTCACATAAAAAAATATTTTTTTTATTAATAAGAAAAGATTTCCAAATGAATGAACCTCTAAAATATAATTGATGTACTGCATTATCATACCATGAAAATTTGTTTTATTGATGAGAAAATTTATTTCGTTGATTTCAAAATGATAGGATTTGTATTAAATCTCCCAAAACATTTTATAACAAGAATGAAAATTATTCTTCAAAATTCATTAAATTCCATTTTTTAAATGTAGTTATTTTTCATGCACACTGAGGATTACTATCACCATGAAATTTCCATATTAATTATGGATGATATGATGTTTTCATCAAACATATTTCTCCATAACATGGATGAGATATATGGTATGTTAGAGATGAACTAATTAAAATTTCTTTTATAATTAAATTTCTAGAGAAGTTCTAAACCTCCCTTCTAAATCTCCAACCCAAATTTTTATATTCAACTATATCACTATTAATTACCATCCCTTTAACCACAATTAAATTCTTTTTAAAAAACACATTTATATAAAAAAATTAATTCTAATATTTATGATAATTAAACTTTATTCATATATCATCTTCATCCAACATATGATATACCATTACATTATAGTAGTCCTACGACAATAAAAAAATTACATTCTCTACAAAAATTCATATATTATTTTTATATAATATTATGTTTTAAATAATAGATAAAAAATTTACTATTCCATACTCATCTCCTATAAACTATATTCATTCCTCACATAACTATAACATAACCTCTAAACACAACTGATATGATATAAATATGCTAACAAAACACTATTTATGAGTTATATAAAATCTCATTTATGGGATAACATTTTTTTATTCAATTGATTATAAAAAAATACTATAAAATAAAACAATTATGGATCTATACTAAATTTATTCTATAGAATTAAAGGAAAAAATAATTTTCAATTGAAGTGTCCAAAAATTTCCCTACAAAAATACTATGGGATATTTACCATTACTCTACTTTTGAGAACCCAACCTATGAAACTTAGTAAAAATTTAACATAAACATATAAAAAACTGATTTTATGACATGAAAATGAAAATATTTTATTGATTTACTTCTTTATAGGGTTGTTGAGGCTTTGTGACACCACATTATTGTTTTAGAAGAATTTTTTGTCACAATGTTTGATCTTAGAGGTTATCATGGTCTATTCATATTACATTTATTTTTATATAGTTTCATATATTTGATGTGATGCAACATGTGGTTTCATGATTTCTTAGCTTCTATTTATTAGATATCCATTTAGGTTTTACTGATTAAATTTGTTATCCTGCAAATTTTTTGAATAAATTTTTCCTGTAAGTAGTTGATAGTATGATGGTTTTATAACATTAGTTGTAATATCTAGCTTATCAGAAAATGTTATTGTATGAGGTTTTGATATATAACATTGATGATGATATATAGATATTTATAAAATGATTTACCTCTATAGAGGTCTCATATGTTTAATGTGTGAGAGTATTTACACTATATTGTTTATTACATTAGTGATTTTATAAATGTATTATAAATATATATCATAACCTGATAGAACCATATTCATGAGTTTTAAAACAATAATGTAGTGTCCATATAATATGAAAAAATAATTTATAAGTCCATTATAATGACACCCATTTGGGTTCTTGTAAATTAATGGAAATATACCGAATATGATATATTAATATTGACATATTGATAGAAGATTGTTTCCTTAGGTTTGAAGTAGGTTTCTATCATGATTTCCTTGGGTTTTTTTTATGGGGATCATTTTTCTGGGAAACTCATATCAATAGATATTATTTAACTATAGAGACAATGTATTTTTCAATGCTTGGGATGGTTTCCTAGTGTGTTATTAACCATATCTAGTCACATATTATTATTTAATAACCCTTGTGGATAATTTTTATATAATGAACAAAAAAAAGAAAGTTATACTCACCCAAATATGAAAAATATGTCTTTAGATATATAGAAATTTATTATTTATAGTGTTGGAAGTTGTTAACCTAGATGTGGCAGGGATCTATGTTTGATTATATATATATACCACTATTTATATATACATGGGTTTTTTATTATTATTTTTCATTTGGTAAATTTATTTTTCACACGTATGTTTGATTCCTAATTCCATGGTTAAAAGAAAGTTAATTTACTGAAGTAATATAAAAAATTTACATGTAGTGTTTATGTTTTAGTGATATTTTACCTTATCTGTTCATAACATTGTATATTTTTCATATATTATTGTTGTAAGTTCATTTATTTGATTTATAAACACAATTTATAATTCCATTACAGATTCTAGTTGAGGTGTTTCATGGGGGTGTAATATTTGGTCTTCAATATTTCCAATAGAAGGGAGCTAAGATATTTGGCCATGAAAGAGTTTCAGGTTGTATTAGAGTGATTATAAAAAAAATTAAAATACTTTATTAATTATTTTAGATTTATGAGGCTAAAATAATGTGTAATTCTTGATCACCATATTTGAGGTAGGAATTCTAAACTGAGAAATTTACATAGACAAACATGTGATCCTATAAAATATCATTAATAATATATCGTATTTTTTTGTAATTGTGTAAATGATGGATATATAATTTTATATGTGGGATATAAATAATATATTTATCCCTAAATTCAAAATATTATTTCTATTTTTAAAATTTGAATTCATATGTGATTGTATATTTGAAAATAAATTTTTATACATGAAATCAATATCACAAGGAAATGATTGGTCATGTATTTATATGATATATATATATTTTTTATGTTTTTCCCTGGATAATTTATAATATTAAGATCCAAATTATGTTTTTTAGTTTTTTAGTGGGTAGATAAAATTGTCCCTATAGTACATGAGTCATATTATGCATCATTGAGTCTTTAGTAATAATAATACCTATCGAATAAGTGTTCTATCTATTATCATATGACTGTACATTGATAATAGGATATAGAAATGTATTTCAATAGTGATAGAAACCATAGGAAAATCATGATCCGATTGAATTTTTCATGTTTAAGGAATAAGATTTATAGTGGTGTATGCCATTGATAGTTGATATTATAAGAAAATTGTTTTATGATCTGGATTTTCCTAAAATTGTTTCAGTGATTTTATATTAACTATCAATTAAATATAATATGAAATTATTATTTTAATGATTTACATGGAGGATCCACTGATAATTAGTTTGGTATCATGTTTATTGGTTTTCATTATTTGTATTTTGGAAATTATTGAGGATGATGACATGAGATATTTAGTTTTCAATGCGGGGTTTGATCCTATGTTATGGAATTGGATATGTTCCCTATACCATTTTAATTAGGTTGAGAGGAATCAATATATGAAAAAAAAATTATGAATTAGAAATTGATTCATGGTGAATCCTTAATATAGTAGATATTGTTAATATTTAAAAAATGTCACTAGTTGGCGTAGTTATTAACCATACATGACCACGAATTTCCTCGAAATATGACTAATATGATTTTTAGTGAATGGTAAATAATGTGTTTCAAGGGTTGGTAATGGTATTTATGATTTTTATGGGGATTCATATGAAATTATTGACATTAATGTTAGGATTCACAAAGAGTCAAGTCATTAATAACACATAATGTGACTTTTCATAACCCACCATGATAGTTTCAAAGCCCTTAATTATATTAGTTTCAATAATAGTTTGATGGTTATTTTTATTTCACATATAATAATTGATTCTTATAAAACAAGCGGTAGATAAATCATATAATATTGAAGAATATCATATTTATCATTCCATAAATTAATATTGAAATATATTACATTATGAAAGATTAGGTTAGAGTGGTAAATTCCATGTCATTGAGATTCTACACATTGACGGGATAAAGGAAATGTGATGTATGATCTATATCTATTTCAATCTTCTTAATTTATTAGTATAAACCATTTTTAATCAGTATTTTTTTTCTTACAACCCTTTTTTGAGTTTGGGTTGTATATTGAAAAGTTATGCATTCACACAAAATATTGTATTATTAAAAAACTATATTTTATTTCTTATCAATAATTTATAGCTGAAAAATTTATGTTTGATCTTATAAAGAACATGTTAGTATTAATAATATCAAAGTAAAAATGTTAAAATCGATGATACTTGGTGATGTAGTTATTATTCAAAAATCAATACTTTTGGAGTTTTAAAAGGATGATATATTTGAAATAAATGGTTAAAAATATACCAAATAAGAAGAGTTAAAAAATATTAATATAGGAATTCAAACATCCAAATAGAAGAGTCTTGTAATGTTCAGTTGGAATTTTGAGGGGGTTTTAATGATTAAATAACACAAAAAATTCATATATAGTTTTATCATAAATATTTCATGCAACTGAACATAGAATTGATTAATGTTTTTCTTCATAATGGAAATGTTTTTTACAATAATTTATTTTAAAGAGAAAATTTAGGAGAAGGCACTTGGAATGTATGATTTTAGGATGTTCCATTCCACAATATTAAATATTGGGTCTTGAGAGGTTCAATTTTACTATATAACATTGTTTGTAAATGTTTTTTTGTACCCATAGAATTGGATAATTTATCATGATATAGAAAATTCTTCATATGATTCATTTTGATAAGAAATGTTATGTTATGGATAAATATGAATGATACATTCATTAAAACATCTTCTATAAAAATCATCACAAAGAGTTTTATATAATATATGAGGACAGTATTGGGAAAAAATATTGATTTTTGTGGATATTTAGATGTATGGATAAAATTATTAAAGAAAAAACATATGACTGAAAATCTAATATAAAATTGAGTTTAATGGTGTCCCAAATAAAATTATCCACTAATATTATCTTGATAAAAATGGGTTTTCAATGAATAATAATGATGATATTTGGTTTTAGAATACAAATAATGATTAAAAATTTAAAATAAGAACAGATTTTTTTAAAGATCCAGATTTAGAATTTTATCGAATCAATAATGGGTTTCTATGATCATTTTAATGAAGAAGGAAAAATTATTTGAAAGAAGGAATTAATTTTATCCAAGACAAATTCACAAAGTAAGGGGTTTCATATGTTTGGCATATTCACTATTATGGCCATATTGAAAAGAATTTTAAAATATTAGGCTATTGTAATGGAAAAGATACTCACGGTATTGAAAATGAATATTAAATATTTTTTAAAAACAATTATAGTAGGATAGACATATATTTGTTAAGTCAAATGTCTTCATTTTTAATTTTATGTCTTTTGTTTTGAAAATAAAAAATCTCTTTATACTCATTTATCAAATAAAGGATTTACATTGAAAAAGGTTTTCTGTTTATCGTATAGACTATTATCATCATACATACTCAATTTATCATACTAACTCTGTTCATCATACTCACTCTTACCGTCGTACTCACTCTTTTTATCATACTCACTCTGGCCATTGTATACACTCTGTTTATCGTACTCACTCTTGTTGTCGTACCCACTCTATTTATCGTAATTACTCTGAACATCATACTCACAATGTGTATCATACCCACTTTGCATCATATTAGTATTTTACATTATTTTCATACTGACAAGTGATATTAAACTTACTCATGTTATATTTTTATCTCTAACTTTATTTCATTATTTTATCAAAACACTTGTTTTATACTAATCGTAGTCTTGTTATCATTTTCATATATCTTTTGTTTCAATCAAAACGATGTCGTATTTAGCTTTCAATATGACTGTTACAATTCCAGGTGTCCAAGTCCCACTGAATTTTCTGGATAAATAAGATCGTTGGAGATTATATGACCATTGGATCCTAAGGCCTATAAATTGGAGGCCATTTGAGATTAGAGAAAACAAATTTATCTACTTTAATGTTCTAGATAGAGACTATGTGACTTCTTTCAACTTCTTACAAAAACCATGAAAGTATCATTCTTAGTTGTGGTATTTCAATAAGTGATTTATTTTTCTTTGTGCGTTCGATCAGGTGTTAACGATTGAGTGTTGTCGGGGATAAGAATAAGGTGTGACCGATCATTGTATCAAGGGATTTCAAGTGTTCTAAATACAATGAATCCTATTACCTATAAAATTGAGGTATTTTGGGGATATCAAGTCGAGCGTGTCGATCATCTTATCGAGGAATTTTAAGTGTTTGAAAGACAGAGGTTCCAATTACCTGTAAAATTGGGGGCTTGCGAGGACATCAAGATGGATTTTTTGATCATTGTTTCGAGGGATTTCCGGTGTTGGTAAGGCATACCTATTATCCTAAGTGAAATGATATCCTTCTCTTTGGGGTAAAGTAATTGTAATTCCTTTTACTTTTTCACTGCATATTGTAATAGAAATAGAATCTATTTATTTCTTTTTGGTATTTTTATTCATTTATATTATAATTGTATTAATTACGACTTATTCATTTTAGTAATGATTCTATATGCTATATGGTTGAATCATTTTCACATTGTATTAATCTGATATTTTTATTCAATTCATATACAACTATTTCATAACTTTTGGTATACCGTACCGCGATTCAGTCCGATTATTTATTTTGTTTTATAAGACGCATTGTGAATTGTTTCAGTTTCTGTTGTATTAAACTAACACCCTTCATTAATGGTTTTAATAAAATTTTTAATATATAATTCTCCCCCCTCTTGTATTCGTGCCACCTCATATCCATTTCGATCCAATAATTAGTATTAGAGTGTGTTTTCCACTGTTTTTTATTTTTTTACGTTTTTTTGCTAAATACACTAACTTGTATTTGTGGGAAAAACATTTTATTTTTTTATGATGGAAGGAATGAGAAATGTAGATTCAATTGAAAATATTAATCTAACAAGACCTTCTATTTTTTATGGTAATGATTTTAAATTTTTGAGAGATTATATGAACACATTTATCATATATACTGGTGTAGATAACATTGTTATGCTCACTGGTGACTATAAGATCCCCAAGAAGGAAGTTGAGAGTTTTACAGCTAAAGAAAAAAATAAATTTTATTTAAACTATAAGTTATTAAATACTTTATTGTGTTATATTACCATGATAATTTATAGTCAAATTTCTTCATGTGAAGCCACAAATAGCATTTGGACGAAATTAGAGATTTCACACATTGGTACTTAAAATCTTTTTGAAACAAGAAGAAATATACTAAGAGCTGAATATAATGATTTTTAGTTTCCTTACGGTGAACCAATAGTTAATGTTAAAAAATTATTTATTATAATTTATAATAGTCTTCACGCTATGGGAGAGAAAAAATTAGAAGATGAATTCATAGTTGAGATGATCATAGGAATTATGCCCAATCAATGAGAATCCAAGATGACTGTAGTTGATTAGTCTAGAAATACTACTAATATTACTCTTGATGATATCTTTGGAACTCTATTAAAATATTAAGGAAGACTTAAGATAGATTCATACCAAGTCAAAAATAATAATTGTGTAGTAGCATTCATTTTAACATCAAATTTTTCCAATTCTCAATCACCTGTGAAAGTCATGTCAAGAAAGAGAAAGGTTGAGGTTTTATCAAATTCCAGTGATAATGAGAAGTCATAGAATGATCTTGAATATCATTATAGAGGGATGAATTTTTTTTTGGAAATGGGGATTTCAATATAGTTATACTAATACATCCAAAGGAAACAAGGCAAGAAAGATTCTAATGTCGCATGCAATGAATGTAAAAGAGTATGACACATTTTACCTGATTGTATCATGCTTAAAAGAAAGTATAGAATGGAAAGGCATTTAGATAATAATAATAATAACTACTGGAAATCCAAGGGAAAGAATGTATTGAAATTAAATGACTCTTACAGTGGTAGTGGAAGTGATTCTTCTAAAGACTCTTCTGATAGTGATATCTCAAATCTCAAGAATTTTTCTCTCCTTGCCAAAACTCCTTATCATTGCTTAATGGATAAGATACATAGTTCTGAATATCTTACTAATATTCATATGAGTAACAATTATCTAGATAATGATTATTCATCCGATGAAGAAACATCCTCATCAGATAATCATAATTTTGTACCTTCTTATGAAGAAGTTTCCATATTTTTAAAAAACTTTGAAAATAAAAATTGTAATGTTTCTAGAAAATATGAAATAGAAAATACTAGGATTGATATTTTAATAAGATAAGTATCAGACCTCTCTAAATATCTTGATTATAAAACTTTATATTTTGAAAATTTTAATAAAATACTTGATAATGTGAATTATGAAAAGAACAACCTTTATAAAGATTTTGATAATATGATTTTTATAAAAACTATTTTAGAAGATAAACATAATTCTAAATATAATAAAAATGAGGGTAACAAATTTAATCTTCAAAATAAAATCTGAAATTTTTTCATTGAAGAAACTCTTATACAATTTTACTTCTGGAGAATAAAAATTTGGCAATATGTATTCTCAAATATGACTACATAGTAATAGTAAAATAATTGGTAATACCCATTAAAAACTATTTTTAAAATTAACTATTTAGTTCTTAAAATCCCTATTCTGCACTAAGTTTCAATGTTGTAGTCATTGGAATAAAAATACATTTTTTTAAAAATTCCAATCTTTTGGATTTCATAAATTTCATTTTTCAAAACCAATGTGGATTCCAAAAAAAATCTTCCTAATATTTCCATATCCAAACAGGTTTAGATTCCAAAAGAGTAATTGTTTTTTTTTCCATAAAACAAAACATGAAGTAGTAATAGTGCATTGTACATAGTTAGTGATTGTTACAGGAACATGATTATAAATAGAAACTTTTTTTGAAAAAGTTATCAAGTCAAAAGTAGGAAAATTTACCTTTAGAGACAATGATCAATGAAAGTTTATTGGTATGGGTAATATTGTTTTCCTCAGTAAAAATTTGATTTCCAAAATTTATTTTTTGATGGTCTTAAGAAAAACCTCATTAGAATAAGTCAATTATGTAATGAAGGTTTCATTGTGAATTTTAGGAATGATAAATGTATAGTTCCAAATTCCAAGGATGAATTCATTTTATCTTCTAAAAGGCATGATAATGTTTACACATTGAACATAGAATACTTTAGAAGGCAAGAAGTACCATGTAAATGTGGAATGAAAGAAAAATAATTGTTTTATAAAGGAATAATAGGACATTGTAATGATAGTAGCTTGTATAAAATCACTATGAAAGGACATGTTAAAGATCTACCTGATATTAGGTTTGATTATTCTAATGTTTGTGGCCCTTTTCATTATGGAAAACAACATAAGTCAGTATTTACAATAATTTATGACATCACAACTACTGATGAATTACATTTAGTTCACATGGATCTTTTTGGTCCTAAACAAACCGGATGTATTGCAGGAAAATACTATGCATTTTTTTATTTGATGATTACTCTATATTTATAGGGGTTTATTTTCTCTCTAAAAAATTAGAATATTTTTTTATTTAAAAATTATGTTTCTAAAGTTAAAGATGATAAAAATAAACCATGGATAACTATCCAAAGAGATCATGGTGGGGAAGTTTTAAATTCTGATTTTGATAATTTTGGTAGAAAAAAGGTATTTCTCACAACTTTTCTACACCAATAACAAGTTAGAAAAATGGTTTTTTTTAAGAAGAAATATAATTTTCCAAGATATAACTAGAACCACATTGAGTGAATACTCATTATCTAAACATTTTTTGGAAGAAGCAATTAGTAATACTTGTAATACTATAAGTCGAGTTTTAATTATATCTTTTCTTAAAAAACCCCTTTAGGAGTTTTCAATAGGCCAAAAACCAAAAGTTTCATTCTTAAAAGTATTTGGCTGAAAAGTATTTATTTTAAATAAAAAAGACAAATTACATAACATTTCACCTAAATATGATGAAGGAATATTTGTAGTTTATTCCACTACTTCTATGGATTATAGTTTTTCAATAAAAAATCTAGTGTTGTGGAAGAAACAATACATGTTAATTTTGATGAAATAGACCGTTTTTTTTAAAAAATCCTCAAAATATTTCTTCTGAAGTGTTTTCCAAAAATAATTATCAGCCTATTGTAGAAGATACTTCAATCATTTCAAACACTCAAGAAATTGTTTCTGATACATTTTCACCTTTTAACTTTTTACCTTATGTTGATGAACATGTTTAAAAAATACAAATCAGTTATTACTTAGGAATAATCCAAGTGATATCATCATTTGTGATGTAAATCAACCAGTAAGGACTAGGAATTCCTTAGAAATACAATAGAACATCTTTCTTTTCTATCCCAATTTGAACCTAGAACTCCAAGTGAGGCCTTAGGTGATAAGGATTGGATAAAGGCAATGCAAGATGATATAAATGAATTCTAAAAGAGTAATGTCTATAACTTGGTTGAAACAAATAAGGATACATCTATTATTGGAGAAAATTAATTTTTCTGAAAAAAATGTGATGAATATGGTATCATTGTAAGAAATAAAGATATACTTTTTTCTAAAGCCTATAATCAACAAGAAGGTATAGACTATTAAGAATCGTGTGCTCCAGTATCAAGACTCGAATCTGTTAGATATCTATTAGCCTTTGAAGCATTATTTAATATTAAACTCTTTCAAATGGATGTCAATTGTTCTTTCAATAATAGATATGTATAGAAGGAAGTATATCTAGACCAAACCCATGTTTTTGAAGATAAAAAGCATCCTGAATATTCTTACAAACTTACCAAGACACTTTATGGACTTAAACAATCCACTGGAGAATGATATTATAGGTTAATAATATTTTTGTTACAAAATAATTGCATTAAGGTAAAAGCTGATACACCTCTTTTTATAAATAATGAAAATAGAAATCTTATGATTGTTCAATTTTATGTTGTCAAAATCATGTTCAGATCAACTCAAATGTCTTTAATATACTCGTCTGTGAATTTAAGGAAGTCGGAGTTTGAAATAAGTATGACAGGTGAATTAACATTCTTTCTTGATTTTCAAATTTCTCAAAAAATTGAAGATATTTATATATCTTAACATAATTACATCAAATAATTACTCAAAAAGTATGGATATGATAATACTAAAAGTATTAGTACTCCCATTGGAACCTCAAACACCCTTGATCTTGATGAATCTGGGAAAAAAGTTGATCAGAAAAATATTAGAGGTATAATTAGAATCCAGTTATACTTAAAATCTAGTCTTCCAAACATAATGATTTTTCTATTCTTATGTGCTAGATATCATGAAAATCCAAAAAAATCTCCTTTAAAATCTGTGAAAATGAATTTTTGGTATTTAAAAGAAACATTTGATATAGGCCTTTTCTATTCTTCTGGTGATTTTCAATCATAATGTTTTTTGGATGTTGACTTTGGAGGTTTTGGAATGGATAGAAAGAGTACTTTTGGAACTGTTATATCCTATGATATTCTTTATCTTCTTGGTCTTGAAAGAAACAAAACTCAGTCACATCCTCTATTACTGAAGCTGAATATGTGGCAGCTGGATGTTGTTGTTCTCAAGTGTTGTGGATGCAACACACACTCAAAGAATATGGTATGAGATTTTCTAAAACTAAAATATTTTCTGATAACAAAATTTCCATTTACTTATGGAAAAACCTTGAAACTCACTCTGATGAAATAAACATAGATATTAGGCATCACATTCTTAGGTATCACACACAAAAAGGAGATATCATTTTGCAATTCATCAGAATGCGATAAAAACTTGCTGATATTTTTACAAAACTGTTACCTTTCGATAGATTTGAATATATTAAATAGAAGAAAGTAATGATTACAATAAAATAATAATTCTCATATACTTCATGTGGTTCTAATCTTCCTCTATTAAAACAACCCTCTTTACAGGGGGAGAACATTCATCTTATATTCTATGTTTTTATATATTTTATATTTTTATTGTTTTTTATATTTATTAATTTGCTATTTTCTATTTTATGTTAATTATTTATGTATAAAGTTATTTTTCTTTTATTTGATTAATTAATTTTTATTATTTATTTTTATTCACTTTTATCGCTTAGAAATTTTTTCTATCGGCTTGGCATTCTGTCTATCAGTTTGACATTCTATTAATTAGTTTGAGAGTCTTTTCCATCATCTTGAAAACCCATGGTAATGAAATTGTTTTCCATTGGATTGACAACCCATGGTAGTGACTTTTTTTCCATCATCTTGACAACCCGTGGTAATGACATTGTTTTAATCATCTTGAATTACTGTAGTAATGAATTTTTTTTCCATTGGCTTGACAACCCATGGTAATGAATTTGTCTTCCATCATCTTGGCATCCTATGATATTGACATTGTTTTCTGTCAATTTGAAAACTGAGCGTATTCACTTTCTTTATCATCGGTTAGATATTTGATAATATTAACCTTCATTATTTCAAATGTCAATTTTCTGTATTGAATAGTTCTTACATTCATAATTGTATAAAACCAAAAAGTCACATGAAATCCTTGAGAGGTACATTTTTTTTGTATCGCTTTTATTTTGTGTTATTGTTTATCATCATTCTTGAAAAATTAAAACAAATTCTTTTTTTCTATACCATTGGATTCATTATCTTCTAATCTCAACTGTATAAGTTCAATTTTCACCTAAATTCACCTATAAATAGATGACCCACCTCCTCAAACCCACACCAGTTCTTCATATTTCTCAGGAAAGCTCTGCTCCTCCTATTTACAATCGGTACGATCATTTATTTTTTCAATCACCTTTATGTCTCAGTATTCTTCCAATACTCCTTCCGATATGTCTTCAAAGACCTTCTCAAAAATGAATTTCTTCGGGGAAACGTTAGTCTCTTGATATTTCATTGATAGTTATAACTCTTCGATCAAAAATATTACTTTGATTCAAGGTTGGGAACTTTTTGTGTTGAGAAACTTTTTCCAGATTTGATTCTTGTTGAAGAGATTAGACAATTATACAATATAGTGAATCTTGATAAAAATATTATGATTAAATTTTTTTGTATGATATAATGTTTTCTATATCAGTAAAATGGTCTTTACATTTTCTATATGTCTCTACTGAATGTGATTCCTTATATCCTTCTCATAGGTTACTATATGATGTTGGTACGTTTAATATGGAAAGAGGTGAAAATTCACCCTTTATTATCAATGTGGAGAAAATAAAAGTAGACCACATATCTATAGATAATTGTTTTTATCACCATATAGATGCCAGGGTTTTTATTCTAAGGAATGTACAAAGAGAGTATTTTATGTTTTCTGATATCTTCATGCTAGACTATCTTGTGAATATGAGAAAGGAAAATCTAAAGGGTCACATTTTTTAAACAATGAAGAATGCAAAGTCTGGAGTCATTAATTCTCATCTTATTATGTACCCAACAATTCTTACAAATTTCATTCTTAAAAGATTAAAAATATTAAATCTACTATTAAAAGGAGAATTGAAAATCTTTAATGGTTCCTAGATTAGAAAGGATCCAATCAGAAAGATGAATGTTTGTTTTGATGCAGAATCAAAGTCGTTTGTCAAGGATGTGCAAGAATAAGAACAAAATCAATCAGCACAACTTTTAATCAAATTAGCTCCAACATTTATATCATCTCAAAAGTCATATCCTCGCATCATTGAAAAAAACGAAGAAAACCAAATATAGTAAATGGGCTTTATCCAATTGGAGAAATGAGAGAGAACAATAAAAATCAGGTGATCCCCGGTTTGTTCTTGATCCAACCGAAGCTCTATTAGAGAATATGAGAATAGAAGATACTCTATAGGATTAGAATAAGAAGAAGAATCCTTTTAAAATAAAAGCTTAATATTTTGATGTTACAAAGATTCTAAAAAGTGTTTAGTTAGAAATTTCTCAACTGTCAGAAGAAATTCCACAAGAACTGATCGTACAGACTCTTCCAGAGAAAGTAAGAGGGAATGAAATATTGCAAGAAGTTATTTAATTATATTCACAATAGGAAGGTGAAGAATAGGAATATGACTTTATAATTGAATATCTACAGAGATATAAGAAAAGTATAGAAAATTATTCTCCTTAAAAATAATGTGAAGGATTTTAACAACAGAATCCTCATGCTGATACAACACTAGATCAATCTATGGAAACTTAATCAGAAAGAGTTCATTCTCTAGTCTAGAAAGAGGCTCAGTGTTCTCATGCCAAGAGAACCATTATCATACATGACAAAGATAATGAATAAAGAGTTGAAAAAGTGGAATAAATAGTTGAAAACGAAATAGGGAAAGGAAAAAATAAAACCTCCTGATGAATACTCGAGCTGATCAAATGAACTTGAATCAAATGATGAAGACCTAGATTCAGAGCACCCTATTTTTCTCATGAAAAATGAATTAATTTTTCATGTTTTAAGATGTATTGAGAAGAATATTCTTTATTTTCCTAGAATAGATGGAAATATTGATTTCATAATAGAGAACCAAAGTAATAAATTTGATTCAGTAAGAGAGGCTGATCTAAATGTGTAGAGTGATTGTTCTATTTCCCATAAGAAGGATTGAAACAAGATGAACAAATGTTCATACAAAATAGAGTGTTTAGTAAATGAATATGAAAATTCTATTGAAGAATTTTGGAGAAATTCAAATAATCTTTATATTACTTTCAATAATTTTGATATGGAAAAAATTAAGAGGTTGAATCAGATTCCAAAAAACCGATGGTGTTGATGATAATTTAGTGAAATAATTGCAAGAATGGTTTAATGATTTACAGTAAGAGTTTTGATGTTTTTATTTTTAAATGAAGAAATTATTTTTTCAATGAAAAAATAATTAGTTTGAAAAAGAAAATAATAATATTCATCACAGAATTGATACTCTTGAAAAATTAATTATGATTCAATAAGACACCATCAAAAACCAGGATCGAATTTTTTCAGAACGATAAGAGCATCTCAAATCACATCGCATCTCTATTTCAGGAGACAAGAAAGTGATAAATAAGATGAAGTTTATTCACCATGATTTGATAAAGAAAGTAAATGAAAGAGAAAATATATGAATATTAATTTGTATCTTTCATTATTGATTGCCTTCTAAATATCTGTAAACCGTTGACAATTCAATGAACTATATGTTTTTATTTCAATTGTTTTTAATTTTATTTCTCTCTAACCATTTTGGGAAACTCATGATTACCCCATTCTTTTTGTAAATTACAAAGGGGGGAATGTTTTATAAAGGGGAAGTAAATTTTTCATAGGGGTGGAATTATTAATGTTTTATATGAATATAATGCATTAATGAAATGGATAATTTAATCCAAGGAAAAATCTTTATGAATACCATCCTTAAAAAGTATATACCTAAGTGGGAGTTATTTGTGTTAATATTTTTCAATATAGTTTGTATAACTCTGGGGGAGATAAGTATTTATTTCTAGTTTTACTATATGTTTTGTGATTTCGAAAATTGGGTAGATTATTAATTCAAAATTATTATTTTTTACTTTTATGTATTTTGTTTTCGAAATCAAAATTCTCATTATACGCATTTATCAAATAAAGGATTTACATTGAATACAATTTTCAATTTATCATACTGAATATTATCATCATACTCACTCTATATATTATACTTACATTGTTCATCGTAATCACTCTTGCAATCGTATTCACTCTGTTTAACATACTCATTTTGGCCATCGTACACACTATGTTAATCATAATCACTATGGTCATTGTAATCGCTCTATTTATTGTATTGACTCTAATCATCGTACTCATAATGTGTATCATACCCGCTTTGCATCATATTAGTATTTTACATTATTTTCATACTGACAAGTGATATTAAATGTACTCATGTTATATTTTTATCTCATAGATGTTTTCATTATTTTTTCAAAACAAATGTTTTATTCCAATCGTACTCATGTTTCCATTTTAATATATCTATTGTTTTAATCAAAACGATGTCATGTTTTTATTTCAATTTGACTGTTATAATTCCTGGTGTCCAAGTCCCTCCATATTTTCCAGATAAAT
The DNA here is from genome assembly GCA_963277665.1 of Viscum album. NCBI lineage: Eukaryota > Viridiplantae > Streptophyta > Magnoliopsida > Santalales > Viscaceae > Viscum > Viscum album. The sequence continues at coordinate 1,234,693,993 of OY728123.1, read as the reverse complement.
ATGACTGTTGGAGAAAATATGATCGTTGGAACCTAAGGTCTATTAATAGATGGTTATTTGAGGAAGAGGCATCAACTTTATCTACTTACAAGTTCTAAATAGATACTATTTGACTTATCTCTACTTCGTGCAAAATCCTTAAAATAAAAAATTATGAACTACTCGTTCTTAGTTTTTTATGTCAATAAGTTCTTAGTTTTTCATTGTGACTATGATCTTGTGTTAACGATTGAGGGATGTTGGGAATAAGAAAATGGTTTGGTTGATCATCATATTAAGTTATTTCAATTGTTTTAAAGATAGAGGTTATGATTACATATAAAATCTGGGGCTTTCGGGGATAGAAAGACAGATGTTTTGACCATCATATCGAGGGCTTCCATGTGTTTTAATGAAATAGGTTCTTATTAACTATTAAATCGAGGGATTTCAAAGATATAAAGATGGAAATTTTGGTCATCGTATTGATTGACTATTAGTGTTGTTAAGACAAAACTATTATCCTTGGTGTAAGGATACCCTTCTCTCTGAGATAAAAGATTTGTAACACCTTTTACTTTTTCGCTTCTTACTGTAACAGAAAGAGAATCCATTTATTTCTTCCTTATATTTTTATTTTTTTCATATTTGAATTTTTTTTAATTACATATTATACTTTTTAGTATTGATTATATATGCTATATGGTAGAATCATTTAAATTTTGTATCACTCTGATATTTTTATTCAATGCGAATACAATTGTTTCATAACCTATGGTATCATAACAATTTTATTAGACCAAGAGTCAGTCTGATTGTTTTTTTTTATTTTTATAAGATGCAATGTGAATTGTTTTACATTATGTTGTACTAAACTAATAATATTCCTTAATGGTTTCAATAAACATTTTAAATATACAACTCACCCGCTCTTGTATTTATTCCATCTCATATCCATTTTGATCCAATAATACTTACTATCTAAATGAATTTATTATTCAATAATATGCGTACATTGTGTTTCTCATAAATATAGTTCAATAGAGTTCGAAGCAAAAAAATTATTCCTTATTATTATATGCATGCTCAAGAGATTAGAATGATTGGTTGTTATCAAAAAAAGATTACTACAATATATCAACTAAAAATAAGAGTGATCAAAGGTTAATGGTATTCATATATGTAGAATAAATTTAGTTTCATGGATCATTAAAGGCAAATATTATCAAGTATTTAAAAATTATGAGGATCATTGTCCACGTGTAAATGATTATGGAATTTATGATTTATACTTAATTATCATATATAGATAGATGTCATGGAATTATGATTTCTTAATAATAATATTTTAATGTACTAAAATGTATGTAAATGGATCCATTAGCGGCTCTAAAAATTATTTTCTATGTAAATAATTTTTTGTTGTTGATGATAATGACAATTTTTTCAATGTAATAGAGTATAGAAAATCATTCAAACCCTACTATTATTAATATATTCATGTATATCTATTATTTTAGGATCCCTGATAAGATAAATTATATTGAAGTTTCCTTAATTGAAACCAAATTCTTGTAATGAAAATAATAATTTATTATATTAAATGTATAGTGGATATTAGATATTTTAGAGATAAACAGAAATGTAGGGGTTATTTAGAAATATTCATTGAAATTTCATTGGTTCAAGGAATGGAATAATGTCAAAATTTGGCTGTTCGTTCTATGAAATATAATTTTATCATTATTTTCATGACATAAAGAATTATTTTTTTACATTTATCATTATAGATACTAAATATATATGGACTAATAATGATTTTTAATGAAACACTAATGGATGAAACAAAATATTATGATATCAGAATTGATGTTAATTATCATATTCTAATTTTTCTGTGATAACTAGACTGATATTAATCATAGAAACATTCCTACCAATTATTAATGGATAATGAATTTTGAGATAAAATATCACATTTAGAAGTATAATCTTTATCAATGATTTGATTCATTTGAATATTTTCATTATGAATGTAAAATTTAGATATCATGATGATTGATCATTCTCAAAAATGTTTTTGAGGCATTAGTGTTTACATGAAGCTCATCAACCTCAATCAACATGAGAATATTAGAAAAGATACCCCCACAACCCAATGGAGGTTTTATAGGTATATTAATCAACAGAGGATATTAAACATGTGTTCCTTTGTAATATATGATATAATTCATGTTATTATTCATCTATATAATGCATCATCATATTAAAATTTATGGAAATTAAATTTGGGTTCATTAACAAATAAATATAAAGATTAGATGATATATCATTATACAATATATAATATGTCGGTATATTTTGATGAATGTATCCCTTGTAAAAGGGTGATACTATATCATATTGTCATTAAATGAAATAATTTTAGGTTTATTATATGTGTTTATATGACTAATTTATTAGGGCAATATTTAGGTTCACTTATGGATTACTAGAGATCAAAATTAAAAGTAATTTCTAATCATTATGTGTTATAATTTGATGTAATCTAGTGTTTTATGGAAATTAGAATTATAATATAATAAGTTAAATTCATTATTTCAATTATAATTTTTTCATTTATATCTTATTTTCTATGTAGGTTTAGACTCATGGGAGTAAAGATAGGATGATATATGGGTCATTGGTAACACTCTTTGATGTGTGACAATGGTAGTAGATATATGATGTATAAAGTGGAATGATAATATGCAATGTGTTTAAAAAACAACCAAGCAAGTATTATTTGATAAAATTGCATGTATTATGTGTTTTTATTAATAATAATAATCATAAAAAATACTATATAAAACATTGATATTGGATGTAATTTCATTCTATATAATTTAGAGATACATGAAAATCTATTTTTGGGTGAAGTAATAGTAATAAAATAATAAACATATAGTCCCAAATGATAAAGTGACACTATTTGAACTAGTTTTATGTGTAGGGTTACAATATAATGATAATTATTTACAAAATCATTTCAAAATTAGAGTAAATTATAAATTAGTTGATCAATACAATGGATTATTATAACCATATTACACAATAATTTTAAGAGTTATATTGTGAAAGGAGAAATAATATCACAAGACAGGAGAAACTATAATCTTATATACTCTAGGAATTATTTATTATGTTGATAAGGATATTTTTTTTAATGAAATAATAATTAGATATATTTTCAATTCACATAACAAGACATGAATTATATATTACAACTCAATAGACGTACAAATTCTTAAATAATTGAAAACATTTTGTCATGTGTCTCGGAGTCATTCCATATCCTGGTAATGATAGATTTATATAAAATAAATATGATTTATATTATTAAAGGAATGGTCATATATTGAAATTGATTACTTTTACTCACATATGGTGGTCTTTTATGGAAGAATTTTCCCAAAATATGTGAAGCAATGTAATTAATCATTAGTATCTTAGATATTTATACATGTAATTAGATAAAATATTTCTCTGATAGATATTTATATATAGTAGATATGTAATCGACCAGATATTTATGGATCGACCCTTTGCAAATTCCCAAGGCATTCATAGCTCGAAGGAGGCTTGGAGGAAGTCTGAAGGACTTCGAGTGTTGAGAACTGGGAGTAGGGAACTTTCATATTGTGAAAGTGGGATTTATGTAATTTAATATTTTGTGGGTTTAAAAATAAATAAATTGAAGAAAAAGTGTTTTTTGGAAGAAACTGACCACGAGGCATTAGATGACGTGAGAGGAGATTACACGTCATGTAATCCTCCATTGTTGTATCTTTAAAAATATTTTCATGTTTTTTAGGTTATCAAACCTTCCATCTATAGTAGATCTCTCTCGATATCATGTGACATACCGACCACTCTTCAATGTTTTTAGGGATTAATTCATCAATGATCAATTCATAGATTTCCTCCTTCTATCTTTAATGATCCACCGTACATCTTGGGTGCGTTCTTCATCTGCTCTTGCAGTTTCTCCCAGTTTGATCCCTTTTCCTTGTGTTATTCCTTCTATAAAATTACAGATGATATCTCATTTTCCTAATGGGGTTTCTCGCAGTTACTTTTGGTGTGGTGGTGTCACGACATTCCCAGGTGGAGGTAGATCTTGTGGGAGGGTTGATCGGATATCCGTTGTGTGGACCATTATCATGCAAAGAACATCAGTGACCATTTGAAGTAGTAAAGTCATTGATTATCTATTTATTTACAAGAAATTCAATATTTGTCATGCTTTATCTCCTTGTATTACAATGAAATTACCCTAATTAAATACATTCACTAGATAATATAATTGTTACCGATCTCATAGCGATGTTGTGACTTGTTACCAAGATAATAGCTTACATCTTGATTTTATAGATAGTGTGATATTTATGCCATGCTCGTATTAGCATGTTGTTCTTGTTGGAAATTGGTAAATAAGGTAAATTCTGAATTATTTGATAATTAATTAGGTAAATGAATTTAAATATGGATGTTTTATGAATCTAGTTTTCTGTTGTTGAAATTTGATGATAATAATATCGATGCAAGTGTGCATGTTTAACTGAATTGGTTAATGGACCTGAATCATGTTGATAGTTTTTGAAAAAATAATTTATATTATGTTAAAATAATTGTTTAATTAATTTATAATAGCTTGTTATAGATTGTTTCTTATTTTTCCCGCGGTTGGAACTTTTAAACGATGAATTCGTTAAAAAAATATACAATAAAAACTAGTTTTTTTATAAACCATAATTAATTTTTAGAGATTGGTTTTCCTTCTTAATTTAAAAGGATAAGTTATTTATCGTTTTTAGTCTTAAGAGATTGTTTTTTTATGAGGGTTGAATTCCTTGATTTGGGGCCAAGATACTGGTTTCTATGTTTGTTTCCAGCTACTTGTGATACTGTTGACCTGGGAGGGATGTGGTTGTGTTGGGGGGCTCGGAGTCCCGAATGTGATGTGATCCTAGGATGGATGAGCGTGGAGGGCTTTTCTAGTATGTAGGGAAGGGAAGCCTGATTTTTGTGGTATCATTTTATTCCTAGAGTGGAGAGATGCATCAATTTATACTTATGGGTTTTGGGGAGGTCATCAGGGTTGATGGAACAGGTTGAAGCTGGGATTACCCATTGATAAAAACGTTTTATGCTTGTTTGAATCTTTGGTTTTATTATATAATGTCCTCTCCCCACTATATAAGACAGAAGGTTTTTTTACTCTCTTTCCAAGAGAGGGAATGATGTGTGGGGTATTCTAAGTCATTTACATGTTTATCTTCTCATGGTTGGATGAGTATATGCTCCTTTTATTGGTGGTGATGACTCGATAAGTATTTCATCTACTCACCATGTTGGTCCCCTAGTGCTTATTAGATTAGAATTTTTTCTAGAATCACTATAAATATGGTAAGGGGTAATGCTTTTCAATAAATGAAAAATGCTTAACCAATGGGTTTGGAGCTTATTAAGACAGAATGATGAGGTTAAAATAATTAGAAGTGTGGACTCAATTTGCTTATTCCTAGAGGGAATGGATCTTTATTGAAATGGTAATCTGATGTAATGTGGAAATGATAACGGTTAATTAATATTTATGAATTAATTAACATAAATTGTAACTATTATAAAGAATAATTTAATTTGATAAATCTATTCAAATGGTTGTGTGCTTATAGGATATCTGGTATTGACAGTAGGAGTTCAGAGTCCAAGAGACATTGGCTGCAATTGTGTCTAAGAATATGATATTCTCTTAGAGTGGATGCGAGCTATGTTATATCATGTAAGTTTTGTGTTTCAATATGCTACTCAACCATATTAATTAGGTAAACTGACACATCATGGATTCTGATCCATAGGGGTGTTTTCCCTAATATCCTAAAGGGAGGATGGATGGATGACTACCCCATTTTGCCCCACTCCATTCTCTTTGTACTTACTTGTGAAATTATTCATTATGGGTAGTTTTCCCAATATATATGTGTGTTTGTAGAGGTATTTGTTGGCATATGGTTGTTTCACACACATGCATTCTGGATATAGTTTCCTGAGGACTACTATAGGTATGGAGTGTATATGTTGTGATGGCCTGAGGATACAAGCTCGGTGTATGCATTGTGATGGATTTAGGTATAATACATGACATATAATACATGTTATTCAAGATTTGGTGGCTCCTCGAAACTACTTGGTTAATTTGGGTTATGTGGACGTGGGGTGTGTTTCATTAGGTTCATGTTATTGGCGATTCTCTTAGGTGTTTTGGGATAGAATTTTTGGAGATAGATGCTCAAGACGTGTGACAATAGGAAAGAGATGGAAACCAATGGGAATGGAATAGTGGGGTACCCTAAATATTAATTATTATATAAAATTTTCTTGTATGAAAATCATGTTGAGAGTATCCAAGGGGAGGTCGGAAACTTAGTATACTTGTTTAGGTGATGAGTTAGTTTCACTTTTTGTTCATTGTTCTTTATCAATATTTCATTATTGTTTTACAAGAGGATATGGGGATGATCCAACTAAGTATATTTTTATAATCACCCTATGTATATATAATATTTTTTCAGGTCTTCTGGTGAATGTTGGAGATCAACATGGTTAATACTAGCTTGTGGGTTGCAGGAGTTGTTTAGGATTCTTGGTCGTTGTCGTCTTTACTTTATAATGGTACATAGAGTTTTCTATTTCAGTTTGTGTAGTTATTATATGAAATTACATTTGTGTACTTCTGTTTTCTTCTATATTTTAATCAAATCATGATTTTTTGGGGTTATTTGTTAACTCTATCATTCACAGGTTTTTCTATTATTAGGTAATTCCTCCCATCTGCAGGTTTCTTATACACTTGGTGCTAGTCTCCAACCCAAGGCCTACTCGAGGCGGGTCTTATGGGTCACAATCTCTCCTCTCCCATTTCAATACTAGGAGGGTTACACTTTATGGGGAGGGGTTCAGGACCAAATGGTATCATTTGTATGGTTTATGGATATGATGAAGTTTAGAGTTAGGCATAAGTGAGGTTGCATGGGATATTAGGGAAATGGTGTAAGCTATGTTTAGAAAGAAGTTAATCATGGGACATTGGATATGACAAGGGTATTTTGGGCCCCCTATTCTATTATTCACATACCTTTAATCATACTTTTTCTAGTAAATGAGGTGATATTTGTTGTAGTGTGGCGACCTATGAAAGGATCGTGAATCATTCTTCTTTACAGTTTTGTTTGAATGGGTAGACTATGGGATAGGTTAACCTAAAACTAATATTATAAAATCACTAATTAAAGTTAAATTATTCTATATTCTAGGTTTAGGAGATATAAAAGTTTTTTCATTTCCTAGTGTGGCTCTAGTTAGAGTTCCTTTTCATTTTTGAGATGAAGATGTTCAACGGGTCATGCTAGTAGATCATCATAGAGTAGAGGTTGATTATGACAACATGTGGAGGAGGAATCTCTAAGTGTATTAGTTCTAGATTTTGAATAGGCATGAGGGATACATTTTATATATAGTCATGGAAGACTGGTTGGAGAAGGCTATAATAGCTTTCAGTTTGATTAGTTGTGGGAAAGAGCACTGGGTATCATTAGATACAATAATGTTGTGTGGGGAAGCGATCCAGTGGTGGTTCTTGTTCCTCGATGATTTCAAGGAGTCGGTAGTCTCAACAGAAGATTATTGAGTCAAATTCAAAGTCGAGATTCATTCTTTGACTGTGAAGGTGGACAGTCACTAGGATACGCTTACCCTTCAGTAGGGGAGCTCCTATGTGAGAGAGTTCAGGATATATGGAGTCTATGGTGAGTAATTTTGAGGAGGATATTTATTCATATATCTGTCACTGGGTCACCTCATTTAGGCTGATGATTTATCTTAAGGTGTTATAAAGACGAGAGGTCATTGAGAGGATGTTAGTAAGAACTGGATTATCATAAGAGGGGAGCATTAGGATTCCCCACGAAGCAGAACTATGGTCTGAGGCTCCCAGTTATTAGGATAGATATACTTACCATTAGACATGGTAGGTTCCAGACCTCAATGTCTAATTTCCCTGGGGGTAGTGGCTCTCAGAACTATCATAAGTTATCTGATGTTTGTTGTTATTGTCTAAGCGGTGGTCATCATCAGCGAGTGTTCCTGGAATTTCTGAGCAGTAAGCGTGTGTTAGTTTTTTTTCTTCAGGATCCTATGCTGAGGGAGTTCTAGCCTATCTAGTTGTAGAAGGTTTCTCCAGTTTGGAATCTATAGAAAGAAAATGGGGTGGGCAGAGGATTTTCCTAATATGCTCCTCATCCTTAGAGAGCAGATCACATCGGTTTAGGTGGTCATCATAATGGTCAAAGAGGCCTTGTAGTATGTCATGGACAGCTTCATGTTTTAGCGTTTCAAGATGACGGAGAGACAAACATCATTTGAGGTACCCTTTTAATTTTTTAAATTTGGTTCATTATTTTTTTTAATCTAGATGTGACACACTCTTTCATATCACCTCCCCTTTTCAATTTATAGGAACTTGAAGTAGAGAGGCTTCTATTACTATTGGTGTTAACTACACTAGTTAGAGGTCGAGCTGACTTTTTTGAATTATATAGAATCTGTGAGCTAGTTATTGGGTAGAACCAATCTTGTGGACATTTCCTATGTTTACTGATACAAATATATAACATCATCCTCATTATGGATCAGTTGTATATGGTTAAGGCTTTCATGGATTTCGTTATGAGGCATATTGTGTTCATTGATTCTGGTGGAGGGGAAACAATTTTTTATGGAAACAGTTACCCTAACATGGGTAGAATATGTGATTTTTTCTTTATCAAACATGATGGAATAGATGATTCTAAGTTTTTTGGATGTTCAGAAGTCGATATTTACCATAGTCATAGAAAATTACAATGATATCTTTCCATAGGTGGATTTATCAATACCCCCATGTTGAGAGATCGAGTTTGGGATCAAACTACAACCAAACACCTCTCCTATATCAATGTCTCTATATAGGATGGATCCTTCTGATTTGTGACAGATGTTTATACCACTCAATGGTCTATTGTAGTGTGGTTTTGGTTATCCAAGTGTGCCACCATGGGTCACACCATTTTTGTTCATAAAAAAGGATGAAAGCGGTTTGTGGTTGTGTATCTATTATCCTCACATGACCATGTGATAGTGAAGAAATTATACCATATTACATGGATTGATGATTTATTATATTATCTGAATAATTCAAGTTGGTTCTCAAATATCTATTTGGGGTTTTGATATCATCATATGTGTGTAAAGGTTGAGGATATTCTGAAGACTACTTTATGTTGTCTTCGTGGGAATTACGAGAAGTTGTGATGTCATTCAGTGTGATGAATGCTCTTTCCATGTTCACAGGGTTAATGAACAATATATTTTGAGAGTTTCTAGGTATTTTATTGTTTTTTTCATTGACAACATCCTTGTGTACTCCGCATATAAGGAGAATCATATAGAGCATATGTGTACCATTTTGGGAGTTCCTCATCATCAATAGCTATTTGGGGTGTTTTAAATTTGTGAGTTTTGGTCTTGATAAGTCTATTTATTTGGGTGTGTTGTATCCCAATAAGGATTATATGTGGGTCCATCTAAAATATAATTTTTTGTGTCTTGGGAAACCCCCAAGACAGTGGCTAAGGTGCAAATATTCCTTGGTCTTTTAAGTTATTACATGAAGATCGTAACTAATTTATCTCAATTTTCAACTTCACTAACAACATTGAGTAGAAAGGATTAGGTGCTCTTGTGTAATAATGAGTGTCTAACATCTTTTTAGTATCTTAAGGATAAGGTGTTCAATTCTCTATTTCATAGTCTTCTAGAAGTAGGAGATATGTTTGAGGTTTTCTATACTACTTCGTGTCTTGGATTGGGTGGTGTTCTAATGCAATAGAGATTGGTCATTTATTATGGGCATTAGAAGTTAAATCCCCGTGTGAATGATTTTTCCACCCATGTCCTTGAGTTGGAGGCAGTGGTGTTTTCCCTGAAAGATTCAAGAAATTACTTCATCGGCAAGATCTTTGGTGAATTTTATAATAATAATATCCTGTGGTATGATTTCCCCCATCATAACATGAACCTACTTCAACATCGATGGATGGAGTTATTATAGGATTACAGCTTTTAGATTTCATATACACCAGGAAAGGTAAATATTTTGGCTGACCCATTGAGTATGATGTTTCATAGTGATGTAGTGCATGAATCAGGTGATTCCTAGATGGTGATAGAAGAACATTAAACATTACAAACATATATGAGGGAAGTTGGGGTAAGAAGTTTCCTTTTTCAGATGATGGTGTATTCATATCTACTATAGTGGGTTGAGGAGCTCCTGTTGGGGATCTTGATGTGGAGCTCTGGAGAGACCGGTTTGTTTGTGGTGAGGCCCAAAATGCTTTTTCTGTGGGTGAACAATACTGTGTTTTTGTTTTAGGGAATTCTTTTTTTGGGAGATGTCTGAGAAGGTTCTTATAGAGTTACATAGTTCTCCTTTAAAGGAACATCATGGAATGACAAGGATGTAACATTCCTTAAGAGGTCAGTTTTTGTGGCTTGGTTTGAAGCATGCAGCTGTCGAGTTTGTGTCTCGATGTTTGGCCTTAGAGAAGGTGAATATCGAGCACTATGTTCCCAGTGGTTTTCTCTAGCCATTATATGTTACTCAATGAAAGTGGTAGTGCATATAGATGGACTTTATTACCAGTTTAGATTAAGCTCATCGAGGCTATGAGACTATGTGTGGTGGTGGATCATTTTAAAAAATTATCCCACATTATAGTGATTAAGGAGTCAATCTCAATAGTGGTTTTATTGAGGAAATATCTAGAGGTGGTGATGAGACTCCATGGAGTCTCAGGGGTGATCAACACTAATTGAGATCCTCATTTTACCTCTAGGGAATTCAGAGGTGTCCAACATGATTTTAGTTCATAGCTATTCCTTATCACTTCTTTTCATCCATATAGGGATGGTTAGAAAGATCAGAACATCCAAACTCTGGAATAGATGTTGCGCTCTTTTGTCTTGGATTTGCGAGGTTCAAGGATGAGGCACCTTCCCATGGTAGAGTTATCTACAATAATAGATTTAACCCCACCATAAATATGGTTACTTTTGAAGCATTGTATTGATGACCATACCATTCACCTTTTCACTAGACTCGTGATGGAGAGTTAGCAATTCATAGACCGTAGTTGGTACATAATATGAATGATATGGTTCTGGTGATTCATGAGAGGATGAAGGTAGCATGGGATCATAAGAATTACAATACTGATCATAGGAGGAGAATAATGGGGTTCAATGTTGTGGATTATTTGTTCCAAAATGTGGTTCTCCATTATGAGCAGTGAATGTTTGGTCATCGGAGTTAGTTGTCTCCCCATTTTTTAGGAATTTCCATTTGTCGGCATGTGTTGGATTGGTGGCATCTCAGATAGCACTTTTACCAAAGATGGGTCGGAGACACGATGGTTTTCACATGTTGAAGCTGAGTCGTTATGTTCATGATTACTCTCACATCAATGATTAGGGAGAGATTGATGTTGATGATTATGCGACCATTTAGGAGAAGCCTGTAGAGATCTAAGACCGCAAGAAAATGGTGTTGTAGGTGAATGTTATCTCCTTGGTTCGTTTCTTGTGGAAGCACCGTGGCATGGAAGAGATTACCTAGGAATGTGAGTCATAGATGTGTTCTCATTATGTTTAGATGTTTGATTTTTAGCTCAACTCATGTAACATTGTTTTTTTTGTTGTTGTAGATCTTTTCTAGGCTCCTAGATGGATTTCACTTATTTCTTTCTATAGATATCTATCTTTTTATAGGTATCTCCCTCGAGAGACTATTTTCAAGATGGTTGTGGTTTTTTGATGGGTTTGTTTTTTCCCTCTAGTGAGGTTGTTGAGCTCCTATAGTGATGATTGCATTGAGAGGAATCTCACATGGTCGGTGTTTGGATGAACCCCTTTCTATTTCATATATGGTTTGGTTTTGGATTCTTGAGGATGAGAATTTTGTGAGAGGTATCTTATGTCAAATATGGAATCCATGTGTTTCAACCCATTGGGTGTTCATGAGGCTTGAGGATCTCATAGGAGGCTCAAAGGAAGTCTGGATGAGTTCAGATAATGAGAATTGGGAGTAGGGGACCATTCATGGTGTGAATGTGGTATTTAGGTCGTGTAATATTTCAGGGATTTAAATATAAATGAAATTATGAGGCCACATCAGTTTGGTAAAAACTAACCCCCATGAATTACATGAAGTTTAAGTAGATTACATGTCTTATAATCCTCCACTGATGTATGCTTTAAAACATTTTCTAGATGCTTAGTTTGTCAAACCCTACGACTGTAGAAAATCTCTCTCGAAACAATATGACCCAGCGAACCCTAATTGAAGTTTCCAGGATTTATTCATCACGGATCAATTCCTAGATTCCCTCCTTTAATCCTTAATTATCCTCCATTGATCTAAGGTGTGATATTCTTCTCTTATTGAAGTGTATCTTGATTTGATCCATTTTGCCTCTCATTCTTCATGTCATACAAGGGGGGATTATCTCCCCTGTTTTTGACGAGGTTTTTCTTTGTTTTTGTTGGTGTGTTGGTGCCACTAAATCCCTATATGGATCAAAATCTTATAGGATGGGTGATCTTAGATCTGTTAGATGGTCAGTTCCCAGGTGAAGAACGTTGATGACCTTTTGAAGTAGGAGATTCATTGCTTCTCTATTTCATTACATGAAATCATGGAGTTTTCATGATTTATCCCCTTTGATCTCTATGAAATTGGAATCATGAAATAATTAAACAATATTAAATAATTTATATCAATCATATAGATATATTGGTGTTTATTATAGTGATAATGATTTTGTTCTTGATTTACTAGACAATGTGATATCTATGACTTTCATGGATTAAGATATTTTTTTTGATAGAATTTGGTAATTAACATGAAGTGGGAATATATTGCTAATCAATTAAAAAATGTAATTTAATGAGGCATGTTTTATGAATCCAGTTACTGTTGTCGCAATTTGATGATAATCAAATTAATACAAGTATGCATGTTTAACTAAATTGTTTAATGAGCCAAACCAATGTTGATGATTATTGATAAAATAATTAAAGGGATGTTAAATTAATTTTTAAATTAATTTATGAATTCTTCCAATATCTAATTTCATAGGATTCCCAATGTTGGAACCTGTGAATAATGAATCGGTTAATTAAATATAAAATAAGAACTCATTGTGTGATAAATGATAATGCCATTGTTAGGACTGAATGTTATGCTTTCTTGTAAATTCCATGTGCCTCATGTTTTGGTACTATGAGAGCTCATTGTGTGTGAAATATGAATCCCTTTCTTTAGGTCCAATATCCTGGTTTCTATGTTTGCTTCCTGATGCTTTTAAAATGGATGAGTGTGGAGGGTTGTCGTCATTTTGGGGGACAGGGATGCCAAGATGTGACATAAGCCAAGGATGGAGGATCCTAGAGGATTGTTGTGGTATGTGGGGTAGGGTGGCCCGGTTTTTTGTGGTGGTATTTGATGCATAGAGTGGCAATATGCCTTAGTTTATGGATATGGGTGTCGGGGAGGACATCGAGGTGGATGGAATGGGTTAAATCTTGGCTTACCCATTTATTTAAATGTTGGATTCTTGTTTGAATGCATTTTTTTATCTACTATCATTTCCCCACTCCTTAAGGAATTTCTTTTGGTTACTCTACTTCATATATAAGTGAAGACACTATGGGTATATCACATTCTTTCCATGTGTATCTTCTCGTGTTTGGATGAGTCTATGCTCCTGTTATAGGTAGTGAAGGCTTTATGGGTAGTTCTTCTACATAGTGTGTTGATCCCCTTGTGCTTGGTAGCATATAATTTGTTTCCAGAATATGTAGAAATATGAAAATTAGTGATGTTTTTTAATAAATGAATAAATTTTTAACCGATGGGGTTGGAGCTTACTGGGATACAATATTGGGGTTGAAATTATGAGAATCTATGGACTCTTTTTGATTATGCCACAAGCGCAGGGATCTTTGTATAAATGAAAATGTGATGTAATGTTTTAATGATAATGGTATGTTAATGGTTATGAATTAATTAACATAAATTTTATCTAATGAAAAGGAATAATATAGTTTAATATATATCTCTAAATGGTTGTGTGAATATTGGATTTCTATTCTTGGTAGTGGCAGTTTGGATTCCAAGAGATGTTATCAGCAGTTGTGTCTCAGACTAGGGTATTCCCATAGTGTTGTTGTGAACTATATTATATCATTTACTTTTTCTATTTCTATATGAAAATCCACCATGTTGGTTGGGGAGATGACACCCCAGGGATTCTGTGCCCTGGGGAGTATTTTCCCCAACATCCTGGTGGGATGATGGATGGATTACTACCCCCTTTGTCCTACTATCATCTACTTGTAGTTATATGTTCCAGTATTCACAATGGTTAGCTTTCCACATCAGTTTCTATAGAGGTATGTATGGGATTGTGGTTATTTGAAATAATATTTTATAGATATAGTTTCCTAAGGAATAATTTATGTATAACATGTATAAGTAGTGACAGATTGAGGATCCTCACTCAGTGTATGGGATGTAATGGATTCATGTATAATACCCATTGTTTAAAACAAATTTTTTGTCATGTGGTGGATCTCAAAACTACCTAGTTAATTTTGTTTATGTGGATGTGGTGTATGATGCACGAGGTGCTGGTTGTGGTGCATCTCCCATGTGTCTACGCGAATGCCTTTTTTGAGATAGATGCTCAGGATATTAGATTTCAAGGCAGAGTGGAAAACCAGTGGGGAAGGTGTAGCGGGTTACCCTTTATATTATTTATTATATAATATGATTTTGTATGAGAATCTTGGTGAGAGTATCCATGGTGAGGCTGGGATCATAGTATTCTTTTTTAGGTGATGAGTTTGTTTCAATTGTTTTCACTATGATTTAGCGTGCTTTCTTCACTTTTTCATGAGATGCTCTAAAGAGGATTATACTGAGTATACTATTATACTCACTCTATGTATATATAAACTATTTTTAGGATAGTTGGAACAAGTTGGAGATCAGGCTGGCCACTACTATCTTGTGTGTTGTATGAGGTGTTTGAGCGTCATGGTCACTATCGTCTTTACTTTCTTTTGGTCCTTGATGTTTTCCCTTTTAGTTGTAGTAGTTCTTGTATCAAATTACATTTGTGTATTTTTGTTTCATTCTATATTGTAATATGATCATGATTCGGTTGGTATATGTATTATCTCTCTCTCTCTTCAGTATGTTCTTCTATTAGAGGGTAATGCATCCCATTTGAAAGTTTATTATACCCTTGGGGCTCGACACCAACCCATGGCCTACTAGAGGGGGGACTCAGAGGTTCATTGACACTCTTCTCCCATTACCTCCCCAGTAGGGGTACACTATGAGTGGAGGGGGTACTGAAAAAGAAAGAATATAATATCCAGAAAAAACATTATTAGAAATGTAATGTACTATTCCATGTGTTCATATTTTATTGGAAATTTATTCATTATACTATGTTAATTATGATAGATCTTATCCATTGTTTCCCTAAAATTTCGGGGATGACCTCCTTTTGATGGGAGGTTCAAACATTCTGATCGGTTTCTAATAGGTTTGTTTTGTAGAACCAGAAACAGCCAATGATTCCACATCCATTCAGAGCTACTTTCCAAAGGTAGGTGCTCATTAGTTTGTAGAATAATGAGGCTTAGGAATTTTCCTTGGTCGAGAGGATGGGAGGTCGGACTCATCACACCTTTTTGAGGGGAATTATTGTCTACTCCGGGACTCTCTTTATAGATTTAAGTTATGTTCGTGAATCCTTATTACATTACCAAGTATAAAATGTGCTTTTCCTTTAGCTCTGAAAATCAATAATCGATATGTAGTAAATTTAGAGAATCTTTTATATGTATTTGAGGTTCTTCATTGATAGAGAATCATATGTATTTATTAGTGATTCTTGGTCAATGGTACCCTTCGACACATTTATATAGAAGTCTCTTGGTCATTATGATGACCATGCTGGTTTTAAAGCCACTCAGTGGGGCACTTGAATTTTATTGTCATTCAGAAGGACATTGATTATTTCAGAGTTGGGATCGAACACGCAGATGGGATACCTACGTATCCTTTGTTTAGAAAAGGAATCAGAACCCACGTAGTTCGAGTGAGGGAGTATGATGTTTATGATTGATGGCTTAAAGAAGAATTTCATACTCACTTTTACACTCTAAGCTCATGTGATTCATTCTTGGTGTGAGAAACAAGGGGTATTTGTAAAAATTAGACAATTGTGCCATAAAAGATGCAATCATAAGAAATAATGTGGGACTTATGTATGTATGACTTCCCAGATAAATGAGTATTATGATTTACATCAGGGAAGAAATCCAGGAACAGGGTCCATAAAGGATTATGTGCTTTATGGAGATTTGAATACTCTAACTTGGAGCTTACTCTTGAAAAGGAGGCCCAAATTAGGATAGGACTTGTGATTGGGTTTTACTCCAGAGAAGGAATCCCAAATCAAATATAAATTAGCACTGGTTAAGAAGAATTAAGACTGGGGCTTACTCCTGAAGAGGATGCCCATATTTGAGAATTATGACTGGGGCTTACTCTTGAAGAGGATGCCCATATTTGAGACTAAGGCTTATTCCTGAAAAGGAGGCCTAGGTTAAGTATTCTCCCATATTAAAGGATGAGGTTGAATTAATGAAATCTCAATCTTTAGTGACATAAAGTTGTGTAAATTACCAGGTTTTGAGAGATATTCCACAGAAATCCTTTCAGATAAGGAAGTAAAATGAAGAAATCATGCCATAAATGGCTTTGAAGAGTGTCTTGAAGACTGAATCTTGAATAAGAGAGGTGAAATGGCTTAAGAGGGTTGAAATGGGCAAGAAGGGAACCCAAAAAAGGCAGGGGCGCGCAAGGCCTGGCAGGCGCGCAGGTACTGCGTGGGCGTGCAATTCTTGGTCGCGCATGTATACATGCGCGACACATTGGTACTTGCACGATTGTTAACCAGCAGGGTAATACTTGGGAGACTCTTGATTAAAGCCTTTATAATCCTCTTGAGGTTCTTCCAGAAGAGGGGCGCGCAAGTTCTATTGACGGAGTAAGGTTGTGCGCAAGTGTGGCCTTTTCCCTTAAGGACTGGCCACTCAGGTGTGCAAATGTTGATGAGTATCAACACTTAGACCTTCCTCCCCCTCTTTATATCTTCCGTTCTAGGTAAGAAATTACCTTATAAGTGCTTTGGATTCTTTGAGAAGAGATAACGGCGCCGGGAGCTCAAATATAAGTTTTTGGAAAAAATCTTCTCCTGAATGGGTGGTCCACAGGGTCTATTTATAGGCAGGAGAAGGCCCCGGGCGGTTATCACTTAGGTCGCGCAAGTGACTTGCGCAACCATAATTTGTCGCGCAAGTGGACTTGGGCGACTATGAGGAAACATGCGTGACTTATGGGAAATCTTCTCCTTGTTCATCCCCTTTTCGATTTTTTGATATTTTCTTCAAAGGATGAATCAATTTGTGCTAATTCATTTACCTTTCCATTCTTTTAGACAATGTGACAAAATGGAGCGTCAAGAAAAGTCCCCCCTCAGAGTTGGATCCAAAATAAATGTGGATTTGACTCTGAGGAAAAGAAGAAAACCAATGGAAAGGCGACGCGCAAGTGTTCAGTGTGCAACACTTGGCGCGCAGGTTCGAGTTGCGTAGGGCTTGAGCACACTGGGTGTAGGCGTTCAGAATCTGGCGCGCTGGGTTCTGGACATGTCTATAAATAGAGGGCATCACTTCCGTACAAAGAATCCGGATTTCTAGACTTCAAACCTTCGAGCTCTCGCTGCGTAGGTCACCTTAGCCGTAGAGGTTGCTCTGTTTTCCAGTGTTTCCTTGATGGTGCACTGTAGTCAAGGTATCTTGACTTTTGCAGTGGTACTTGCGCGCCAAAATAATTGTGTGGCACCTCCATACTTGTGTGCCATGTTTTAGACTTGCGCGCCTTAATGACTTTCCCATTTTTTCGAATTCTTTCACAAATTTTATGAAAGATCAACTTACTTAAGAGTTAATTATTCATCCTTTGTACAGATTCAATGGTTCGCCAGGGAATTGGAACAGCTGATAAATTGGATAGCAAGAGGATTGATGACATGATGAACATCATTGGCCATGATTACTATGATATCTGTGACAGCACTCTCCCAGATTTGGCTAAGTACTTGAAGAAATATCATCTTAATTTCCCACAGAGCATCTATCTTATTCTGTGTGGCCATGGTCATCTGCAAGGAATCAATGTTCCATATACAAAGAACTATATGCCTGAAATGTAGCTGCAATGCTACTCCATTTCGGTTATGCTGTGCATTAAGAGCAGAAACAATGGTGTGAACATTCAAATTCTCCTTCCATGCCATTTCCTTGCAGATATAAAAATGTCAAACCCATGGGCTGAAATGTTTTCTGCTGCCGGTTGGTGGAGAGAAGACAAACATGGAATTAGAGCAATATCTGAAAAGATTACTCTCTCCAAATAGCTCTTTACTTCCAATGCTCCATTCTCAAATCCATGTATCCATCTTCTAAGTCTCCTGGAAAAAAATAAAGTCACTGTTTGATCAGTAGAAAATTTTCTCAAACCGCACTCAAGAACATTTTTTTACAATTGTTCCAAGAAGAGCTGGCATCACTGCATCTCTAATGGTATCCAGTTGAATGAATGAATTCCAAGTGGTTTCTGATGAAGCTTGGGATTCTGTAAATCAAATTAAGAGTTATGTTGAAATCCTCTTGTAATTCTTGAAAAAGAGAAGAGACTCCAGTCTGTGGATTTCCTTCTAACTCTTGTGAATCAATGAAAAACGCTTTCACTTTCACTCATTTGTACCTGCATTATCCTTTTCTAAATGCTTTAAATTTTACCTAAGAAAATGAGCCTAGTAAGCATAGTTTGATTCTTACTAGGATTAATGTAAATAACCCTACAAACATCTAACCTTTTAATTGCTCAATGCTACCTAAATCATACAAAATGTATGTTTAGTGAGATGGGAACCTGACTTTTATTCAGATTTCCCTTGTCTTTTGTGGGCAGTTTAAAGTCATGCACGTCAGACAAAAAAAGGCTAATGTTTAAGGTCGAAATATCTGTGACCGAAATGGATTAGAATTGACTCAATTCCTTGAAAAGTCATCTGAAAACATATTACCATACTCAAGTATGAGGGAAAATATGTAAGCTATGACTTAAGAATATTTGAATCTGAGAAATGACATGAAAAAGTGCTAAGAGGCATTAGAAGAAGTAGTTTCCATGAATGACGTTACCATTATTTAACAAACCCGTTAGGGGGTTGAATTATGCAGGGCCACCTAAGGGTATTGGATGCATAGTTAAATAAAATAGTATATTTTGTCTAACAAGTCTGTTATGTAGACTGTTTATGCAAGGCCTCCTATGGGAACATGCTGCATAGTCAGGAAAAAGAACTCTCAGAAATTTACTTTCCTAGTGCTAAAAGCCGGTGAAAGTTTATGGAGATTCAAATCTTCCAAGGTATAAAGTTTGCTGTGTGGAAGGAGGTACTTGAATATGGAGAAGATATTTCCTAAAATGATTATCGAAGAACTGGATGAATATCACTCCTAAAAAGGTCCGACCCAAACATAGGGAAGGATAATATAAACCATAGACTTGAATACTTTCAGATCATGAAAAAGGATATGGGACAAATATGTGAAGGATGGTTATTTCTGCGGATCCCTACATACTGTTATTTTAAGACAAAAAAGAACAAAAGAGGCATTCTTCCCAAGAATGAATTTACCACTATCTGACAAACCCGTTAGGGGGTTGAATTATGCAAGGCCACCTAAGGGCATTGTATTCATAGTCAAATTATAGCATCTTTTGGCTAACAAGTTTGTTATGTAGACTGTTTATGCAAGGCCGCCTATGGGAACGTGCTGCATAGTCAGGCAAAATAACTCTCAGAAGTTTGAAATTTTTGTGACTAGAATTCATGAAAAAGGGTTATGAAGATCTGAAAATATATAAGGTTAGGATTATGACACATAAATATGGGTATTGTTCAATGTATACAGAGATACACAGATCAATTCTAACCATAATCATGTTGGGGCTGGGTCCTGAATTGAAATGTTGGACTACACTACGTATCCCAGAAGGATGAGAATCAAGCCATACGTAGTTCTTATTCTACAGTTTAACGTTCTGTGGGACATAGGATTAGAAATCTTAGTTTAGGGTCATAGATCTTGTACCATTATAAGAAATACATAGTGTGTGTTTTCATGGGGACTTTTCAGCCAAGGGACTGAAAGTGGAATTTGGGGTTAGGCCCAAAGACTTGGGGCTGGATTCGAGGGACACTCGAATGTTCCTACATATCCCATAAGGATGGGAATCAAGCCCACGTAGTTCTAGAAATACCATTTGTACAAATTTGGTTCATATATGTTAAGGGTGAAAGAGGACTTTAGTACAATGATGGTTTAAACCAAGATTAAAGGTTTGGGCGTTTCCATTTATGTATGTAGTCTTTGAAATGAAACATGATTGAAAAATCAATGTAAATAATGGTTCCCTCTCCGGTGAGGGAATCAAAGAATATAGTAGTTTATTTTCATACTAGACAAAAGTGTTGTATAGTTTAATGTCGTATAACAATGATGAAAGTGAATCAATATAAAGATATTGATTCTGGGGTCGGTTTCACGAATCAACATCGTATGAGATGGAGGTGAACCGATGTGAAGAGATTGGTTTTGGGCTTGAACCATGGGAGGTTGTCTACATACCCATCCTAGAAGGCAAGGATCAAAGTCTGTGTAGTTCAATTAAAGAATGAATTAATGATCAAGTTGTTCTTGGGGACAACGACCTAAAAAATGATGTTGGGACTTACACATGGTTAGCGGCCCAGGGAGAGTGTTATGGTTGAGGTTTGCTCTAAGCTCACGTGAGTCATACTCTGGATGAAAAACAAGAGGTAACAACAACCTTAACGATGAATAGTTTAATGTCATGTAGGACATATAAGGGGACTATGTTGTTTAGAGTCTTGCAGTTAGGACTATTAGTGCTGCACAGTTTAGTGTCATGTAGTAGGGACAAAGTACAGTTTAATGTCATGTAGGATATATCACGAACTTTCTGTACAGTTTAGCATCATGTAGTTAGGAAGATGGGGACAATAGAGTTTAACGTCATATTGGACGAAAGGGGGACTGTGCAGTTTAATGTCATGTAGTGAGGACAAAAGAGTACACCATTTAACGTCATGTTGGACGCATGGGGGATTTTTTCCACAGTTTAGCATCATGTTGGATGAAAGTGTGAATAGTTTAAGGTCATATGCATGGACCGTGGATGGTGTAGTTCAATGTCATGATGAACAAAAGTGTAGTTTAAGGTCGTACATGACCTTTGATGATTATGTAGTTTAACGTCTTGCTGGACGTAAGGGACTTTTATACAGTTTAGCGTCATGTAGTTAGGACGTCACTATTTAAAGTCTTGATGGACGTAAGGGACTTGCAAATAGTTTAGGGTCATATGCATGGACCATTGATGATGCAGTTTAAGGTCATACAGGACCTAGTTGCAGTTTAAGGTCATACTGGACCATTTTAGAGACACAGTTTAACGTCATGTTTGACCAAGTTGCAGTTTAAGGTCATACTGGACCATTGCTGTATAGTTTAACGTCATATAGCAAGGAAGAGAGAGGGACATTGTAGTTTAATGTCATGCAGTGAGGACAAAGTAGGAATTTTTTTTCATAGTTTAACGTCGTGTGGGACAAAATTAGTACAAATAGTTTAAGGTCATATGTATGGACCATTTCTGTATAGTTTTACATCATATATAAATGATGAAAGAGGGGATTTGTAGTTTATACAAAATACTTATTAAAAAATGTGGCATTGGTTGGAGTAGTGATGAGTTCTCCATCCATTGAGATTAAAGAATTAGCTCCATTGGAGTAGACCCTATGTATTGAATAAGGTCGTTCCCATTTTGGATAAAGTTTGGGAGGTTTCTTTCCTGGTATCATTGGAGTTCTGAGAACTAATACCAATTCTCCATGAGTGAATGAATGAAGATTAACTTTTTTGTAAAAACCTCGTGCTATTCGGTTTTTATAGACTTCCAAGTGGTGAAAAGTGCACAATCTTTTCTCATCTAACCATTCCAATTCATTAAATCAATTTTGATATTGTTCATATGTAGATGATTGATCACAAATGGAAACTTTGAGCAAGGGTAGTTGAACCTCAATGGGAAAGACGGCTTCTGTTCCATATACCAATGAATATGGAGTTGACCGAGTTGCAGTGCGGGTGGTAGTCTGATAAGCCCATTAAGCATGAAAGAGTTTATCATTCCATGACCTCTTATATTTATGCACCATCTTTTGCAGTATATTTGAAAGAGTCTTGTTAAAGGCTTCTATCTGGCTGTTGGCCGCTGCATCATACCGACATGAATGGTTGTATTTGATGTTGTATTCTTGATACAACTACTTCACCTCGGATGAACAGAAATTGGTGCCATTTTCCGTCAATATGGTGTGAGGGACACCAAATCTGGTAATGATGTTAGACTTGATGAAGATAACAAAAAATTTAGAACTGACTTCCTTGAGAGGTATTGCCTCTGCCCATTTGGAAAAGAAGTCAGTAGTAGTAAGAATGTACTTAAACTGCTTGGCCGTAGCCGAAGGGTAAGTTCCCACCACATCAATTCCCCATGTAGCAAATGGCCATGAGTATTTAGCTGTATGAAGCAACTATGAAGGTTGATGAATGAAGTTGGCATGTACTTGGCCTGAATGACACTTTTTTGTGAAATCGACACAATCTCGTATCATTGGAGGCTAAAAGTATCCAAGCCTTCGAATCTGATCAGACAGTCTATGTCCAGACTGGTGGGCACCACAGACTCATGCATGCACTTCTTTCTTGACAGCCATTGTCTCTTCACCATCACTGCATCTGAAGAGAACTCCATCAAAACCACATTTGTAGTGAATTTTCACTAGGTGATATGGGCTATAATAAATATTAAAATTAACCACACGTCGCCAGATTTGTTCTTTCTTAGCTCTATCAGGTAAAAGTGTTCCATTTTGAAGGTATTCCCTGATAGGTGACATCCATCTTGTAGTATGACCATACAGTTCAGGAATGGGACAAATTTCATTAATTTCCTTTGTTCTGATTCGAACATAAGGTGAAATTGCACGATGGTGGGCAATGCTGATGGTTGTCTCGCCCCGATTTGGATCTGCCAGAGTTGTGCCTATATTATCCAATGCATTAGCTTGAGCATTTTGTGATCTTGGGACATAAGAAAATTTCGGTTCCAATGGGAATTCTGCCATTAACTCTCTGATGTAATCATACAAAGGGATTAGTTCTTCTTTTCTGATGGAATAATCCCCATTGACTTGTTTGATTACCATGTCTGAATCACCTTTCACCTTTAAGTGATTCACTTGTGCTTGAAGCGCTAATTCCAGTCCTACGATGAGAGCTTGGTATTCTGCTTCATTATTGGTTCCACCTTACCACAATAAGAAGTAATAAGGTAATACTGCCTTTTCTGGAGAAATGAGCAAAATTCCTAATCCCACTTTGTTGAAATTAGGATTTTCCATTTTCCTCCCTGTTGGATTTCTGGAAGCACCATCAAAATACATTTCCCATGCCTGAGGACTTTCTTGAATAGAGAATACTTCCTCATCAGGGAGTTCAATATCTGAAGATGTATCTTCCACTGAAGGGTGTTCAGCCAGGAAATCAGCCAGAGCTTGGCCCTTTATCGCCTTTTGAGACACATACTGAATGTCGAATTACTGCAAAATAACTTCCCACCCTGCCAGTCGTCCTGTAAGCATTGGACGACTAAGGATAAATTTGAGTGGGTTATTGCGAGATACTAATTGGACCTCGTGATGTTGCAGGTAGTGTCGTAACTTTTGAACTGCAAAGATTAATGCCAGGAAGCACTTCTCAATACTTGAATACTAGGTTTCTGCTTCAAGCATGGTTCGACTGAGATAGTAGAGACTGTTTTCATTCCTCAGATCATTCTTTTGACCATGAAAGGCACCCAATGATCGCTCTAGAGCTGTCACGTAGAGGATAAGTGTCCTTCTTTCAACAGGTGTCATGAGTACTAGTGGACTCAAGAGGTATTTCTTGAGAATATCCCATGCTTCTTGACATTCTTCAGTCCACTGGTAAGTAACTCCCATCTTCATCAATTTGTTGAAGGGTATACTTTTGCCTGCCAAATTGCCAATGAAATGCAGAATATAGGCTAAGTGTACTTGATGTCCTCTTAATCCTTTCAAATTTTGAGGAGGTGACATACTAAGGGTTGACTTGGTCTTCTCAAGATCGAATTCAATACCACGATGGCGTACAACAAAGCCGAGAAAGTTTCCTGAGGTTACCCCAAAAACACATTTTAAGGGGTTCATCTACAAATTATGTTGTCGAGGCTTGCAGAATATGACTTCAAAATCAGCCAAGTGATTAGAAAGTTGTTTGGATTTAACTACCAAATCGTCTACATAGCATTCAACAAACTTCCCTAAGAAGGGTTTGAAGATACGATGCATGGAATGCTGATAAGTTGCACCTGCATTCTTTAAGGCAAAGGGCATTACCTGGTAGAAAAACACACCCTGAGGGGCTCTAAAGGCTATAGATTCCTCGTCTTCTGGGGCCATTCAGATTTGATTATATCCAGAATATCCATCCAGAAAGGAAAGTGCTTCATAGCCATATGTTGCATCAATTAAGAGTTTTGTAATCGGAACTGGGAAATCATCCTTAGGACAATGCCGATTAAGATCACTGAAATTGATGCAAACTCTAATTTGTCTATTCTTTTTCTTTACAGGGAAAATATTATCCAACCATTTGGGGTATTGAAATTCTCTGACAAAGTTATCTTTGATAAGCTTATCCACATCAGCTTCAGTTTTGGAAGCATAAGTTGGCTGTGTTCTTCTCGCGGCTTGCTTAAATCCTCGATGTTCTTCTGGTAAACCCAAATGATGGGTAGCAATATCAGGATTAAGCCCGGGCGTTTCCATATAGTTCCAAGAAAATATATCTCTATTTTGCTTTAGAAATGAAATATACATCTCTTTCTCTTCAAGAGTCACGGCCGCACTGATTAAAGTGGGGAGTGGGTCTCCTTTTGTACCCAGATTTATTTCTCTGAGTTCATCCATAGTGGTAGAGATACCCTCTTCAAATGCTGGAGGAGCATCTCTGAGATATTCCTATTCTTCTTCATCATGTTTTATTTCTTCCGTTTCTACTTGCATAGTAGATGATAAAGTATAATTATCATTATCCGAAGAGATGTCAAAATTTCCATATCTTGAAGAAGAAGCTTTCATTTCCGACCCGATTGATGATGAAGGATCTTCTTTGGGTAATAAAGGGGAGATGACAGATTGAGAATCGACATCATTGTTCACCTCTGATGTTGCTATAACTTCTTCTGACCTAATTGGAGAAGCATAGACTTGATGGATTTCAGCAGATGAAATGAAGACGTCACCATTTGTGCTTTCATCACTGCCTGGTAGATTACCAATTTCACCCATGTTTTCTGGATCGATTTCCGTAATTGACATTATGGATCTTTCCATGAGAGTATTTTGATTTGGGTCTATCTTGTCAATATGACTGATTGGAAAGACATAATCTGTACTCACATGCATAAATGGATTTACTGAAATTTTTTCCAAACCATATGGATCATTAACTTTGGTAATCTCCTTTGTTACGGATTTCTCCCTTTGCTTCATGTGATAGAATTCCGCCTCAATGTATTTAGACTCACATGTCTTGAATGGGGCCTTATCACCATACAATGTCCCATATAGACCATCGAAACAATATTTGAGGCATTGAGTTTATGATTAAGGGATAGACGCATATTGATGTAGCCAGGGTCTTGCAAGAAAGATGTTGAAGGCTGAGTTTTGATCAACAACCATCAAATCTGAATTGGATACAAGATTTCCAAACTATGTTTTGAGTATAACTTCACCCAGTGTTTCTTGTTCATTTTTATCATATCCATGTATCATCATAGTGGAAGGAGATAAATCAGATTCCGTGAGGCCCAATTGATGAAGTGTACGAATGGGCAACAGGTTGACTCTTGAACCATAGTCAATGAAAAATCTTCGAACATCCACGCCATTGACCATTCCAGACAAGTAAAAAGGTCTAATATTTCCATGGACAATATCATCTTCATCAGTAAAAGATATTATTACATGGAATTCTCCAGGATTATTCTCTATGTGATATACTTCAGCTGCAGCAATTTCAGTTTTGAACTCTTGAGGACTTGACGAAGCCTCGATGAGTGCTTCCCGATGATCTTTTGATAGATTCAGAGCATCCAGAATTAATAACATGGCTGGTACATGGGCCAAGTGTTTCAATATATCATACTTTTGATCCAGAGGTCTGCGTTTCCTAATAGGAATATGTGGTTTAGCAGGTACCTTGGAAGCATATGATTTGGATGTTGATGAATCTTGTATTGGGATAGAAGTTGAAATATTCCGGGTTTTGGAAGATTAGACCGATTAGATCCATTTACTTGCTGAGAGGAAGATGGAACCCTCAACTGGTCTTCCAAAATAACTGTGCCAGGACTGAATTTTCTATTGTTAGAAGAACTTGCTTGTTCTTGCTGAGCTCACTGAAGGGCTCTACCACGAGTTTCTACTGCGTATACAGTTCTAGAAGGGGTAGAATTGGAATAGTGGCTTCTGAAAGATCCACGTCTTCCCCTGTATCCTGAGCCCCTGGATCTTCCTCTGATTCCTCTGTTTGATACAGGGAATTCAGGCTCATTGAAATCGAAACTGTGACTGGTACATGGATCTGTTAATTGAATCATATTAATAGAACCAAGGATTAACTCTTTTTCTGATGAAGACTCTGCCTGATTAGCATGTTTAGGCTGTTCCGTTTGGTGGGGCAGTGCCCGTGGCTTTGAATTAGATGGCATGAAGTCCGCCAAAGTCAAAGACAACGTTGGCTTTGGCACATACTCATCTTCTTCTAATTCTTTTTCTTTCTATGAATAATTTTGTTTCTTTGAGGAATTTCCCTCTGACGAAGAGGGTTTTTCTGCAACATTCATGGAAGAAGACCCAATTGGTTTCTTTAACTGTGTTTGCAAAATATCATGAGTTAAATTTATTGTCTTTCTGACTATCCAATCAGCATACTTCTGTGCATTTTTTCTTTTGACTTCTTGCCATTCAACTTCCTCGTCTGGAACTATAGCAGTAACACATGCTACCTGGGCTGGGGAGCCTTTCAATGTGACTTGTCCCGAGTCGACCATCTTTTGCAGGAGTTCTTTAAAGAAAAAACACTCCTGGATGGGATGCCCCAACATTTTATGAAAATGGAAATAATTGGGACGGTCTTCATCTCCTTTCTTGTTTGGCCTATTGGGCATTGGTAATTGAACCAAATTGTTTTCTAGAGCCGAAATGAAATAACCTAGAACTTTTACATTTCGGAAAGAGTATGTTTTTCTCTTAAGATCCTCAAATTGTTTTCATCTTTGATCTCTTTGATCGTATGGACGAAAAGGCCTTAGTTGTTGGCACTCAGATGGTGGATACCTTCAAGAAGATGAAGGTTTTGAGGTAGAAACAGGTATAGGTGCTTGTTTAAGCATAATTGTAGCAATTTCTGCTTTACCCATTCTTCTTCCTGGAGCTGATGGAATTACAAGAGATTTAGCCTTAGCATGTATAAGGGAATATTAAATATGATGAGCGATTGAAGTAAGGTCTCGAAAGCCTCCTGTGTATTTCACAGTGATTAGCGGCGTGCGTAATTCGTCACGCATATTTTCCACACATATTGGCAAAAAATTTTCTTGAGGGAGTTATAAGCTCAAGGAATATGTTAATCCCTTCCATCGAGCAATGAAATCAGAGACCCTTTCATTCTCCCATTGCATACAGTTTATAAGATCAAAAACTGTTGTCCTTGTAAAAGTTGAGCTGAACTGAAGTAGGAATTTTTGGAAAAGATCCTCCCATCCAATAATTGATCGGGATTGAAAGCTTGTATACCAAACAAAAGCTGGTCCTTGCAAGGTTCGCACGAAGAATCTGAGTTTCACTGATTCTTGCTGCTCCGGAATTCCCATCATAGGATCGCAACAAGACACGTAATGCGTCAAATTCTATTCAGGATCGCCGGATCCATTGAAAATAGGAAATACAGGGTTCCTAAAACTGGATGGAGGGGAAATTGAATATACCGATTCAGGTTAAACTTTCCTTTCTGGTTGAACTTGCGCACGTTTCCCTTCCATAGTTTCTAACCGAGCTATTAATGACTCAATAGTAGTTATTAACTTTTGAGAAACATCTGGTTGAACTTAGACATAGGTAGGTGTAATGACTGGAGCTTGGATAGATGTGGCGATTGGTGCTGCAACTGATTTTAGCACTGCCAACTGTTGTTGCACTTGACCCGTAGGATTAGAACTGTGAGGGTGTACTGATAGAGGAGGATATTCTTGATCCATCTCAGTAGCTGCAACAAATTACTTTGGCTGAATAACTCCATCATGTTTAAGAATAAGACTACTCTGAAGTAGTTCTACATTCAACCTTCTTAATTCCTTCATTTATTCCTCCTATTTTGAAAAACATTGCTCTAGTGAGAGCGATTGACCTTCTCCAGAGGAAGGATATGTAACTTGGTTCATTCCCTTCCTTTTGATGGATCCTTTTCAGAGAGGGGGATGTGGGTTACTCAAAGGATTACCTAGGTTCTAAGAAATCCTTTGAATTCTTGTACGCACACCTTCTTCATTTGTGTCGGTGAGTACATCTTCTTGAGTAGGAACCTCTTTATCTGAGTCCCCTGAGTGAGCCTCATATAGTGGATTAGCAACAACGGCATTGATGACATTGATTAATGCATAACTCATCTCATCCCTTCAATCAGCATTTCTGTGATATTTTATTCTTCTATGTCTTTGATGAGACATCTCCTTTTGTTGATTCGATCCCTTAGGAACTTCTTGACGAACCGTAATTTGGAAGGAATCTCCTGATAATTTGTATCTTCGTTCCTCTTGAGGTTTCTTCCCCAATTGAGAAAAGACTGACTTTCTCTGAGGAGGGGATTGTTGATTTCAAAAAGTACATAGTCTAGTGGACTGGGGCTGTTCCTGCTGTTCTCGCTCAACTCCTCGAATCCTATTTGTTGATTCCGAGGGTTGGTTTAAAATAGTCCCCAGCCTGGCGAGCTGGGGTGGTTCTTGACATGCTATGTCTGAGAATTCCTTGAAATTCCTCCTGATCTTGTGAACCTTAGTTCGGAAATTAGCTGGTTGCGTTAACCTGTATACACTTTTATCACTCGGTTCAAAAGACCGTTGGATGCTTTCTGACACATCTATCACTTGGTGACGTGCTTGCTCCAAACGAGAGGCCTGTTTATTATTCTCGTTTGCTCGATGCAAGATTAATTCAACAACTTGTTCTCTATATTCTTTATTTTGAGAGGAACTAGTTGAAGCATGTTCTTGGGCATGGTTTTGATTACAAACAAAGCCCATTGACTGTGGCTGGTCGTGGGCAATAACATTGCATGAGAACATTTTCGGCGGGCTTTGCTGACTGGAGAGCACCATGAAATGCAGTGCTCCATGAACACCCCATCCTCTAACACGAATACCATATGGGGAATTGGAAATTGACTAACGCAATCTTCTCAGTGCGCCAAGGCATGAACGTTGAAGGGCTCTCTACTGCGTTTCAGCCTTCGGATATCGAGAGAGTGATAGAGACGCCAAATCAATATGACGTTGTAACCCTTCTATTTTCGTAAGATGATTTTCATATTCATCATAAGATAAAACATTCTTTTTCAACTGACAAAGAGTTTTCCATATGTTTAGACGAATATCATGAATTTCATCTTCCGTCAACATTTCTGGAATATTATATTGAGAGTCAGCCAGAGGCCAAAACATGACTGGAACTTCACCTTTCGCCAGTTCTTTTCTGTTGTTCAGCATTTCCTCTTTGTCATTTGATGAATATTCTTCTACCATATTTGACCAGAGTTGGTGTTTCCTTGTTGCTTCATTGGATTCAACGGGATTGGTAGAGAAATCATAGATCAAACTAGAAGATGCATGAGTTAGGGGTGGTTCGGAGATTGACCTACACCCTGGGCTATCTTCTGATTGAGAAAGTACTTCACCTGCTAGCGATGAAGCTTCAGACATGACTGGTTTCGCATTTGAAAGTGCCTTAAGATAAGAGGGCTTTCTCGGCACTACTTTGTCCACTGGAGAATTTTCCTGGCAATGTGCATCACTACTGTGAAGAGGAATTTTGCAGCAAAATTCATCATCATGGGGAGGACCACCATAATGGGTTACAGAAAAAGATGAGATCTCTTTCTCCTTGGTCTTATGACCACACAGAGGGTTCCTGTGACTCTCATCTGAAGATGAAACCTTGAGATCGACTGAATTATCATGGAGCAAGCCTTCATGAGGAATTTTCTGTTGAAGACCTTCGGAATTAATGTTCCCACTATTGGGAAATGAGGGAGTAGAGTCTTGAATTTCAATAGATAATTTTCTGAGGGCTTCAAGAACTCCAACATCGAGCAAGGCCTTGTTACAGATTGGATCTTGATCTCCTAACTATGCTCGGCGGGTCTTTCTCATAGACGCCTTCTTAATCACCTTGGAAACCACTTGTTGAAGAAAGAGGCTACTCTGAGTAGGTGTATATGCCTGAAAAGGAAAGATGGCCCGGTTAGGCTGACAATCTCTACTCAAATCAGGTGTATGTGCCTGACTTGGTTGTCCATATGATATGGGGGAGTATTCCCCAAAACCCTCTAGGACTGAAACAGATGTGTGTGTCTGTTTCAGAGTGAATTATTGTTTTGTCACTCCACTGGTAGGGACAGATTTATGTGTCTTTCCCTGAGATACCGCTGAAGTTGTTATAATATCCTTCCAGACATCCAGAATATGAGCAGGGATTTGCTTCTTCTCTTTTACCATTGATAGAACATTCTTGGTGACTTCAGCTGTCGGAATGGAAATATACGTCCATTCCACGCTTAGAGTAGGTGTATGTGCCTGCTCCTGTCCTCCTTTTCCTGTTAGTGAATCCTGACAGTACTCAAGTGTGAGGGCAGAGATTTGAGTCTGCCTCCTGTTTGTCGTTGGGGATTTCCGACTGACTTCTCCAAATGCTACCAAGCAAGACTGTTGGTAGGCTTGATTAATACTAGCAGGTGTATCTCCCTGCTGATTGCACTTCGCCGAACGTGGTTGATGAGATCCATCATATGTAGTCAGATGAGCCTGATAACTAGCTGATGATGTATAAACAGGTGTATGTTCCTGCCTATAGTACTCCACTGGAATTGCCTGGCAGGATTGGCGTGATGCTTCCAGACGAGTCTACTGAACAGCAGAATTAAAATGGGCAGGTGTATGTGCCCGCTCGTTGCTTTCCACCAAGTTAGGTTGTTGGACTTTTCTGGAGATGGTAGAGATGAGAAACTGCTCATTGTTGACTGGATTCCGCCTCTGGTGGTTCGTCTTTCTTGCTCAGGTTCGAGGAACCAGAGCTGAACGCCTGGAGTCGGTACCCTCATCATGTTGAGGGCGCACTGCCGCATGATTCTGGCGTCGATTGTTGGTGGGAGCCCTCAGGAAGGACTCATGTCTGTTTGAATTAAGGCCCTGAGGGACCTTCTCATTCACCTCCCCAGAATAAGGGAGCGAATAGGGATTGTGTTCTGGGGATAACGACCCGAAATTGTTGGAGACGGCAGTCATCACCACATGCTTCTTGATCACTAGTCTTCGTTGTGCGTTTGACACCCAGCGTTGAAGATGCTGAGTAGGTGATATCTTCATTAGGATGAACAATGATCCAGCAGGAGTAGCAGCAGTGGCATTTGCAGAAGTAGTATGCACATGTGTGAACTTGGGAGCAGCCATTCTAGAAATATAGAGGATCTTGGAAAAGAGTTCCTATTTGATATAACATATGTAATCAAGATAAATTCAGCTACTACATCTTTTGGATGAGCACATTTTTCAATGATTGTTTTTGTTGGCCTTCTCATTGAGTTTTAAATAGGGGCCTAACAAATGGGTAAAACATTATTTTAACATGGTTAAGGATTCACGTCGGGTTCACCATTTTTGTTTCACTCGGATTTCGGGGATAACCTCCTTTTGATGGGAGGTTCAAATATTCTGATCGGTTTCTAACAGGTTTGTTTGTAGAACCGAAAACATCCAATGATTCCACATCCATTCAGACCTACATTCCAAAGGTAGGCGCTCATTATGTTGTGGAAAGATGAGGCTTAGGAATTTTCATTGGTCGAGAGGATGGGAGGTCGGACTCATCACACCTTTTTGGGGGGAATTATTGTCTACTCCGGGACTCTCTTTATAGATTTAAGTTATGTTCGTGAATCCTTATTACATTACCAAGTATAAAATGTGCTTTTCCTTTAGATATGACAATCAATGATTGATATGTAGGAAATTTAGAGAATCATTTATATGTATTCGAGGTTCTTCATAGAGAATAATTTGTATTTACTAAGGATTCTTGGTCAATGGTAACCTTCGACACATTTATATAGAAGTCTCTTGGTCATTATGATAACCATGATGGTTTTAAAGCCACTCAGTGGGGCAGTTGATGTTTATTGTCATTCAGAAGGACATGGATTATTTCAGAGTTGGGATCGAACCCGCAGATGGGCTACCTACATATCATTTGTTTAGAAAAGGAATCAGAACCCACGAAGTTCGAGTGAGGGAGTATGATGTTTATGATTGATGGCTCAAAGAATAATTTCATAATCACTTTTACACTCTAAGCTCACGTGAGTCATGCTCGGTGTGAGAAACAAGAAGTATTGGTAAAAATTAAACAATTGTGCCATAAAATATGCAATCATAAGAAATAATGTGGGGCTTATGTATGTATGACTGTCTAGATAAATGAAGATTAGGATTTACATTAGGGAAGAAATCCAGGAACATGGTCCATAAAGGTACATGTGCTTTATGGAGATTTGAATACTCTAACTTGGAGCTTACTCCAGAAAAGGAGGCCCAAATTAGGATAGGACTTGTGATTGGGTTTTACTCCTGAGAAGGAATCCCAAATCAATGGTAAATTAGGACTGGTTAAGAAGAATTAAGACTGGGGCTTACCCCTAAAGAGGATGCCCATATTTGAGAATTATGACTGGGGATTACTCCTCAAGAGGATGCCCATATTTGACACTCAGGCTTATTCCTAAAAAGGAGGCTCAGGCTAAGTATTCTCCCATCTTAAAGGATGAGGTTGAATGAATGAAATCTCTATCTTTAGTGACATAAAGATGTGTAAATCACCAGGTTTTGAGAGCTATTCCACAGAATTCCTTTCAGATAAGGAAGTGAAATCATGAAATCATTCCATAAATATCTTTGAAGAGTGTTTTGAAGACTGAATCTTGAATAGGAGAGGTGGAATGGATTAAGAGGGGTGAAATGGGCAAGAAGGGCTCCCAAAAAGGCTGGGGCACGCAAGGCCTGGCAGGCGCGTAGGTAATGCGTGGGCGCACAAGTCCTTGTCGCGCAGGTATACCTGCGCGACACATGGGTACTTGCGCGATGGTTAACCAGCAGGGTAATACTTGAGAAAATATTGATTAAATCCTTTAGAATCCTCTTGAGGTTCTTCCAGAAGAGGGGCGCACAAGTTCTATTGAAGGAGTAAGGCGGCGCGCAAGTGTGGCCTTTTCCCTTAAGGGCTGGCCACTCAGGCACGCACGTGTTGATGAGTTTCAACACTTAGGCCTTCCTCCCCCTCTTTAGATCTTCCGTTCTAGGTAAGAAATTACCTTAGAAGTGTTTCAGAAGCTTTGAGAAGAGACTAGGGCGCCGGGAGTTCAAATCTGAGTTTTTGGAAAAAAATCCTCTCCTGAATGGGGGGACCACAGGGTCTATTTATAGGTAGGAGAAGACCCTGGGAGGTTATCACATAGGTCGCGCAAGTGACTTGCGTGACCATAATTTGTCACGCAAGTGGACTTTCATGACTATGAGGAAACTTGCGCGGCTTATGGGAAATCTTCTCCTTGTTCATCCCATTGTCGATTTTTTGATATTTTCTTCAAAGGATGAATCAATTTGTGCTATCTCATTCCCTTTTCCATTATTTTAGACCATGTAACGAAAAGGAGCGTCAAAATCTGTTTTTCAATTACATTTTAATATCATATGTTCATGTGGGGATATCTTTACTACACACATAAAGTATTAATCTTTTCATTCTAGGTTGTTCAAATAATTACCCATCATTTTCTATTAGGGTAATAAAAATGAGGTAATGTAATTGTAGTATGAATTATATAGAAAATCAGTACACTTGTTTGAAATTATGGTACATTGTAACATTTTTGGATTTTACACTCTTCGATAAATAAAAAATTAAAGAACTATCTATAAACAGTTCATTTCTTTTAGGTCAATATTTCATTCATACATTGTTTGACTAACTGTTTAGTATATACTGGCCATGACTGTTGATCATTATAATGGGTTTTCATAATAGATCATTAGATAATTTCTAAACCTTAAAATATTTAAATCCAAGAGGGATATATTTTCAAAAAAATGATATCTATTACAATTTGTAATTTTCAATCACAATATTTCAAATTTCAAAAGTAGAAATAATGATGAGGAATAAAGAAAACATTATTTTGAATTTTGGTTATCAATTATATTAATGTAAATTTTTTCAATTGTATTTATTAGATTTTTTTGATAATAAGGTTTGACAAGGAGACACAATGGATGACATGTATTTTAAGTGAATTACAATTTGTGTCAATTAAGGACGCATGACAGAATTTCAAAAAAAAACCTTGTGAGGTATTATTAGTATCAAATAAAGAAGTAGTGTAATATGTTTCATGGTGGTTTTAAATATTAGAAACCACCTCTATAATATAGAATTTTTGGAATATAGTATCAATATTTTATATTCCTTTATTCTAGATTTAAAACTTAGTCTACATGGTGATAGTGTTATCATAGGAAAATCCTTAATGATAAAGTTTCCACAAAATTTCACATTATTAATGTAGTGAAAAAAGAATCATATTAATGAAATTATAGAAAATTATAACATATGAGATGTGTCATGAATATATATTAGTCTTCTGATGTTTGGACAATTTTTAGAGAGGTTTTGTAATTCCTATGATTTTAATTTTTATTTATCATTTATATAATTTATATATTTAACGAGTTTATTCACATTACATGCCAAAATAAAAAAAAATATGAAACATTCAACTAACATAAAATATTATAATTCAATATATATATATGATGAAAACTCAATATAAATTATCATTAATAATATTATTGGATAATAAATCATAAATAATAAAAAAATAACATAAACCAAAAATCAATATCATTATATTATTACATGAAAATTATCACCCGACTAAAAATATCTAATGAAGTCACTGAATTATAATTGTAATATAAATATTTGGAGAGGTATAATTTTTTAGGATAATTGATTCTAAGAATATATTCAAAGTTATATATAAGAATGAGATTTAAACACATATATATATATATAAAAGAATTAAAATAACAGTCAATGTATATATTGTTATTTAAATTGTCTTCATTGGATATATAAAAATTTGGTTTCTCCCATGGGTACAATTTTTAATTGAAAATAACATATTTTTAGAATAAACATTACATTTAATTTCAAATTAAAATAGTTTATTATCAAAAATATATTTTTTGTGTCACTTTGTATTATTGTTATCATTTTTGTTATTAAAAGTTATCTTATGTATTTATAAATAACTAAACACTTAAATATTATTGGAATCAACATATTATATAGTTTCAATATGATTAAATCAATATAATCTTATTAATAGTATATATTGTAAATTGATGATTCATTTTAATGTAGAATTTTCATATGAACCATATTATTTTATATTTACAAAAAGTTCAATTTTAAATGATTAATACAAATAAACTATTCTTGAAAAAATAAATCATATTGAAATTAATTTAATACACAATAAATATGGAAAATTATTATGAATTCGACGTATTAGAAAAGTTATTTTCAACAAATAAATTCATTGTTTATATATTTTATTTTTTTTCCATTTCAAATATAAATTTCATGTATTTTAAAATTAAATTAGTTTAAATTTACACTAATTTTTTAATAAACATCTCAAAATTATTATAATGAGCTATGATTTTTATTAGGCAAATAATATAAATACAGAGGTGAAAATTGACTTAACGTGGTAAAGGTATAATGACATTAAATATTTTAAACTATTTTTGATGGAATATAACGTCATAAAAATAAATAAATAAGTGTCTGGATGTTGTATTATTTTATAAAACCTTATAACGTACCCCATCATTTTCCACATTCTATCCCTTTCCTTTTAAAATTTATCATTAATTCATTAAGGAATCAATATTTTGTAGACATCCCAAACAAAAAAACACCAATAAAAGGAAACCACCTCTAACTATCATAAAAAACTAAATAAAATATATTATATCTATAATATATTCTGATATTTCCTAAAAACCCCCAAAACATTGTTAAATTATTCTTCTAAGATGATAGAATATTCATTCATTTTAAAGAAACCAATATCTAGAAGAATCAATCTCATAAAATTAGTATCTATGTTTATACTTTAGTTTTATAACACCTTATAATAACTACTCTTAAAAAATATCATCTTCCACTATAATGTTGTTATTTTAGTAACATTATCCTTCTATTAAAATCATATTACTACTATATATCACTAATATCATAATCATTCATTGGTATAACATGTTATTTTTTTGGATAGTTTAACCATCTGCATGAACGATGTCATACCAAGATATCCACTTCCTTCATTAATAAGTATTCATATATTAATAATGGTAACATTAGATATTATGGTGTAAAATATTTCTAGAATATTCCATTATAAATATGAAATTAAAAATAATTAACTTTTTAAAATAAAACATATTCATTTTAAATTATTGAAAAAATCATTCTAATTGATCCAATTGTGTATAATAATTCCCATTATTTAAAAAATAATAATCATGGTACTAAGGATAGAATTAGAACATAAGGAATCTAATTCCCTTAATTGTATATGAATGATAAACTTGATATCAAATAATGGGATCTAAGAATTCAATTTTCACACAGTTTCAAAATAATCAATATTTCTAACATCAAATGACCAAAATAATCATTAAATAACTTATATGTTTTTTAAATAATAATAAATATTATATATAAAATTTAATTGATACTGAAAACAATTATCTATTTTTTATGAAGTATATATTTAATATACATGATCTTAATGTGAATTCATAGATATCCCAAGTAAAGGTATGAGATTAATTTCAATCCAAAATTGATATCAATATTTTTTAATAAAATTACCATCCTTTTAAATTGAATTAAATTTTTTTTCATAAATAACATATTTATTATTTTCATCTGGGTTTTCATATTTTTTACATTTATGGTTATAATTTCTCAACCCCTCTAGTTCATAATTTAATTAAAAATAATTGTTATCACTTAAACCAATTTTACCTTATTATTTTGTACAAGAATATGTCTCCCCCAAATACATATTTTATTTTTTATTTTATGGATGTAATTTTCTATAAATTCATGGTTTATTAACATATTATTTAATTCTAATTCATTCATTAAAAAATTGATATTATTTCTTCATTTTTTATATGATTATTTTTACCAAAAATGACTAAATTAATTTTTTCTAAAAATTATAGCTTACTAAGGATTTTAGTACAAATGAATATTATGATTATCATAAATGGTTTTCATTAATAAATATACTCTCCATGAATTTATGGTTTTCATATAAATTTATATTTCATTTTTATAAC
Organism: Viscum album; assembly: GCA_963277665.1. NCBI lineage: Eukaryota > Viridiplantae > Streptophyta > Magnoliopsida > Santalales > Viscaceae > Viscum > Viscum album. The sequence goes on along the minus strand of OY728123.1, from coordinate 1,234,655,739 downwards.
ATATTTTCTTAAAATTAATAATAAAATGTATTGGGTTTTTCTTTTTTCATTATAAATTTATTTTTTAATGTTTATATTAAGGTTTTTTCATCTATATTAATATTTCTTATAAATAAATGGAAATATTATCTAATAAAATAATTCTAGTTAATTCACATGATGTATTGTGATAATTTCGTTCTGATTTTTTCATGAAACATGTTTATTTTCCTGGGTTTTTTATGTTATGTGGGAATTATGAATGTTTTCTTTTTTTTACAACAAAAATATATATAATTTATCATTATATGATGGTTGGGTACATTATAACCCTCCAATTTTTTCAGATATATTTTATATCATATGAGGATACTATGGGATATTAGTGGTTATTCCATGTATTTTATATTGATGGAAATCAATAGTTATACCATGTCCACTATGATATAGATCATAATTCATCTCGGTCCGTTATGATAAGAGTTTATTGACTATTAGCTTTCACATATTTTATGATTTAAATGGATATATTTGTGCTATATTATTAGGTTATAAAAAATATATATTATGTTCTCATGGATCATGATTATAGACTCTAGATATCACACTCCTTTAACTCATATATTATTCCACACTACAATCTTATGTCAAGAGTCATGTTATTAGATATATGGTATTATTCTCCAATGTAATCTTCATAAACCCTTTTAGTGTTATGATTCCCATATTATAATAATATGATAACATAATATGTTTATATGTAATATCCTTTGATTATCCTTAATATTAATTTAATGTCACCCATTCATATGATTCCATTCCCCGTTTTATGCAAGATAATACTATCTGAAATATGTGTTAATGGTATCATGAGAGAACCTATTTATGTGATATGATAGAGATTTTTACTATATTTTTTTAATCTAATATCAATGTGTAGTGAACCCTTAGTCTCATATTTTTGATTTATTGTGATGTATGACATATATTTTTATAAAATTATGTAATACTTATGTATGATGTTCTCGAGTTCCCTCATGTTGTCTATTTAAATCTAATATTGATATTAAATGATTATATAATCAGTTGAAAAATTATTTTCATATCTCTAACATGTTTTTTAATTCTAACATAAAGTATTTTTCCTATTATTTGTAAATAATAATAAATTTAAATGCATATTCATAGTACAATGTATTATAAGTAGTACTTCCTTCAACATGCTCTAGAGTTTCACACTAAGAGGTTTCATTATACAATAATTCTTATATAGTAAAAAAATAAATTGAATAACTAGAATTAGTGGTAGTGACTTATATTATGGGGTTTCCCTATATTAATGAGTATCACAATAAAATAATACCAATATAACATATTTACATATTTAAATTTTAATTATTATTAAATGATCTATTACCTATAAAATCATGAATATGACTATGATTATTTTTAATTTTAGGGTTGTATTATTCCATGTGTAATTATTAAACCTCTCCATGATTATAGGGAATGATAAAACAATTACGATATAGATATGTCACAAATAAAATTAAAAATATATTATTTCATATGAGTTAGAAATGTGAAGATATGTATGAAAAGTGAAAAAAAATTGGGAGATGATATTAATAGATAAATTATATTGATAAATAAACCTGATATAATGGGAGATTATTTGTTCTCAGTTAAGTTATTTATAATGAAAAAGAAGGAGTTTTACCATGGATATGTAATAAAGGTATTTTTAAGATAAGGGAATCCACCATAATGGTTATTCTTACAAATTTTTAATGAATGAGACACTATAAAAAGAAATTAAAAATAACCCAAGAATACTTTCTATGATAATAAAAAATTTATTTTACTCTATTTGTATATTGACTTATAATTTAGGTTATAATAATTTCTTGTATTGTGAACATAATGATAGTTATCCTGATATGACTAATAGTAAGTAGTAAACCATCACAATTATTTTATTGTTGTATCGATTTTAATCATAAATATACTATTCATAACCCCATTACTAAAATAGATTTAATTTATTTTACTGAATAGACACACTATTATTTCATAATATTTACAAATATCATAGTGTGGGTGAACCAAGTAAACTCTATTATGTTGCCAATTTTATTTATATTTTAAATGCATGCTATAAAAAAATTGTAGATATTAATAACTATTTAAATTTAATCAGGGAATATATATATAAAATAAAAAATATGATAATCAATCTATGTAAATAATAAAACTGACACAATTAGTCACATGGTCATTATCCTATCATGTAGTGAGTAATTTTCATATTATATTATTTAATTTGGAATGAGATTTTATGAACTAATTCATTATTAGATATGATTTATATCCCACAAATGATTCTTATGTGACTAAATTGGTCTGAAATTTTTAATTTTCAATGATATTTTAATATTTTTATGTTTTTTAGTTTTTCTATATATGACATATTCATTAGAAACTAATCATTTATGGTGGGATCCTATTTTTACTATAGATATTTCATCAAAATATGATAATTGGGAAGGTTTCCATGTTTTTTTGTATCGTAATATATTGATATTTAATAGAATTTAAAATTTATCATAGATTCATGTGATATTAATATAATTTCTATGGTTGAGAGAAATTTTCAGTTGTAGTCCCCATATTTTCAATCAAACTAATTCGTTAATGATAGTAATAATTGAAATGAGAATATTAGAGAGACACGGTATAATGTTTCCTCTTATTATTCAATAGTTCTTTATTTGTTATCTTGTGTATTTCATAATATTTCAACCATGTAAAGAGTTGAGTTTTGTATAGAGTTATATAATAATAATTATCTAATGATTTTTCTTTCATATATGATAATACTAGTTGTTATTTCTAATTAATAACATTAAATTTACAATTTAATAATACATGGTACCATTTAGATAAATACATAACCATTGGGATCATAGATAAATATATTAATATAATTTTTTCATTGAATATTTTTATTCATTACGAATTATTAAATAAAATTATAAGAAATATTAATTACCATTTATCATGGATTGATGATATCTTTTTCTACATTCATCATATGAAAATGTTTTCAATGATAAGTTAAATTATCTATAAAATATAATGGAATTTTTAAATTTGTATATAGAAAACATTGGTTCTCATGGTAGGTATCTTGATTATGATTATGAATTGGTATCTCATGGTTTAATAAAAATTAACTTATAAATTATGTGGTTGATTTAACATGACTATCATATGTATCTGGGATTGTTAGTGGTGTTGTTTAATAGTGATATCTGAGTGTATTCTTGACCAATGAATTAAAATTTAATTCATTTTTGGATTATTTTTTTAATATGTTAACAAACTAGTTAATGATAGAATAAATCCTTTTGTTGATTTTAATAATCAGTATTTGATACTTTTAAAATTTAAAAAAATGTTTTTAAATAAACTCTTTTTTGAGTTTTTATTTAATAGTTTTATTTTTATTTTTTATATTTTTAATTATAATAAATTTTTCTATTTTTGAAATATTTATTTATAAATTTACATCGGGTGAACTGTTTTGATTAATCAAAAAATAAGGATTTTCCAGTGAATAGTAAGCAATACTGATTTTTGTCAACATAATAATTTGTCTTTAGTGAAGTATGTAATTTAAAAGTCCCAATATGTTATGAATAATAATTTTCCTAACATAATTTATATATTATATATTTAATCAACAAAATCAATTTTTAATAATCGTTATATTTTATTTTACCTTATGTTTGGTTTTGGGTTTTAAACCAAAACGTTTTCAACAAAATATATTTTAAAACATAGAATTTTTTCAATTTAAATTAAATAAAATAAACCCAATTGATTAATTTTATAATTTAAATTTATAAGTTATATATAAATAAATATTAATTTATATTCATAAAATTCTCATTATTATTTATTTAGTTAATATAAAACATATTTTTCCTGAAAAAATGAACTTCTTGAAAACCTAACATTGCATCATGCCTGTGGGTTTTGTTTGAAATTAAAATTTCAATTTTTTTAATTTATTTTATTAAAATAAATTCATTTTTTTGAATCATAATATTTTATTTTATTAAATATTTTCAAAATCATTTTTTATCAGTATGAATTGTGATAATAGTAAAAACATATTTCTACGGTTAATTTAATAATGGGTTTATGAGGGTGGATAAATTAAATAAAAAATTATTCAAATATCCTTATTACCTACTAAAAATACTTTTTGTTGACATAATTATACATTTTGATGTGTAAGGATTGATAATACTCTATTTTTTTACCCTTATGGTGTGTGAAAAATGTGGGTTCACATTTTTTATTTAAAAAAATTACTAGTGTGTGACTAACATCACTTGTAACAGGCCACCACCTATCCTTCATTCTTTACACGTTAATTCTATTTTATACTGACATTAAATTCAAAATAACTTCCCAACATCTAAACCATCATCCTAAAATAGTTTTTTTAGTTAAAATTTCATTCTTGGAATACTTTTTTAATAATTCTATAGAGGTGATCTGAGAAGATGTAAAATTACGAATATCTATTTTTTATTTATTATTCAATCCTATTCAAATATTATTCATTTCTTATTATATAATAACAAAATTATATCACATGTAATTATATTTCATTATTTTATGGTCATGACCTATATACCTTTCTTCTTCACTTAATTGGGAATCAATAGTGTCGCTCATGTGTACGACAGACAACCACTTCACAGTCCAATGTGACACATTTTACATCATCACCTCTCATGGATGGGTATGATGATAAATCTAAAGTATTTATATGATATTAATAACATTGTTATACTATAAATTAGTTACATCTTATATACCTTTTTACTCTCAATTTTATAGGGGATAAGATAGTGTTAGTTGTGTGTATGGATGACTACCTCCACAGGAAGCGATGTGATATATTTTTCTCTAAATCATTATAAGTAAGGAAATAAGAATAATTTTAATGAAAATATGTTATAAATATAAAATAATTATTATATCAATAACATATTTATCATTCTGAATGGGTAATATATCATTTTCTTTCTTACATTAAAAATTGATAATGTTCTTCATGTACGTATGGACTATCTCTTTCATGAAGATATTTGATTCCATTTTCATCACCAAAGCACAAGTATTGTAAGAACTTTGATTTTTTTTAGTTATGGGATTTTATTTTCTTTTGTTTTATATATAAAGAGGAAATATGGATATTTAAGGTGTACACACCATGTACTTAAGAGTACATCTTGTGTACCAGGTTTGCACAGGAGACTGTGTACTAGCCGTGTAATGGCCGAGTACATGGTCGTGTTGGGTGACCTGAAGATCACATAAAGCGTGGCCTAGTAATGTCAAATAAACTCCATGTACTTTTAAAAATACATGCCATGTACTTTTCTTTTTATTTGTTAAATCAGACTGGGGTTGCATCTAATTAGAAGAAATGCCTTCTTCTCAGCTCGTCTCCTCCAGGAGAGACCGAAGCCAATGATTCTTCTCCAAGAACCTAATTAACCATCCATTCTACAAATGAACCACTGTAGACTGTGTTCGAAATACCCAGATGAGTTATTCCTTCCTCAAGAACCTTGTTCATTGATTTCTCCTCTTTTGCGAGATATCCTTGGTTGAGCGTTTTTTGATGTTTTTGTAGATCTACCACATTCAAGGACGATTCAAGGGATGATGCCGAAGTATATCCACCATTCAACACCAATGTAGGTGGTTTGTTCCTTTCTATAGTTAGTCTTTTAATTTTATGTGCAAAAGTGCCAAATAATCTAGATTGGGGTATTCTATGTTTAGGGATTTTAACCCAGTTGATTCCTATTATGCTTGTTTTCTTGAGTTGGGATCTTGTTGGTAAATAAGGCTATTTTATCATTATATGGAGGTGTTTTCTCATGTTTGATTTGATATTGAATCTTTGGTCTAGCTTTTCTTGTTAGGATACTTTCATTCCTTGCCTAGTATTGTTAGGATGGAGTGATTTTATCTAATGTTGTAGTATTACTTGTATCTTTTTAGTGAAGTAGTACTTTTAGGCATACATTGGCTGTTGAACATCGTTTTTGCACGATTGGTTAACATACATTTGTGGGAACCTAGTGTAGTGAGACCATAGGGGGAATTGATGTTGATTGCTTCCCAATAGTGTATATTATTTTCTTTATCATGCTGTGCGGCCATACAAAGGATTGATGTTGAGTGCCCCCTTAGAGGGTCTATATTTACAGTTATGAGACCACAGGGGGAATTGATATTGAGTGATTACTCAGAGTGTCTATATTTTATCATTAAAATACTATAGGGGGTAATTGACGGTGATTTCTTCCTCAGAGAGTCATTGGATTCAGGAGACCAAAGGTGTTAGACCATGTGAGCTACCAAAGAGGTCTTTATATACTTGTATAAGTTGAACCAGAGGGGTTAGGCTATGAGAACTTACCCAGATGGGTTACTAGAGAATGTTTGGGTTAACCATAGGGGATAGGCTGTGAGAACATCCCATAAGGTTTATTTTTTTCTTCTTTTAATAATTGATGAATGTAAATTAATTTAATTGTAATGGTTGGACTATTTACTTTTGAGTACTTCATTGTTTATTGATTCATTTTTTTATTGCATGCTATACATATTCACCGACTGTTAGGCACAGATCTTTGGGTGGTTGCCTACTGGGATTTGTCTCTCACCCTATTTTGGTCATGATTTTTGGCCCAAATAGATTATATTGACGCAGGTACAGATAAGGGAAAGCACCCTTCTACTTCAGGTACTTGACCGATAGGGAGCCAGAGAGCATGAGACCAAGCTGAGGCTTGTGATGCTGTTGGGGTTGTTTATCTATTTTTCCATTTTTACTTCAGTTTAGTACTGTATTCCCGAATTTTGAGTTGTTTGGATTCTTTCTTAGATACTTTTGACATGCATCATTATATATATATATATATATATATGTTGTAGTTGTTTATTTACTCAGTCTTCTATTGTTTAATGTTTTATAGTACTAATCCTGCTGTTGTTATCTTTTATTTATACTGAATTACTCTTCCAATGAGGTCATAGCTTCCCCAATATCACACCCAAGGCCCTCACTGCTAGTCTAAAGCCTACAATGTTTGGGGAAATGCGCTTGAGGCCATGTGACCAACCGGGTACGGGGCACCTCAAGGCAGCACCTAGAACCGAGATGATACAAAGTGGTATCATAGGAATTATTTTCATCTTGACATTCTGTTTGGAGCCTATAGATTGGGATAGAAAAGAAGATGTAGTTAGTAATAAGTTATTCCCAAGAGTAGCATACCCGTGTACAGGGAAAAGCTAATTTACCTCGATTATTGATTTTTTTATTTTCCAACTATTATAGTTCATTTGATTTCACCTTTGGGTAACTCACATGTTTTGTGATGTTAACAATGATAATATTGAGGTTCTATTTCTGTTGTAACTCGATGAGATGAGGGTATTCTATATCATGAATAATATATTAAATTTCTAGAGATCACATGTCATGCATTCTTTCCAAGCCATTTCGGGTGCATTTCTGATTGAATATTATTGTGATGTATGTTATGCTAGATATGCATGCTGTTGTGACAGATGCCTTGATATAATACCTTATATTTAATAGGGTATTGGATTTTATATGTTTTCATTTGAATGAATGCCAAACTATTGTTCTTGAGGTGTTATAGGCCCTCATGGATCAGAATTTGGTGGATCATTGCACATTTATACTTGTAAATGACATGAATAAGATCCCTAGCTTTGATTAATGTGTAGTATGGGCCCCCAAGGATCAAAATTTGGCATTATAATGTTTTTTAGCATTTTTAGGGATTCTGAGTAGTTTCTAAGGCATATTGTACCATAAAACCCTTAATACATGGTGTGTATTGATAAATACATGACATGTATCCTTGTGTTTTGGAAGAAAATGTTTTTCTTAAGTACACATCATTTACTGTATGTATACGACGTGTAGTCTCAAACCCTGTCACTGGATGGGTGGGTAGAGACACAAGGTTGGGAAATATTTGGTGCAACATGTCGTGCATCTGGCATACACATCATGTTGTAAGGACCGTGTGTCCACCCGTGTGACTAATGTCTCGGATGGATGAAACATAGGTTATACATGTTGTGTTAAGTTTGAACATGACATGTAGTGTAACCCATGTATCCTTCTATGTGACTAACAACACGGGCCAGTGAAATCCTTCTAGAACACGCGGTGTCTAGCATGAACACACCGTGTAGTCTCGTTAATGGAGAACTGTGTCGGTTAGTCATGTAGAAGAACTTGGGAAAGGTAAAAAGATTCAAGTACATCCCGTGTCTTGGGAGAACACGCCGTGTGTATGGGGTGTTACCCGACCAGGGTTGGTAGGAGTACACGCCAATGTGAAGGCTTAAAGTAACATGTTGTGTAGGGGTCATACACGCCGTGTATCAATATTTTTAAAAACATGAAAGCTTTCCTACTCCTGTTACTTTCTCGCACTTATAAAATTTAGTACTTTATAATCTAGAAATAAGATGTGCACTTGACTGTGCAAATTCATGCCACCGCTATGTCCTCCAGTTGTATGCTATATACATGGCAATGATCAGACACTAAACATGGTAGATCATGGATTACCATCAGAACCTCTCATCATTTCTGTCATGGAACAAACTGTCATTCCAGATATAGGTTCCGATTCATAGTTCTGAGAAGTCATTGTGAGGTTTATACAGACCTTCCCAGGAGAATCGCATCCTACCCCTTCTATTAAATAGTTGAAGCGGGTCTTTTAGCAGCAGCATCCTCCCACATTCTCAGGGGATGGAGGACTCCAAGATGTAGATTTTGGGTAAGAAGCCATACTATCGATCATTGAGAATGTGGAGATGCATCCGGAGAGGAGAGTGAATCTCGCTACATATATGATTCATGATTCCGACAAGATATAGTGGGTTGTGATCTCGGAGGTAGGAATCAAGCATGTAATGGATTGGGGTGAGTTCCAACATACCATCTATTACTACTTCTACCCAGAGACATTCAGGGATGATCGAGCCCGAGAGTTCATGAGTCTGGAGTAGGGTACTCTTTTAGTCATGAAGTATTCTTCTCACTTCACATATTTGCATCATCTCACGCCCATTATAGGGGGTGATGAGTTATTCCTAGGGAGTAAGTTGGAGGATGGTCTAAGGAATGACATCTGATATGAGGTTAACATCTTCAGTTTGACTTCCATTTCTTCCATAGTCAACAATGAGCTGATCAAATAGTGCATCCTGAGGGATTTTGGAGTTTTTGGCTTGGGAAGTTTAGCATCTAGAGTTGGTTCCTCTCCCGCGGATAGTAGGAATCTCTATAGGGATTCTACAAATGGAGATCCAATTAAGAAAGGTACGCCTCCAAGTTTCTAAGTGGTATCCTAACAATCTGGAAAGGGAGAGCATACAAGGACACATTGCCTGTGGGACCCCATTGAGTGTCGATGTTATAGAAAGATGGTCTATATTCTCCATTTCTATTATTTTTTCTCACCAGTAGCTAGATACAATGGTCCTTCTATGAATCAACATTCAGTATCACCACCACTAGTTTCTCATCAGTCTGAGAACTACAATTCTTCTAGTCATTCAGGCTGAGGTGGAGGTCATGGCCATGGTAGCCAGTCGGAAAAATTTCAATGATAGCATGGTGGATCAGATCAGGGTGGTCAGTCAGGGTCACATGGTCGTGGTATATGCCATAATTTTGCAGTGGAGCAGACCCAGCAAGAGCAGGATCTCGGACCCTCAACAGTTCAAGGTACGATCCTAGTTGCCTCAGTTTTAGCTTCTGCACTTTCTAATATAGGGGCTTCCAATAGTTTCACATCTATTGCTGTTGTGGAGATCCTTAGGATCTATACCCTTTCATATACTTGTGTCTTGACACTAAAAACTCTGTTTGGGACAATAATGGCTAATGTACGTCCGTGCAAGATGTTCCCTCTTGAGGTTGGTGGGTGTCACTTTTTATGGGGCCTCTATGTCCTAGAGATAACAGTCTATGATGTCATTCTCAGAATGGACTGGTTAGTTCCTTTTTTGGATTTTTTTGACTACTATTTTTATAGGATGGGTTTCACATCACCAAAGGGTGGTTTGTTCTTATGTAAGTGAGAATAGGATGTTCGGGCGAGCAGAGCAGGACCTGAGCATCATTATTTGGGAGGAGTTACAGCCCATATTGCTTGTATATATCTGGATGACCAGGGGAATTCATAGTTGGAAAGTCCTCTAGTGGTTGATCATTTTAGCAATGTCTTTCCAAATTAATTTTCAGGATTTCCTCCAGAGAGAGATGTGTAATTTTCTACTCAGATTCTACCCTGAGCAGCACCAGTGTCCATTCCTCTTTATAGGATGGCTACACCAGAGTTACAAGAGATCAAGAAGCAGTTGGAGGAGTTACAGAAACAGTGGTTTCATCTGACCTAGTACATCTCCTTAGGTTTGACTATACTTTTTGCGAAGAAGCTAGATGCTACCCTTAGATATTGTGTGTATTATCAAAATCTGAACCAGTTGACAGTCATGAACCGATATCCCTTGACGATATTTGATGATCTCTTTAATCAGCTTCAAGGAGTCTGGGTGTTCTCGAAGATTGACTTGAGATCCGTTTATCATTAGTTTCATGTTAATCCATTATATATACCTCTTACAGCCTTTCAAAGTAGGAATGGTCTATACGAGTATGTGGTTATGTTGTTTGGTTTCACAAACGCACCACCAGTTTTCATGAAACTGATGAACCCTGTGATCAATTGATACATGGAATATTTCATGGTAGACTTCAGTGAAGAAAAATTAGTGTACTGTCGCACTCGAAATGACCATGACACACATCTTGAGATTGTTTTGAGTACACTAAGAGATCATCAGTTATATGCTACTCTCTCAAAATGCCACTTTTGGATGGACTGGATTCACTTCATGGGACATGTTATCTCATAGACAGGTGTATCAGTAGACACGGAGAATGTGATAGTAGTAGTTTCTTGAGAGTAATAGAAGAACATAATTGAGGTACGAAGTTTTACAGGGTAGGATGGATACTATAGAAGTTTCATACATGAATTTTCATGCTTAGCAGTCCCACTAACGGGCCTGACTAAGAAGGGTGTGACGTACTTGTGGTCAGATTCTTATGATTCTACCTTTAAAGAGCTTAAAAGGAGGTTGAATTCGGTGTTGATACTAGTTTTTCAAGAGCCATTCAAGAGATGTACTATTTACTATGATGCATCAGGTATCGGGCTAGGAGTCGTGCTTATGCTGGGTGAAGGGGTTGTCACGTATGGGTCTTGGCACTTGAGGCCACATGAGTGGAATTTCCCAACCCATGATCTTTAGTTTGTTGGAGTTGTTCATGCCTTAAGCTGTTAGAGACATTATCTTTTGGTAGATAATTTTGTGGGTTTCACCGAACACAAAAGTCTCAATTATATCTTCATACAATGCAATTTTAATTTGAGATAGCGAAGGTGGGTTGAATACCTTAAGTCATTTATTTTTTATATTTCCTATTTGCCTGATAAAGGCAATGTAATGGCAGATGCATTGAGCATGAGGCTTCATATACAGGCTGTTTAAGAGTCTAGCTATGAGTGGCAACTTATCGGTATATTTTCTAAGATGAATTTGGAGATGTGTGGCAGAGAGGGGAGTATGTTTCTATATTCGGTATATATTACCTATACATTACTTTATCAAGTGCGAATGATTCTACTATCAGATTTTGAAGTCCTAGTCCTACAGGAGAGTCTGTTAGGAGTGGACCCTATTCCGGGGTCGACAGTAGGCAGGGATGATATCTTGTTCTTTTATGGATGTGAATGGGTGTCAGGAGACGTACTCAAGGATCTATTGCGGGAATTTCGTTTCCCATTTTGGGTTTTTCATCCTGCTGTGAACAAGATGTATCAATATCTCCACCGTCAGTATTTGTGTCCAGGTATGAAGAGAGATGTTTCTGGTTTTGTGATGAGGTGTTCCACCTATCAGCTGGTGATGGCAGAGCATTAGTGACCAGTAGGTCTTTTGTAGCAGTTACCCATTTCTGAGTGGAAGTGAAATGATGCCGCGATGGATTTTATGATAGGTTTAACAAGGTCTCTTCGAGGGAATGATATAGTATGGGTTTTTATTGACACACTCATGAACATTCCTCACTTATGTATGATCAAGGATACATTTAGTGATGATGATCTGGTAATTATGTATATCCAAGATATTATACGTTTAAATGGCATTCTGCACTCCATTGTTTTAGATGGGGATGCTCTGTTTACTTCTCTAGTCTGGCTGGGACTACAAAGGGCTTTTGGTACACAGGTACTTTTGAGCATAGCTTACCATCCCCTGAAATATGGCTAGTCCGAGAATACGATATAGGTGATGGAGGACATGTTTCGAGCATGCGCCCAAGATTTTGGAGGTTCTTGGGAGATGTAAATACCTCTTGTTGAGTTTTCCTACAATAATTGTTTTCAAACAACTATTTAGATGGCCCCTTAAGAGGATTTGTACGGTATTTCATGTCGATCAACCCTATGTTGGATTGAAGCAGGAGAGGTAGCTATGCTGGGACCTCATCTTGTTCAGGATACCACAGAGTAGGTAGAGTTGAGTCGGAAGAGGATATAAATACTACCGTCATGACAGAAGTCTTATGCTAATTGAAGGAGATGACCTATAGAGTTTGTGGTCAAAGATCAGGTTTTTTCTACGTGTCACATAGAGGTTGGGACACAAGATGATTAGGAAATAAGGCAAACTTCACTGAGATATGTTTGACTGTTTGAGGTTTTGGAGAGAGTTAGGATGGTTTCCTATCAGCTATAGTTACCTCATAGGTACCAGTATATACACGACGTCTTCCACATTTCTCAGCAACAATGTTAATTCTCATACCCATATCATGTTTTTCAACCGAAGGAGGTTGAGCTAGAGGTGGATTCATTGTTCAAGGAACAATCTATCCATATTTCTGACCATAGTATAAAGGTTCTCTAGGGCCGGCATGTTATTTTGTTACAATTTCTATGGTAGAACGGGCCAATATACGGAAAGACATGGTAGAGGGAGGACGATGTAAGATCGCAGTGGCCAGAGCTCTTCGAGGATTCTTCTTCTATACAACCTTTCTAGGGAAATTCATGGATGGATTTCATTCAGTAGGAAGATTATAAAAACCCGGACTTTTTTTAGGTATGGTTTTTTATTTTCTAGAGTTTTTGAGAAAAAAAGGGGAATATGGAAATTTAATTTGTACACGCCATGTACTTAATAGTACACGCTGTGTATCCGGTTGTCATGGGTGACCGTGTGCTGGTTGAATAATAGTAGAGTAAATGGCTTTGTGGGGTGACCTAATGACCTCCTAAATCAGGGCCTAATAAATTCATATACATGCCATGTACTTTTAAAATTCATTCTATGTACTTTTCTTTTTATTTGTTAAATTGGACCAGGGTCACATATAATTGAAAAAAAATCCATCTTATCGGCTAGTCTCATCTAGGAGTGACTGAAGCCAGTGATTATTTTTTGATCCCCAAATCAACCGTCTGTTCTACGAATCAACCACCATCGATTGCGTTGTAATAACCATGGTGAGTTCTTCCTTATTCTAGAGCCTCATTACATTATTTCTCCTCTTTCGTGAGATATACTTGGTTGATTGTTTTGGACATTTTCGTAGATTTACCGCATTTGATATCGATTCAAGTGCCGACCCCAGAGTATAACAATCGTACAACGCTGAGGTAAGTGGTTTTTTCCTTTCCATAGATATTCTTTGAATTTTATTTGAAAAATTTCCCAATAACCTAGATCTTGGTATTGCGCGTTTAGATATTTTTACCATGTTGATGCCTAATATGCTTGTTTTCTTGAGTTAGGGATCTTGATTTTAAATAGGGTTACTATATTCATGCTATTGAGGTGTTTTCCCATGTTTGATTTGACATTTACCATTTGGTCTAGAATTTTCTGTTAGGATTCTTTCATTCCATGCCTAGTATTCTTAGTATGGAGTGATTTTATCTAATGTTGATTTATGCCTTATAGATTTTTATCCATGTAGTACTTTTAGGTTTACTTTGGGTGTTAAACATCGTTTGTGCATGATTTCATTACTTAGAGCTGTGGGAACCTGTTGTAGTGAGAACATAGTGGTAATTGATGTTGGGTTCATCCCCCAATTGTCTATTATTTTCTTTATCACGCTACGAGACCGTCGGGGGGGGGGGGGGGCGTTGGGTGCTCCCTCAGAGTGTATATATTTACCGTTACGAGACCACTGGTAGAATTGACATTGAGTTATTCCTCAGAGTATCTATATATTATCACAAAAATACAATATAGGGAATTAACGATGAGTTATTCGTCATCGATTCTTTGTTTCCATGAGACCAAAGGGGTTAGACCGTGTGAGCTACCCAGGAGGTCATCATATCCTTGTATAAGTTGAACCAGAGGGGTTAGGATGTGAGAACTTACCCATAGGGTCACTTGAGATTATTTGGTTGAACTAGAGGGGATAGGCTATGAGAAAATACCAGAGGGGTTCATATTTTTTCTTGTAAGAATAATTGAATATTTTAAATGAATTTAATTGAAACGGTAAGACTATTTACTTTTGAGTACATCCTTATTTATCACTGTATTTTTATTATTATCTTCCATATATGTTCACTGACTGATATGAACATATATTTTGGTGGTTTCCTACTAGGATTTACCTCACACCTTATTTGGGTAATGATTTTGGGCCCAAATAGATTATATTTTTGCAGGTATAGATAAGGGAAAGAACCCTTCCACTTTGGCTACTTGACTATAGTGGAGCTAGGGAGCATGGGACCAAGATGAGGCTTGCGATTCTATTGTAGTTGATTATCTATTTTCCTTGTTAATTTTTTATTACAATATTCCAGCATTGTCACTTGTTTTTTTTCTTTCCTAGATACTTGTTAAATGAATTATTATTTATATACACATAGATGTTTTTTATTTACTCAGTCTTTCACTCTTTACGGTTGTATGGTATTATTACTACTTCTTATACTGTTATATATTTATTTCCACTTCATTACTCTTCCAATGGTGGCATATTTTCCCAACTATCACACCCAAGGCCCTCACTGCTAGTCGCAATCCTATCACATTTGTGTAAATTTGCTTGCGTCCATCGGACCAACCAGGTACGGGGAACCTCTGGGAGGTACCTGGAATTAGGACGTTACATGTATGATATATATATTTAAATTTAATTATTTAACATGATATATATGATATAATAGTCACTTTGGAAATGTAAAATATTACTGGATTTTTTTTATATAATGAACAATGGAAGATGGATATGTGGCTCACCTGTATGAATCACATTTCATCTATATGACCACAAAATTTTAGTTTTATAGATACATAATTCTATATTGGGTTTAAAAAAATATTGATGTATAAATATGATAAATATGAGATTATTATTTTATTATATAATTTTAATCATTATCCACTATGACCATATTCAACCTTCCAAATTCTTTTTGACACCTATGAGAAATATGGTCAAAACATCAGATGTAAATATAATTGATTATGTAATCATATATAACATGGTAATATGTGAAATAAAATGAATAATAAGATTGAAAATGGTTATAATGAATGTACAATAATTGATATAATTTTATTTTCATGGAAGATAAAGATCATAAGTTATGAGTCAGACTCAAGGTAAGGGGATTTGTCGCAATTTACATTCATTGAGGAATATTTTGATATTATTCCCCTATATTCTTTTAGTCAATGAATATAAAGTTGATTTTATATTTTTACCATGAATTTATCAATAACCATTATTTTTAATTTTTTTTAATTTTTTTCCATTAACAGGGATTATGATTAAATCATTTCCAAAGTGATGAGGGACTTATCTTTTATGAAATTTTATTTTAATGGTTTCATGATAAATATATTTTCATTAATATCAATGTTATTAAAATGACATTGTTATCAGCATGATTATCTTATAGTGGTATTCTTTTTATATCATTATATTTATTTAAAAAAATGGATCATAGTTTATAATTCCAAACTCTCTTTACAAACGACAAAATAAGTGTTCAGTTTAACCTATTAGGAGACAAGGACTTCTCACATTCGATAAAATTTATTTTAAGTCTATATTTTATTTCTAGATTTCATATTATATTCAACTAAAAATAACCATTAAATTTTTTCTTAATTTTCCTTTTAAAATTTACTTTTTTAAAGGGTTCGACATTTTAATATCAGAAAAAGTTTTCTTATGGGTGAAGAGAATATTCTATAAATGTGATGTTACAAATTTCAATATTTTTTATATAATGATTATATTATGGTTACTATAAATTATTTATGTTAATTTTTGGGTATGTTGTAAACCATTGATCGGTGGTCACATTATAATCATAGAATAAGAAGTTGTGTTATAAACCAAGGATGTGTTGTTACATTTTAAATTAAGAATGGGTGGTTTCCTAATGTCCCTATAATGCATTGGGTATGGATGTTGATGATTTTATTATTCCATTTCTACGACTTATGTAAATAATTATGTCCTAGGATACCTATATGATTTATCAAATCCTTCTGTCAGAGTTAATGATTTTATTTTAGAGAAACATATGTCTGTTTTTCATGAAAAAATGTTTTATTTCATTTACAAAAAGTAAATTGATATAAAGTAAAAAATTTCAAGGGTTTTTGTGTTTTAATTGGACTAATAGTTTTTATTATTTTTATATCCATTACTAAGAATTTTTTTCTCATCCCACAATATTAAATTGTTTTATATTGGGTTTTTGGATGTCTAAGGTAAATCACAAAGTCATGTAGCAAGTTATGAATATTTTTCATGAAATGTAATCGTATTTTATCTTAAAGAGTCACATTGTAAATAATGGATAATAATAGGATGTTTTAACTTTTTATTATATTGTCCTATTATGCATGTGTTGTGGAAAAATTATCTAAAACCCTAAACATGAAAAGATAATCAAATATAAGAGAATATATTGGTACATTGAAAATCATGATTATGTAATGATTAAGGATGGGTTCATATAGTTCGTATTCATTGTTGGTTTAGATAAAATTAGAGTTTGGGATAATTTTAATAGAATTAACATTAAATATTTTACTTTATGGTTATGTTTAATAGATATATAATATTAGTATGACCATGATTCTTTATCAAACCTAGTTTTGTTTATAATTGTTTTTCATATATTAACTAGGGAAGCTACAGTAGGAAGGAATTGAGAGGAAAATATACTTCCAAATCAACAACCTTATATGGATGGAATTAAAATAGAAGAGATTATTGAAACAATGGATCTGTTGATATATCCTACAAATGGTGGTTTTTTATACTGTAGAGAGAAACGTGACCTACAAAAAAGTAACATATCTATAGTGGGTAATTTCATAACGAAACATTCCCCATAATTTAGTTGATCATCTCACCTCATTATAGATGAATGATTGATTAATAGGCTAGAAATTGAATTAAATGTCATGGGATTTTCAGATCATCCAAATTTAAATATTTCTATTTATGATTTTTAACATGTGGATGACTAGTGGTGGTCAGTGATTTGGAATATCAAAGGAAAGGAAGATATTGATTCCTTGGAATGGGTCTAAATATAATATTTTCCATAGTAACTATTTCCTCGAAGGATCTTATACATGGGATGGAAAAACAATTAATGGAAATAAGATAATATTTTAAAGATTAAGTAGCTTTATTTGGGGAAACATTAACATGATTGGCATTGTACATCCAAATTATATTTTGGGATCTTGGTAGTAATATAAATCATTTTTACTAAGGATTTAATCCATGATATTTACAGTTATTTACTTCTTGTGAATTCAAATTCTACGAGGACATTGTTCAAGGTATGAGAAGATATAAATATATTTTTTGGATAATAATGTTTTTCATGAAAACATGTATAATAAGATTTATATTTAGTAGGCAATGTGAATAAATACATTGAAGATGTCTGGAGGTAAGAAAAACAAGATCTCATCTTGTGGGAAATGTGGTAAAAACAATTCATTTAGAATGCCTTACAAACTGTGGGAATTAATTTTTATGTGGTACATTTGGTAATAATTCCTATGAATTCAAACGTAATTATCATAAATGTAAAGAATAAATGATGGTAAGATGTTTTAATTGCAATGCATTAGGGAATGTTTTCAACCCAAGTCCAATGTTTTTTACTTAGGGTGGAAATCAACAAGATCAAAAGAAAAGGGTGGTGGTAAAAACATTTTCACTGTTATGTGTGACCGTGGTATATCAAAAAAAGTGTTGTGTAACTCCCCAATGATTTATGGTATGTCTATTTTTTAATATTAAATATCATATAATGCTTTTTTTACAAAGAACACCGAGCATAAATAAACTATTAAAATATTATTCTTAATTTATAATAGAAATCACCCTGCTTTTGGAATGGTGTGAATGAATGAGATTAGATAAATTATGAAAATATAGTTAACATATATTTATAAAATGAATCCATTGATTAAAAATTAATAAGAAATTAAAATAAAAGAATTGTGAAATTAAATGAATTGTTTTTATATAAAAACTTTATGCCCATAATGGAATTTTATATTAATAAGTTAAATTATTAACTACTAGTAAGATATATTTGTGATATTTATATGTTACATTTTCATAATAATTTTTTAAATTTCATTAAATATTTTTGATATTATGAGATAAAAATTAATCATATTTTATGTATATGAACCTATATTTTTTTAAAAAGTTTATTTTTCACCTTTTCATAGTGAACCAATTTTATATTAAATATTCAAACTTTTATAAGTTTTAATAGAAAAAATAATAATTTTAAAATACGGATATCAAAATTAAATTAGGTTGAGTTTTTGTTATTTTTATAATAAGTTAATATTTTTGATGAAAAGATAAAAATAATGAATTTTAATTGACAACATCTTTTTAATCAAATTTATTTATATAGTAAAACTCAATTTTTTTAAAAAAAATTATAGTATATTTATCTCATTTTTATATCAATTAATCAAAATAATTTCTTTGGAATCAATTGTCCTTGAAATTGTTTAATAAAACATTTTAATCTGTAGGATTTTTCATATTTAAAAATCACTTTTTTCTTTTGTTATTGAGATTAATTTTAAATATAATTTTACGAATTCTTTTAATTTAATTAGGTAAAATTCAATAAATATTTTAAATTAGAATGTCTATATGATATTTTTAGTTCATTATATTTTT
Source organism: Viscum album (assembly GCA_963277665.1). Classification (NCBI taxonomy): domain Eukaryota; kingdom Viridiplantae; phylum Streptophyta; class Magnoliopsida; order Santalales; family Viscaceae; genus Viscum; species Viscum album. The sequence goes on along the minus strand of OY728123.1, from coordinate 1,234,636,307 downwards.
TATAAAATAAAATTTTACCATTATAAAAAATTAGTTACCACAGAAAATTAAACATTAATTATCATCTATATTCATGTAAATTGATTCCAACTCATTGTGGTTGGATTTAAAAATAAAAAAGATGTTATTTTAATCTCGTAATCCCACTTTTACTCTAGTATTAATACCACTTATCACAACCCCATTTCAACCCACAAGCCTTTAAGATCCTAAAATCTCTACCAAAATCTTTACTACTCACTCTCTTTATGTCCATGTGCTACTGATGTCACCAAAATATGAAATCCATGGTCCTCAAGTGGTCTACCAAGGTGGTGGTATCTAAGAAGTAGTTTTAAAAAAAACATGTCTCATAATTTATTTTTTTATTCTACATCCTTATCATATATTTTATCCATCAAATAATTATAATTCAAGAATCATATAAATACTATAATTTTATGTTTCTAATGGAATATGTTGTATAAATCTCTTTTTATTACCACCTATTATTCAATGGAATTAAACTATTTTCCAAATTATTTTGATTTACCATCCCCATGAAAAATGTTTCTTAATTCTGCATTACCTCCTTCAAATATGGTCATTGAAGTGACATTATTGGAACGTTAGATTTAAATTTTTGTATTATAATATGTTTTATGTTCTTGAACTAATATATACATTTAATAGTAAATAAAAACAAAATAGTTCTCTATGTTCGAAAACAAACGCTAAAAGAAACTTAACATTTATCATTAATATTTTATCTAATGAATAATATATATATAAGACAGAAAAATAATATATGGGATAATTTTTAAATCTTGAATTTAATTAATACTATTTAATTCAACTTCTTGTGTTTTAATCCCATCTTACAACAACATCTATAATTTTATAAACATGAACAATCCTTAAAAAGAATGTGCTGGAAACCATGAAAATAATGAAATGTTATTAATGTATGGGGAAAAATAAATTATAAAATAATAATATAAGGTAATAAAAATAAAAATATATTTATTTAATGTATTTATGACATTCATCAAACCATTATACAATAGGTTAAAGTATTCTACTCTAAAGGGAACTATAAAGAAAAGTTTTTCTCGTCTCACATATAATTCTATGAGACATACACCTTTTTTACAACTAATTTATTATGTATGGTGTATATGATTAACACTGATAAAATAAATAATTAACTTCCTTATATTTTTCATATTAAAATTTTCATTTTATAATTGTTTCTTTTATTGAGAATACGATTCAAATCATTACAATCTGGTAAGGTAATTCTTAACTAAATTTACATTCATTAGGTTAAACATATACTTCATTGATAATGTCATACTGATTTAATTATGAAATTACATTTAAATATTTCATGTTTTATTTATAAGTTTTTGTGATTTATAGTGAATAAACAAATTCGTTACGTTTTTTTAATGCTCACATAAATGATACAATTTAATAATGTTATTTATTTTAAAAAATTCATTTTTCTACAGTATCCCATAAACAAATCTTTTTTACCCTGATCATGATTTATAAAATTGTTTCCAAAAATGTTATTTATATAATAACATGATTTTCTTAATTAAATTTTACAATGTTTTTATTTTAACAAAATGGTTTGAATACAATATACGAACATAAAATACCTTCTAAACTGATATATGAATAGATATTAAACTAACCCACAGAGCATTCTCGGTCTCCACGGGCTTGCAAGAAGCACCTAGGCATCAATAAATATCGATTGGAATTATTTCACCACAAAAAGATTAAAATAATCAATGTAAATATTAGAAATATACTTAGATACATAAATTAGTACACACATAATAAAGTACATTAGACAGTAAAAAAATTAAAGTGAAACAAAAAAACAAAAACTGTCTCTGGGTGGTCCATGACCACCAAATATTTCTCTTGTCACCCAACATTTTCCACCAAAAAAAAACCCCAAAATGAAGATGAGTGAATCAGAACCATCTATAAGATCATAAAGAGTTGCAAACACAAAAAGGTATAAGAAAGGTTTAAGCTAAAGAAACTAGTAGGATTCCACCAAATATTATATGATAATAATTTATAAGATAATTCAAAGAGGCTAAAAGTGGTTTAAAAATAATTGAGTATTGGCATTAGTTTAAATATAGAGTTCCTATCAATTAGAAATCATTTATTATACAAAAAGTGAAAAAATTGTCATTTCACCATTTAAAAATTAAACATTTTCTTGAAAATATTTGAATACCATTTCAAAATCTAAACTCATATAATCAGGAAAAGGTGAGAATATAAACCAGATAAGGTATGAAGAACAATAGTCAATAGAATGAAGACAAAGTGAATAATAATAATAAATGAATTTATTAAGGAAACTCTAGTTCCAAATAGTTATAATGAACACTATCATGTGTATATTATCATGACTAAATATTTCATGGGTACATCACAGGAGGGATTATAATGAAACAGTGATGATGAGGTTGGATACCTCTAGAATTAGTTGAAATTCCAATATGTATGCTTCTACACCCTTCAGAAAAGGAGTGTGATGTAATGAAAATCACAAGGCTTTGGATTGACAATGGTGGTTCACAAAGGTGTTTCTGGAAAGAAATTTCACAAAGGACATGATAGACAAACAAATGTTTGCTTCATAAAGAATATAAAGGAGTACGCAAAGGCTATAAAGATCTGGATGAAATTTGTGTGCATCAAAGAGGCTAAGTGAGCTTCATGAAAGGAAGGTTCATTTGAAGGTTATTTGAGCTTTTCGAAAGAGGGAGCTTCCAAAAGGTAGTGTGCACCAGAAAAATTTTTCAAAAAGGATTTCCTTGTAAATCTATGGTAAATTGGTATTCATCAATTAGATTAATCTGTAACTTCAATAGAAAAACTATCTACATCTGAAGATGTGTGAATTGATGAATATGAAGGGACCTACATGTTCATAAACTGTTGGTGAATTTCATCCAAGAGTAGTGATAAAAAGAAGAGGAAGAAGGTGATCCATAGAAAGAGACTCAAGCTGTGACCCTTGGAAAAGTTGTTAACTAAAACTAAACCATGTAAACATAGTTTTCTTAGTCATAGATTTTATCAAGCCCAATAATTTTATTTTTTAAGTGAGTTTTAGTGGAATTCGTACATTGGAAAATCATCATTGAACGCTTCTGGGATGTATCCCAATGAGGGTAAACTCATTGAAATTGTTATGTCCCATGAATCATTTCGTATATGTTCATACTTTATTATTGAAGAAATAGGTAATAGGGTTTTTTATGATTAAATAACATACAAATTTGTTATTAGTTCTAATCTATCAAAACCTAATTCACACACCCTCTCAAGGTATTTGAACACACGGGCCTAAAAATAGTATCAGAGAAAATGGTTGAAATCAGTGGTTCTATCTCTAATAACTAAACGTAAGTTTTCAATAACAAATGGATTCTAATATTATATGGTTTCAATGTTAAATTATGGAATAATAATATGAATCACTACATCCTATCATTAGGAATTTATGTCTTTACAATAGTAATGCATGGAATTTGAGCTAATATCAACTATGGTGATTTATCAAAAATTGGCTGAAGGGAATTGTATGTTGATTCTAATGGAGTCAATGTAGGGTAATCCCTATCTAGTGAAATAAATAAAAAGGTGATATCATCTAATTCATCACATTATATGTGGGAAAATATGATGAATATTTATAAGGATGACTCAAAAATCATAGAAGAAAAGCTCAAGGTTCTATTGAATAAGATTGAGGATCTCAAAATGAACCCTAATGAGGTTTTTGAAAAATTATTTGATTGAGAGAATGTTATTGTAGAATACATGCGTGTTCTTATATAAATTATTGAAGATATAATGATTTTTAATCAAATCCTGAGAAACATTCATCCTAGGTTGAATATAAATTTTTCTATATTGTAATATAATGATATGATGTAGTTGAAACTGGATAACATGCACAATACCTTTATCATATATGAAATTAGAAATGAGGATAATTATGATGTGGGAAAGAGGAAATCCAAAGAGGTCAAATTCAAGGCCCTGAAAAATATAATCATAGAAGATAGATAAGAAGATGATGATACTAATGAGGTGATATCATTCCATTCTCAAATAATTAAAGGGGAATATGAAAGTTCAAAGGGAAACACCCGTTTGCATGTTAATTATTTGGAAAGGTTGGAAATCATACATAACATTTCCCCTATAAGTTTCAATAAGATGAAGAGGATGACGTTGAAATTCCCCTAATCAAGTCTACATCATATATGAAAGACAGGAAATCATTAAAGATTAATTTCTTAAAAAAGTAGATTCCATTTTAAAGAGAAGATGAATGTTCAAATGAATCTGTGGTGGATGAATTGGAGAAGAAGATATGTTCATTCTATCTAATGGAAAAGAAAAAGAGTTATGGCATAAATGTGTTGGTCACATGAGCCAAATTTCATTGGGTGATCTAGTAAAATATGATGCTACTCGATACCTCCCCATACTTTCATGTGATTATGACCATACGTGTGATGCTTGATAATGGGAGAAGATTATTCAAAAGACATATAAGGGAAAAGATAAAAGGTCAAATAAATTTCTTGAGTTTGATCATATTGATGAATTGGGAACAATTTCCCTATAATCTATTAATTGGAGGATATCTTATGTTCTCTTAATTGATTATTATATAATAATGGCATGGGTTTCAATCATCACCCAAAAATTTGAAGTGTTTAGTCGCATAAAAACATATCGAAGGGAAGTGGAGTAGATGTTGGTTTGAATAATATAAGTGATTTGAATAGATAATGGAACAATGTTTACAAATAGCTATGTGAAGGACTATCTTGAGAAATGTGGGATAGGGAATCAAATTTCAACAGTTAGAATTCCATAGAAAAAAAGAGTAGTTGAGAGAATAAATCTTATTGTAAAAAACATTTCTAGAATAATTCTCATTGAGAAAGACCATCCAGATAAATTTTGGAAGGAAATAGTGATAAAATCATTCTACACATGAAATAGTTCTTTAGCATGTCTAAAAAAATAGAAGAGTCGATATGATATATGGTATGGAAGGAATCCATCATTAAAGGACGTTTGTTTCTTCAAAATTATTTGTTCCATTCTTAATGAGGAGAAACATAGGATGTTTCAATCCCAGGGAGATGAATTGATATTTCTTGTTTTTCCAAAGAAAATAAAATTATATAAATTCATTAATAAGCAGTTAGGAGAGGCAGTTGAAATCCATGATGTAACTATAGTGGAGAATAAGAAGAATCTTCTATAAATACATGATCACACTCATGAGGATAGTGATGAAGAGATAACAGAAATAGGGGATGTCCCTATTCTAGAGGATAATTCAGAAAAGGATTTAGATAATGATAAGGATGAGAACAATTTAGGATCATTACAAGGAATGAAGAGAAGAGAAGAAATATATAGAAAAATCATAATTGGTGATCAAACAATTCCAGTATAAACAAGGAGGATAAATAATCCACAAAAATCATCATAAATATCACAGGTATAGCCTAAATGTTTTGAAGAATCTTCTAGAGATGATAATTTAGTACATGCTATGAATGAAGAGCTTGATAAATGTGAGAAGAACTATTCATGGGAGATTGTTTTCAGGCCAACAGATTGGAATTTCATTTAAAATAAATGGTTTTTTCACAACCAAATGAATGAATATAGTGTGGTAATTTGAAACAAGTAAAGACAAGTATTAAAAGTGTAATCCCAGATAGAGGTTATTGATGTTATTGAATCAGTTTCTCCTTTTTTTGGATCGATACAATCAGATTATTTTTTCCATACGAGTTAATAGAATGTTCAATTTTTTCCAAATAGAGTTCAAGATAACATTTCTTAATACGGTTCTAGATAAATAAGTTTATTTTGAGAATCCAAATGGTTTTATCATTCATGAAGATGATAACAGAGTTCGTTAACTAAATAAGGCATTATTTGGGATAATGTAAGCACCAAGATCATGTTATTGAAGGCTGGATCAATTTTTTAAGAAACTCAGTTTATAGAATGGTTGTGTTGATTACATTATATATTTTAATAATGATAGTAATTAAAGGATAATGGTTTTAGTGAATATTGATGACATAATATTTTATGGATCTGATGAACCACTATGAAAACAGTTTTTTTAATTCAAAAAAAAATTGTGTTCAAAATTTTAATGATTGGTGAACTGAAGATTTTCCATGAATTATAGATAACTCATGGAAATAATGAAATATTCATTTATCATTATAGATATTTAAAGGTTATCCTAAGAATATTTATAATATATAATTACAATGAGAATAAAACTCCAGCAGCTACCCAGACGAAACTGTCACATGATGAGGACGGGAATGTAGTTTATGTCAATAAATAGCGGTTAATAATTGGTAGTCTACTATACACGACAATAAAGGGATATAATATTGTTTTGGTCACATTAAAAGCATCTTGCAATCCGAGAAATTACTAATTAATCCACATTAAATAAGAGAAAAGAATACATCGGTATATTAAGGGCCCAATGGATTCCAATTTGATGTATAATGTAGAATCTCAGCCCATGTTATTGGGATATATAGATGCATATTGGGATACTCTAGTAGATGATAGAAAATCAAAATTAGGTGGTGTATTCTATCCTGGTGTATTTTTTATTTCTTTAATAATTATTAAAAAATATTTCATTTTGTTTATCACCACCGATGTTGAATATTTTTTGACTATTGAAGCATGTAGATAGTTTATGTGGATGAAACATCATCTTGATGATATGTGAATTGAAGTGATGTCTTTGATCAGAATCCATTGTGATATTTCAAGTGTTATAAATAATACAAAAATCCAATCCATCACTCAAGGACAAAGCACATCGAAATCAAGTATCATTTCATTAAGAAGACAACGGAGCAAGGTATTGTGAATTTGGAGTATGTTCCAATAGACCTACAGATAACGGATATTATAAAAAAGGCCTTACCCAAATAATCATTCGAAATTTTTTGGACTGGATATGGGAGATTAGACAATTCCCCGTACTTGAAAAGGTGTTGATGTGGTACCCCCTATCCCTAAGGTATGATGTGTTTTCCAATGTATTATAATATGTTTTCTTTACCCTATTTCAGATTACAATGGAGAGACCATAGGTTCATTGAAAATGGGGGAGAAATTAAGGATATAAATTGTTGGAAAATGTCTTAGTAAATTTAGGGGAGAATAAAGAGAGGGGGATAAGATTATAGATTAGGTAGGAATAAAGATACGGTAGAAGCTGATAGATATTGGGAGTAGTGAATTGGGGGGTTTCAAATATGATGATTCCAGAGTTAATGGATCAAAGGTTTTATATCACCACATCATTGTTTTGTGATGAAATTAGTTGAGAGGTTTTGGAAATATGGGAATAATGGATGATTTTTTCATTATACTCTTGATTCTTGCATAAATAATGGTTCATGTGGGCTAAGAGTGTGTGTTGAGTAAATCATTGATTTATCTCCGAATGAAATGAAGAATATTTTGGTATAAAATGGAATAAAATATAATTACGTATCAAAATATGAAGAGTTTTTAACAAATACAAAGGGGGAAATTGTTGGTCAAGGATCCCTCAAGAAAGACTTGAAATAATTTATGGTAGATTGTGTCAGATGAAATACTGGGATTTTAAGGAATGTTTTGGATCTCCATAAAGATTGTTTACAGGTAAATTGACCAAAATAAAAGACAAAGGAATGGATGATTCACTAAGAGAGATGGTTTTGATGGTGATCTTCATGACAACGTCAAACATTGTGATCATTAACTTTCTGTGGAGATTCACAAAAAAGAGATCATTATGATGTATATGAGGGAATATAATGAAATGGTGATTATATGGTTTGAAGATTCAATAATTGGTATAAAAACCAATAAATATGAATCTACCCCTTTTTAAAATTTTAAACACTTAACAAAAATCCTTATGATGAGTGTTTGTGAAGGTTGTTTGTGAAGTTGTTTCTAACAAAAATGTTTGTGAAGGCTATAATAGCAAATCAAATGTTTTGACAATCATGAAATTATGATAGTTCACAATGGCTATGAATAGATGACCAAAATATATTTTCTTTTTAATGACTAAGTGATCGTTTTGAATGGAAGGTTCTTCAACAAGGGTATTTGAGCTTCATGAATGAGGAAGCTTCGTGAAGGGAGTGTGCATCGCGAAAAGTGTTTAAAAGGTATTTCCCAATAAATATTTGGTAAATTTGTATTTATCAATTGGATGTAAGTATAAAACCAATAGAGCTTATATTTACAACTGAGTATGTGTGCATTCATGCAAATTAAAGGACCTACATGCCCATAAAATTGGGTTAATCCCTTTAATGATCAATGAGAAAAAGAAGAAAATAAGGTGATCCTTTTAACTAGAAGTGAGCTAGAGAAAGAGACTTAGTGAGTGGCCCTTGGGAATTCATTATACTGGCCCAATATCTAGTAAATGTACTCTATCAAGGCATAGAAGTAATCTGGACCAAAAATTCTATTTTCCACTGAGTTTTAATGGATTTGGTACATTAGTACATTGTCGTTGTATACTCCTTGGATATAGCCCATTGAGGGTGAACCAAGTACAATCCTTATGTCTAGTGCATGATTTCATTACTATTAAAAATTTAATATGGGAGAAATAGATAAGATTTCTTTCTAATTAAAACACTAGATCTAAAGGGAAATTATTTTTAATATTTAATACCATGATTCACCACCCTCCCACGGTATTTGACCTAGTGTTCGTAAGACGTATTATCTTAAACCATCGGCTTTCCCATGGGAAGGATATAATGTTTTTTATTGAGGTTTGTATATTATGTTTTCCAACATAAAATACCATTAATGTCATTAAAATGGCTACACCACCCAAAAACCATTGGAGTATTCAAACGAAACCTCTTAGGATGACTACATTATCCGCACTAGAAATACTCTACACACTACTTATTTATAGAATATGTCTTTAATTTCTCAACCATTAAGGATGAATTATTTCCTTCAAGTTGTTTAACTAGATACACTACATTTGAGAACAACTTATTGATCATCATTTAATAAGATATTAACCAGGCCACTGGCATGATGGCTAAGAGGTATGGATGAAAACCTCTTCTGAATTAGATAGCCTTATTAAAATCATTATGAAAAATCAATGGTTTCAAACATTCCAAACATGATGTTTTATTGGAATACTTTCCAACTGATAGATCGTCTTGAGAAAAACCCAATAACATATTAAATTTCCCGTTTTCAATTCTTCAAGAAACTTTAATAGAATGAATGTTGACAAGAAAAATATAGATGACTTCAATTCCAATAGAAAAGACGGAATCACCAATTCTATCAACTCTTGACTCGGTCCCTCAAATACGGAGTTGATAAACTAAAACATCAGAGTGATATGATTCTTGATATTATTAAAAATAGAATCGATATATTCAATCCACATTACTACTTCAAGAGAACCCTATTGGTCATTATTAAAAGGTGGATGGAACTCTAATAATTAAATGATGGGGTTTAATGGTTGGAAGATATTTGGATCCACCACTCAATATAGAGCCTTGGTAGAGTCTTTGAGAAGATTTTATACTTTTATAAAAGGAAAATGACCACTCCAATAACTAGACCGATGGATGGAAATTCTATTTTTATTGAAGGAATTTATAAAAGAAAATTCCAAACATCAAAAATAAAGGGAATATCATCATAGGAATAAGAGAAATATTAAAAAGGAAAAATAAATTTCAACTAATCCATAAACACTTTATCAAAAAATCATTAATTTCTAAATAGAAAATATTTTACCATTTATAAAACATTTCTACTTTGTTTCAAAATGATAAATATTCTATTAATTTCATGAAATTTTCAAAAATCCTTTACCAGTAGTTTTAAATTATTCCATGATTTCAAAAACATTAATGTCAGTTACTAGTTTTCAAAACCATTATCATTTTAAATCCATTACAAACCAAAATTCCTTCTCAAAACAATCTTTATCACATAATCAAATATTATTTGATAATAATATTTCTATCTTAAACATTTGAAAATACTATCTTTGTGGTAATTGAAAACACATCTCAATGAACTCAGAAAAGATGCTTTAAGAAAAAAAATTGTTCTCAAAATGGATTTAAAATCATCAACAACTGATTAAATATTAAAAAACCATAGAAGAGAAATAAAGAACCTGCATAACAAACCTGATATCACTTATGTCACATGTAATAAAATCTATAAGGTTTCATTATTATCAAATTAATAAAAATGTAATAGGCTTGATCATATGTGCTGGTAAACCGTAGACTAACCTCACAACTGTTCATGGTTGGATTTCCAGATAAGTCACATTGATTATTCAATGTTTAACATACCATGAAAACATGATGTAACATTGTTGATCCTTATATTGTAGTTCCAAAACACATAAGATATTTCAGATATCAAATATAGGATCACATGGAATTTAAATCTCATTTATCATTTGGAAATTATTAACTCAAAAGAAATACTTATGTATAAAAACCCTAGAAGCTAAATCCTCTCTATGAATAGGTTGTGATCAAAATATTTCTCAATAATTACCTCTTGAGTATACAATTATTCTAAATTTCCATTATACCATTACAAACCTGAAATAAAATACTTGATTTCAAGGATAAGTGATTACTTTAAATGAATTGCCTCCTTTGGGACCATTCGTGATGAACCAACCCATAGTACCATCGATCTTGATATCCTAATAGATTAATCACTAACCCAAAGAACATTCCTATTATCCATGGGCCAGTAAAAACCATCTAGGATGAATCAAATAATCAGTGGAAATGATGATTCCTTCAATGGATTAAATGAATCAAATACATTGTGGAAACAAAATCAGATAATTAAATAAATATTAACATATCAATGTACAAGAGACAGTAAGAAAACACGAAGAGAAATATGACAACCAGAAACTATCTCATAGTTGTCCATAACAACCCACCATGTCCCAAATCACCCACCTGTGGACACCCAAGCACAAACCTATATAGTAATATGAGTTTTTGAACACCTATAATATGATCATAAAGGGTCGGACACATCGAAAGGTAAAATAAGGATGCTCTCTAAAAAACACAGTAGGATTCCACTAATGAATATATTTAGTTACATAATAAGGTAATTCAGAAATAAAAAGTTTCAGGAAAAAATTATAGAGTATAGGGATTAATTTAAAAATAGAATTAATAACATTAATAATTCATTTACCAAAATAAACAGAAAAAACACGGAACTTCCTCATTTCAATTGTAAACATTTTATTTAAAATCATAGAAAACCATTTCACAAGATAATGTTTGTCAATCAACAAAAGGTGATAATATGCACCTCATATGGAAATATTAATACGAGTCAATAAAATAGATTCAAGTTTCATAATAACAATAAATACATCAGGAAATAAACTACATTGCTAAATAGTGACATTGAACATTGTCATTTATTGATTATCAAGTACTATGAATAGAAAATAAAATTAAAAGATGACTAATTTTTGGGCATACATTTACTCTCATGGGTCTCAAGGAAACATCTTCCATGGAATCCCTTTCCAATTCGCACATCCATTATAAGAACCCTTCAAATTCTCTATGGATACACAAGAATTGTGTGATTGTGAAAGTGAACCATATCGTTATGTCATCCCATATAACTATCAAGTTTTCTATGATGATTTGTAATAGGAGAGTTATATAATTTAGTTACATGGATCATACAAGGATCCTTTTCAAATATGGTAACTGGCCTTAAAATCAAATTTCATACTCACCCATAAATTCCATAAATGTTAATAACACCTTTTTCAACACCCAACACTAGGATATAAAATAATCAAGAATGTTAAATCAATGTATTATTACTAGATTGGGTCATCATAAACCTCTATCAGTTGCATTACCTATCATAAATTTTAATTCAAAACTATTTATACAATTAAATATTCAGTAGTGTAATAATAATTGATTCCTTTTGTAGATCATCATATAAATTCCAAAAGGGACAATAAAACAATATTTAATTTCAAAATACAATAATGTATTTAATGGAATTATTATGTTTTTAGAAGGATTTATTACATTTAAAACCATTATTTTATACACTCTTTCCATGAGGATAAATCATTTATTTTATATATCCCAATAACTCCCATTTTAAAAGGGAAAAATCAAGAAATGTGGTTTATTTGTTATTTAATAAATTTAATCATTCTAAAAAATATATAATATCATGGATGAAGATCATGATATCAAAGAAGATACATCCTGAAATAGGAGATAGTATATCCTATATCTATAATTCCTTGTCAATAAATCGTGATAAAAAAAACTAAAGGCCATCATAACATTTGGGAAGAAGGAATCATGAGAAGAAGGGAGATCCAAGATCCAGAAGAAAAGAACTCACTGAAAGCATATCACTGATTCGATGGGCCCTTATATCCTCTTTGAAAAGTTATTTGGATAGCCAAAATACCTCTATAGGGATCCCAAATTCCAAAGGATCTATTTAGGTTTGATTTGTCGGGTTTTAGGGTTAATTATGTTGCTTTCAGGTATTAGATTATAAATTTCAGGCACATTATTCATATTCGAAAAGTTTCCTATGTAGGTCACATGGTTAGTGCTATATATGCACATAAATATGCACCAAAAATAGATCCCCTAGAAGTCTTACAGGGTTTTTCTTCTCACATTTTTAAACTATACAACAACCATGCAACACTATTATGGAATAAAAGTTTATTTTATTACCATTATTTTTTATGATATCAGTGACCCTTTTTAGACCTACTTGGTCTAAGGTATTATATTCATTAAGGTTCTAATTATCTGGTCCTCTATCATTCTAGTTTAGAACATGATAGTTTCATTTATCTTCTATATCCATGTTTTTACTTCTCACTAATGTTATAATATTCCAAATCCTAGTTTTCTTTCAACCCTTTCATTTCCCTTTATTTCATAATAAGTTAATGTTTTATTAACCCTATTTATGATGTAGGTTTCCCACAAATGAATTTTAAAAGTATAAAAAATTGATTTTTCAATTAAAATTCCAAATTTTGAGGTCATAATTTATATATTATGATTATAACGTAACACCCCGATATTTTATATTATGTCTTTTTTTAAATTAAATATCTAATATATCTTACATTAAATAGAACACTGAGCATTAACAAACAATTCAAATATTAAAATTGAATTTTGAATGTTATCACATAGTCGATGGAATGGATGAAATTATTGATAAATATTAAATTATAAAAATATAGTTTACACATTATTATACAATTAATTCTTTGATTATAGATTAATTATAAATTAAAATAAAAGCTAATTGAACATAATGTAATTGTTTTTATAAAAAAGTTATTTTTATTCCCACAATGGGAGTTTATATTAATAAATTAAATTAATCACTATTATTGAGTTTTATTAATTATATTTAGATTTTATATATTCAATAAATGTTTTTAAAAATCAATCATTAGGTTTGATATGTTTAAGATATTAAATAATTTAATTTTTCCATAAATTAAATAATCCAATAAAAGGTAATTGTTTCAACTCTTAAAGTACATAAAATTTACTTTCAATTATTGAGACATTTATAATTTTTATCTTACGGAAGAAACATTATTTAAAAAATTTCTATATCAAAATACACATTGGGAGATTTTTTTTGTTTTTTAGAAAAGTTATAATTTTTATTAAAGGATACAAATACTAAATTTTAATTGAAAACGTTTTTTGTATAATTTATTTTTATAGTAAAATTAAATTTTAAATTAATTTTATATTGTAATTACTTAAATCATACATCAATAAATAAAATTTGTTTCATTTGAATCAATTTCACCTTAAAATTAGATATAAAAACACTGAAAACATTTGGACTTTTTTCTTTAAAACCATTCATCGTGTTTGTGGGGTTAATTATAAATATAGTTTTTTAAATACCGTGAATTGAATTTGGTAAAATGGAAAAAATATTTGGAATAATATGTTCTAGTAAATTTTATGTTCATTTTATTTTTTATGCATAAAATTGTTACCACTGGGAAAAAAAATATTCACCATTGTATATATAAATTAATAAAAATAGATAATGTTAAAATGTAATCAATTAAAATACTTACAAATTACATCATTATATGGTTGTTTATGTATTTAAAGAACAAAACTATAATTTAAAAAATTAATTACAATAAATAATTTTTTAAATTATTTCCACATAAATGTGGTTAGATTTAAATATAAAATAATCATTATTTTAATCACTTAAACTCACCTCTCCTCAAGTATAAAAACAACCCCCCACCACATTTTAACCCACCATCCTTTAAAATACATAAAACTATACCAAGAACTCATCTCATTAAACTTCCCAAGTCCACTTTCTGCTAGTACCACCAAAAGAAAAAATCTTACATCCTCAATGGGTCCTACAACAAGGTGACATCCAAGAGGTGATTTTCTCAAAACACATGTTTCAATTTCTTCTCTTCTTCTAATTCTTCCTCATATATTTCATATATCAGAGCATAATAAATACATATTAACGTTACTCATATTGTTTTATGTTTCTAATGGAATATATTATATCTACCCCATTTTATTCAATCCTCCTATTCAATGGAAAAAAACTATTATACCAATTATGTCAGTTTACCATCTCTCTGAGTAATGATTTTTCTTTTTCAATTACATCCTTTATGATTGGAAATAAAATGGTAATTATGGTTAAATAAGATTAGAAAATGTATAATATTACCTTTTTCATATTTGGTAATGAATAGATAATCATAATTGTAAATAAATCAAAAATATTTTGTGAGGTTAGAAAAAATTGCAAAAATAAACTAAACATTTATCATTAACATTTTATCTAATGAGACATCCTCATGTTTGAAATAAAAAATAAACATGAAAAAAATTATTCTTATCTAATTTAATTAATACTATTTAATTCCACTCTTATTTTGTTAACCACCGATACATGAATACCAATAATTTTACAGAAATGAACATTCCATGAAACCATGAAATGAATTCACATGAAACCATGAAAATTTTGAAATATTATGAAGGTATTGTCCACAAGATGGTATAAAATCATCAAATAATGTATTATAAATATTAATATAGTTATTTAATTAATTAATAACATTATTTAAACAATTATACAATAGGTCAATGAATGCTACACTAAATGGTATCAAGAGGTAATTGTTTTCTCATCTCACTTTTACTTCACTGAGATATATGGATTATTCACCACTTATTTCTTGTGTGTGGTGTATATTTTTATGGATGATATAAAATAACATTATTATCATTATATTCATGATATTAATTTTTTTTGATAATTATTATTTTTTTGGGGCATATCAGTTTACTCATTACAAAGTGGTACGGTAATTCTTAACCCAATTTCCCTTATTTGGGGTAATCTTATACTTATTTGATTATGTCATACTAAGATAAATGTGAAACTACATTTGAATATGTTATGTTGTATATCCACTTATTTTATGAGTATTTATAGTTATTCTATATATTTTATTTCTTTGATTAATGATAATATCCATGATATGATATTTAAAAGGGACTTTTCTTTATAAATTTATTTTTCTAAAGTCTCTTAAAACACTCCTTTCTACTATGATAGTGATTTCTAAAATTATTTACATTTTTTTATTTTATCTCGTGATTGGGTAATTTAACTTTTACTCATGTTTTAATCTTTATAAAATTATTTGAGTTATTTAATTTTTCTTTTTCATAACAAGGTTATTTTAGAATTTTCCAAAAAATACAGAAGAAATTTTTTTAATTGTATGGAAAGAGTGGATTTTCCTTCCATCATGATTCATTAATGTTTTATAGATTACTTTAAATTTTCACAGGGATATATTTAACCAAAGGGTATAGTCTAATTATTTCAATGTGTTTTATAAATAAGGGTTTTCAATGTAAAAGGGTATTTTTCTTCAAGAAATATTCTTATAATATATTTAATGTGTTTTCATCCATATAAACATTCCTTGATTAATCTTATGGTAAGGATGTAGTCAAATAATTTCATTCATAATATTTCTTAGGAATATTTTTTTACCAGTTTGACTAGAGATGTACTAATAGTTCTTATGAATTGTTTTTTCAATGAGGACAATTTTTAATTTATTCATTTGTATAATATATTCATGTGAGGGATGCATTGGAGATAGTATGTAAAGGGTGGGGCCCTCTACTGACCTTCAATGTATTTATAAGTCTCATGAAAAAGCAATATTGGGTTTTGGATGAATTATTATTTATTTATTTTTATATTTCTTAGTTGAGGACTTCTAGATATGTTTTCATATTTCCAGAAATATGTATTCCATCATCATGAAACTAATTATTGATTTCCATGTGATTATTCGATTTGTAGAATATTCACTATCAGGTTTTCTAGCCCATGTGATTATTTATAAGGTATTATTTAATAATATTTTATTCTTATAATATTATACTAACATTTTTAATTAAATATCATGTGATTCAGTTATTTAACTTTTTATATTATTTATTCCTTGTTTATTCATAGATTACATAATATGTTGACCCATTACTATGAATTTGAGATCAACAATTTATTCAGTTTTATTTTCCCCCTATATTCTATTAGGATTCTAATGAGTGGATTTTAGGGTTATGCTTGGATATTAAATGCACTTTCAAAGGATTCTCTATGATTAGTTTTATATTTTTAAATATAATATTAAGCTTAAATATGAACATAGTTTTCCAAAACTACTAAAATGTCCATTCCATTGAGTTGCGATTTATATATATATATATTATAAAAATATAAAAAACTAACTACCAGCTATGGGATACTATAGTTTAGGTCATTGTAGTTGGTATATGTGGATTTTAGTAGAAAACTTGGGAACAAGATTTAGTGCATAATATATTAGGAAAAAAACCATATCATATACATTGAGGATAAGTATAAGAAGATATCTCAAAGAAACCATATTTATGATTATGAGATTAGAAATGAATTAATGATTCAATATAGTGTAAGTCATCATTTAGAAATGGTACGTACCTGAAAGAATGTGAACCTCACCAATACAGATGATTTCAAGAGTAAGAATGATAACAAATTTTATTATCTTAATCCAATATTTCAAATTGAAGTAGTCTCCTAGACATTATCATAATATAAAGACATAATATATTTCTCTAACAAGATAGGGAAATAATTATCCAAGAATTATTGATTTCAATGGATGAAAGATAAGAAGAGGGAGTCTAAGATAAATATAGACAAATAAAAGAAGGGAATGAATTATTTTTCCACATGTGATAATTGTTGAAAGACTCACATGTATACTTGATTGAAAGGATGAGTAGATTGTTAATAGTGTGGGGGGAATGGAAACCAGGATTTTGATTATAATGAAAAAATTAATTTTTAATGCGAAATGTTTCAACTATATGGTTATGGGGAACTATGAAAACGAATTCCAAAGGTGTTAAGGGAATATACCTTGATTTAAGATAAAGGATCATTACAAAACTAATTCTATTGATATAACTAGAGATGATGGATTAATGAGAATTATTTTTGAATCAAGAATAAGGTTGTAAAATTATTTTATCAATGATATTTTGGTTATAATAACTATGATATATATAAGAATTTTACAACAACACTTTTTTATGTATTTAGTGGTTTGTGATGAATATTAACAATAACCAAGAAAAATTTTCATAATTTAAGTTGATCTTTTGGAAAGAAAATATTTGGGGAAGATAACCATGAATTTGTTCCCATTTATTATATATTAATAATAAATTTATTTTAAGGGAATTATTGGTGACCAAGGAATTTGTTATTAATTTTCTAGTTTATAGTTTCTAAAATATGTTTGGATTTAATGAATATATTCGACAAGATGTGATCTTATTTTTGGAATCATGCTTGTTTTCATTAAAGATTAAGGGTAATAAAGTCAATCATATATTTTTTATGTGACACTAAGATCTACATTATGTTTTTATGAATATATAATTTTATTAGATTTTTTAAATTTAGTAACCTTCCATATAAATTTTCATCTCATTGAATTTGGAAAGAAATATTTTCGATAAGGATTAAGATAAAATATATATGAAATAGATTAAGTTGAACATTGGATATTATTTGATATATATATATATTACCATGATTCTATTTATATTCATGGTATTTTGTGATTCATTTGGTGTTTATTAACATTTTTTCATACGACTCGATTGATTACAACAAGGTAAGGGTTTTTAATCTCACTTTTTATTCCCGTGAGATTAATGCTATATTTTCCACTATTTCCTTTTCTGTGGTGTATGTGCTACCCATTATTGTATTTTTGGTGTAATATACATTAATTTATAGGTATTTACATCTTAATTGTATGATCCTTCCTTCATGAGGTGTATGTTTTGTAATTTACCAAATATATAAGAGAACCATTCACCGTACTCTTTAGTCAAATACTTCATATTTGTTATGTCTTTTAATTTACATTATATTATGCTGGGATATGTACTTATATATCTTTATTTTTGTAAATTTTATTTCCATGTGATGAGATATCATTTTTGTCTCTTATCAAATCATTTTATGACTTTTAAAGTGACTTTGTTAGGCTGTCGAATTTCTGTAAGAGATCTTTTTAACCCAATTTCAACTCTTTGGGTTAAACTTATATTTCTTGATTATATCGTACTATGAATATGTGTGAATTTCCTATAATTATTTTACACTTAATATCCACTTATATTGGGTGTGTTTTTATTTTTCACACATAATTATGTGATGGATTTATATTTAATATAGTGATACCATCTTTATAATGGATTTCATCTCAATTTACATTCCCTTGAGACTTCATTGTTGTTATGCACCAATTAACTTTTATATTGTGTATATACTGTCCTTTGGAATATTATATCATTAATACCTTTATTCTCATGATATTATAATGTTTTGATGATATGTTATTCCTCGATTTTTGTATTCAATCATCTCTCATTTGGTTAAGAACTCCTTAACTAAAATATTGATATAAAATTTAATTCTTCTAAATATTTCTCATTAATGTCCATGTTTTAAAAATGGTTTTAAATATTTATTTCTATGGACATTAATATTTTCAAATGATAATTTATTTAAAAGTTTCAATCTGGTATGGGACACTTTGATTAGAAAATATCTTTATTAAATGTTTTAAATAGTTTTGAAAATGGTTTGATAAAGCATTGTTAATTTCAACATCCTGATTTTATATATTGTGATTAGAATGTGGAAATTTTATCTTTACTTTATGCTTGTGCTATGTGTTATGATTATTTTATGGTTATTGGCCATTTTTTATGTATACTAGTGGTTTGTGATAAACCTAGGGTGGGTGAGCCTGAGATATCTCTCCAATGCATTGGATAACATGACAGAGGTAAACATTAATGTTTATTCTAAATGATTTAGGGAATATACTATAATGGGTATTCCAAATGAGACTCCCTATGTAGCTGCGATAGCTACAATATAAGTATGTTATGAATTTCATAAGATACCTTTATGTTTTATGATTTCTATGTTTTCTTCATAAATATTTTGATTTCATAGGGTATGTTATGATTGGAAAGTATTGGTGTCATTGATTTGTATTTATTGATGGGATGATTTATTCCTTCTTTATTTTATTACCCTTACTGAGATTTTTATGCTTGTCCAATGTTTTTGAAATGTTTTCCACATGACATAAAGATGAATAGGGTCAGTGACGTGATAATGGAAAATTCATTCAGTCCAAAACATGGAACTAGACATGTTTCTTTTTAAGAGTTTTTATTTTGTGAAAACAAAATTGAAACTGAATAGAAGTGCCTACTTTTTAATTTTTGAGATTTATTGTAATAGTTATGGACTTATTATATAAAACACTAAACCTGAAAAACAATCCTCAATGTGAATTATCCATTTAAACCAATATTATATAATATTTAAGGCTGGGACCTTATAGTCGGTATCAGAGGTCAGTTTAGAAGACTTTAAAGGTTAGAGTGTTCATTATGCATAAATGACATTACCATAATAGTTAGAATTTTGGAAAGAGACATAGTTATTTATGATAACGTGAATGATTTTAAGATAACATGAATAAGTATATCTTATAATTTACCCTCCTAATAATATATTATATGATGATTTTTCTGATATACTCACACTAACCATTTTGGTTTTAGTAAATTGTTGGGTTTAGTAAGCACCAAAGTAATAGTGGATGTGACGAATCCTCTGATGGTATTCTGAATGAGCAACATAATAAAATGAGAGCTTCAATGAGAAATATTGTGGTCATTCTCATCTAACTATATGGATTCATGATTGACCACCTGAAACATGGTTATTTTTATTAGTCATCATATATACGAGAAACAAATCCATACGTAAGTTCAGGTAATAATCATAAAGGTAATATGTTCAAAAAATTATGTGTTAGGGATATGGAAAAGACTCCGAGGA
This sequence comes from Viscum album, assembly GCA_963277665.1. Classification (NCBI taxonomy): domain Eukaryota; kingdom Viridiplantae; phylum Streptophyta; class Magnoliopsida; order Santalales; family Viscaceae; genus Viscum; species Viscum album. The sequence continues at coordinate 1,234,615,598 of OY728123.1, read as the reverse complement.
AAATGGTTCAAAGTGTCGGAAAGATTATATAGTTGTGGTAATGAAGGTCATAAATAAATAACCTTCCATGGATAAAGGAAGCATCCACATGACTCTAGGAAAGGAAAGAAGTTTTTCCGAAGGATCAATTGAATGTTTTAAATGTAGTGCTCATGGTCATTATACAAATACATGTACTACAAAGAAAGTTCAGGAATGAAATCAGTAGGATCATAAAAATATATGTTTACCAATTCCTAATTCTATTCTATTTGAAGATGAGGAAACTAAAAACGACCAATGAAAGGTATGAATTATTTCGTAGCTGATGTTTTGACATTGTTGAATTTAAGGATATGATTAATTATTTTTTTTGTAGGAATGAAGTATTATGGAATATGTTGTACAATAATTGATAATGGATCATGATGAATTTTTAATGTGTAAAAATTCTACATATAAGGGATTCAAGAGTTATGGTACATTATAGGATGATGAAATTCTAAAAAGTATTAAGGATCTGTTGATGATGGGATTACTTTGGAAGACTTCTTCAACTATGTATAACCATGATGTTTGATATGTGGAAATTTTATTCAATAAATAGTTATATTTTCTTTTGGGGAGTAATAGTTGAAATATTATTTTGGAAGAATATTTTTTATTGGTTATGTAAGGTGATTAGTGTTATTTAGGGAAATGATTAACCTATCATAGAGAATATGTGATTAGGTTAATTACACTTCATAATGAGACTTTATGAGTAGTCGATGATATTTGGAGATAAATGTTATGATTTATCGTGGAAGACTACGTGATCAAATTTTTATGAGTGTTTGGTTTCAATTATAGTTTGGATTATTTTAAATAATTTTAAGGGAAATTTTTTTTTGAATGGGCTTTGCTGAACTTTTGGTATTGTTTATTGAATTTTGGAGATTAAGAGTACTACTTCTTTTTTAAAGTGTTATCCTTCTGGGGATTATCTAGTCTTGTACTAACAAATTTTGATTTTCATTAATGTATAAAGATAGAGGAAATATATGGTCCATATTTTTTGGATCATATTATTCTCTAAAAGATGATTCTAGCACTTTTTAATTGAACAAGTCATCTTGAATACTCATCTTTTGGATAAAATATGAGTTTGTGGTAGAAATTTTGTAAACGCTGAAACTCTACATGTCAAGTATGTTTGTTTCCGTATGTTCTAATTCAATCTCATAAATAAATTTTCCAACATTATGAAAAAGAACTTAAAAAATGTTTTATGTTTAATTTTCTTAATGGGAAACCAATGACCTTTTAACCCATCAAAAATTTGTGGTTTTCTTGTTGTTAACATTATCCTAATCATGTTTTCTATCACTCTGCATCAGAACTAGACACTTATTTTCTCCTACATATCCATGGTTTCATGGAATCTATGTATGGGTTATCTTCAGTGACCTTTGTTGTTGTCTTTATTTCTTTTAAGGTTATATATTTATTGACTCTTTTTCCACTGTGGGACTTTCAATGAATTTTCCAAGCCTAATTTCAAAATTGTGAGGACGCAATTCCTAAAAGCGGGGAAAGATGTAACATCCCGGTCAATAAAGAAAAAATATATTTTCATTTTAATTAATATTTTGTGAATTAAATATTAATTTTACTTTAAATGGGTTGTTATGTTCGATAGCTTACCTGAAAATAAACAACGGGTTTCTTTGAAATCTTATGTTACACACAACGTTGGGTCATACAGAAAAATAATAATATAATATTTTTATTTTAAATAGTAGTTAATGCCTAGCCATTTAATGGTGGGAATGAACATAACTAACAAAAAATATGGTTATACATATTTGATAAATGTTTTTACATTTATCTAATAAAAGTTATAGGCTTTAAATGTGAATTAATCTAATTTTGGGCATAAACACTCTAAAATTATTTAAAGGGTCAATTCACCGCCTTTTGATGGAAAACACTCTTTAAATCTAGTTTTGGTCAGTTTTATATGTTATATTTGACCAAATAATTTTCTTCTTTAGAAAAAGGATATCAAAATTTACTTTGGTTAAATGTTTGGTATTTTTCTTATAAAAGACATTTTTAATGAATAGTGAAATATACTGTATTTTAATTCAAAACTTCCTTTTAATATATTTTATTTATATGGATACATTAACTTTTTAATAGGGTTTAAATTTTAACTAGATTTTATTTTTTTACCATTTAAGCCAATGTTGGTTATTGGAATTAATTTTACTTCGAAATTGGACATAAATAAGTGTAATTATTTTGATAGATATTATTTCTTAAAATCACGTCATTTGTTTAGACATAAAAAATTAATTTTAAATTAATTTGTGCAATTTCTGTGTTTTGAATTTGAAAAAATTGATTCCATATTTGGAATCAGGAGGCCCAAATTGTGTAAAAAGGTTGCTTTTATTTTTAGAAATTTTAAATATTTACCTCAGTAAATATTTTATTTAACATGGTTAAAGGGAAGATCTGGTAAATAAGGGTAAAAAAATATTACTATAATAATATAGAATTACCCTGACATGTATCCTAATCATATTGTTTGAAAACTTCGGACCATGGGCTTCCATGGGTCAATTTTGGGACCCCATAGTGCCATTTTGAAGTGATAATGACACTTTATTTTAATTAACTTAAAGTAAAGACAAAATTTAAATCATCAAATATCTCTTAGTTAATTAATTTTTACATGGGGTTATATAAGTTACCTTTTCAAATATACATATTATTTTGGAAGTGAAAAAGATTTCCTACATCATGTATTTGTTTATAATTTGTAGACACCAAATTAATAACATTATTTACGACACAATAATGATGTAGTGCCAAACTAATTAATAAATGATTTAAATAAATAATAATAGAAAGATTAAAATAGTATAAAGAAAGTATCCAGTTTTTTATTGGATGATATTATTTCGACCAGGAGTCATCTTATCTTCAACTTTAATAAGTTTTGGACCTTTAGAAACCGAAAATAATTTTATAAAAAAATAATATTTTCACACTTTCCTAAAGAGTCCATCCTTGCCCATATAAAAATCTCTCACCTCTAACCCACTCCTCACACCTCTCAAGACTCTTGGCTCATCCAACCTCAACCCAGATATGGTCTGAAGATCCCTCTCCTCCTCTAAAATTCCTTAACTTAGGTAGATAGAACTTCAAGAAGTCTTTTTGCTTCAAACCAAAGGGAGTTACCTAAATTAAAGGTAAAAGTTTCTCTTAAATCCTTTTATTTTATTTTTCTTCTACAACCCCTAAAATATTTTTTTAGTTTATTTTATGAAAAAAAGTATCTCCAATATACTAGGTTGTTGTTATGAGAAGGATTATAAATAAACATACACACACCTCCATCTAATGGTAAATGAACATACAGTTTCTGTGTATGGAGAACTACTGCATAACAAAACGATGATTGTTCAAAAATTGGTTCTTATCCTTCGGAGGTCGCATTACTCTGGTGAATAGTGTATTGGTTTCAATCACTATGCATATCCTCTCCACTATTAAGGTCCCCAAGAGTGTGGTGGTCAGCCTGTAAAATATAATGGTGTCCTTCATATGGGATGGGAAACTGGAAGGTAGGTATCATTGGGCCTCGGGGGAAACATATGGCCAGATCCTTATTAGAAAGAGGCATCAATATGAGAAGTGTCTCCTCAACTATCCAAGGGTTACATGCGAAGCTGGCTTGGGAAGCTCTTGAGGGAAGGTCTTTGAGGGGAAGAACAATGTAGGGTGTGTATGGTATGAATGTGAATACTCAAAGGAGCCGGCCTTCTAGAATTTGGAAACTGATTTACCTTTATCTAGAGGATATACAACAGAATTCTCACTCGATCATGGGAAAGGGAGATAGTAAATTCTTGAAACAAGAGTGGGGGTGGGTAATCTGTGGTTCCCGGGCTATCACACCCTGGACATATCATTTAGGGATCCAAGTAGTCACCCCAGGTTTGTGATGGCTGTTCTGGATGAGTGTCAGTTAGAGGTTTTCAATAATATTATCTCCAATGACGAGGAGGATAAACTGGTTTTCACTGGTTCTGTGATGGGTACTTTCTCCATCCAGGACTATGGTCGGGTAGCAAGGGTCACCTCGAGGAATGATATTTTGGGGGAGGATTTGTGGGGTAAGGAAATTCCATTCAAATTTAATTTTTTGGTATGGAGAATGAGGTATAGGGCCTTACCTACGGATGAGAACTTGCAGAAAATGGGAGTTAATATGGCCTCAAGGTGATGGTGTAGCAGGTCCTCCAAGTAGGAGACGGTGAGGTATCTCTTTTATGATAGTGATTTGTGTTGAAGTGTTTGGAAAACCTTCGGGTCCTTCTTTGGGTGGAGTGGTCTTGAAGGGAGGAGTGGTGATTTTTTTCTGTGCCTGGTTTAGGGGAGCTTGTAACCATAGAGCTAAAAGAAAATCCTAGACTATCATTTTAATTGCAGGATGTTGGACGATATGGAATTCACAAAATGACAGGCAGAACAACAACTTCTCGAGATAGTTGGTCGGTATTCTGTTCAAGATGAAGAATAAATTTCTGGACCTGATCAGGCTGTGTCCTGAGAGATGTGATGTGCCATCGGTGCGTGCAATTACATCCAACCTTCCTACTATGTCTCACGACGGATCCCCAAGACAGGGTCGTTGGGTTCACTGCAGCCCTCTGAGTTGGGGGATTAATCTCAACACGAATGGGTCGGTGATCCAAGGGGATATGCATAGTGGGGGCATCGTCCATGACCAGTCAGGGTCTGTTGAAGCTGCGTTCACTGGGTGGCTCGAGAGAGGTGACGCGCTCCAGGAAGAAGCCTTGTCTTTTAATGCTGGTTTATATATGTGCATGCTCGGGTGGTTTAATTTGGGTCGGGTGGAGATAGACTCAAAATTGTTGTATATTGCACTACAGGGAAATGGAAGGATCTTGTGGGCTATTATTTACACGGTTAGGCAGTGCAAGTTTCTTCTGGAGGCTCACACGGAGGTCTCTCATATCTGTCGGGAGGGTAATATGATGGCTGAACTTTTGGCGTCTCTATATACTCCTGATCGATGTATTTTTTCCTTCACTAACTTGGGTTCCTTTCCAAGTGACGGGTTGCATTTTGTTTTCAATGATGCGATGGGATTTCATTACTTTAGACCACGATAAGGCGGTTTGTTGCTTATCGTTTGTGTTTTAGTATCAATAAAAATGGTAATTTTTAGTCAGTCAGTCCTACTGCCTCTAATGGTGTCCATTATGATGGAACTGTATTTATATATGATATATATATATATATATATATTCTGTTTATGTTTCTTTATTCTTCTATATTTTTTATTTATATCATACCTTTATGGTTTCCATTATGGGTAAACATGATAATTTCATTTGAGAAGTGCGGACTACCGCCCCCTTGAAGTAATATGACTCGTTCATGAAATATGTGGAATGTATAAAGGACGGAGTTAATGAAATTATATATTATAATATACTATAATTATAATATACCTATGTATTATTATGTTTTCATTCCATTAAATTCAAAGAAGAAATTAAATTAGCGTTCATGCATGCGTATGGCTTACCATCTCCATTAATGGTGCATTTCATTTCTTACCTCTAAATGTTACATAATATTATAAATACATATATATACTGGATATATATGATATATATGATATATAAATCATTAATATCATTATGGAGATAATTTACTCTTGACCACATGGATAACATGTAATTATATGGTGTTTATTTTTTACTATAGTACCAAATATCGACAAAATGACCCTTATTAATATAAATAATTACCTAATGTTTATAACATGATAATAAGTGATATAGGTAGGATAATAAAATCTAAAAAGGTTCTTAATCAGGTATAAATTAACTTACGTTTAATGTTTAGGAAGAATGAGGAACAATCAAGTCATGTCAAACACGAGGTAAGGGGTTTCTTATCTAACTTTTAATTCCATGAGATTTCCATTATTAGCCACTTATTTATTTCTTGTGGTGTATTGTGTACTTCTATTTGATATATATTAGCATGATTCTATTTATATTCATGGTATTATGTGATTCATTTGGTGGTTATTAACATTTGTTAATATGACTCTATTGATTACAAAGTGGTCAGGGTTTTTAATATCACTTTTTATTCCTATGAGATTCATGCTATATTTTCCACTATTTTCATTTCTATGGTGTATGTACTGACCATTATTGTATTTTTGTTGTAATATAATTTAATTTATGGGTATTTACATCTTCTTTGAATGACCCTCCCTTCATGGGGTGTATGTTTTGTAAGTTACCAAATTGGTAAGGGAACCTTTCATAGTACGCTTTAGTCAAAGACTTCTACTTTGTTAAGTCTATTAATTTAAATTATCTTATGTTGGGATATGGTCTTATATATACTTATTTTTGTAAATTTTATTTCCATCTGATGAGATATCATTTTTTCTCTCATCAAATCATTTTACGATTTTTAAAGTGATGTCGTTCGGTTGTCAAAACTCTGTAAGAGAACTTCTTAACCAAATTTCAATTCTTTGGGTTAAACTTATACTTCTTGATTATGTCATACTATAAATATGTGTGAATTTACTCTAATTATTTTAAACTTAATATCCACTTAAATTGTGTGTATTTTTATTTTTCACGCATAATTATGTAATGGATTTATCTTTAATCTAAGGATACCGTCTTTATAAGGGATTTTGTCTCAGTTTACATTCCCTTGAGACTTCATTGTTGTTATGCACCAATTCACTTTTATATTTTGTATATACTTTTATTTGGAATATTATATCATTAATAAATTTTTTCTCATAATATTATATTGTATTGATAAAATTTTATTCCTCAATTATTTGTATTCAAGAATCTCTCATTTGATTAAGATCTCCTTAACGAAAATATTGTTTTAAAAATCTAATCCTCTAAATATATCTCATTAATGTCCAGGTTTTAAAAATGGTTTTAAAGATTTATATATATGGATAGTAATGTTTTCTAATGATAATTTATTTAAAAGTTTAAAAGTGGCATGGGACACTTTGAATCAAAAATATCTTTAATTAATGTTTTAAATGGTTTTGAAAATGGTTTGATAAAGAATTGTTTATTTCAATATCCTAATTTGATATATTGTTATTAGAATGGGGAAATTTTATCTTTACATTATACTTGTGTTATGTGTTATTATTATTTTATGGTTATTGGGCATTGTTTATGTATACAAGTGGTTCCGTGATAAACCTAGGGCGGGTGAGCCCAAGATAGCTCTCCAATGCATTGGGTAACATGATAGAGGTAAACATTAATGATTATCCCTAGAGATTTAGGGAATATACTATGATGGGTATTCCAAATGTGACTCCATGTGTAACTGTGATTGCTACAATGTAGGTATGTTATAAATTCCATAAGTTTGCTTTATGTTTTATGATTTCTGTGCGTTATTCGTAAATCTAATGCTTTCATAAGGTATGTTATGATTGAAAAGTATTAGTGTCATTGATTTTTATTTATTTATGGGAAGGTATTTTCCTTCCTTATTTTATAACCCTTACAGAGATTTTTATGCTTGTACAGTGTTTTGAAGTGTTTTCCACATGACTTAAATATGAATAGGTTCAAGGATGGGATTATGGAAAATCCATGCTGTCTCAAACATAGTACTAGACATGTTTCTTTTTAAGAGTTTTTATTTTGTGAAAAAAATTTGAAACTATGTTTAAGTGTCAAATTTTTAATTTTTGAGATGTATTATAATAGTTATGGACTATTTCTCAAAAACTCTAAACCTGAAAAGATCCTCAATGTGAATTATTAATTTAAATCAAGATTATGTAATATTTAAGGAATATACCGTATAGTCGGTATCACAGGTCAGTTTAGATAACTTTAGAGGTTAGAGTGTTATTTATGAATAAGTGACATTACCATAATGGTTAGAATTTAAGAAAGAGTCATAGTTATTTTCGATAAAGTGATTAAATTTAAGATAACATGAATAAGTTTATATTAGTATTTATCATACCCATAAGATATTATAGGAATGATTTTACTGATATACTCACACTAACCTTTTTTGTTTTATTAAATTGTTGGGTCTACTAGGAACCAAAGTTATAGTGGATGTGAAGAAAAATATGATGGCTTTCTGAATGAACAACCCAATGAAATTGGAGCTTCAATAAAAACTCTTGTTGTTATTCTCAACTAACTATCAGGAGTCCTAATTTACCACTTAAAAAATGGTATTTTTTATAAGGAATCATATATGCGAGAAAACAATCCCTATGGATGTTTAGGTAATAATCATAAAGGAAATATTTTCAAAAAACTATGTGTCAAGTATGTGGAAAGAAACACCTAGGAAAATGGTTCAAAGGGATGGGAAGATGTTATAGATGTGGGATTGAAGGTCATAAATAAAGAACCTTCTATGAAAAAAGGAAGCATCCAGATGACTCTAGGAAAGTAAAGATGTTATTTTCAAAGGATCAATTGAATGTTTTAAATTTGGTGCTCATGGTCATTATACAAATAGATGTCCTACGAAGATGTTTTGGGAATTGGATCAGTAGGATCGTAAAAATATTATTTTTCCAATTCCTAATGCCATTCCAATTGAAGATGAGGAAACTGATAATGACCAATGAAATTAATGAATTATTTATTAGCTGATGTTTTGACATTATTTAATCTTAGGATATGATTTATGATTTTTCTTGTAGAATTTAATTATTAAGACACATTTGGAAAATAATGGATAATGGATCATGAAGAATGTTGAATGAGTGAAAAGAATACATATAAGGGACTAAAGAGTTATGGTACAATTTAGGATGATGAAATTCTTAAATGTATTAAGTATCTATTGATGATGGGATTACTTTGCAATACTATTTCAATTATTTATACCCATGAAGTTTGATATGTGGAAATGTTATTCATGAAATAGTAATATTTTCTTTTGTAGAGTAATGGTTGAAATATTATTTTGGAAGAATCTATGTTTTTATTGTTGATATAAGGTTATTAGGTTATTTATGGAAATGATTAACCTATCATAGAGAATATGTGATTAGGTTAATTAAACTTCATAATGAGACATTAAGAGTAGTCAATGTTATTTGGAGATCAATATTATGATTTATTGTGGAAGGATTTGTGATCAAATTCTTTTGAGTTTTGGTTTTCAATCTTAGTTTGAATTATTTCGGAGAATTGTAAGGACAATATTGTATTGAATGGTCTTTGTTGAACCTTGGGTATTGTTTGTTGAATTCTGTAGATTAAGATTAGTACTTATTTTTATAAAGGATTATCCTTAAGGAGACTATATGATCTCGTACTAACAAATTTTGGTTTTGGTTAATGTTTTATGATAGGGAAAAAATATGGTTCATATTTTGTGGATAATTTTATTCTCTAGATGTTTATTCTAGAACTTTTTAGGTGACCAATTTATCTTGAATACTCATCGTTTGGAGAAAAGATGATTTTGTGGTAGAAATTATGTAAATGATGAAAGTCTACATGTCATGTAAGTAAGTTTCCTTATGTTCTTATTCAATATCAAATATAAATTCTCCAAAATTATGAAAATTAACTTAAAAATGTTTATTGTTTATTTTTCCTACTAGGAAAACAATGACCATATAACCCATCACAAATTTGTGGGTTTCTTGTTATTGACATTCTCTTAATATTATTTTCTATCACTCTGCATCAGAATGTGACACTTAGTTTCTCCTCCATATCCATGTTTTCTGGATTCTAAGTATGGGTTATCTTGGGTTACCATTGTTGTTATCTTTCTTTCTTTTAAGGTGATTTTATTATTAACTCTTTTTCTGACATGGGACTTTCAATGATGTTTCCATGCCCAATTATAAAATTGTGATACAATTCCCAAAAGGGGGGAAGGGTGTAACATACCGGTCAATAAATAAATAATACATTCTCATTTTAATTAATATTTTCTGAATTAAATATTTTTTTTACTTTAAATGGTTTTTTATGTTCGATATTTTACCCGATACGTAACAACGGGTTTCTTTGAAATCTTACGTTACACACAAAATTGGGTCATACAAAAAATTAATAATATATTATTATTATTTTCAATGGTAGTTAACGCCTAGCCATTGTAATGGCAGGAATGAACAGACCTAACTAAAATATGATTGTACATATTTTTTAAATGTTATTACATTCATCCAATAAAAGTTAGTGGCTTAAAATGTGTATTAATCTAATTTTGGGCATAAAAACTCTATTACTATATAAAGGGTAAATTTATAGCCTTTTGATGGGAAACCCTCGTTAAATATAGTTTTGGTCACTTTTATATGTTATATATTACTAGCTAAAATTTTCCCTAGAATTGGGACATCAATAATTACTTTGGTTACATTTTTGGTATTTTTCTGATAAAATTCATTTTTAATGAATAGTGAAAAATATTGTATTTTAATTCAAAATTTCCTTTAAATATAATTCATTTATATGGTTATATTATCATCTTAATTGGTTTTAAAGTGTAATTAGACTATATGTTTACCATTTAATCCAATTTTTTATATTTGAATTAATTTCACTTTGAAATTGGACATAAACAAGTGTCAATCTTTTAATAGTTATTATTTTAAAAAACATGCTATTTGTTTGGATAGTGGGAATTAATTTTAAATTAATTTATGCCACTCTTGGGTTTTGAATTTGGAATAATGGATTCCATATTTAGAATCAGGAGTTACAAATTGTGAATATAGGTAACTTTTATTTTTAAACATTTTAAATATTTACCTCAATAAATATTTAATTTACCATGGTTAAAGGTTAAGTCTAGTAATAAGGGTAAACAAATATTTCTATAATAATATAAAATTACCCTAACATGTATCCTAATAGTTTATTTTGATACACTTCCAACAATGGTCATGCATGGGTTTATTTTGGACCCCATGGGGCCATTTGAGAGTGATAATGACACTTTATTTTAGTTAACTTAATTTAAAGACAAAAATGACATAAACAAATATCTGTTGGTAATTTAATTTTTACATACAATTATATAAGTTATCATTTCGACTATAAATATTATTTGGTTATATAAAAATATTTCCTACAACATGGAATTTTTTATATAGTTTGTAGACATCAAATAAATAAAATTATTTATGACACAATAATGATGCAGTGTTTACCTTATTAATGAATGATTAAATAAATAATATTATAAATATTAAAAAAATATCCAAAACCTATCCAATTTTTATTGTTTGATATTATTTAAACCCTTATTCATCTTATCTTAAACTTTGATATGTTTTGGACCTTTGGAAACCGAAAATCATTATATAATAAAGTAATATTTTCACACTTTCCTAAAGAGCCCCTCCTCCCCTTTATAAAAAACCATCACCTATAACCCATTCCTCACACCTATAGAGCCCTATGGACCATCCAAACACTACCCTGATAAGGTCTCAAGATCCCTATATTCCTTCTAGAATCCATAAATTAGGTAGAAGTCACTTCAAGATGTCCTTTTGGTTCAATCCAACGGGAGTTACCCGAATTAAATGTAACAGTTTCTCTTAAATTCTTTTATTTTATTTTATTTATCCAACCCCTAAAATATAATTATTAGTTTATTTTATAAACGATAATGTATCTCCAATATACTTGTTTGTTTCTATGAGAAGTAATCTAACTAAACTTACACACACCTCCATTTAATGGGTAATTAACAAACTATTTCTGTGGACGGCGAACTACTGCCTAACGAAACGATGATTGTTAAAATATCTCTTACTGCCTCTCTGGGTGGCCATAATTATGGAATTGTATTTATATATGATATATTTATATATATATATATATATATTATTTTTATTTTATTTATGCTTCTGAATTTTATCATTTATATCATATCTTTATCATTTCCATTATGGTTAAACGTGATAATTTCATTTGAAGAAGTGCGGATTAGTGCCCCCTCAAAGTGATATGACTCGTTCATGACAGACGTGGGACATATAAAGAATGTAGTTAATGAAATTATATATTACATTATACTTGAATTATAATATACCTATGTATTATTAGGTTTTCATTCCATTAAATATGAAATAGAAATGAAAGTAGCGTTTATGTGTAGGTATGGCTTACCGTCTCCATAAACAGTTAATTTCGTTTCTTAAATCTAAATGTTATGTAATATTATAAATACATATATATACTGGATATATATGATATATATGATATATAAATCATGAATATAATTTTTGAGATAATGGACTCTTGACCACATGGACAACTTGTAATTATAAGGTGTTCATTTTTTACTCAATTACCAAAAATCGATAAAATGACCATTATTAACCTAAATGATTACGTAATGCTTATAATAAGGTAATAAGTGATATAAAATGAATAATAAACATGAAAAATATTCTTAATCAAGTATAAATTTAATTAAGTTTATTATTCAGGAATAACAAGGAACAAACAAGTCAAGTCGGGCACGAGGTAAGTGGTTTCTTATCTCACATTTAATTTTGTGAGATTTCCATTGTTCATCGCTTATTTATTGCATTTGGTGTATAGTTTACTCCCATTTGATATATATATTATCATGATTATATTTATATTCATGATATTCTGTGATTCATTTGGTGGTTATTAACTTTTGTTCATACAACTCGATTGATTACAATGTGGTAAGGGTTTTTAATCTTACTTTTTATTCCCATGAGATTCATGCTATATTAGTCACTATTTTCTTTTTTGTGGTGTATGTACATCACATGATGGTATTTTTGGTGTAACATACATGAATTTATGGGTATTTACATCTTTATTTTATGATCTTTCATTCATGGGGTGTATGTTTTGTATGTTACCAAATCGGTGAGGGAACATTTCAACGTACTCTTTAGTCAAAGAATTCTTCTTTGTTAAGTCTTTTAATTTACATTATCTTATGATGGAATATGTTATTATATATCCTTTATTTTGAAAATGTCATTTCCATGTGACAAGATATCATTTTCTCTCTCATCAACTCATTTTATGATTTTGAAAGTGACGTTGTTAGGATATCAAATTTTTGTAAGAGAACATCTTAACCCAATTTCAATTCTTTAGGTAAAACATGTACTTCTATATTATGTCATACTATAAATATGTGTGAATTTCCTCTAATTACTTTACACTTAATATCCACTCATATTTTTTTATTCTTATTTGTAACACATATTTATTTAATTTATTTGTCCTTAATCTAAGGATACAGTCTTTATAAGGGATTACTTCTCAATTTATATTCCCTTGAGACTTCATTGTTGTTAAGCAGAAATTCACTTTTTTATGGTGTATATACTCCACTTTGTCATATTATATCATAAATAACTTTATTATTATGATATTATATATTTTTTATGAAATTTCTTTCATCAGTTATTTTTATTCATGCATCTCAAATTTCGTTATGATCTCCTTAACTAAAATATTGTTTTAATCATTTATTCTTTTAAATATTTCTCATTAATGTCCATGTTTTAAAAATTGTTTTAAATATTTATTTATAAGGAAATTAATGTTTTTAAATGATAATTTATTTAATATTTTCAAAGTGGTATGGGACACTTGGAATCAAAAATCTATTTATTAAATGTTTTAAATGGTTTTAAAAATGGTTTGATAAAGAATTGTTTATTTCAATATCCTGATTTGATATATTGTGATTAGAATATGGAAATGTTATCTTTATTGTATTCTTGTGTTATGTGTTATGGTTATTTTATGGTTATTGGGCATTCAAAACTAGAAAATGAGGCTACTTTCACGGACCTATAGCCATGGTTTTCGTGGCCTATTGACACAGTTTTAAAATCATGGCAATAGGAAGTGGCTATATCCACGGTTCTATGTCTTATAGCTACAGTTTTAGAACCATTTCTATAGGACACTTTTTTCAATGGCCAATTTCCACGGTTTTTCAAAACCGTGTCAATAGGGTTCCCGTGCTTTGGCGGGAAAATTTTTCCCACCAAACAATTTGGCGGGAAGACCTACTGCCACAGTTTTTAGGATATTCACATAGTTTATATTCATATATATATATATATATAATATATGTACCTGTAATGTCCCTCAATGTAGTGGTCAGTACTTTTCTTCTTAGAGAAAAGGTGCAGGGATCCAAACCTTCTGGTGAAATTTTGTATTTAGGCTATTTCCACGGTTTACCACAACTATGGACATTGTTAAAACCGTGGAAGTAGCTTCCTATATCCACAGTTTAAACTTTGGACTTAGGTCAACTCTCACGGTGGATGTTTTTAAGACACATTTCCACAGTTTTCAAAACCATGGCTATAGGAAGCTATTTCCACAGTTAAAACCGTGGAAATAGGCTGGGACCTACTACCATGGAAATAGCAGACACGGTTGTCCAAAACCGTGGTCGTCACCTACACCCACAGTTGTGGGGCCTATAGCTAGGGTTTTGAACCCTAGAAATGTGTCTTTTTTCCTGTTGTGATTTTTTAAGAATACAAGTGGTTCCGTGATAAAATTAGGGCGGGTGAGCCCTAGATAGCTCTTCAATGCATTGGGTAACATGAAAGAGGTAAACGTTAATGTTTCTCCAAATATATTTAGGGAATATACTATGATGTGTATTCCTATGTGACTCCCAATGTAGTTGTGATAACTATAAGGTACTTATGTTCTGAATTCCATAAGTTAAATTTATGATTTATGATTTCTCGGTCATATTCATAAATCCTATGATTTTAAAAAGTATGTTATGATTGAAAAGTATTGGTTTCATTGATTTGTATTTATTTATGGGATAATGTTATCCTTCCTTATTTTATAACCCTTACTGAGCTTTTTATGCTCATACCAAGTTTTTGAAATGTTTTCCACAAGACTTAGAGAAGCATAGGTTCAAGGGTGGGATCAAGGAAAAGTCATGTTGTCTAAAACATGGAACTATACATGTTTCATTTTAATAGTTTTTATTATGTGAAAAAAAACTAAACTGAGTAAAATTGTCTACTTTGTAATTTTTGAGATATAATGTAATAGTTTGGTCTAATTCTCTAAAACACTAAACCTGAAAGGATCCTCAATGTGAATTATTCATTTAATTCATGATTATGTAATGTTTAAGGTCGGGCCCTCATAGTTGGTATTAGAGGTCGGTTTAGATAACTTTATACGTTAGAGTGTTCATTGTGAATGTGTGAAATTACCATAATGGTTATGATTTTAGATTCATAGTTATTTTATATAAAGTGAATGAGTTTAAGATAACATGAATAAGTATATATTAGTATTTACCATCCTCTAATGATATTATATGATGATTTTACTGATATACTCACACTGAAATTTTTGGTTTTAGTAAATGATGGGGTCTAGTATGTACCAATTTAATAGTGGATATTAGTAAAACTATGATAGTTTTTTGAATGAGAAACTCAATGAAATGGGAGCTGCAATGATAAATCTTTTGGTAATTTTCAACTAAATATCTGGAGTCATGATTGACCTCTTGTACCATGGTTATTTTTATAAGGGATCATATATGAAAAAAACAAATTCCTATGGAAGTTCAGGTAATAATCATAAAGGTAATATGTTCAAAAACCTATGTGTCATGGTTGTAGAGAGAAACACCTAGGAAAATAGTTCAAATAGTTGGAAAGATGATATAGATGTGGGAATTAAGGTCATAAAACAAAAACCTACCATGGAAAAAGGAATAATCCAGATGACTCTAGTAAAGGAAAGAAGTTTTTTCCAAATGATCAATTGAATGTTTTAAATGTGGTTATCATGGTCATTATACAAATAGATGTCCTATGAAGAAGGTTTCGGAATGGGATCAGCAGGATCATACAAATATTTGTTTTCCAATTCCTAATTCCATTCCGATTGAATATGAGGAAACTGACAATGACCAATGAATGGTATGAATTATTTCCTAGCTAATGTTTTGACATTATTGAATATTTGGATATGATTAATGATTTCGT
This sequence comes from Viscum album, assembly GCA_963277665.1. Taxonomy (NCBI): domain Eukaryota; kingdom Viridiplantae; phylum Streptophyta; class Magnoliopsida; order Santalales; family Viscaceae; genus Viscum; species Viscum album. The sequence goes on along the minus strand of OY728123.1, from coordinate 1,234,599,514 downwards.
TTGTAGGAAGGAAGTATTATGGAATATGTTGAAAAAGTATAGATAATAGATCATGAAGAATGTTGAATGAGTAAAAAGTCTACATATAAGGGATTCATGTTTTATGGTACATTTTAAGATAATGAAATTCTTAAAAGTATTAAGGATATATTTTTTATGGGATTACTTTGAAAGACCTTTTCAAGTATGTATAGCCATGAAGTATGATATGTGGAAAATTTATTCAAGAAATAGTTATATTTTCTTTTGTGGAGTAATGGTTGTAATTTTATTTTGGAAGAATATATGTTATTATTTACAATATATGTTTTTTATGGTTATTTATGGAAATGATTAACCTATCATAGAGAATATGTGATTAGGTTAATTACACTTCAGAATGAGACTTTCAGAGTAGTCGGTCTTATTTGGAGATAAATGTTATGATTTATCATAGAAGTCTTTGTTATCAAATTTTTATGAGTTTTGGGTTTCAATCATAGTTTGGATTATTTTGAAGAATTTTAAGGACAATTATGAACTTAATGGTATTTTTTGAACCTTGGGTATTGTTTTTTGAGTTTCGGATCATAAGAGTAGTACTTGTTTTTATAACAGAGTATCATTTTGGGGATTATCTGATCTCTTACTAACCAATTTTTGTTTTGGTTAATGTAAAAAGATAAGGAAAATATATGGTTCATATTATGTGCATCATTTTATTCTCAATAAATTGATTCTATCACTTTTTAGGTGACAATGTCATCTTGAATACTCATCATTTGGAGAAAAATGAGTTTGTTGTAAAAATTTTGTAAATGGTGAAAGTCTATATGTCAAGTAAGTATGTTTCCTTAGGTTCTTATTTAATCTCATAAATAAATTCTCCAAAATTATGAAAAGGAACTTAAAAAACTAGTGCCCATTTAATTTTCTTACTCGTAAACCAATGACTGTTTAAACTATCACAAATTTGTGGTTTTCTTGTTTTTAAACTTCTCCTAATCATGTTTTCTATCACTCTGTATTAGAAATTGACACTTCTTTTCTCCTCCATATCCATGTTTTCATTGAATCCATGTATGGGTTATATTGGGTGACATTTTTTGTAATATTTCTCTCTTTTGAAGTAATATTTTTATAGACTCTTTTTCTAATGTGGGACATTCAATGATGTTTCCAAGCCCAATTCTAAAATTGCAAGGTCGTAATTCCAAAATGGGGGGAAGGATGTAACATCCCGCTCAATTTAGAAATAATAAATTTTCATTTTAATTAATATTTTGATAATTAAATATTAATTTTACTTTAAAGGAGTTGTTATGTTTGATAATGTACCTGATACACAACAACATGATTCTTTTAAATCTTACATTACACACAATGTTGGGTCATACAGAAAAATCATAATATAATATTATTATTTTAAATGGTACTTAACGCCTAGCTATTTAATTTGATGGAATGATCAGAACTAACTATAATATGATTATACATATTTTTTAAATGTTTTTACATTTATCCAATAAATTTTAGAGGATTAAAATGTGAATTAATATAATTTTGGTCATAAATACTCTAATATTCTATAAAGTGTCAATTTATCACATTTAGATAGAAAACCCTCTTTAAATCTAGTTTTGGTCACATTCATAAGTTATATATGACCAAATGAAATTCTTATTTTGATTCGGGACATCAATATTTACTTTGGTTATTTTTTTTGTATTTTTCCGACAAAATTGATTTTTTAATGAATAGTGGAAAATATTGTATTTTAATTCAAAACTGCCTTTTCATATAATTTATTTATAAGGTTCGATTATCTTTTTAGTTGGTTTTAATTTTTAATTAGATTATATTTTTTCCATTTAATCCAATTTTCGTTATTTGAATTAATTTCACTTTCTAATTGGATATAAAAAAGTGTTAATATTTTGATAGTTATCATTTCTTAAAAACACGCCATTTGTTTGGAGATCAGAAATTAATTTTAAATTAATTTCAGCAAATTTTGTTTTTTGAATTTTGAAAAATGGATTCCGTATTTGGAATCAGGATGTCCAAATTGTGTAAATAGGTAACTTTTATTTTAAGACATTTTAAATATTTACCTCAGTAAATATTTTATTTTCCATGGTTGAAGGGTAAATCTAGTAAATAATGGTAGAAAAATAATAAAATAATATTATAAAATTACCTTAACTTTTATCCTAATCATATTGGTTGATACAATTCTGATCATGGGCATCCACGGGTCAATTTTGGGACCCCATGAGGCCATTTGGGAGTGATAATGTCATTTTATTTTAATTAACATAAAGTAAAAAAATTACATAAAAAAATATATTTTAGTAAATTAATTTTTACATAATGTAATATAATTTATCCTTTTGACTATAAATATTATTTGGAATGATAAAATTATTTCCTACATCATGGTATTTTTTATAAGTCTTAAAATCAAATAAATAAAATTATTTATGACAAAATAATGATGCAGAGTTTACCTCATTAAGGAATGATTAAAATAAATAATATTATAAAGAAGAAAACAGTAAACAAAACCAATAAAATTCTTATTGGATGATATTATATCAATCATGGGTCATCTTATTTTCTATTTTAATATGTTTTCATCCTTTAAAAACTGAAAATCATTATTTAATAAAATAATATTTTCACAGTTTCCTAAAGAGCCCCTCCTCCCCCCTTATAAAAATATATCACCTCTAACCCATTGCTCACACCTCTCAAACACCTTGGATAATCCAACCCCAGCCCATATAATCTCTAAATTTCCCTCTCTTCCTCTTGTAATCCTTAACATATACATAAGGCACTTTAAGAAGTCATTTTTGTTCAAACCAAAGGGAGTTACACGAATTAAAGGTAACATTTTCTCTTACATTATTTTCTTTTATTTTAATTCTCCAATCCCTAAACTCTTTTTGTTAATTTATTTTATAACAAACAAATCATCACCAATGTACTAGGTTTTTTTATGAGAAGGATTCGAATGGGTAAAGAACATACTCTTTCTGTGGACGGTGAACTACTACCTCACGAAACAATGATTGTTCAAATATCTGCTACCACCTCTCATGGTGGACATTATTATGGAACTGTATTTATATATGTTATATATATTATGTTTTTTTTATGATTTTTATTTTTTTTATTTATAGCATAATTTTATGGTTTCTATTATGGGTAAACGCGATAATTTTATTTGAGGAAGTGCGGACTAAAACCCCTCAATGTGATATGATGCATTCATGCCATACATAGGATGTATAAAGGATGGAGATAATGAAATTTTATATTATATTATACTGTAATTATAATATTCCTTTGTATCATTAATTTTTAATTCCATTAAATATGAAATAGAAACGAAAGTAGCGTTCATGTGTATATACGGATTACCGTCTCCATGAACGGTGCATTTCATTTCTTACCTATAAATGTTAGGTAAAATTATAATTACATATAAATACTAAATATATATGATATATATGATAATTAAATCATGACTATAATTCTGGATATAATGGACTTTTTACCACATGGACAACATGTAATTATAAGTTGTTTATTTTTGACTCAAGTGCCAAATATCGACAAAATAACAATTATTAACATAAATGATTACATAATGTTTATAACAAGGAAATAAGTGATATAAAATGAATAATAAACTGGAAATAGGTTCTTAATCATGTATAAATTAACTTATGTTTATTATTCTGGAAAAACAAAGAACAGACAAGTCAAGTCAGACATGAGGTTAGGGGTTTTTTCTCTCACTTTTAATTCTATGTGATTTCCATTGTTCACCTCCTATTTATTTCATGTGGTGTATTTTGTACTGCCATTTGATATATATATTATCATTATTCTTTTTATATTCATGATATTTTGTGATTAATTTTGTGGTTAGTAACTTTTCTTCATATGACTTGATTGGTTACAATGTGGTAAGGTTTTTTAATCTCACTTTTTGTTCCTATGAGAACCATGCTATAATAGCCACTATTTCCTTTTCTATGGTGTATGTACTATCCATGAATGTATTTATGGTGTAATATAATCTAATATATCGGTATCTACATCTTCATTGTATGATCCTTCCTTCATGGGTTGTATGTTTTGTAAGTTACCAAATCGGTAAGGGAACCTTTCACCATACTCTTTAGTCAAAGGCTTCTTCTTTGTTATATCTTTTAATTTACATTATGTTATTTTAGGATATGTTATTATATATCCTTATTTTTTAAAATTTTATTTCCATGTGATGAGATATAATTTTCTCTCTCATCAACTCATTTTATGATTTTTAATGTGACATCATTAGGGTGTCGAATTTCTGTAAGAGAACATCTTAACCCAATTTCAATTCTTTGGGTTAAACTTATAATTCTTGATTATGTCGTACTATGAATATGTGATAATTTACTCTAATTATTTAACACATAATATCCACTTATATTGGTTTTATTCTTAATTTTCACACATAATTATTTAATTATTTTATCCTTAATCTAAGGATACAATCTTTATAATGGATTTCGTCTCAATTTACATTCCCTTGAGACTTCATTGTTGTTATGAACCAATTCACTTTTATATGATTTATACACTGTATTTTGTGATATTGTATCATGAATACCTTTATTCTCATGAAATTATAAATTTTCATGAAATGTTATCCTTCAATTATTTGTATTCAAGAATCTCTTATTTGGTTAAGATCTCCCTAACTAAAATATTGTTTTAAAGATTTATTCTTATAATTATTTCCCATTAATGTACATGTTTTAAAAATGGTTTTAAAGATTTATTTATATGAACATTAATGTTTTAAGATGATAATTTATTTTAATGTTTCAATGTGGTATGGGACACTTTGATTCAAAATTCTCTTTATTAAATGTTTTAAATGGTTTTAAAAATCGTTTAGTAAAGCATTATTTATTTCAATATCCTAATTTGATATATTGTTATTAGAATGTGGAAATTTATCTTCCCTTTATTCTTGTGTTATGTGTTATGATTATGTTATGTTTATTGGGCATTGTTTACATATACGGGTGGTTCCATGATAAACCTAGGGTGGGTGAGCCCCCCAAGATAGCTCTCTAATGCATTGGGTAACATTACAGAGGTAAAATATTCTGTTATAATCATAAAACAACATTATGTACTCCTTCACAAGGGCAAGATGTACCACCCATGCTGAGGAATGAAATTATCACATCAATACCTCATGTAGGTCTATAGGAACCAAAACATACAAGTGAATGTTTAAGGTCACATCCCCATCAATGACCCAACCATGTGGTGGTTCCTCACTAGAAATTCTTACCTATAGCACCATGACCTTAGGATCTGGAGTTACAATAAATTCACAATATCAATAATTAATGAGGCTGATACTAAAGATACTAGTATTGACTATCCCAAATTGTCATAAAACACTATATTCATCTACGAAAACATGGTCATCAGCTATTATTTTTTATTGACCTTTTGAACTTCTTGTGTTTTGGTTTAGTAGTTATAGTGTCAGAAATAACATTGTCCTTCTCTATCCTATAAGAAAGATCAATGTCAAAGGAAAATCAGTATATAACAAAAAGTATCTTTGTGAGGTTTAAATAATGATTTTAAATATCTATTTATTGATTTTGTTATCCATGAACACTAAAAAAATTCTCCCACACCAAGAAACTCCAACAACAATTTAAGGCATGAACCATATATTCTCACTTCAGATGAAGAGACTGGTTTTCCATGACTCAATTGACCTACATTGGGATAGCTCCAAGACCATTCCCTAAAGCATCATAATAAAACAAATTTTTTATCTAACAAAAAATAGTGATTAGTGTTGAATTCAATCCCCATTTCAACTCCTAATAATCATTTTAACACACTTAAGACCCTGAAAACATGACACTTTTCTGGGTAATGCCTTTGAGTGGTGCATAAATAAATGTGACATGCTATCTAAAGTTCATTGAATTACTATTTATCCATAAGAAAATTCATCTGTCAAATATTTTCTGAGGATGATCTTAGGAAACAATAACCCTCACTTTTTCTGGGAAAATTGATATGCCATTCTAGGAGGTAATGTGACCCAGCATGAGGAAATTATTGATCCAAAAGTAGTTTTTGGTGCGAATATCATAAATTTGATGATCTATCAAGGTTATAAAAATGATATCAGGGTGTTGGGAATGTTTCTATCTTGTATGTGAGTACCTTAAGAGTTTTACCATGATGACTAACCCAAATGAATCTACATACTGGTGGAGAAATCACTTAATCAATTCCATGAATAATACTATAATTTTCATAAGAATGGAGATTTTCATAGAATAATATTAAAATTCATATCTACTATGGGATGTTATACATGGTATATCTGATTTTATAACATGTAATATATTGTAGAAAAACCTAAAATTTATCATAAGGAAAACCCTCACTCCTTAGAGTTGGTCGAAGAGGTTATCTATTTTTTGAATAAATAATAGTTCTTATCCATAATCTGATTAAATAGATGATAATACAAAAAAAATATAGATGGTATCATCCTATTTTAGAAAAAAAAGGATATGTGAACCCTAAAAGTAATTATTGGTCCGTATAAAACCCTTATTTTCCATGTGCTCTAGTTTCCTCTTGAACTCCTACAAGTCTATATTTGCTATCTTATAAATGGGAATGGACACTAGTGTTTCTCTTTACACTAGTTAAATAGTAAACTCTTAATTTCTATCTCTCTAGAGGTATCCCAAAAAAATCATCAAGGTATACATCTCCAAAATGATCTACTAGAGGAGGGAAATCTTCTCGACGCGTTATCTAATCATCTATATAAAGGATTTCAATCAAGTGTTTTCACTATGATTATCCAATGATTCTAAAGTCCATATCAATCTATATGGACATAATATGAACGTTTTTAAATGTAAATATCAACATATAATTTTGTAAAGAACACCCTCTAATGATAGAAATTGATATATGCATGATAAGGAACCAAACAATCCATCCGGGGAATGATTTCAAAAGCTATCATCTCGAGCAAAAAGTGGTTCCATTGAAAACAATTGCCACCTACATCAAAGAGGAACTCCTTTCACTATCATACCATTTCTAATTGAATTCCAAATGGAGTATCACATTTCATCCCACCATAGATTCAGTGAATCTTAATACCATATATTTCCAAAATAGAAATAGATTTGAAAGAAGTGGGATTCTCCTATATCAAATAAAGAAGAAACTATTGTATTGGATACTAAGATCATATTTATAACCATGTATAGACCAGAACTATTATCCAAGGGATTGGATACAATGAATATATATATCCCATTATGAGGCTCTGAGGCAAAACCTGAGTTATATATAATGGCATGTTGTACTAGCTCTATAAATCCTATGTCTGGCTCCCTCTTCCATAACCAACTCCTCAACCTGATCATCTACCAGTACTCTATCTATCTTCCTGAATATGGGTTTCAAACCCCACTCTTGTATGTGGATTTGAGTCATATCCTCTCTCTCTCTCTCTATGAACATTATGGAATTTCTGTAAAAATAACTGAAGATTACCCATCATGCCATAACCCTATCACTCAATTGGGTCCTTAATTTATTGGATCATCATATGTACTATCCTATCAAATTGGTTACATACTTATTGAAAACATGATCATCGACATTGGTTGTTGAATTTCCCACAATTATACTCAAAAAGAAACTTCATGTTTCTACTAGATGTATTTTTTGGTCGAGGATCCAAACTAACCGATCTCTCACCCTCGTCCTCTCTTAGGATATTCTCTAAAATAATTTTCTCCTTCACTTCCACAAAAATGTTATTAAATCTTAATATGTTCACATGTTATCAGATTTCATGCCTAATACCATCCTTAAATAATTTATCACTAGATAAATCTTCACCATGAGGAATCATTGTGATGCACTGGATCTCCATAATACATGTGGAATAGTCCATAACTAATAAATTGGCCTTCACCTAGTTCATAAACTCTATAGATTTATCATCCCTCAATGTATTTGGATAGAAATAATAATAAATTTCTATCTAAAAATCACTCCAATCCATGTCCCAAAGAAAATGTTCCTCCATAATATGATCACATCATCTCTTCAAAGAATAGCATTGTATATACATGGTGATCAGTACCCTCCTCCCCAAAGGTGGCCCAAGATGCTAAAAAATATATATCATGGTCACTAAACATTAATCTACTAACTATATTCAAATATGCCCTATAAACATAGTTGGCTGTTTCATCTAAATCTCATGCATAAACTCTATAATAGATGAGGATTTTTTTGGGACTCTCTACATTTTCATTATGACTCATGGGAAACCAAATCAAAATTGGTAATTGGAACACAGAAAATGTATAGAAGTAGGTGACATAAGTTTCACTAGTGGAGGTAATACTGATGGTTTAGTTCCCACCACCTATGGAGAATGGTCATAACCAACCTCTTAGAGTATGATTTGAGGATATCATGGTGTCATACCTCTATAATTGCAAATAACACGCCACATAATATATCTAACAACAAAATAGATCACATACATAATAATATGATAGGTAAATCCTTCTTATATAGTAGGCACACCCCTCTTCTAGATCCAAAATACAATTATGAGTGATGTATAAGACCATAAAGAAACATAATATATACTACCTACTCACCACTTATATGTTTGATTATTTGTGTTTTTTTGAATTTCATAGTATGGGTTCTATTATACATTATGTCAGTAGAAAATTATAGTGGAAAAAACCTTTTAAGCTATAATTGGTATCACCATTTAATGGTATCCATTTCATCTAATCCTTAATTATCAATAGTTCATACTCATTTAAGTATATAGAATAGTCTAATAATATGATTTAGCATTTCCATTTTTTGATGTACTTTTCTTGATAAGTTGTAATTAGAATATCATGTAACTAAAACCAAGTTTTTATATTTTACATAATTATATAACATGTTCATATGTGATATTTTGGTTAAATGGGTTACCCTATGAATTTATTAGGGCTTATACATATTATAATTTTTTGAAACTCATTTAATCAAACACATAAATATTTCTTCCCATGAAACCAATGTTTTGTGGATCAAACATATAATATTTGGGTAATTAAGGTTCCACAATAATGTAATATAGGGAAACACAATTTATGTTGACACATATAGGTTAATAACCAATCTTATACCATAACTACAATAAATATTTCTGTCACATAGCAATAATACTCAAAAACATGTAAATAACCATTGAAGCATGGTATACTAGTAAACATGATGAATCTATTCCTAAACATGGTAAAAAAGTAACGTAGAAATATAATGAGGATTTCAAGAAAAGAAATCTATATGGAATGGAATATATAGTATGTGTTAATCAGAAATCCATAATAATTATGTAACAGATGGTACCACATTTTCGTTCTAGTACAAGGGTAAAAGAGAATCCCTATGAATAATAATAAACTCCATATATCATGTGTGTAACATAATTATAAAATTAATAAAACTATAATCTTCATAATATATAATAGAAATTTCATACCGAAGATATTTGGATTATCCTTGTGCATGGGTAAACTACTCCTAGACATAACATAAATAAAAAAATCCAATATATTCCTAGTCTCTTGTCTAATATCCAAAATAGTAAAACAAAATTCAAAAGGACATTGATACCTGATTGTGACATCCTAGACCGATACAATCGCTAATTGTAGCCAAAAGAGTAACCACAAGTATGCAATAATTCCTCTCCATATACCATAAAATTTTGACTTGTACTAAGGATCTATGCGCGAATTGTGAGAGACTATACACTCCTAATCAGAGTGTTGAAAAATAAAAATGAAAAATATTTAATAGAGAATTAATAATAAATAACTTACCAGTTTAAGAATATTTAAATCATCTCGATATCAAAAATAAAATTTTAGTAACCATATGAGATGTAATTTATATAATGAATATCATTTGATTATATATAAAAACGGAATAAACCGGATACATAGAAACATGCATATAAAACATTTTTTACACAGATAGAAAAAGAAAAAGACTATCTTCAAAATCCTCACAATTATAATCACGATCAACTTATCTCTTACTCAATCCTATTAAGAAAAATAAAGCATCCATAGTTGGTTTCTTTCCTGTATATTTACCTTTATCCTTGATGACATCCCAAGTTTTGAATAGCATTCCAAACAAGGCTGTGAGATATACTCAGCAGGCCACAAAAAATGGAGTCTAATTCCATCCACTTTATGTATACATATAGAATTAGTGTGTAGTAAATAATGAAAGATAAAAATAAAATACCTAACAAACATGTCAAGTTAAATTATAAATAGTAATCTCATCTGATACTTCTAACTTCAACCTAAGATGGAATGTCTTTAAAATATTTCATGTTTATGATTTTATTTATAAAATAATCTCTGGGCATAACAAATAGTCAAAGAATTCCCCTTGGAAAATATTTGTATAATGGATGAACAGTCCCATATCAATTAAAAAATTTTAAAATAAATAACCAAGTTTATAATGTATTTAAAATATTGTCCAAATCCTATTATGTTCTTTTAATTAGAAGAAAAATAACCTAAATTAATTTATCAACTATTTTTTTTAGAAACCTGATCTCATTCATAGAGTTTCTTATTTGGAACCCATGTATCACTCCAGTCATAATATAAACTCATCACCAAAAAATATCATCCACGGTATTCTTTATAATAACCTAGGTATTTATCTAGTCTTGGTTTAATATCATAAACCTTTGAGTGCATCTATATATTCCCATGTAAGAATCCCAAAATATAACTTATGGAATAATTTAAGTCACTTCCCATAAATTGTTTTCTTATCATTGCATGTTAGGAAACCAAGTAACGCTCAGATAAAAAAATAATCAATCCTCTCATGTGTTACCATCCACGGAGTTCAAATAAGAACCCTTATGTCACTAATGATGTGTTATAGGTCCCTTTATGAATCCTTTGGATTCAATATTCTTGAGGATTTCATCCATAACATGTCAAGTTATAAACCATGTTTCACTCATTTCTTGGCATGGTTTATGGTCATGGGATCTCAATATAACTATACCATTTTACATCATATTTAATATAATTATCAATTCAATTAAAAAGTAATAAATATAATTCACCTCATAATATTTTTCAATTTTAAATACATGGAATATAACTCATATCATATCTTAATTCGTTCAATTCGATTTAATATGAATGTTTCTTTAATCAGTTTTATCCTCCCGATTACCTAGGGTAAAGCATATTATTAAAACATGAGATTTTTTGAAATATGTTTTTGAAAAAACATTAATATTTTTTATATTTAGACTAAATAATTATTCTATCCTTTCATTCACATGACACTCAGTTTTTCTTTTGTTACAAACAGTATAGAGTATATCTTGAGTTACACGAGAAAGTGAGTTTAGAAAATGTGACATACTATAAAAATATTTTTATTTAATAAAATTGGTATTAAGTATCAATTAGAATTATTAGTATGAATAGGATTAAATAAATTATGAAAATATAATGTTTATACATCTATATATAATTAAATATTTTTTGAAAAATTAATTATAGTTTAAAATTTAAACTATTATAAAGAAAATCAATTCTTTTTATAAAAAACTATTTGTTTCACAATTTTATTTTACCTCAATAAATTAGACAAATAACTATTAAAGAATTAGTTTCATTATGTTTATATTTTATATAGTAAATAAAAATATTAACATTCATCTTATGTTTTTTATAATAAGAGCTAATAATAAATTGATTTTCGTGCAAAAAAATTTATTTTTCTAAAAAATAATTTTGTCTTATTTTGAATTTTTTTTAAATTAGTTTATGAAACATTTAGGAAATCTATTTTCAAATTTTAAATTCCCTTTTTAAAAATTCATCTCAAAATTATCATTGAGTGATTTTTTTTTAATTTTCTGAAAAGATAAAATATTATGTGAATGGTGAAAAATACAGGTTTTTATTAAAAAGTTCACATATCATGCAAATAATTTTAAAGATAGATTTTTTATAATAAGGTTTTAAATGAAAAATTAGTTCTAATATATATCTATTATTACAATTAATTTCATTATAATCAATTTAATTTTAAAATTTTATATAAAAACAATTTAATCTTTTGGTAATTTTCTCTATGGAAAATAGGTTTTTTTCCACATCTATAGGACTAATATTAAATTAAAATTTTCGACTTATGTGAATTGAATTTTGATAAATAGATTTCATATATATAATAAAAATAATTTATATTATTTAATAACTTTAAAATAATTTTTTACCATAGTGAATAATAAAAATAGAAAAAATTAATTACTGTTTTTCAACTGAAAATTTATTTATCATGTGGTTAAACTAAAAGGATAAGGGGTGAAATGAAAACTAAACTTGTCAAAAACACATTTTATAGACATATTTAATATTTATAATATATAGATATTTATAATTAGAAAATTTTGATCCTTATTCAATTTAAAAAACATGGGTACACTATTTTCTTTTCAAAAATTACTAGTGTTCCACTCACCTAAACTACAAATGTGACCTCCGATCCTCTCTTATATACACATAAAACCCACATTTACTACCAATAAATGAATATATTAAATCCCTAAATCCATCACCACAAATAAATTTTTTATTTTTATTACCAATCCTTCCTATGAATGGTTTCTGTGTAAACTTATTGAGGTTCCCCGAAGAAAAGGTGAATTCAAAACATGTATTTTTATTTTGTCTTTTTTAGATCTCATTAAAATAGTATCCTTTAATAATTATATAATAAATTAATTATTTAAACTATAATGAGATTTTATTATGTTAATTTAATACCCTATATCTCTCTCTTCTCTCATCAAATTGGATATTAAATCATTATTCATCATTACCAAGGATAACCACCTCGCGAACTGATGTTATTAATTTTCCATCACCACCCTCACTGATGGATATAATGATGGATTAAATGATTATATATTTGATATATATGATATTATTATGAATTTTTAGTTACTATATCATATTTTCTGCAATCCTTTCTATTATTTTGGAATATAATAGCACCGCCTGTATGTATGGTGGACCATCGCCCTGCGAAGTGATATGATTCAATCACTATTTAAATTGAAATTAATAATGAAGTTTTTAATGAAAATATATGACATATATAATAAAAAAATTTCTTCAAATTCAATATATATTATTTATATTTATTTACTTCAATCCATTTAGAAAATGGAAGCAATTTTCAGGGATACTTGTGACCTACTATTTCCAATAATGGTGTATTTGAATTTCTTTCTCTAAATTTTAGGGATAAATATAATACATATACAATAAATATTTTTAATATTTATTTCATGGATAAAATTATAGGGATTATTGAACCATGATAAAATTAATACGACTAAAACTAAAAAATCAATTCATACATTAGAAATAAAGACGTTATTTCCCAAAAAAATATTTTAACAATAAATTGATAGTAAATTGGTAATAAAATGTCTTGAGTAAATCAAATGTGGTATTATATATATATATTTATATATGTTTGTGTAAAATATTTAAAATAAACTTATATTTATCATAAAGTATTCTGAAATGCGTACAGAGGAAGTCAAGATTTAAGGCATGGGCATTCCCTTATAATTTTTAATTCTATAATAAAAATTCCATATTCACCACCAATTTCATTAATGTGTTATATATACTAACAATGAATTAATTTCATGAAAAATATCATGAAATATATAATTATTTTTTTATACATTTTGCATCACTTTTTCAAGGGGTATGTGGTTCAAAAGATACCTAAGTGGTAAGATATTTTTTTTAATTTCACTTTTTTAAGGAATATGTTTTATTACAAAGGGGTATATACATCCCATTTGACAAGTAATATCGTTATAGTTTTCAAACAAGTGATATTTTATGTTTCATTTAATGTTATTATTTCATGCATCTTTTTATTCAATGTTACCATTAGGATAATGGTTTGATAACATTATATCATCGATTATCGGGGCTGTTTATGTTTTTGATTCCAGTAATGAAACATTGTATTTTATATTTCCTGATACACATGAAAATTATTATCCACTTTTTATTTCTGGAGAATAAATTTTTTCACTTCATTTTCCTCTCTTTACTTACTCAATAGTTTAAAGTAATATTTTTATAAAAAATCCTCTTTATTTCTGTCTTCGCTCCAAGAACACATTCTCTTCAAAACCATGTTTTGAAAATAAAATTTCCAAAATAAATTAATATTCTCTAAATTATTTATTAAATTAATTTTTACAAATTTTTATCGTTTCAAAAAATATATTGAAAGGAATCTTCATTTTTTCAAATAAGGTAATTTTGGCTTTTACCAAAAATGGGAATACAATAATAGATTTAATGTGTATGGTCTAAATGGTTTTTCCACCATCATGACAATTATTTTCATTGAATATACCTTTATATGATTCAATGGTTATTTTCAATTAAAATGATTTCAAAAACTTTTGAGGTTTTAAATTGTTTTTTAATGTAAAAAAGATATATTCAACAAAAAATATTTTAAATATTTCTTAAATCATCCTTCATAAGTTTTCATAGATTATTGTCAAAGGAATTGATTTAAAAAAAATTAGTGATCTTTTAGTTTAAAAAATTGACTTCAAAATAATAGTTATTTTCCTCAATAAATGTTCCAAGTGATCTATCAAAACCATTTTTCAGTCAATTATGAAATCCTTTAATATTACTTATGCTTTGATGGGGATACGGTCCAAGAATACCATTCTTATTCATTCTTGTAATTTTTAATATTTATGATGAAAATATATATATATGAAACACACTTCTCATCCATGGGTTACACCATGATACAATTCCTATGAAACCCACTTCTTTTTTCATGGGTTATACCAGGTAAAAATTCTTATGAAACCCGCATCTTTTTCTAAAAGTTATGTTGTGATGAAATTATGATATGATTATGAAACCAGTTTCTTTTCCATTGGTTATGATATAATAAAATTAAAACCACATTTCCTTTAATAAATTTTGATATGATGAATAATTAATGAACCCCATTTTTATGGGTTTTGATATGATAAATGTCTTATGAACTTATGGAATATTTACTTTTGGTTTTCATTATTTTATGTGTGGTACGTATATCTCTCTCTAATTAATTGTGGAAATATTGATATCTCAAAATATAAATAGAACTAGAATGGGGGTGAATGAAATTTAGTAATTGGATCTATCCACTATGACAATCTTCAAGCGTGATCCTTAACTACTGGGATGGGTTGGGAAGTGAACTCATTCCACTGTGATAGTGTTGATAATGAACCATGAAATACTAAGGAAATTGTTTTCAATTATTATGAGATAAATATATATCGTATGAAAATATTATTCTCTCAGGGATCATGTGTAGTGATACCATTTTAATTATTGTCTTATAACCTACTAATATTTATATCATGGAATAAATTTATAAAATATGATATGCAGGGTAAGCTGTTCCAATGTTATTATCATGTTTTTATACCCTTATTATTATGATATTTTGATATATCTCTTTTTTACCATGACTGAGAATAAAATATCAGTCTTTCATATTTTTTATTTCCTCAGGTCATGATGAAAGGTATTGTGTATAATATCTATATAGGTTTATATTTTAGAAGACCATATTGGGAGATGGTGTTACTCACTTAGGGAATAATTGTTTATTTGTCCAATTTAACAAGTGGACTATAATGTTATGATCCTCAAGCATGTATTTTTTTTATAATAATGGCCATCTAGAAAGATTTAATATATATGTATGATAATTCTATATAAATATAGTTATTATCATGGTATAGGTTTAGTTAACCCTTTGAAGATAGGATATGATAATTTTAGCGAGAACAGTAAGGATATTTATAAGGATAAGTCTTGGGTTGAGAAAATTCCTATAGAAAAAGTAGTATAATTTTCATAAAGGAATGAATTATTGGTTTCCAGGACATTAAATCCATTCCTAGATAATATAAGTGGATGAAGATCTTGAATAGAGGTGCCTAGTGGTAAAAATTCTTAAAATGGTTCATTGAGATGGACTCGATCATCCATAATTCATGAAAACATGTCTCATTTCACACCTGGTTTGACACTCAAAGGGGATATGTTTTGTAAATTCACAAAGTCAACAAAAACGATCCTGAATAATCTAAATATTTAACATGAATGACCATGTATAATCCAATGGTGTCTTAAATTTAAAATATTTTATCATGATTTAGACAATATCTAAATGATTTTTCATGACTATGTGGTACTATACTATGATTAATGATTATCACACTATTAGTTTTGTTATTACTAAATTGAAAATACTATATGTAATTGAAATAACATTTAATTTAATAGAAAGTGTTTCTATCTAAATCCAAATGGGAGAATGACTTGACTAAAGGATATTTTGATTATTCCTAATCAATTATAACGATATGAGATGAACAAAATTCACCTTAACCAAGTTTTAGACTCACAAAAAATATAATTATATATTTTATTGAGTGTTTAGGCTGAGGATACCATGGTGGAAATACAATTTAGTTTCTAGGTATAACTGCCCAGAACCCGAACTCCCATATTCTGTTCTTAAATGTTAAACTATATGTTTCCTACTTTGATTCCAATAATTGTAACCTAATTTTTTTCATTAATTACATATAATATCTTTAGGAATAATTGGATCAAAATTACCCTAAATTAGATTTTAGGTTTAATAATTACTTTAATTATGATAAACTCTAATGTAAACAATTCATATTACATTAAATGAGTATTTCTCCCATATAACATGGTTTTTTTCATTAATACATCATTATCATCCATATGATATAACTTATTGAGATAAATGTATCATCCTAATTCATTATAACATAAGGAAATGTAAATATAAAATGTCTGAGCTCAAATTATATGTAAATGAAAATATAAGAATTAACAAATTAATGTCATCTTTGACCGTAAAAAGGGAATAAGTATATGATGAAATAATCCAAGTGAATTATTATAGAATAAGTATATTCATACCCATAAATACCTGAATAATCAATCATGAAAACATGGAATAATTCTTCAACAATGTAAATAGTCATAGGAATCAATAATCCTAATCCATGTGATATCAAAATTGTCCAAATTAAACATCAGGTACCCATAAAAATCATTGATGTAACATATTGGTATCACATAACATCATCACATAGAACCATTTAAAAACACATAAAGAACACTTATTTATTGGAAATATGATATGTCCAACTTCAAATAAAATTTTACAGAGAATAAAATCATTACCCAATGCATTGGATGGAGATATAGGTCCTACCTATCTCAAAATAAAACTCTATTTAATTATTCCACGAGATCATAAACATTCATCAAACATTTCCCATGAAATTAAATGGGATTCATAATAATTGATAATAGAATAACATATAGAAAAAAGATATGTTTCATAATAATTTCATCATTTAATAACTAGTGAGAACAAGGGGGTTTCATAAGATTCTCCTCATGTTATAACCCATGGTTGTAAAAAAGGTTTCATAAACACTGTTCAATCAAAACATAGTCAATTCAGTGAAATAATATGAATGGTATTCCAATTTCATATCTACGTCAAGGAATAGGTGACACCAATAGAGGTAATCTTTTATGGAAAATAATTATGACGTATAATTAAGAAAATTCTCATGTAAAATATTCTCTCCTCCTTGAAAACACTTTTTTAAAACATAAAAATTTTTGAAAATAATTTTAATTGAAAATAAAATATAAAATTATGAAATAATCATTGATCAAAATTTAAAACCAACTTAAAAAATAATTTTCTTTAAATCCATTTTTTTAAAATAATCTTTGAAAATTATTTGAAAAACATTACTTTAGGGATGTAACCTTAAATTAAAAAACACTTTTGAAAACATAATCAAAATCAAAATTCATATCATTGAAAATAAATTTAAAACAAAACTCTTTCAAAAATATTTATTAAAATATTTTTTTTTGAAAATAGTTTCTAATATTTATAAATTAATCTTCATTGAATGGAGATTTCATGATGTAATGACATTACATATTTGACGTATATGTAAAAACAAATATTTCTGTCACATTATCATTAAAAATAAAAAGATCTTTGATATATTTTTTTAATACTATTAATATTAAAACAATTTTTAAAAAATTTAAAACTTGGATAAAGAATTATTTATAAAAATCACAGTAGATTATTTTTAATAACATTTTTTTCAAACATGTTTATTGAAGTTAAAAGTTTTCTGAATGGAGTGGGAAATAATGTTAGATTTTCTTCATAACGTTTTTCTAATTACTATAAGTACCAAAGAGTGGGAAATTGTACTATTACATGAAAAAAAATTGGTTAAAAATTTGAGTAAAAAATTGATGATTTTATTGATATATGGATCATTATATTTTATCATTATAAGTATAACCATACACAGTATCGATAGATGATGTTATTGTAACATATAATCTTTTTCCCTTGGTAACATTGAATAATAAAAACTAGGATGGAATTATTATTAAATGAAAATTACACTATCATGATAAGAAATACATTCAGTCTATTACATGTCATGTGTGTAAAATATATACCTCTTATATTAATATAGATTCATAACATAATATCCATCTCAAAGAATAAAAATTGAGACAAATATATTTAACTGATTGAGTAACAGTAGAATCATAAACCCACTAGAAGAATAACATCAAATAAAAATTATAATATAATTAAATAAATTAAATTCATTATGTAATATTACATAGGTCATTATATACACAACAAATAATAAACTAGTGTTGAATCTGGCATAAGTCTTTCAAAAATAAATGCGAGGCTATAAAACCCATTAACTCAAGTTCAATTCCTCGTGTTGGTTCTCTATATTCCTAAATAATAAACTTATGTAAATTATTTACATTAATAGTATCATTTTTCAATTTTATTATTAATTTTATTTCATTTATTATCATTTTATATGTAATTACTTAATCGATTAATTTAAAGTCGAATGTTTTGACCATATTCTTCTTGTGTGTCAAAAACAACTTAGGTTAGTTGACTATCGTCAAAGTGGTCAGTATATAAAAAAATAGAATAATAATAATAAAATAATTATCATATTTTTACACAAATTATAATTATTAAACCCATCCAGAAATATGGTTCTGAAAAATGATCTGACATTATGATCATAGAGATTGTAGGTTGTACGTACGCATGAGTAATGTTACCATTTTTTAGTTGTAATTATGGAATGAATGATACTAATATGTTTTCATTAAATAATGATGATACCAACATAAATATTTTATTATTCTATTATATATACTTATTTTAATCATTACTGTGATGTGGGTGTGAAAAAGGGAATCACCCCACTTTAAGAAGATGGTAGTCTACACGTCCACGTACGACGTTGCCATTTTTTCAGTGAGTGTGAAGGTAAATATAAACTTATATATTATATATAAAAATTGATAAAAATTATATTAATTTAATAAATATATAATTTATTTCACATATATATTATCTTTACCCTTATTACCTTCCATGTGGCATGTCAGTGAAAAACAAATCACATCGTGTCGTGATGCATACTTTGCCCTACACCTGAGAAAGGATACCATATTCCTTATAGAATGTAATGTAAGAGTGTATATATGATATAATGAATTCATAGGTATAATTATTTTATTAATATCACATATAGACTCTCTATTAACCATCATTCCAAAATGTGAGAGGTGGTGATGGAAAATAATGACAACTTTTCACGAGGCAGTAGTCCACCGTACACATAAATGATTATTTTGTAACGCATTTGATGAGAGTGTGTGTGTCTGTAGGCCATAAATATTACATAAAAACATATTAGTACATGGGTGATAATTATTGAATTATATAATCATTTTATATGAATAATATAAGGATAGGATAAAGAAGTAAAACAAAAATTCTTATTAATGAACGATGCCTCTTCTTTGGGTTAATCATTTTAATTACCACCATTGGCCATCCATGGTTGGATTTATGACCAAATTAGGGCTAATAAGATTATGTGATGAAATTTGAGAATTTATTTATTTATTTCGTGGCCTAACCAATTGTTTTTTCTGGTGTGAAAATAGGGTTAAGTGTGTGGCCATTTATAAGAGAGGTGAGTGGCACACTTTTGAAATTCTTCAAAAAATATAGTTGATCCAATGTTTTGACCTCCCAATAGGCTCCAATAACGAACCAAACTATAAAATAGAAGATATAAGGTATAAATATTTCTATCAGATGGTTTTTGGATATGTTAGGGGTCATTTTTATACCTTATAATCTTATTTTAACCACAAAGTAAACATGTTTTTAGATTAAACATTAAAGTTATTTTTAGTTCTTTTCAAGAAACTATTAGACAGAAAATTAATTTTACCTTATTAGAAATTGTAAATTATTATTCCCAAAATTTTTTAATTTATATATCATAATTAAATTCACATAATTTTAAAATTTAAAATTAATATTTAGCATGCATATGCTGTGAGATAGTGGGTTTTTAAGAAGATAACCTTTTTAGAAAAAGAGGATTTTGTATTACTCTATTACTGATAACCATCACAGTATGAATGTCAATTAATTTTTAAAGATTTATGATCTATATTTTTTTAAAATCATTCCAAATTTCTGTTTATTTTAAATAATTTAAAACTACAAACATTATTCATTTTGAAACATTTTTTTGAAAGAAGACATGTTTTTAGAAAAAAAAACTTATCTTAAAAACCAATATAATATTGATTAAAAAGTAAATAATTAGATTTAATATAACTAAATAATTATTTGGTACCATTAAATTATATTATTAACACATTTATTATTTTAATAATTTTAATTTATTAAAAACATTACTTTTAAAAAAATTATTTTTTACTATTCACTAAGAAATCTATATTTTCCAAAAAAATAAAATAAAAATTTCCCAAAAAAGAATTTTATATTCCAATTAAAAGTTTTAATTTTATTTAATAAAATAATTTTAATAAAAATTAAAAAAATAATTTTTAGGGTAACTACTCTATAAAAAGGAGACCAAATTGTTTTATTGAGAAAACGTTACAGTTTTAAGAGTAAAATTGGATTTCTTTATTATCTCATTAATAATAAAAATAATATTGATTATATAATATATAAATTTAGTTATTGTATATTATAAAAGATTTTTTTTGTCAAATTTATTGGTATAAAACAGAATTATGAGCATTAATATGTTCTTTTTAGAAAAATATTACATTTTAAATTGAAAACGATTTTCTATCCATTTATATTTAGATGATCACTAAATAATATATATAATCTATATTTTCAAAATTAAGTTAAAATTATTCATGAAATATATTTTTATTTCTATTTTATAATGGAAATATATATCATCGGTTGTTTATCATCATTTTTTGTGTTTAATACTCCATCGAACATAAAAATCTCAGGTTTTCATTTAACTCATGCTAAACTGAGTGTTGTATATAATTCAAGATGAACATGGTGTTGTGTGTCCTTTTGGATATGAACAATAATTTTCTTCTTTTAAAATCCTAGGGTGTTAAATCTTACCCCATCACCTTTTATAAAATTTTTCCTGAAAATTTAAACATTATCTCAGCAATCAAATGTTGAACATCTGAAAAATACTATTTTTTAAAGACACATCATGAAAATGGATAATAAAACATCCTTTTAAAAATAGAGAAAGGTAATTAAAAAGTTAATAAATAATAACACATAACTATATATCTAAATATTTTTACATATGTGTGAATAGAGTAAAAGTTTATATAATTATTGAGAGAGATTGAGGTTATTGATAATAAGGAATTAAATTATCAATGGAATGTTAAGGTCCCAAATACCATAAATCAGTATTTATTGAAAATCCTATCAGTTAATTAGAATTGAACGTACTAGGTTAACCAAATTGGAGTTAATTTTCCAATAGATGATGAAATCTATTAGCCTCCTGACTAAGATTATATGGAAATATACTTAATTGGTTTGTATGATTTCATTCATTAATATATTTCCACAACAATATTAACTTTTTATCTAAATGATGTGTATTCAGGATGATTTTTTCATGCTTGGAGCAAAAAAATAAACCTCTTAAGTAAAATCTAATCCCCAAAGCATGAAAATATATTTCTCATGTCTTTTTTCATTAGACACAACCAAAATGGTTATAACAAGGAAAGACAATTCTGAAAATGAGTAAACCATCATATGATACATTAATATTAAAAATTCAATAGTGATTCCAAAAGTTTATTATAAATATATTTATAAACCAATATCCCAAATAAAATAAAATTCTCAAAATTAAATAGTGTTTTAACATCAATTCTAATCTAATACCTTTCATATTTCAAAAAAAAATATGTCAATTTTCTTTTAAAGTATTATTAATCACTTAGTCACCAAATCACTTTTAAATCATATGGTTTTCTATAAGATAAAACTTTTTTCATCAATATCCAATATTATATAAACCCAAATGGTTATCAACAATATAAATCTCATTTCCACAAAATTTAAAGGTATAATTCATGTTAAACCATAGCATTACCAATACTTCCACCTATTAAAATGTCTCCCAAATTTTTATTGATCACATTAAGATCTCATCACAAAAAAACTCCAAGATGTGTCGAATACTTTTTATGTCTTCAAGATTTGATGTCGATAATTTTAACCCTATATTTTCCATCAAAACCTTAAAATATTATAAGGAAAAATTGGTTCAATTACATCCTTGAAGACTTTTTTAGATTATAGTTTTATAGAATTTGGAAAAAATCTAACATAATCAATTTATATGACCTTAAATGAGTTTTTCTCCATCTTGAACCGGATTTTATTTTTATCATTAATACATCATCATAATAAATATTGAACCCCTTATATAGATAACTCTTTACTTATCATTCATTATAAAATATGGGAAGGGTAATAAATGAAGGGTTGGCTCAAATATTTAGTGAGGGAAGTTGTAATAATAAATAATTAAATTCCATCAATGATCATAAGAATATGATAATGGTATCATGACATAATCGAAGTTAATGATTGTAACATAAGAATATTCATACCCATTAATACTAAAATAATCAAACATGAAAACATGGGATAAGGATTTTAATAAGAAATATAGGAACGAATCATCCACCATGAGACATGTGATATCAATAATGATCAAATGAAATATCATTAACCCATAGCAGGAATAGAAAAAACATATTGGTATCAGGGAACATCATCTCATAGTACACTTATAGAACCCTTAATGAACCCTTAAAAACCATTATAATTTTCAAAAACCACACATAAAACTCCAAATATAATTCAATGGATAACACACTCATTAACCAATGAATTGGAGGGAGATATTAGTCACAACCATCACATAATTAAAACCATATTTATGTATTCCACAAGATCATAAAAATTCATCACGTCACCCATGAAATATAATATGAATCATAAACAATCCACAATATCATAACCTATTGAAATAATACAGGTTTCACAATCATTAAATAAAAGAATAAGCCTTGATTAATCTTCGATTAATGGAGTGGTCATGAAGGTGGAAAATTTTGCACATAACATATAAATAAAATAATATTCCTTCCACATTTTCTTTATAAATTTTATGATACATTATCATAAAATTATAAGAGTATTTATTTTTTAAAAAAATAAAAAAAATTCAAACATGGGTAAATGTTCATTTTCAAAAATCATATTTTCCCGTTTTTGAAAACATTTTTAAAGTTTATGGTTTCAAAAGAAAAAATATTTCTTATAAAAGATAGAATTAAATTCATATTTATGGAAAATTAATTATTATTTATCATAATACAAAATAGTTTTGAAATTGTACAATTTTGTGAAAACAACCTATTTTACTAGAGGATAATAAAATTCATTAGTTTATTGATAGATGGATCATATAATTTTATCATCAGAATCATAATCATAATAATAAATAATATTGATAAATGATTACATTATAACATAAAATAATTACCACTTCATATCTTTGAATTATAATACCCATAGAGGAATAATCATAAAATGAAAATTTTAATGTCATGAGATCAAAAAAAATCATGAAAATATATGAAATAGGGATAGTATAAACAATCTTACCTTGAGTTTTATTTTTCATGATTATTATTTAAATTTCTTAGTAATAAACTTATTTCTACTGTATAATTGATTTATAAACTATTTCGTGTTTTTTATTAACTTTATTTTATTATTATAATGTTATATAGTAGTACTTAATCAGTTAATTTTATGTCAAATGTTTTGGCCATATTTAGCTTTTGTGTCAAAAAAACAACTAATGTGGGGTGACTATGCTCAATGAGTGCATTATATGAACATATAAAAAACAATAATCATGAAATAATTATTATATTAATACATAAATTATACTTTTTAACCCAACTATTATGTATGGTTAATAAAAATAAACTGACACTGTGATCATAGAGATGGTAGGCCGAACATACATATGAGTTGCATTTCCATTTTCCGTGATCATTATGAAAATAGGGTAAGTAATATTTTAACATTCATGATTTATAATATCATCGAAAATACCATATTTGTTAATTTTATATATTTATATATATCATTATTTTTAGGTGGTGGTTAAAAAATTAATCACATCACTTCAAGGAAGTTGTATTCCACAGGTCCACGAATGACGTTATCATTTTTTAGTGGTTGAAAAGGTAGAAAGAAACTCATATAATATAATTTACAAATGATAAATATACCATTAAAATCATAAATATTTGAATTATATCACATATAATTATTATCATTAAACTTATTATCTTTCATGTGAAATCATAGTGAAAAAAGAATCATATCGCTTCATGAGGTGCTAGTTTTTCATACACACGAGCGACATTATAGTATCCAATAATAAAATAGAATTTAAGAGGATATATATGATATAATTACCTCATAGGTATTATTAGGTTATTAATATCACATATAAACATTATATAAATCATCATATCAAACCATGAGAGGTGGTAATGGAAAAAATGAATGACTTCCTTTCATGATGCGGTAGTTCACCATACAAACAAATAAAGACCATGTAACCCAGTTGATGTAAGTGTGTATGGTTTTTGGGGATAACCATAAAATAAAAAAAAATAATTATATGGGTCATCCTGAATTTGTTATATCATCATGATATAGTAATAATTTATGTGGGGGAGAATTAAATAAATAAAAAAAATCATCGATGAGCATTACCTCTTATTCGGGTAACTCCTTTTGGTTTTCACCAAAGGCCATCCATGTTTGACTTTATACACAATGTAATTCCTCTATGATTAAATTATTGGATTATAGAACATATGTATAAAATTATTTTCCAAATCAATTGGTTTTGAATGTGTAAACAGGATGGTAGGGTGGCCTTTTATAGGTGAGGTGAGCAGCACACTAGTAATTTTTATAAAAAAGCTAGGTCAAACCACCTTTATACCCAATAAAAAAACCCCCTTAACAAACCACACATGTTCCTAGTAATTATGATGTCTGTATAAGGAAATATAATGTAATTTTTCTATGTTTTGGGTAATTTCCACACTATATATTCGAAATTTAACCGCAAAGTAATCTTTTTTTACCTTAATTGTTGTTACTAATTTTAAATGTGTTCAATAATCAATCTCAAAAAATATTGTGAAATTATTATAAATTATAATATAAATATTATAAATATGTAACCTATTTTTAAACATTCAATTCATATATGTGGAATATTTTAATTTAATATTAGTCATGAGTACGTGGTGAGACAGTAGGTTTTTAAGAAGAGTATTTTTCAACAAAAAGATGATTCTATATTAAATCCATGAAAAATAATAACCATTTTATGAAAATAAATTAAAATTTAATGATATATAATATATATATTTCATTTATAACATTCCCCATTAGTGATTATTATAAATAATTTGAAATGCGATACATTATGCACTTTGAAACTATTTTTTACAAAAACATTTCTTAATCCCATAAAACATACTTATATTAAAACATAAAATAAATTTGATTAAAAATATATTAAGGGGGTAAAATATAACTAAATAATAATTATGTTACTATAAATCATATTAATAACACATAGATTATTTTAAATTACTTAATTTATTTAAAATAATTAACATGTTACAAAAATATTTATTTTCCAATATTCAATGAAAAATTAATATTTTCCAAAAACAATAACCCCATGTAAAATTTGATATTCCAATTCCAAAATTATATAAAATATAATTAAAAAAATTTTATAAAAAAATTAAAAAATTAGATATTATATAAGTCTTCCATTAAAATAAGATAAAACAACATTTTTGAATCAAATATAGTTTTAATCTTAAAATTTGATTTAATTTTTTTTCATGAAAAATAAACATTAGAATGAATACATAATATATATAAATTTAGTAAAAATATTTCAAATGTAGTGTTTTCTTGTTATTATAAAACAATCTTTTGTGCAATAAAATCAGTTTTTGAGAAAAATATTTCCTTTTATTTTCAAACGTTTTTATTTACCCTTTAATTAAGTGTTCACCAAAGAATATATATAAACAATATTTTCATAATTTAGTTAAGATTTTTCATACCCACTATTTAAATAGCTAGGTTATATTGATATTACATATCACGGGTTTTTTATTTTCATTGTTTTGTGTTGAATAAGCTATCAAACATAAAAAAACTGGGGTTTCTATGTAACATAAGATAAACTGAATGTTGCATGTAACACAAACTGAAAATAGTGTTTTTTATCCTATATAATATATAAAATAATTTTTTTCTTTTAAAATCATGGTGAGTCACACTATATTGTGATACATAGGGAAAATCACTCCATGTATTCTCTCAATGGAATGAGAAGATGTTCTGTGTATGGAGAAAAAGGACACATAATAAGTGATTTCAAAGGAAAAATGAAAATTTCTGTGAATTAAATGGATTAGAATAATATTTTTTTTAACTCATCATCAATGTTTGAATGATATAAATATGAAAATTATTTTCTTTATTAAAATTAATTTCCTTAAGGAGAATCCAAATATGAGGACCATCAAGTGGTATAATTAATGGTATTATTGTTGATGATGAAGAGACTATAAATCACCTATGAAAGGAATGGAGAATTAAGGAATATAACGATGAAGCATAAGTAATGTTCTATGAATTATTTGTAATTTTTTATGTTTTTAAGGATTGTAATTTAATAATTATAAAATATATCCAGATTTTTAGTAAAATAATTCCTTAAGGATTTGAAATAATATGTTTAATATGTGCGATGACCTAGAAACCTGATTTAATGGGCATGTGATATTTTACTAAAAACCAAATATTAGGGTAATATAGCCCTTAATATTTTCCATATTTTTATAAAATGATGTTTGGATAAAGATATTTTGGAATACAATAAATTAAATTAGATATTATTGATTTATTTGTAACTAATTATTGATTTGTGGATGAATTGATTTATGTTATCATTGATGGAGGTCACAAGATTATTTTAATTATATAATATATTAAATAATATATGGTTTTATTAATGTAATGAGGAATTATATATGTTTTTATTGACGATTTATAGTAATTATATATAGTAACATAATTCCTAAAATTTTTTGACTAACATATTCACATATTTAGTATATAAAAATTAAGAGCCACAATACGATATTTTGAATATTAATGTTAAGTTTACATTGGTAAATTTAGTGACCTTTTTATAAATTTTGAATTTTTTTATGGATCATAAGGTTTACTATTTATAAAAAAATTTATGATGAACATTGGATGATTTTTTAGTTGCTAATGTATTATATCACTAAATAAATAATTTTTCATATTGGATAACCTGTGATAACCATTTTGTTTTTTATAATTACTAGTGATGGATGTTATAGATAATCATTATTTTATGTATATTATTATTCTATTAGTATTACAGAGATGAAAAATTCCTAAATTTGAAAAATAGAAGATGTCAAAATTGATCAAGGTACAACCAAAGGATGTTATGTGCTTATAAAATGGATTGAAATCAAGTGCCTGTATCATTTCATGAAATGTAATCATCTTTAATAAATGGATTTTAAAATAAATATTATATATTTAAATTCATTTATTATGAATAATTATTATTTTTAAATGTTGTGGTTTTATGTATTTAGGGTCATTAAATTTATCTAGACTGTGTTCACTATCACTCTCCATCAGTATTTCAGTGTTTGATTTCTATTTTATTTTAAAGACCCATAATTTCCATATAAATTTTTTTTAGTTAAATAGGAATTTTAAGAGTACATGAAAATTGACGGCACATGATTCTGAGGCCTAGAGTTCCTGGAATGAATTTCTGAACTTTTTTTGGGTACTTTTAGTAAACATACGAGTGGGTTTTTGTAACGTTGGAACTGGTGCTCGGAATTGAAATCCTAGAGAACCATTGAACTCACAGTGCCAGTATTAACTTAAAGGGACATTCACTTCAACAACAGTTGGTCGAGTGTGAAAGAAAATTTTTTGGGTTTATTTTGAATGGATAAAATAAAATTTGTGTAAAATTTTATTTTATTTTTATTTAGGATCTCCCATGTGGATGTTGAGAGGTGGGCACCACCCGAGCCTACCCTACCATGCGGGTTATGGTGGTGGGGACCACCCGAGACTTAAACCTCTTGAACTCCCCTCTTCAATGTGAGAAACCTCGTGAGCTCCCACACTTAATTGTGTCAACCACCCCCCCCCCCAACTAATTAAGCCTACCCATAAAATAATTAATTAAGATAATTTGAATTTATGTCAAAAACTTAATAGATAGTATAATTTATTATTTCGGATATCTCTTCATTTTGGTGGGATGGGGAGGAAGGAGCCTTGGGAGAAAAGCTCTCCAATGAAGAACACCAATGAAGAACACCGACTTCGAATACGACTTCGACTTCTTCTTCGGGAAATCCGTTGATGAGGAACGTCTTCAACATCAACAATCCGATGATCGAGGGAACGCCAATGTCACAGACGTCCGTCTATCCCCGACAACGTCATATCCTTCCTCATGACCACTATTGATGATTCAAACGAGGTAGGGGTTATTATTGAATTATCTAATTATCTTGATTAATTTCCTCATTGTTGGAAAGCATGGTGAATGTGGATCTACCAGAATGAGTTGATCCACGAATCGTATTAAATTGTAGATTTTGTCATTCTTGACTCCTTATTTTTTTGATCCACTTGCCACCACTCTAACATAGAGGGTGTGGTCCAAAAAAACATGTTCTGACCCCTCCGTTGTTATGCTTATTTGGTGTGTTATTCTCAATGGAAGAGGTCAGTGACCGGGGTCAGTGGTTGGCACCAGTGGAACTCAAGAACCGCGACAAAGTCGACAAAGGTAACAGTGCCACCCCGTGGCCACCGCTGTCCACAGCCACCACCACCCGCCGCCTCAGCGCCCCACGCTGCTCCGCCACCCCGCAACCTGCCGCGCCTCCCCGCGGCCCTCTGAGCCGCCCCACGTCCACTACGACTTCCTCATGGTTTTGTGACCCCCGCGCCGCCCTCCTCGTCTCGTGGCCTCACGCCGCTCGCAGCCTCTGTCACCCAGCGCGGGCCAGCCCGGGTCAGCCCGACTGGGTCGGACCGGACTCGGACCCACTTCGACCAATTTACGCTTCTTCGACCATATCTTTGGCACTGGGCATCTGCAGTTCCGGGAACCTTAGAGAGAAAACATCCTATTGGTATACCCCACTAGAGATTTGGATAAAGTTGGGCTACAGTTGGGTTGGATCGAGTACAAATTCAAATGGGCCCTTGGAACTAAAAGGCTAATAACTCACATACCGAGCTTCTGATTGACGCACCATCTATTGCGTTGAGACACCTATTACGTGGTGGTACTTTGAGATACGTCTTCGTGAGACATTGTGGAATTTGGAGTATCGACCAGTGTCTTGTGAAGTAGACCCTCCCGAAGACAAGCGAGCATAGTGTGAGAACCCTGTTTCTAGCTGTGACGTGGAGATTGAAGAGTGATCCAGTGTGGGTCTGCATTGAGAGATCCTATGTGGGTCCACACGTAGTGATCCTGTGTGGGTAATCACCGAGCGATCTTCTATGGGTTAGAACCTAACGATCATGTGTGGGTCAACACTGAGAGATCATGTGTGGTTTAGCACCAAGCGATCTTGTATGGGTCTTCCTCTTAACAGAGTAAAATGATTCAGTAGTTACATCTAATAATCTCTACTATTGTACTTAATCTATACCTGGTATGAGATAAGTTTTTACCTATATGGTACTTTCCATCATGGTGATAACTTGGTGGTATTACTCTGTGTGGCGTACCTATGTGGTTCTTTCCTTCATGGTATTTCTTCCTTTTTGGAACAGTTGAGCTTGTGGATTTGGAGTTGGACTCTAGTTTTCTTCATGATTGAGATGGGTTTACATGATAACTTAGGTATACGAATGGGAATATACCTAAGTAGGGTTATCAGTTTTTTCCATTCTTTGTGGTTATCCTTTATAGATTTTGTGAGACCTTTGAGTGTCTTGGGGTCCTTACTGAGTATCATTATACACACCCATGCACGGGTTATGCCCTCACTTCGTTGTTTTTGGTGTAGAAGACGGACAACGCTGACTGAAGGTGTGAGTACCAGGAATATAGGTAGCTCAGGGGTGGACCCTAGACGAGGCATACCACAGAGACGACCGATCAAGAGATGTACCTACCCATCAGGTAGGATCCTTGGCGGGTGTTTACAGGAGTCATTCCAGTTTACTTGTACTTTCAGTTTCACGTACTTTCCAGTTGGGATTGTATTCTGGACCCTTTTTCTTACTATACCAACTATGTTTACTATTCAGATAACTTGATTTCATATCTTTTTGTGTGCTTTTTTGTGTGTGTTACCATATATAGAGTCAATTCCTTCACA
The DNA here is from genome assembly GCA_963277665.1 of Viscum album. Classification (NCBI taxonomy): domain Eukaryota; kingdom Viridiplantae; phylum Streptophyta; class Magnoliopsida; order Santalales; family Viscaceae; genus Viscum; species Viscum album. The sequence continues at coordinate 1,234,568,219 of OY728123.1, read as the reverse complement.
GTTTTAAGGAATAAGCCTTCGGTGATAGTTTTCAGCCCCTGGCCTATGGAAGGAGGGATTGGGGTAGTCACAACACGGGCCCCGAGGGACGGGTCGTGACAAATTTGTAGCAGAAGAGTCGATTATACCGTAGAACATAGGGCTATTATCTTTTTAACAGAAATAGTGTGAAGTGTAGTGAGTGTGGTTATCAATTTAGGGAATCCAGTTTTTGTGCAGCGGCCGATGTATCCATACACTAGGACCCTGAATTCTAATTTATATCTCAGTGCATGAAAACACTGATTGCATGTCTGTTTTCAAGAGTCTTCTTTATGAAATCTTTGAGTTATATCACTAGGTATAACGTATTGACCATGGTACACCTATTTCTTTTTTAGGATTCCTCCACAAAGATACCCATCTAGGGTTCCAAGAGTTGTACCCACTAATATCCCACTGAGGGAAGAGGCCTCAGTGTATGGCCTTCTTCCATAGAGGCACCAACAGAGGCACCAGCTGTACTATTACCCATTGGGCCACTGATGCCACTAGCCCCACCAGCATAGGGTGCACGCCGCTTGAGTGTGTTGCACAATTTCTAGCGCTAGATTCTACTCAAGTTCATAGGAGAGACAGACCCACAAGAAGCTAAGGATTGGCTGGAGGTCGTGGGGATAGTTTTTCAAATGGTAGGGACACCAACTGATCTCATGGGGATCCTTGCTGCCAACCTTCTATAGTCAGCAGAAAACAAATGATGGAGCTTGATGCTCTATGTTCACGAAGATGTGACACTTCCGTGGGTAGACTTTGAGAGCCTGTTTCGGGCAGTGTATGTCCCAGCGACTCTTCGCACATTGCGCATATAGGTGCTACTTCATATACAGTAGGGCAGCATGACTGTGGCTCAGTACTCTGCGAGATTCACCAACTTCTCACGCTACTCCACTGATATGGTCTGGGTCTTATTCTCCATGTCCCAGACCTTTGAGGAGGGGCTCAGGCTAGAGATCAGGGCTTCGATGATCTCACTCAGCATCTCGACGCAGGAAGGGGTGTTAATGAGAGACCTCATAGTGGATTGTTTTCTTAATGAGCAGTCACCAGCAGCGAGACCCACCACCAGTCTTCATGTAGTGGAGTATTTTATAGCTGGCAGTAGACAGGTGACACAAAGTTAAAAAAAGACCAGACCTACTGGTGGACAACCACAGGATTCAGGGTCAGTTGTGTGGGGCACACGAGGAAGATCAAGTCATGCCAGGAGCGGGTAGTCTTACGCATACGGCGGGTAGGTTCACATGGCTAGTGACTGTTCGAACCTACATGCAGATGATTAGCATAAAATCTAAGAAATGATCAGGCAGAGATAGAGGTTCGGCCAAGGAGGTCTGCAGGGAGTAGGCAGACGTGGCAGAGGAGTTGACCGTGCAGCTGGTGGTGGGAGAGGATTCGAGATGTTACTGCCACCCCCACAAAGAGGTCCACCCCGACCATAGGGAGCAGATGGATAGGGGTGAGATCAGCTCCAAGTAGCTCAGGCCTATGATCACAGCGCTCTAGAGATGATACGAGGTACGACCTGTGTCTACTCCACCTTAGCTGCAGTACTTATAGACATATATTCTATTTATTTTTTTATTTCCACTCCCCTCCTTCAAAGTTTGGAGATTCTTACAGAGCTGTTGGATCAATCCTTATGGATAGATACTCCTACGGGATATGATTCGACAATTAAGCACTAGTGAAGGTAGTGTGAGCTTACTCTATAAGGTGAGAGATTCGGTTGGGATCCCCTAGTAGCAGCGTAGAGGCCTTACATTGTCATCTTGGGTATGGACTGGTTATCTATAGTCCATGATCAGATTGACTGTATTAGGTGCAAAGTATGGTGTGTCCGTATCGATGGGACCCATTTTACCTTCACCGGTGAGAAGGGAGCCTTTGTAGAATAGGAGGGACTTACTCGGAGGAGGTTGCAGCCGATCACTCATCAGTTGGATAGCCTTACCGTCGGAGTGGTTGAAGTGGGGAGTCTGAGATATCTTGTTGTGGTGGACCAGTACGTGGATTTCTTCCCTGGTGATGTTCCGATTCTACCTCCTCATATAGAGGTGTACTGTTACATTGACTTGTACCCCGGGACGACACTGATATCTACACCATCATATGGGATGGCTCCCTTGGAGCTTCGTGGGATGCGGGTACAGTTAGAGGACTTACAGGGGAAGGGATTCATTCATCCTGGTGTTTCACCTTGGGTAGCCCTAATTCTATTTTCCATGAAGGCGAATGGGTGCTTAAGGATTTGTGTTGAATATCGGTGCCTGAACCAGGTGACTGTGAAGAAAAAGTACCCACTTTAGATGATTGATGACCTCTTTGATCCACTGAAGGGAGCACAGTGGTTCTCGAATATAGATCTGAGATCAGGCAATCACTAGCTCAGATTATGAGATAAGTACATATAGAAGATGAGTTTCATATGTCAGTATGACCATTATGAGTTCTTGGTTATTCCATTTGGTGTAACCAACGCTCCCACAGTGTTCATGGGACTCATCAACATGATCTTTCAGCCATACCTTGATCTCTTTGTAGTAGTCATCATCGACGATATTGTGATCTACTCGGCTTCTAAGGAGGAGCCTGTCTATAATTTGTAGGTAGTTCTGGACACACCCTGAGAGAACCAGCTTTATGGTAAGCTCTCTAAGTGCCAGTTCTAGATCAGAGAGGCTCACATTCTGGTAGATGTCATATTGGAAGCTAGAGTTGTAGTGAATCTAGTGAAGATTGAGGCGGTTCTTTCTTAGGAGTCACCAAGAGTGTGATGGAGGTATGCAGTTTCTTGGGTTTTGCTAGATACTACTGAAAATTTGTACCAGATTCCTCTAGAGTTTTAACACCAATATCATCCTTGATGGAGAAGGGGAAACCCTTCGTGTGGTCAGAGAGATGCCAGCAGAGTTTTCAGGAGCCGAGGCAGAGGGTGACTAGTGCCCCCATCTTGAAGCTTCCATAGGAGGGCATAGGGTATGTAGTCTACTGCGATGCATCAGGGACTGGTCTCGTATGTGTTTTGATGGAAGAGAGAGCAGTGATCGTATATGGTTCTCAACAGCTGAGACAGCATGGGAAGAACTACGCTACCATAACATGTAGATAGAAGTAGTGGTCTTCGCCTTGAATATTTGGCGGCACTATCGTATGGGCGAACATTTTACAGTCTACTCAGATCACAAGAGTCTCAGGTATTTCTTCTCTAAGAAGGACCAAAACCTAAGATAGCGACGTTGGCTTCAGTTCCTCTAGGACTATGACTTCTAGATAGTCTATACTCATGGGAAGGGGAATGTTTTAGCAGGTGCACTCTGCAGGAGGACTGGTATACAACTTCTAGGCATGGTGATAGAGCAGCTATCCGCATTGCATATATCCTTTGTGGATAGAGATGGAGTAGCTTTTCTTCAATATCTTACAGTCACTCCCCCACTTCTTTAGTGAGTCAGGGAGGCGCAGTGTGGGGACGCTAACAGTGAGACATGATGTGCTCAAATATCCATAGAATAGGCACCTGATGGATTTTCTAAAGGTGGGGAGCACGTCATCCTCTTCAAATGATGTACCATGGTACCAGTGTCACTTTAGGAGAAGTCTTGAGGTAGTTCCACACATCCCCAATAGGGTTACATCGAGGAGTGGAGAAGATGTACTAAGATCTCTGATGATATCACTTGTGGCCAGGAATGAAGAAATAAGTTGCAGAGTTTGACTCTCGGTGCCTCACTTTTCAGCAAGTGATGGTGGAACATCAAGTACGAGTAGGCTTGGTTCATCCTTTATAGGTATCAGAGTGGAAGTGGGATAGGATATCCATGGACGTCGTGATAGGACTTCCATGTGAATTCAGGTTACATGACTCGATTTGGGTGATCGTCGACCGACTCACCAAGTCGGCCCACTTCCTACCAATCAGAGAGTAGGGTTTAGAAGAGAGCTTGGGACACCTCTATGTGTAGAAGATTGTGTGGCTACATAGATTACCCTCGACGATTGTATCCAACCATGATACAAGTTTTACTTCTCGACTATGGAAGGGGTTGTAGGGGGATTTCGGGACACATCTTCATTTGATCACCGCCTTCCATCCTCAGACGGATGGTCAGACTGAGCGGACCATTCTGGCCCTCTAAGACATGCTATGTGCTTGTGTCCTCGACTTTGGCTGCAGTTGGGAGGATCACTTCACTTTGGTGGAGTTTGCATACAACCCCAACTATAACTCCACCATTGGGATTTCACCTTTTTAGGCATTGTACAAGCGACCTTGCAGATCACCTTTGTGCTGGACTGACCCAAGGTAGTCTGCACTAGTGGGACCACAGATGGTACATGCTATCACAGAGAAGGTGCAGATCATACAGGAGCGGATAAAGACTGCACAAAGTAGGCATAAGTCCTATGCCGATGGAAGATGGAGACCTCTGTAGTTCAAGGATGGTGACCACATTTTTCTACGGGTCTCGCCTTGATGAGGTTTGCAAAGATTTGGCCGAGGTGGCAAGTTATCTCTGAGATTCATCAGACATTTTCAGGTCCTCAGCATAGTTGGCAAGGTTTCTTACCACTTAGCTCTTCCACCTCAGTTTCACTGAGTGGATGAATTCTTCCATGTATCCCAGCTGAGGAGATACGTGCACAACCCTTCTCACATAATTGACTATGGTGAGCTGGACGTCGATGATGGTGTGACTTTTACAGAGGCTCCAGTAGAGATTTAGGATCGATAGGAGTGGTTCCTTCATGGACGGTCGATACCTATGGAGTGAGTTCACTGGATGCATGGGAACCTCCAGGACAGTACATGGGAGCAGGAGGCTTAGATGAATTCTTAGTACCCCCACTTGTTCCATCAGTTTGAGTTGTGGATTATGGGGATGTAAAGACCTGAGGTGGGGACAATTAAAGACCCATAATTTCCTTGTGTTTTTTTTAATTAAATGGGAATTTTACCAGTCTACAAAAATTGATGGCACGTGATTCTGAGGCCTGGAGTGCCCAGAATGAATTTATGATCTTTTTTGTGGGTACGTTCAGTAAACCTATGAGCTGGTTTTTCTGTCTTTTGAATTGGTGCTCAGAATCAAAATCTGAGGGCACCGTTGAAATCACAACACCCGAATTCGCATAAGGATACATTCACCTCAACAGTAGTTGGTCGAGAGTGAATGATAATTTTTTGGTTTTTTCGTGAAAGGATAAAATAAAATAATAGTTGTGTACAATTTTATTTTATTTTTATTTAGGATCTCCCATGTGGATGTCAAGAGGTGGGGACCACCTAAACTAAAACCTCTCAACATAGGTTATAGTGGTGGGGACCACCCGAGCCTAACTTCCCATGTGCATTATGGTGTTGGGGACCAACCGAGACTTAAACCTCTTGATCTCCCCTGTTAAGTGTGAAAAACCCCATGAGATCCCCCATTTAATTATTCCAACCCTCACATTAATTAATTAAACCAACCCATAAAATAAAAAATTAAGATAATTTGAATTTATTCCAACAACTAAATTGATAGCATAATCTATTATTTTGTCTATATCTATATTTTGGTGGGATTGGGAGGAAGGAGCCTTGGGAGAAAAGCTCTCCAATGATGAACACCAACGAGGAACAACGACATCAACTTTGACTTCTTTCTCAGGATATTCATTGACGTGGAAATCCTTCAACTTCAACAAACCGATGATCAAGGGAATGCCAACGTCACAGATGTTTGTCTATCCCAAACAGTGTTGGCTCCTTCCATGTGTCCTATGTCGAGGAATAAAATGAGGTAGGGGGTTATTATTGAATTTTTTAATTATCTAGATTAATTTACGTATTCATGGAAAGCATGGAGAATGTGGAGCAACCAAAACTAGTTGATCCGTGATTCGTATGAAATTTTAGTGTTTTTCATTTGTGAATCCTGTTTTTGTTGAGCCGCTTTCTACCGCTCTAATGCGGAGGGTGCGGGCCAAACAAACATGGCCTGAACCTTCCACTGTTATGCATCTTTGGTGTGTTATTTACAATGGAAGAAGGAAGTGACCGGTGTCGGTGTTTGGAACTGGTGGAACTCAAGAACCGCAATGAAGGTGAAAAAAGCGATGAAGGCAACGGCGCCGCCCCACGGCCTTCTGCGCCTCCCTGTAGCCTAGCTGTGCCGCTTGCGGCCCTACGAGTCGTCCCGCAACCTCACGCCACCCACAGACTCCCATGGCCACTACAACCACCTCGTGGTTCCACGACCCACGCACCGCCCCTGTGGTCTCGCGACCTCGTGCCACTCGAGGCCTCTATGGAATCTGCTGCCCAATGTGGGCCAACTAGTTTGGACTGGACCTGGACCCAATTCGACCCATTTACACATCGTTAGCCATATATTTGTCACCAGGTGTCTGTTTGATGAACCGTCTAAGGTGGTCGGATCCTTGGAGCAAGACGGTCCCTTCGGTATACCCCACTAGTAATTTGTATAAAGTTGGGGAATTTTAGGGTTGGATTAAGCACGAATCCAACCAGACCCTCGGGACAAAAAGGAAAATAACTCACACACCAGGTATCTGATTACTGCACTGCCTATTGCGTTGAGAACCCTATGACGTTGTGGTCCTTTGAGATACTTCTTTATGATACTTCATGGTAGTCGGAGTATCGAGTAGTGGCTTGTTAATCGGACCCTCCTAGAGACAAGCGAGCCTAGTACGAGAACCCTATAACTGGTTGTGACGTGAAGAATGAAGAGTGATCCTGCATGAGTCAGCACCGAGCGATCCTATGTGGGTGAACACATAGATATCCTATGTGGGACAACACCGAGTAATCCTGTGTGGGTCAGAAAGAAGTGATAATGTTTGGGCTAGCACCGAGAAATCATGTGTGGGTCCACACCGAGGGATCATGTGTGGGTCTTCCTCTTAACAGAGTAAGTTGATTCAGCAGTTACATATAATCTTCTCTAATACTGTACATAAGTTATACCTCATGTAAGCTAAGTTCATACTTGTGTGGTACTTTTCTTTTTCATAATACCTTGGTTGTATTCTTCTGTGTGGTGTACCTGTGTGGTACTTGCCTTCGGGTATTTCTTTTTTTGTGTAACTGTTGAGCTTAGGGCTTTGGAGTTGGACTCTGTGTTTTCTTCATGATTGAGACTGGTTTACTTGATAACTTAGGTATATGTATGGGAATATTCCTATGTTGGGTTATTAGTCATTGACTTGCACTATGGTTTTCCTTTGTGGATTTTGTGAGACTTTGAGGGTCTCAGGGTCCCTACTGAGTACCGTTATACTCACCCCTGCATGGGTTGTGCTCGCAATTCATTGTGTTTGTTGCAGACGACAGACAATGCTGACTAAGGATGTGAGTACCAAGACTGGAGGTAACTCGGAGGTGGACCTTAAACGAGGCTTTCCATAGAGTTGATTGATCGAGATCTGTACCTACCCTTCAGGTAGGATCCTTGGTGGGTGTTCAGAGGAGTTGTTCCAGTTTACTTTTACTTTCCAGTTGGGCATGTATTCTGGCCCCGTTTTCTAACTGTACTAACTCTGTTTACTATTCAGTTTACATGAGTTTGTATCATGTTGTGTGCTTTGTTGTGTGAGTTACAGGTTATAAATACAATACCTTCATTGTTTTAGGGACCACGCCTTCGGTGCTAGTCGCCAGCCCCTGGCCTATGGAAGGAAGGATTAGGGTAGTCTTAGCGTGGGCCCTAGGGGATGGGTCGTGATATATATATCTATGTTTTCACTTCCCATATATGTTCTAACATTTTGAAAACTAGTATGCATTATTCTAGATGAACATAAAATATCAATTTCCATCTATTTAATGGGAGACCTTGTTATCCCTATTTATATTGCGGTTTTTTCACAATTGGATTTTCAAATGATAAACACTTGATTACCAAGAATGAGTTCAAATTCCTAGGAAATAATTTACATAAGTTGGTATAATGTTACCTCCTTAGATACTGTGAAAAAAAATTTCCAAATAAATTTATTCTTTTGGATATTTCTTAATACATGTAACACTACATTTATAATGTGTAATAGGAAACACTAATATTAGATGGTCTTATATGAGAAACTATGTGTATCTTAACATACACATAGTACCGAGTTTTATCAAAACGTGAAATGCTTTTAAAATATTTTTATTAAAATATATATTTATTACTTATCCTATGTAATGGGCAGTATGACTATGATTAGATAATTTATGAAATTAAATGGTCTACAGATGTATATATCATTAATTCTTTTGTGCAAAATAAATTCAAGATGAAATTAAAAACCATTTTACAATAATGGAATTTTTTTTATGAAAAACAATATTTATTTGACCTATATTATTTTATATCAAATTTTAAGAAATAAATTTTTAAACAATTTTAATTTAATTAATATATTATATATTAAATAATTTTTTTTCATTCATCCTATGTCTTTTTTAGAAATTATATAAGAATATTACTAAATTTACCCTTAAAAACTATTTTTTTTAAATAGCCTTATACCCTTTTTCTAACTTATTTTAAAATTATTTTTTGGTAATTATATCGAATTTAGTTAAAAAGTTTAACTTGATATTCAAAATCACCATTTTAAAAATTCATTGGATTTATTGATTTTTAATTTTATGAAAAGAAAAGTATTTTAGCGATTAGTGAAAAATAATGGTTTTTAAAAAAACATTTTCATTTCAATCAAAGTATTTATAGTTTTAATCAATAGTTATTATGGGTTTAATTTTAAAATTAGTTCAATTATATATCTATTATTACAATTTAGGTCATTTTAATAAGTTTAACATATAATTTTTGTATAAATATTTTTAATTTTCTGAATATTTTCTCTTTGGAAAACTACTACTTGTTCTATTTGCATGGTTAATTTTAAATTTAATTTTTTCAACTTTTGTGAATTGGATTTGGAAAAATGTATTATATATTTGTAATCATAACAATATATATATTTTTAATAAGGTATAATTAATTTTTAGCATAATTAATTATAAAAATAGTAAAAATTAATTACCATAATTAAGGTAAAAATGGGTTTACCAGTGGTTGAACTAAAAGGATAAGGGGTTAAATTTCTTAGAAACTTGTCCAACCCACATTTTATTTACACGTTTCAACCTAAAAAAGAATTATTTTAGAAAGGTAACCATTTTGTAACCTTTTATAAGGTGTAAAAACTGTATACACCTTTAAATTTTTGAAAATTAAAAGTGTTCGATTCCCTTCTCTTAAAAAGGCCACCCCTCTCTTCTACACTTAACACATTAAAATACATTTAGTTTGGATAATAAATAACTAAACTACTTCCCTATTTCCCTCCCCATATACTATAGTCATTTTTTTTATTATTATTACCTCCTATGCAGAATTTAGGTATAAACCTAAAGAGGATCTCTAAAGAAGATATAAATTCTTAAACTTGCATTTTTATTTTATTTCTTCTAACACCTCTTTAAAATTTATATCAATTATGTTGATAAAATAAAAACATTTTATCCCATATAATAATATTTTAATATGATAATGTAATAATATATGTTTATATCCTCTTCCATAAAATGGGATATGGAATTATCAATCTGGTATACGGCCGACTAATGCCTCACGAACTGATGTTATTCATTTTCCATCACCAACACGTATGGATATATATAATGTTTTATTAAATTTTTATATATAATAAATTTTGATATTTTTTCACTTTTATAATTGTTATACCATATCTAATCCCTTAATTTTAATTTTTTGGGAATATGATAATGACACTCTTATGTACAGCGGACTACCACTTCAAGAAGTTATGCAATTCAATCATGATATTCATAGAAGATAATAAAGATGGGTTTAATGAAAATATTTGATATATATTACAAAGAAATATTTTTTTAAGGCTAATATATTACTTACCATTTTTTATTTCATTCTGTAGAGAGAATGGAAACAATAACCATGTGTACGCATTGCCTACCATCTCCATGAATGGTTTATTTAATTTTCTATTTATATCTATTATAGATTACTCCAAATACATATAAAATTAATATATATGATATTTAAATCATGGTTGGAATTTTTAATATCTGATGACCATGATAAAATTAATATTCCCAAAAATAAAATAATAAAAACATACATTAGAAATTAATTTGTTATTACCAAAAACATGATTTTGTCAATGAATTGTTAAAAAAGTAACAAAATGTGATAGGTAAATCATATATCATATGATATATATATTTATGTGTATATATATATATGTATGTGTTGTTTTTTGATAGATATATAACAAATTTCGATTATAGAAGTTTCAAATTTTTATAAAGGAACTCAAGACTTAAGGTAAGTGATTTTTGTCCTACTTTTTACTTCTATGAGACACATTTCATACTCACAACCAATTTATATTTTATGTTGTGTATAATTACCATTAATATATATTATTTATATTATCATAAAATTTTTTCCCCTACATATCCATTTGAGTATCTCAATTTATGGGGCTTAAGATTCAAAATATACCAAAGTGTTAAAGGATTTTTGTCTCAATTTTCTTTCTATGAGGCATATGTTTTGTTATGTACCTATATTAGTTTATGATATGTATATAATACCCCAATGATTTTTTTTCATAATATTCTAGTATTAATTTAATGTTATTATTTCATGTGTATTATGATTCTTTGTTAACAAGTATCTAATGATTTTATGATACAATATCACCACTTATCGAGATTGATTATGTTTATGCTTCCAATGATTAAATATTATAATATATCTGTAAAATAGAAATTACTTTCTATGTAAGTCCTATTTGTCTTTTTAGTTCAATATGAAAGAAATATTTATTCTAAAATGTATAGAATTAAGATGATTTCAACCATCATCGACATTATTTACAATGAATACTACTTTATATGTTCTCAATGTTTATTTTCAATGAAAATTATTTTTAGTATTTTTAATTCTTTAAATAATATTTTTCAAAACAAAAATAATATTTTCATCAAGAATAAATTTAAATTATTTTTAGTTATTTGATTTAATGTTTTAAAATATGGTTTTAGATGAAAATAATTTCAAAAATATTTTATGATGTTTTATTTTTAAATTTTATTTTCAATGAAATATTATTTTCCTCAATAAATGTTCCAATTCATCTTACAAAATCATTTTCCAATCAAATATGACATACATTGTTGTTTCCTATTCTTTTCTAGGTATATGATCGAAGAATACCAATATTATTATTTATTTAAATGGATTATGTTTATAATGAAATGATAATTATGAAACCCACTTCTATTCCACAGGGTATACAATGATTAAATGTTTATGAATCTATCTTTTTATTCCACATGTTATAGTGTGATAAAATTATTATGAAACCCTCTTCTTTTTCTAATGGTTATGAAATGTTGAAATTATGAAATGATGAAATGATTATGAAAATTTCTTTATTTACATAGGTTATGATATGATATAATCTTTATAAAACCCATTTCTTTTCATGCGTTCTAATATGATAAATGTTTTATGAAGCCCATTTATATTCATTATTCCTATTATGATAATTTTTTAATGATCATATGGAACAAATATATATGATTATCATTGTGAGATGGTTTGGAACAATATATACCTCCAATGAATTGGGTAATGTTTGATATCTCATGAGGTAAACATGAGGAGAATAGAGAGTCAACTAAATTCAGTAAAGGATTATGACCACTATGATGGTCATGGGGGTGAACCTTGATTCCTATGATAGTTTCAGGACTGAAAATTTTCAACTAATATAGTCTTGTAAATAATCCTTGAAATACTAAAGGAGTGATTCTATATGATTAGGTTTATATTTGAAATCAATTGATTGTTTCTTTTTTGCTATCATGATTTATGTTCATTGATTATATTTTGATCGATGTCTTATAAACTTCCATGATTTATTCCACCATATAGCTTTATAATCTATGATATACATGGTATTATTTTAAAATATTGTTATCATGTTATTATACCCTTATATTAATTATATGTTAATATCCCTCTTGGTTACACTTATTAATCATTTTATCTCACCATTTCTTCTATTTCCTTTCAATAGATTATATTTAATTGTACTATGTATGGTATATCTGAGAAGGGTTCTAGTAATGTAGAACATAGTGGGAGATGGTGTAACTCACTTATAGACCTGTTTTTTATGTGATACAGTTTCTAATGTCACTATAGCTTTATGAACCTCATGCATTTATTCTTTTAATGAATTGAATATTCATCTAAAAAGATGAAATATCTATGTATGAGAAGTTTTAGTATTTACATACACAACTTAATGTTGTCTAAATTCATAATAAAACATGGTCACATAAATTTGACCCAATATCTAAAGACCTAATGGTGGATCTATTTCAGGTTCCCAGACTCCTTCAAATATTATAGTTCATATAACATAGTTCCATGAATTTAATTTCAAATAAAATGTATTTAATATGCACTGCTCGGAAATTAGCGTTTTTAGAATAATCGCACAATATATAAACAACTAGACATTAAGGTAAAATCTAAAGACCACCTTCCTTATCACAGTAGTAGACTCCCCATATGATACCATCATATGATTCAGTCTAGAATAGAAGAAATTGAAGAAACATAAAAAATAACTCAATAAAAATATAGCATATTCCTTTTCTGGTATTTAGGATTTGATGCGGTAATGTAATCGAATATAAGATGTATTAGGATTGAAGAGCCTAGTAGTACCGGTCTAATGTGAGTGATAATGATCTAATCGAACGACATATGAAGAAGTATTCTCAATGCCTGTGTAAGGGAAAATGTGATCTCTCTCTCCCACTACAAAAATGTTGTGTCTGAAATAAGGACGAAGGATTTTGGTTATATGTCATTACAGATGGAAAGGTAATTCCACATTATTTTAACTGTTCTTGACATATTTATGGTGTAAACAGCGGATTTATGCCATAAATTCCTTATCTTATAGGGTATTCTAAATATATTTATGTTATAAAAATGAATTACTCAATAAATTTACTATTTATTGTGTAAATAAATAATTTATTTTATAAAATTTTCTATGGTCATAATTTTACTACAGCTCTAGATTCTTCTTAGAAGCAACCCAATT